>CM069150.1:37072067-37672067 GCA_035221665.1 Okamejei kenojei
TTTCATTTCACCACCTTTTATATTACTATAATACCCTTACAATTTTTCTTCATAATTTTATAACCCCCCCATTTTTAATTAATTATTAGTTTCAATCCCGGGCCCACTATTCTTCTCCATAAATATGTAATTTTTAATTTTTATGTCTTGGGGGTTAAAATTCCCATATTTACCCCCCTGAGGGGGAGGAGGGTGGAAGGGGCGGAGGGTTAGGATTAGGGGGATGGTTAATTAACGGGGGTGTGTGTGAGTGTGGTGGTGGGGTGAGGGAGGGTGTGTGTGGAGGGGGGGGCCAAGGCCCTGGCACCACACACCACCTTTCGGCTCACAAAGCGGACTTCCCAGAATCCACGACGGATCTCCGATTTAATTCAAGCGAAATAGAGCACCATTTCTTTGTTGCAAATTTAAAAAAAACACAAACATAAGAGGGACAAGAGCGAGAGTTTTTGTAATAGTATAGAAGAATATAGATAGATAGTAAGATTACTCATGCGTCAGTTCAGTATCATTGCATTTTTTACGTAAACATATTCTACATAAGTAGCAAATTAGCAATTTACAATTATCCTCAGTGTGGCAGCTTGTGGCAGTAAGTATGGGGATTAGAAACTATGAATTCCCAAATTTACACAAATTGATTATTTGTCTGCATACTAATCTCACAGACGACTCCTGTGTGCTGTTCAAGCCCTTTTGAAAAAGCTGAGGTAATTTTAGAGTTTAGAGATAGAGCTTGGAATCAATCACTTTGGGGCCAGCCGTTCACCCGTTCATCACACTAGTTATCCCAACATACACTAGGGGCAATTACAGAGGACGATTAACCTACAACCCACACGTCTTTGGGATGTGGAGGAAACCGGCCAAATGCGGAGGAAATCCACAGGTGCTCGCAGCGGAGAAGGGTTGCAAACTCCACACAGCAGCACCTGAGGTCAGGATTGATATCCGGTGTCTGGCCGTTGCGAGCAACCTACCCGCTGTTTGTGCCAATGGAGATGAAGTCAGTGGAAAATCATCACAGCTTTTTGTTTCGCCCAGCATATGGAAAATATAACTGACCATTCCTGATGGAACACATGAAGGTTTCCATGGGAGGGTAGTGCTCCAGACACCGCTTGATCACCGTCACTGTTGTCTGACAGGCCAGCAGAGGCCATTCCCCAGACCACTGGCAACAGCTGGGCCCAATTAGCTGACATCGGATTGGTCACCTGAACATCATCAGCCTACTTCTCATAAAACCAGCCAAGGAGGAAGGAGGGCCTCAGGCCTCCCTGTTAGATGTATTCCACACAGTTGCAGGTTTCGAGGAAGACTAAGCCACTGGATCGCGGACAAGCCCAAGACCACCAGTGCCACTGAATTGGTCAAGTGAGCTGGTGGGAAGAAGCCCTCGACAGCCAGCTCTCTACTGAGCTTAAACTGAGTGGCGGGGAAAAACCTGAGTTGCCAGTGCCTCTTCTGTCTGCAGAAATCGAGGGACTGTGCCCACACACAGAGGCAAAGACTGGATAAGCCTGCGACCACCAGAGTGAACTGCAGGTAGAAGCCTGCAATCCGCCTCCTCCTTCTTTGAGACCAGGACTGAGCTGCGGGTCAACCCTGCGATCAACAAGCGACAGCGTCCCCATGGGACTATGTATTGTATTGGCACAATAAATAAAACATGTCACATTAGTTCACCCTACTGCAAGTGTCGGTATGGTCACTGCGAACCCAGCGTCATCCCACAAGCCACATAGTGTAAACGTTAGGTTGCTGGACTCTTACACAGCAGCTTCCATTGATTCAGCGGCATGAGTTCAAATCTCCAAATTACAGCTTGGGAAACCTAAACATGAGCAATTAAATCTAGAATAAAAAAGTAGCTTGTGTATCAGTAAAGCTGACAGTGAAACTACAGAACTTTTATGAAAAACCAGATGTTTCAATAATGTCCGTCGGGAAGGAAATCTACAATCCTTATCCAGTCTGGCCTTGCGTGTTTTCGAGTCCACTAATATAATTGACTCCTAATTGCCCTTATGGAAACATTTTGAATTGACAATAAATGTGGCCTTGCCAGTGGCATCCTGAATGAATTAAAACGCATTTCCTTTTTTGTGTGTGAGCATCCGAATACTAAATTCTGACTATTCTGCAATAGATAACTACGCTGCGAATCCCTGTACAACAAATAGCTCTTTGTAATGTTCCAATGTAAAAATTTCCATAAATCTAAATGGATCTCTTTAAAATCTTCATAACTAAAACACCATTCTGCTGCTGTGTTTACTTTGCTCACAGGTAGGATCAGATTGCAGGGGGAAATAATGTTCAGTCTTTGACGTTCATGGTTAGATTTTTTTTCACACAGACAGGATTGTCCCCAAGGCAGGATTGAACCTGGGTCTCTGGTGCTGTGAGAGTGCAGCTCAATCAGCTGCGCCACTGTGCCACAGCTAATTCCTGCCAAAATTATATCCATTTGATTTTGTTGCTGACCAACATAATCATTATCACTTACCTCCCACTAAGTCCACAAAACAGTGAAGTCAGTCCAATTACCTGGCTCAAAAAAATTGTTCATTTGCAGATTTTTACCACTTAAATTTGAAGCATCGGTAAAACTGCCACTGATTGAAATGCGTTGGGATGTTTCAAACCTATGCGATTTTTTTCGTTCATTCGTGTTTACCAATCTTGCAGCATTTCTTTAAAAGAAAATTCATAGTTAGAATCATACTGTCTATGTAAGGGATTATGTCTGCAGTATTATTATGATTGAGGGAGACTAAACACTCCCTCAGGGTTTTGCCCTTGAAAAAATATGAGCTGAGGTTTCTGTATAAGGAGCTATTAAATCATGAGGTGTTCAACTAAACAATAGTCCGTCCATTTCTGCAAGGACCTGGAAAAGCTGTCAATTAAAGTCATCATCCTTGACTGGGACCTAGTCTCTGAACTGTGTGTGGAAAATGGTTTAGCCAAATTAGAAAGACTGTGCACAAAACTAAAACAAGCAAACTTTACTGATAATTTACTGATAACCTCTGATGTATTTCAATGATTCTCACCATTACAGTTGAATGATTTTACATTTCCAGCACTCTAGGAGTAAACGACACTAAACTTCCCTTCCCCACATTCGATGGATTTTAACTCATGATGGTTTTCCAGCAAGAACCACTCAACACATTAATAGTCCTCCACACAGCATTACCCTTAATAGCTGATTCAAAAATTAAATGCTACCTGTCTACTTCCTCCCTGAGAGAACAAAGGTAATACAGTAAACCCTTGTTATTTCCAATTATCTGTTATAACCGAGTTTTCTGAGTTACTGGTCTGCATCAGCAAGCCCTTCTTCACAGCTAGCGCATCAGCAAGTTCGGTCCGGTGACTCAACTATTGTTGCAGCTCACAATGTAGCTCCTGGCCGACAGCGCTTTCTTCGGGCCATCGACTGGACGCACTCAGTCACCATGAGGCTCCCTCCCCTCCTCACCAGCTGCCACCTCTTCCTATCACCCATCGCTTGGTTCACTCCCCACTCCACCGCTGCCTCCTTCTCCTTCTCCTGTCGCTTTATCCACTCCACCGCTGCCTCTTACTCCTCCCCCCGCAGTCGCCGACATCTTCCAAGGTAGAGAATGTCGGCAAGTCCTGGGAGCAGGAGGAGGAGACGACTGTGGAGCCGGGTGAGGCTGTGGACAGAACGTCGGCCGACAGGAACAGGCAGCAGCAGGTGAGAGGGGAGGGAGCCCCATGGTGATCGGGCACATCCTGTCGGGGGCAACAACGTGAGCTGCTACGACATCCGCGTCACCAGGACAGTGTGGGCCGCTGGTGCACCTTTCCAACCTCCCCTACCCCCTCCAGCACCGCCTTCTCCTCCTTCTCCCCCAGTGTCACTGACGTAATCCACCTTGGAAGAAGTCGGTGACTGCGGGGAGAAGGAGGAGAAGGGGACAAAGTGACAGGAGAAGGTGGAGGAGGGGAGAGTAGACTCAGCGACGGCCAACAGAAAGCGCAGCTGGTGAGAAGGAGGGCGCCCCACGGTAACCGAGTGCATCCTGTCAGTGGCAGCGCCTGAAGAAAGCGCTGTCCCCAGGGCTACAACGTGAGCTACAACAACAGCCGCGTCAACCAGATGGTGTGGGCAGTGAGGGCTGTATGAGGCCAGGGGAATGCAAGCCGAGGTCCGTCCGTTATAACCAAAAATCCATTACAAAGAGGTCTGTTAAAATGAGGGCGTACTATAATCCAAATATAAAGAATCTCAATAACGACAAGTTGATACCCTCGATGATAAGACAAAAGAAAGAACTGCTGAAAGTTTGTTCCTCAGTCCATGAGGAGTTGGATAGCCTAAAAATGTCTCACTTTTTTCCTATTCAGCAAACAACTAAAAAAAAAATTAATATACAATTTTAAAGTGAGCCGGAACTGATTAAAAAATGTAGAACATTCAAGGCATTCAAAATTAATTGCTGACATTTTGTTTCAAAATCTTTGAAACAAGTCTACTCTGTCCACTTGTATTTAGACTCAGTGTGGAATATTAACATTCAAACACCTAATACATTTGCAATGAATTTTATTTCAAACTGGGATCAAACTATTTAAATTAAACTGATCGTAGCCTCTATGAAAAAGTAGATAAATGAATTTCACTTCGTTCTAATGTATACAATATTCCAATATATACACGTTTAAACTGTCCACTTTATAAAATAATGCAATTTTGAAAGAGTCCTGCGTAAAAATATTATTCATGACTGTGTTTTGCAAAATATGTGGTGTTACCAATTTATTGGGTAGGTAACTATTATAGTTATCCAGAGGTGGAAAGCGTGATACATTTCTTGTGAGTTAGTTATGAATTTAATATATCGTGAGTTTTTTTTAATGTTTCAAATTCTTTAATGAAAGGTAGACATAGAATGCTGTAGTATCTCTTCGAGAGAGAAGGAATGAGTGATATTTCAGGTCGCAACCCTTCTTCAGACTAGTCTCAACCCGAAACGTCATCCATTCCTTCTTTCCAAAGATGCTGTCTGTCCCGCTGAGTTACTCCAGCATTATGTGTCTATCTAACATTAACAATGATTTAGTCATATTCTTGTATGTGACCATTTGAATATTTGGGATTCAAATTGTGGTTTGGCCAACATGACCCTGGTTCCCGGGGAGTGTCCCTGGGAGCCGCACGGGCCCGATCCACCCCCTTAACAACCGCGGGCCGACGACCGATAACCATAGGCCCAAATCGCCCTACAGGCCTCCCATGGGCCTGCGGAGAAGCAGGGCGACAAGGCTGGTCTGGGCCGAAGGAGCCTTGGCAGTGGCAGCGGGAGCCTCGGTGGTGGTGGAGCGTGAGGGGGTGGGGAGGAACAATGAGAACCCGGCATGGGGGACCACCGTGAATAACAATGGAGAACCGGCGTGGAGGGACCGCCGTGAGCGACAGTGGGATGGACAAAGGGTAACCCGGTGTGGAGGAGGGAGGAGCACTGTAGTTTTGAAAACCTCTGCCCAGGGGATAAGCCTGTGTTTGTTTATTTGTTTGTTCGTTCATTCCCATTTAGGCGCTGTGCACGCGGCAGCCAGACAACAGTCGCTTGTCCTTTGCTTTTTATTCACTTTTAATTTAAAGTCTTTATGTACCTTGTTGTGTGTTGTGACTGTTGGCAGACCAATTTCCCTCCTGGGATGAATAAAGTTTATCGTATCATATCGTATTAATGAATGCGATCAATCTCCCACTGTTCAGAAACAACACTGAAAGAACATATTCCAATGATTAATCTATTTAAAACCACAAATGCTTTGAATTTACTCAGTGTGAATATTAACATTCAAACACCTAATAAATTTGCAATAAATTCCTTAGTATTTTATTTCAACAGGCACCACGATATTTAAAGTAAACTGATCATGACCTCCAGAAAACAGTTGATAAATGAATTTCACGTTGTTGTTTTATACATTCATATTCTAATATATACAATGTGACTTTAAGGCTAAAGTTTAGAAAATATGTTTGTATCATTTAAAATTGACAAAAATTGGCAAAACTATCCTTATGGTCAACTGTCGATGGTCATAATAATAAATATGTGGCTAATAACATGATTCTCTGCGTGCCTGTTCATCTCTGAGATTAGCGTTTGGTTATTATATTTAATACAAACTTCTACCAGGTAATTAGTTAATACAAATGTACTGCACGTAATGCTTCTTTGTTTAAGTAAGATTTCATTCTTGCATTCTCTCAAGAAATATTAAAGACTATTGGATTGTTGTACATTTAAGTGAAAAATACATTTTTGCCAGATACTGCCATTGTAGTTCATGAAGAGTTCAATTACATTCCTCGTTTAAAATAGGACATAGAACAGTGCAGCACAGGAACAGACCCTATGGCCCCCAATGCCCATACTGAGCATGACGACAAGATAAGCTAATCTTCTCTGCCCACACGTGATCCACATCCCTCCAATCCCTGCATTAATAAAACTGGAAGCACTTTCCATCTGACTAATTAACCTTCACAGCTGTACAATTTTAGGATCTGAATTCCAATTGTTCAAATCTAAGTAAGCATTCCTAATCACTCTATCAGTGGAGTGCAGAAAGGTCAAAGCGCCCCTTATCTTAGATCCACAATATCAGTTGGATTAACAGAGAATTCTATAATGATTTTTATGTTACAACTTATTTTTAGTAATCATAAAGCTCATTTTACTAATACAGATTAAGGACATTTAAACAAAACCCAAAATTACAGAAAGAAACTTGAAATATAAATTAGCAACCTACAATATATTCAAATATATCTAAATGCAATGGTGAATTTCTTTAGTACCATCAGACCACGGTTTAGAGCGGTCAGAACCATCATAGCACCAGGCCTCAACGAGATTGACTTTCATGATGCTAACCCTGTCAGTCTGTTTTTCTTTATTTATGCAGGACAGAATTCCATGAGCAAGGAAAATAATTGTTATTGTTTTTATACGTTAAAGCTTTCAAAGAAGAATAAATGTAAATGGAGTCTGTGAGATTACACTACCTATTATACTTGGCTATGGATCGATTGTGATTATGTATAGTATGGTTTGATTTGACTGGATAACAGGCAAACAAAATCCTTTCACTATATCCCAGTACACATGACAATAATAAACCTATACCAGAATTTATCATAACCAAATGATCCATAAAGCAAATGTATGAGGTTCCTAGAAGGGAACAGATTTAGATGAGAAGATGAAAAAGACTTTGTGTTCAATCTCCGCTTCACACTGTTTCCTTGTCTCACCTGAAACCCTGGTAAGGAATTCATTTATTTCAGTCCTTCTAGTTTAATCAGTAGGGAAATGGTTTCCTACTGCTGATTATCATCAAGTAATGCCTTTGAATAAAATACATATTTCAGTATCTACTTTGGTTGCCTGCTGTCGGTCAATGACAAAGCTGTATCAATATCAATATCAAGTAGCAGCTGCATAAAATACCACGAGGGTGATACTCCAACAAGTCTCCAGCTTTGGGAAAGGAATGGTGGTAGAGGATTAGGAGATGAGGAAGAAAAAGCTGAAAAGAAGACAAAAATTAAAACTATGCCATTTAATGAATACAAGGTAATCTCCCCAACTGACTCCTAATCTTTCAAAGGAATGTGTACAATATACATTATGAAAATCTATTGAAAGATGAGAACAATCACATTGAAATTATTCAAGAAGAGTAAAATGATTTCCTTGGCTCTTGAAAATAACTGAGACAAAGTTCTAAGATAATGATCGTGTATAACAATCAACATCACCTGAGTAAAATGCCATTGCTTCTTGTCCTGATGCCATAATGTGGAATATTTCTCATATACATTTATACTCAGATATGTGAGATATGCAAGATTTGTGAGTTGTCATTAAATAAGGGTGAGGTGCCGGAAGACTGGAGGGTGGCAAATGTTGTGCCTCTATTTAAGAAGGGCCAAACGCAGACAGGTGGGAACGTGTAATAGGGGGCAGACATAAATGCTGGAGAAACTCAGCGGGTGAGGCAGCATCTATGGAGCGAAGGAAATAGGCGATGTTTCGGGTCGAGACCCTTCTTCAGATATGGGGCATGTTGGTTGACAGGGGCAAGTTGGGCCGAAGAGTCATGCTGTATGACTCTATGACTCACTATGACTCTAAATAACCTTATGATTTACTCCTTCCTAACTGCGATCAGATATTTGTACAGTTTACCTTTTTCAACCTCAGCAGAACATTGAAACATCATTGATTCTTTTACATGATGGCGGGTCCAGAAATATTCTCCAAAGTATGAAATTCAATCTAGTCACTTATTTAACAAATTTCTATTCAAAGCATGCTTAGCTCTCTCTTTTATAGTGATGGCAGGGATGTGAGATGCAAGATACTGCAGATGCTGGAACCTGGAGCAAGTAAAAGCTTGTGAAGTTGTTTATTTTCATCAAAACCATGTCACTGATAATGAAGTGGTCTATAAAATGTTCCATGACATTTTTTTGGCATTCGGTCAGGATTGTGGGCCACTCTAATGCTCTTTGTACAAGTTACAGAAAGAGCAAGGACCTCATTTGCAAGGTTCACAGAACCGCGACGTTAGGTTTCCTTGGGTAATGCAGCACTGAAATTGCCACAGTCGGCTTTAGCACAGTGCTCTCTGTTGCTGCGCTCCACATTTTCACAGTTCTCTGCATGTAGCCCACAGTAGGTGTGATTTTTGCAGCCAGCTTAAAGGGGCATAACACTGAACAGGCACATAGTACGAGCTGCAGGAGTTCCGTCAGCGAAAGACAAGTGGGGAGTGCTCCCAAAGGATCTGGAGAGGCTGCTGGAGAACAGTAGCCTACAGGAGAAATGTGCTTTTTGCAATCTTTCAGTCAAGTGCTCCTGGCAAGAGATTGTCAGGGAGATATCCGCAAAGACATGAGCTCAGTCTCTCAGCCTGTGAAAGAATACAATGCAGGCAAATAGCATAGCTGATCTTCCTAATTCTCTGAGCTAAAAAGTACATTAAGTCTTTTGTGATTTAAGTTTGTGCCTTGATAACCTCCCTTAGACCAAAAGACCATAAGATATTGGAGCTGAATTAGGCCATTCGGTCCATCAAGTCCGCTACGCCATTCAATCATGTGTGATCTATTTTTCCCTCTCAACCCCATTCTCCTGCCATCTCCTAGTAACCTTTGAAGTCCTAATCAAGAAACTATCAATCTCTGCTTTACAAATTCCCAGCCACAGCCTCCACAACCATTTGTGGCAATAAATTCCACCCTCTGGCTAAAGAAATTCCTCCTTATCTCCATTCTAACATTACGTCATTTTATTCTGAGGATGTGCCCTCTAGTCCTAGACACTTCCACTACTGGAAGCATCCTCTCCACCTCCACTCTATCTAGGCCTTTCATAATTCAGTAGGTTCCAATGAGAACCCTTCTCATTTTTCTAAACTGCAGCAAGTACAGGCCCAGAGCCATCAAACGCTCCTCATGTGTGAACCTAAACATCCCCAGGATCATCTCATAAAACTCATCTGGATCCTCTCTGGACCTTATCCAGCAGTGAGCAACAAGGCATGAGATACTGCAAAGATTTGCAGCAGCTGCCTGGAATAATCACAAGGGTAGAATAACTGTAGATTTGAGTTCTAAAAGGAAAAGTGGCCAAGGCACATGTGTGGAGTTGTTTATGAGGTCACAGATCGCACTGAGAACAAGAAGTCGAGTTTCAGTTTGGACCCTACATAGCACGGTTTTAGGGAAATGGGCTTCATTAGAGCTCATCCTGAGAATAAATTGCAGTCGATTTTCACAACAGTCAAATTGAAAATGTCACTGCAGCCAAATCCTGTAAGTTTGTTACTGTTGTCACTTGGTTCTTCTCTGGAAAATAAGGTCCTAAGAAGAAAAATCCAAACAAAAATGCAGAGGTGAATATCCAATAAAGTCCCAGACACCCAAAGATGTACAAAAATATCGTTCCACTCTGGTTTGCACTAACTCTGTTTGGACCTGCAAGCAATTTTCAAGCTCGGCATTTCTCCTGGGGATTTGGGGACATTGCAGAGAACAAATTATATAATCAAGAACTTCAAACAAGATCTTTGAATATGAAGTGATTAAACGTATGCTATAATCGCTCAGTACAACTGAGGTGAATATTGAGAGTATGAAATATTTTTCAAAGACATTGCCTTCATTCTCCGGTGGATGCCTAGAACATCTCATGGTAAACTAGATTAACATTTCATTCAAACTAGCCCTTAATCCCATATCCATTACCAATATGTGGTCTGTGAAATCCCCTAACTCCACTCACACCAGCCTCACCTGCTGCTAACCCCCTTCTTCTTCTTTCGTGCCCATCTTCCATGTTTCAAATGTTGACATCGCTGTCATCGTCCATCCTGAAAAGGACGCAAACTTCCGGCGACAATCAGTGGGAGCCATCACTTGTTGCAATAGATAATGGTGGTACTAGATTAGCTCGGGATGCTTCCAATATTCCAGCCCAGCGGCGTGGATGCTTCTGCTATGGGGCTGCTAAACCCCTGATGCATGCCTTTGTTATCTCAAGACTCAACTATTCCAATGATTTACAAACCAGCCTTTGACCTCACACCCTGTTATTGTCCCACACTCTGATATCCACTTGCATTGAATCCTGTTCACCACAACTCCTGGATTTACTGAACAGGATTGCCTCCTGAAATTGAAGAGGCTTGATTTTGATGTTTTTTCCATAATTACCAACCCCAGCCCTTGGCACTGTTAAACCCCTGCAGCGAGTTGGCCAACTCGTGGTGATCACGTCAATCGCACGAGCAACTTATCGACTCGTGGCGCTAACCAAACTTAACTCGTGAAAAAAATCAACATGTTTGATTTTTTCCACGAGTCAAATTGTTCAAGTTAAAAATGCATTTAAACTCGCGTAGTGGCAGGTGAGTCTACCGTGGAAACTTTAATAATCTGTTCTTTTGCTCGAGTAAAGACTGAACCAAAAGATACACAAAATGCTGGAGTAACTCAGGCAGCATCCCTGGAGAGAAATAGCGAGACCCTTCTTCAACTTAGCATGCATTCCCGCCGAGTTACTCCATTTTGTGTGTCCTGACTAAGATGCACTCATGTGTCCACGATGCTCCATTGTGGGATGGGAAGGAACTGCAGATTGGTTCACTAAGATGCTGGAGATCCCATTTTAGGAACTGAATGATGAAGGATCTTGACCTGTTGAAAAACATCACTGTGTGTATCTATTCATTTTCTGCCTGCAAGTTCTGCCTGGCCACCATGAGTCTCACAGCATTGCGCATTGTAGTCTTCAACAACTGCATTTCATTGTTGCTTCTATTACACACTAGACAGGAACACTAGACCCATTGATCCCTCTGCACTCCTCAAAGGTTGCTGTCCTCTTAGCAATGCGCTATTTGACCATTTCATTGCCCATTGAATTGGACGTCTTCCCTTCAGCTGCCTGGGAGTGGCTCCAATAAATATTTCCATCCACCTTTGTTCCATCTTTAAGTGTTGACAACAGAGATGAAGCACCTAGGCTTTGGTGCCACATTTAAGCTCATAACCTTTCACTTCTGAGACAAATGTGCTGTCAGCAAACATAACCTTCACTGGGATTAGAAATGAGAACCCGCACAAAAATGTTGGAAAGTTAAATAAAAATAGAATATGCTGGGGCTGCACCACAGTGCCTTCAACTGGCCCAAAAGGAACTCACACACACGTTGCCAGAATCGGACATGTGAGATATGCTGTTAAAATAGTTTAAAACATATAACTCTTTTGAATCTGTTGATAATAATAGATCTACATTTCTAACATGTTTACCAAAGGCACCTTATAATAGAATAATTACATTATTTCATTAATAGCAGTGTTTTCTAAGAGTTGGCATGAGAAATGATGGTTACAAATCGATTCTGACATAATTTCTTTTTATGGGGCAAAACAAAGGATTTTATGCAAAGATCATCTGTTGTGACTGACCATTCTTGCACATAAATGTTTGAAATTCCAGCATTTTCAACTACAGGTTCCTTGTAGTTCAAAGTAGCTCAAAGTTCCAGGTCCAGCGCTTGTATGTTGGGTCAAATCTACATATGCTAAGAACAAATTCTGTAACACGTTTTCTGTCCCAGGCTCCTCACTGGTTAATATTTGCTACCAGCTCGCTGGTACAGAGTCTAGAACTATAGCCAAATGCTGCAAAATAGCCTGGAAGGAGCTAACAATAAAATACAGCAGTGTTTTAAGGGAAATTATCTACAAACAGCATTTGATGCATTTAGCGTTGTGGTTAAACAGTAATTTGATGTCATAAGTTCATATCCACTGGCATATCAATGTACTGCAAATATCATTTAGGATAAGCTCGGGTTTAATGGAACAAACACAAATGTGCAAAGATCAAAAGTTGGAAATAAAGTAGCTGAAATGAGCAAATGTGCAAAATTAAAAACATAAAAACATAAAATAATAAGGAAAAGATCAATTGTTCTACTGGTAAACAATGATGACATTGTAAGTAAGTAAACACTCGTCCAATTACTTGAATTTAGTGCTTTGGTCTCTTATCATTATTATCCAACACAAGCTATGGACAATGAGATACAAGGAACTGCAGATGTTGGTTTTGTGTTTTGGTTTGTAAACCAGCACCTGCAAGTCCTTGTCTCCAACACTCTGTGTCTTTTTTTAAGCTAAAGACAATCTTGGATTTAGGTTTACCATATTTAAAAGAACAGGGTCTTAACTGGATGGATAGTAGTTCATTGCGCCTTGAGAATGTGAGGGTTAAACTGAACCGTTCCATGGATATGTTGCAATACATCTCGGTGTCGATGTTGACGTGAATCTTAAACAGTTAAACAAAACGCTCGGGTTTTATATTTTTTTTAGACCTTCTGAGAGTTTATTTGCAATGAGCCTCATACTTGGATCAATCGGAAGATGAGAGGAGGGGGGGGGGGCTGTTCCTTTTACTGCACTCTGTATGTTCTGCGTGAGTTATTATTTCCCCACAGCTTGATCATTTCCACTTAAGGGGAGGGTGAGGGGAAATCCTCCATTCTGAAAGCGCTGGTTGCCATGGCTTTCACTCAAACCTTCTCAACCACCGAGCACGTCCTCCGAGTGGCGTCAGAACAGTCTGTTGGAGACGATGAGAGTGCGGCGTGTTGGTACTGATGCTCTAGCAGTGCACATACCACTTCCACGCTTTATACTTTATATGGGTAGGCGCTGGCGCAAGGTGTAGTTCCAGCCGGGTGTCGAGTCACAAAACCCCTGTGCAAAAGTAACTTCCATCTCAACTGGAGATCCGAAGAACTTTCTCCGCGTGGGATAAGATCAGTGTAAGTTTTCAAATACCAATCCGTTGCACGTCTGTCCATGGTGTGGCTACAAGTGCTTAAGGATGAATTCAATCATTTTGGTTTCCTGTATGGTGGGACATTATATTGGCAGCCAGGGTGCAGATAATTCGCAGAGGTTGGCATTGCCCGGTTAAGAGGGAACAGAACACCTTTGCGAAACTTTAAATCAATCTCTGGACTAGATGGCGTCCAAGTGGAATATCTGAACGTTTAGTCGGCGTGTCCGTTGTCCGCGCACGCCTTTTCTTTTTCAGTTAAATCCGTGTTTAATCGTACGGCTTGCCGGCAATGTAAAACTCGATTAAACAGCAATCATTTCGTTCAGTTTCCAGTTCAGTACAAACGCTCCACAAACCAAGAACTTGTAGGAACCACTGTCTCCCCGCTTGCTATTATTGTATTTGCGATTTGGAGTGTACAGTCGCTTTGCCTTTTGTTTTAACCTCTCGAAGATGTTAAACCTTTACGGCAATCACGACCACGGCGATCCCTGAAACCGCGGAGATGCTTATTTTGAATGTTGTTGAGCGGTAGCTTGTGTAGAAAATGGTATTGAACAGTGCTTAATACAATCCGATGCTTCATAAAAAACACACACGGACGTCTGCAGCAGTCTGCAACAGGTGAAGATATATGTTTGTGTGTTATTTGCAAAGTCTCTCGAAATATAATCATAAATAAGAAAACAATGTTGTTAAAACTATAATTCAAATGATGTTTTGTCTGGGATCGCATATGAGTTATATTTCTTGATGTCATCGTGAAATCACATTGTGTTCAAAGGTTAACAAGATGATGTTTTAAAAAAATATATACCCGATGCTGTCCTCGATATAATGCAAGTGAAAAATGTTTGTTTAACAAAAAGGCTGTGCAAACCACCAGCTGTCATTTGTAAGAGATTGAAAATGGAAATGTAAATTTAACGATTAATTCCAAGTATTCTTATTTGGGGTGATTTGCAATTCCTTTGTGATCCATTACTTTTGCAGCATGATCGGCCCAGTTGGATGTTGTATCCAAATCGCATTGTAGGTATCCCCTCTCTCTCTCCACCCCCCCAGCCATGTTACTTCTGGCTACCGAATGGGACACGGTTCTGCGTCTGGGATAATTTCAGCAAAAGGTTCAACAAGAGACAACTGTATGTAAGATAAAATACCAGTCATCGGAGGCAGTCTTAAATAAAACAAATCCGGGTCCCTGGTTCCCACAAGGACCCCAGCCCGAGGTTATGTTATCTGCTATTTAGTTTGGAGAACATTATTACAACCTAGCTGAGGTAAGTTTGGATGAGAAACGCGACACCTTTTCAGCTGTTTTCAAGTAAATTACCGGTAGTGTGCAAAAATGTAATTAGTAGGACAATGGGACTTTATGGCCAAGTTAAGTTACATAAATTTCGGACTTTAAAGGTACAGGATGGCACCTAAAACGTGGCGACTGCTGTGTACTGCCTCAATGTAGTCCATTATGGTACACTCTTGCAGTGAGTACGATTGTCCCTAATGTACAATAGGATTGCCACACTGTATGCACACACATAAAAACGTTTCACTGTATTTAGGTAAATGTGAGTTTAAAGTACCATTGAACCATTGAGTAGCAAACAAGTGCTGCTTCTCACCAAATCTTTTATTCAACGTGGATAAATGAGCCCTTCACTAATGTAGCGTTTAATAACAGACATTAATTATTGTGCCCATACTTAATACAATAGAGCATAGTTGTAGGAGTTTTCTAATAGTTTGATATAATTTAAGCTAAATCAGAGAGGGCCACCGGAACGATGGATTGCATTTGTATCATACGGCTGACAATGATATTTTATAAACAATAGAAGTGATTAATATTCAAAGTTTATTTTTCATATGGGAACTAATCTGTGTAGGGTTTGGAGGCATGTGATAAGGTTTAGTGGAGTATAATCCATATTCTTCTCAGGTGATAACACAAATGGTCATATAAGATGGATCATGATTTAAATTGTGTCCTTGGCTCTTTAGGATGGCATTGTGGCACAGCGTTAGAGCTGCTGCCTCACAGCGCCAGAGACCCGGGTTTGATCCTGACCACCGGGTGCTGTTTGTGTACATCATCACTGTGATCGCGTGTGTTTTCGCCAGGTTCTCTGGTTTCCTCCCACATCCCAAAGACGTGCAGGGTTGTAGGTTAATTGGCTTCTGAAAATTGCCTCTGGTGGGTGTGGAATGCGAAAGTGGGATAACATTGAACTAGTGTGTGTGGGTGATCGATGGTCAGCATGGACTCGGTGGGCTGAAGGGCCTGTTTCCATGCTGTATCTCTAAACTAAACTAAAATAAGGGGCACTTTTAGTTAACTTTCCTTTCTTTACAATGCCCTCACATAGCTATTGATCTTTATGGCTCTTTCATTCTCTTCTCTCTCTTATAGTTTGCTACACTTTCTAACTGTGCCTGGTTACAGTGATGTGAGGAGTTTCATCCAGGATGACGTTGCTGGCAGGAGACAGTTCGGACTATGATTACAGCACCCTCAGCTGTGCCTCCGACACCTCCTTTAATCAAATAATCTATAATGAAACACAAAGTCTGAAAGGCGTGTTCTACAATCGAGCTCATCTCATTTCCCCTCAACAAGACTTGTTCGGCAGTACACTCCCAGGGGATCGCAAGCACCAGGTTGTAATAAATGTCGGAGGAATTAAATACATACTACCCTGGACCACTCTGGACGGCTTTCCTTTAACACGTCTTGGACAGCTTCGGTTTTGCCAAACCTTTGATGAAATAATGAAGATTTGCGATGATTACGATGTGACATCAAATGAATATTTCTTTGACCGAAACCCAGGTGCCTTTAGAACAATACTGACTTTCCTAAGGGCTGGGAAGTTGAGACTCTTGAGGGAAATGTGCGCCCTTTCTTTCCAAGACGAATTGCTCTACTGGGGCATTGAGGATGACAACCTGGAGTGGTGCTGCCGTCGCCGATACCTACAGAAGATCGAGGAGTTTGCAGAAATGAATGCTATTGAGGAAGATCTGGTAGAGGGTGAAAAGTTGGTTGATTTAGTTGAATCGTCGAAATGCAATAGTTTCATGACACAACTCGGGGATATGGTGGAAAACCCCCAGTCAGGACTTCCAGGAAAAATATTTGCCTGTCTCTCTGTTATATTTGTGACAATCACTGTTGTTAATCTATCAATCAGTACCATGCCTGACCTCAGAGCCGAAGAGGATCAAGTAAGTTTGCTCTTATACTTCCTAATGACTAATACTTGTCTTGACAGTGTAAGTTAAACCATATTTTATCAACAAATGCAAGACATGGTTAGGTTTCAATATCCAATGGTATTATTTAGTCTAATAATTTAGTTCAGTTTAGTTTATTGCCAAGTGTACCGAGGTACAGTGAAAAGCTTTTGTCGCATGCTAACCAGTCAGAGAGACAATACATGATTACTATTGAGCCATTCACAATATACCGATTTAGAAATAGAAAATTACCTCGGCCAATTCTATGGCAATATAATATTTGCATATGTTTAAAATAATTCTGGCTTCATATTGTTCAGTAATCATATAATAACGTTTCACAAAGTCATGGAATGATACAGATTAGAAGAAGGTCATTTGACCCATTATGCCTGTACCATCTCTTTGATAGCTCTTCAATTAATTCAGCTCCCTTACTTTTGCCCCATGGCCCTTCAACTATCCTTTCAAGTATTGTCCGATTCCCACAAATGTGATTGGTGTGTCTGCTTTCATCGTGCTTTCAGGCAGCACTTTTAAAATTACAGAAAAATATTGTGTATAAAAAAAATTGTTTTCTCATGTTACCTTTCGTTCTTGTTTCAATCATCCCAAACCTTGTTCGTCTGCTTCTCATGCATCTGCCGTTGTAAACATTTTATTTTCTTACTTACATTCCCAAAATGTTTCTTACTTTTGAACACCTCTATTAATTATTTTCTGCTCAAAGGAAAGTAAACCCAGCTGCCTTTCTACATCTTGATTTATCTATAAGAGTAAACAGCACACTAAACATGCTCCCTAGTTGATAGCAGAGTTGTGTGAACATATTAACAATGATTGAAAAAGAAAAACTACACATGTCCATCCTTCCTATGACACATATATTTCTGTACTGCACTCCATATTAAAGCTGCAGGGTATTCCTTTCCATAATAAGTTCCAGAACAATCGTCACAAAAACACTGGAGGTAGGTTGAGTGTACATGTTCCAAAATATACTTGTTCACATGTGTCACCTGCCACCCCAAATCCCCCTCACTATTGTGGGCAGTAGAGGTAACATTGTCCCAGGGAAACGCAGGTGAGTACACACATACAACGATAGACTCACAAAATTAGATACCAAGGATGAGGCATAAACTGTATCATTTGATGATCTGCGGCACAGCAGTACCCGATCAACACATCTGAACACACAGTCTATCACAAAATATTTTGTGCTCTTATACATACATGAATGATGTCTTAAACTCTCATTTTAATGGACCTCTTTATTACGGATTTTGGTTCTAGCAGATGGACCTGCCGACCGCCACCCCCAGCCCCCACCCTCGCTCCTGCCTTTGCAGGCCCGCAAAGCCCTCCTGGCCACTTCCAGGCCAGACCTACCACTGCCACCACCTCCCCACACAGCTTCCTCAGCTGCTACCAGGCCATGCTTGCCACCGCAAGAGCCAACCCTTGTCTGTACTCCGACCGTCCGTGGGCCACTATCATTCACTTCGCCAATCCTCACCTGTCCGCAGAGTCTGAAGAAGGGTCTCCACCAGAAACGTCACCTATTGGTGTTCTCCAGAGATGCTGCCTGACCTGCTGTGTTACCCCAGCACTTTGTGTCCCTTTGTGTATTAACCAGCAACTGCAGTTGTTTGTTTCTACAAATAATACCTTACTCAAGATACTACAGTATCTCGAAATCGGGATGGTAGCAGAATCTGTGGAGGGAATGGAAAGCAGTTTGATTCTTGCTGCTGCCTGATCCCCAGAGTTCTTCCAGAGGTGTGTTTTTTGCTGAAGATTCTGGTCTTATGTCTCCATTTGATCGACTCTTGTTAAGTAATGGGTGAAAGATTACTGGGAGTAGGTGAAATTACAGAATTGTCATCACTCTCAGATCAGCTGTGTTCTTATTGATGGTGGAGCAGATTTGAGGGATTTACTCTTGTTCCTAAATATAAATAGATCTGAGGCATGAATGCTTTCTGGTTAATAGTAAAATTAATACATTTATAGAAACACAACTGAAAAGTGGACATAGTTTTTCTCCAAAGGAGAATCTTATTGGAGAATTAAAGGAGCATGTTAAACTCAATAGAATCTGTTTCATCGTGCGTTTAGAAGATGGATGATCCATGCCTTAAATTATTTAACTAGTCATTGATTCATCTTCCATCTTCCTTGTTGTGAAAATATATCTCTTGCTATCTTGGCACCTTTGAGCCATTTGGTCATTTGAAGAATAGATTTTAAAAGCCCTTCTGCGAAGAAGATATCCTACCCAATTTTCACTTCTAAATGACCAGGTTTGATTTTAAAGTTATGTTATTTTCAGTTTATTTCTCTGAAGTATTTTTTCTTTATTTACAGTATCCTATAGAATCAATTTGTCATTTAAAAAAATGATTGGATCATTTACCCAAACCTTTTAAATGGAAAGAAAAGTGTGGATAGGTTTGGCAGCCTAACATCATCATTTAATTCCTTGTTATCATTCTGCTCATTTTATATTATATCTTATCCTAGGTAAAAAAATTTTACGTGCAAATCTAAATAATGCATAATTTCTTAAATTTTGTATTTCTGTTCATGTGTATTAAAACTCAACAATCCCATTTGACTATATTATAGCTGCGTGTTAGTTATTTTTGATTTTCGTATGTCCTTAAGAATCCACTTTATCTTTCATCAGTTTGAAGTGGATGGATTCAAAGTTTTCCACAATAATTCCTGTAGTTATTTCTATTGCATAATATAGTTATGCCGCTTTGCAATTTCCATGACCACTTACACAACTTACTCAGTCAAACAGAAAGAAAAACCATCTCATATCCCACATGAGGAGCCTACAATCTGATAGCAAGAACACAGCTGCTATTTCCTATCTATTGCATAATTGAGACTAAAAACAATCATATCAAGTTTTATTGACCTTAAATTCCTTTATTTTAAACCTTTGGTTTGGCTCAGTCCTACTGTTTAGGTACAGATAGGATGGTAGAGATGCATAAATGTATCCTCTGATTTATGCTGCAATTAGATATTGAATTCAAAGCAATTCCTTATCATTAGTGAAATACAGAGAACAGGTCAGAGGCTCCGCATGAAGTTATTGTGAGCCTCTTTATACTTATGGTAGTATTTATACTTGGGGGCAGAAAAAAAAACATTGCAGTATGCTGCCTATGAAAAGAAAATCTTCCACTAAATAATGTCCATAAACAATCTGGAAATAAATACTCCCCAGCTCTCAGGCAGTATTTTTAAACCAATATTTACATTTTGTTGGCTACATTTATACATTGTATTTATACATTCTTACCAGCATCAAAGTCACTTCAGTTAGTCTTTTGGCCATCCCAACACTTTTCCATTTCTGCTTCTTATCTCAAGATTGCAGCTTTACTTTAAACTATCTTCAATTTCTTTGCAACAGTAACAGTGTACATTAGGGCAATTATTCATTTTGGAAAAAAAAGACAAAATGTTATAGATTGAGACCCATCGTGAGATGGGATATAAAACGAGCTAAATTCCCGACATCTAATTCATGCTGCCAGCCCAGGGCTAAAATACAGACGTTGGGAGATCATTAATAAAATAAAAGACCATTGATGAAAGCAATAGCTTTAATTAAAGTAATAATGGAGGCTGGGGAAAGTTGTAAGGATGAACTGAATCCTATTTAAATGTTGTTAAATCAGTCACACTTCCAATGTTTTGCCAGTCATTTATGTAACTTATGTCAGGGGACAGCTACGGAATCAATCTGTGGAGAAGATGGAAGCAGATTTGTATCCTGTAGCATTCGCTGAAATGTCTTGCCTTGTCCTCGAACTGTGGCAGAGCACTAGAGGCGAAAGGAGAAATTGTTGATGAATAAAAAAACTTTAAGCTGTATCTTCTTGCCTGTTGCTTACTGCCAGCTTCTGGCCTCGGGCAAAAGTAATGAACAGCAGTTATCTGAAAATTGCCAACTATCCTGGAAGAGTTGTCATTTTCTCCTGATATAACTATCAATAACATTTGTGCATTTTTACTCCCTCCAGTTGTGAATTAGCTTTGCAATCAATCAGATACCTACGTAAATGGAAATAATTTCCTTGGCATGGATTTCCTTTTTCCTAGGTTAGGGGAATCAAAAACTAGAGGGCATAGGTTTAAGATGAGAAGGGAAAGATTTAATAGGATTCTGAGGGGCAACTTTTTCACACAGAGGGTGATGGGTATATAGAATGATCTGCCAGAGGAAATGGCTGAGGTAGGCAGTTCACCAATGGAACTAGTCTGGAAGGGCACCTTGCTCAGCATGGGTGAGATGGGCTGAAGGTCCCATTTCCATGCCGTGTGATTCTCTAACTCTATGGCTAATGAGGAAAACACAGGGCAACGTGACTAATTGGCAGTAGTTTTTAAAAGCTGACAGTGACAACAATAGGCTGAACAGCATCCATTTCATTAGTGAAATCCAAAATAATTGTGATCTTTGGGGAACAGCAATCAATTTTGTTCAAGATTACAGCTTCTGCGGTTTCTTGTGTCTCCACAAATATCTTTTTATTCTCCCAAATTCCATCAACTCCACACACAAATTCTTCCACTCACCAACACTCATGGGGCAATTTTGTGGTGGCCTATTAACCTACCTACCGCCATGCCTTTAGGGTACAGAAGGACACCAGAGCATTTGGTGTAAACCCAGAGAAACTGAACAGGCTGCACACAAACATCACCAGTGGTCAGGATTGAACCTGGCTCACTGGAGTTGTGAGGCAGCAACTGTGCTATTTTGCTGCCTCAAGAAATCTGAAGCAGATTTTCCCACTGAAAGGTTTTGTATACTAGAACATAGAATGCTCCCACTTGAACTCCAAATTATTTCATATGATAGGTGGGTGGTTAAACATCAATACAATATCTATGCACTTGGAACTAAATTAAATTGCATCAGGTATTTGATTTTTAACTTTATTAAAAATATAGTAGTTCTATATTTTTGGCAACTTTGTCGATAAAAGAACATCTTGGAAATTGGTTACACTGACCTCTGCTTTAATTCCCTGCTTTGTGCAATCTACAATTTTGAAGAAAATTTGTATAGTTTAAAGCGTAGTTTGCCCTGGTAAAATTGAACATGAATGCATTATGGTCAACTAGTGCCCTTGGTACGCCTACAGAATCAGATGTGTAGATATAATAAGAGATGTTTGTGGCTGTGGTCATACAGATATAGAGTCATACAGCACGGAAACACCCCCTTCAGCCCAACCTGCCCAAGTCGACCAAGCTGCCCCATCTATACTAGTTCCACCTGCCCACGTTTGGCCCATACATCTAAACCTTTCCTGTGCATGTACCTGTCCAAATTGTTTTTTTAATTTTGATATGGTATCTGCCTCAATTACCTCCTCTGGCAGCTCATACCATATACCTACTGCCCTGTGTGTGAAAACGTTGCCCCTTAGATTCCTATTAAATCTTTGCCCTCTCACCTTAGACCTGTGTCCTCTGGTTCTTAATTGCTTTAGAATCAAAGGGAACCCAGGACCAATTTATACCCAATTCACACCGCTTTGCATTAATCAGCGAGTATTATTAAGTTCTAATGAAAGTTTTTTCAATCTGAGACATTAATTGTTTCTTTTTCCACTGATGCCACCTGACTGTTGAGTATTCCCAGCAATTTCTGTTTTGTGTTATATTTTATGACGTTAATGGATCCTTTCATAATTGTTTTAACAACCTTGTCTGTAACTGAGGCGAAACAGAACAACCGAACCACAGTTGTTAGTTAACATGAACCTAGACCTTGCATTACACGAGGGATTAATGGAAGACCGAAACGTAGATTGATGGAGCTGCTTTATTGTTTCAAAAGCAGTGATCCATGCATAGCACGTTCATTTGGCAATCTTTTAGTTTACAGAACTAAATAGATGTGGCCACCAACCTATAATAAAAATTATTATGGTTGAATTAAAATAGAATCATAAATAGGTTTCAATGATATCTGGTAATATATTTCTGATAATATTTTTCCTTTGCTTCCTCAAGTTATGATTTGTGCATTTCCTTCATTGATTCAACATGACTTCATTCCTGAGACGGAGATAATGATATAAAGGTTAATGATATAATATTTTGCCCCAGAATATGGTGCACAATTGTGAATGGAATCATGCCATGCCACATTAGTGAAATTGGTGTCACGTATGTTGGGAGCAAGTAGAGCAGTCAGTCATGAGGTCGTAAGGACATAATTGATAGGAGTTGAGTTAGGCCATTCGGCCCATCAAGTCTACTCCGCCATTCAATCATGGCTGATCTATCTCTCCCTCCTAACGCCTAGCAGTGCTACCCCGATGGAGCTCAATGCTTTATCTAAGACTGTCCGACAAATTTAACGACTGAACATTGAGCCTAATTTAAAGTGATCTTCCACTACTAAGTGGTTAATTGATTGTTAGTTTCCTTCTACAAATTATTTGTGTTTGTGTAGGAAAGAACTGCAGATGCTGGTTTAAACTGAAGATAGATACAAAATGCTGGAGTAACTCAGCGGGACAGGCAGCATCTCTGGATAGAAGGAATGGGTGATGTTTTGGGTCGAGACCCTTCTTCAGACTGAGAGGGGAGAGGGAAATACAGAGATTAGGGAGTGTAAGGTGTGAAAATGAGACAAAGGGGATGGAGATCAAGGAAAATGTAGGATAGATCATTGTTAGCTAGGAGAAGGTAACAACAAAGCAGAGACAGAATGGTCGGAGAACTGGGAAGGGTTGAGGGATGGAGAGCTAGAGTTGCTTGAAGTTAGAGAAGTCAATGTTCATACCGCTGGGGTAAGCTGTCCAAGCGAAATATGAGGTGTTGTTCCTGCAATTTGCACTGGGCCTCACTGATAATGGAGGAGGCCCAGGACAGAAAGGTCAGTGTGGGAATGGGAAGGGGTTAAAATATTTAGCATCCGGGGAGATCAGATAGGTTTAGGCAGACTGAGCGGAGGTGTTCAGCAAAACAATCGCCGAGCCTGCGCTTGGTCTCGCCGATATACAGGAGTCCACACCTGGAACAGAGGATACAGTAGATGAGGTTAGAGGAGGTGCAAGTGAACATCTGCCTCACCTGAAAAGACTGTTGGGGTCCTTGGACGGAGCCGAGGGGGAGGTGTAGGGATAGTTGTTGCGTCTCCTGCGGTTGCAGGGGAAAGCACCTGGGGGGGGGGGGTGGTGGTTTGGGTGGGAAGGGACAAGTTAACCTAGGAGTTGCGGAGGGAATGGTTCCTCTATTTGTTTCAAGTTTTAAAAATTGTATCTTGACATTCATCGGATCTTCATCTTGTAACAATCTGCGACACTGACTGTGTTTGAGCTAGAATATTACGCTCATCAGAGGATAACTGGAAGCCAACACGTCTTATCTGCTGGTGCCTCCCATGCAACATTCCTGCTTAAGTACCTTAGTATGGATTCAATAAATGCCTCGTACCGCACTGTATGGGTAGAGCTGACCTCTGGCCTGCTATAAACTGCTTCCTTCATCCAGCCTGTTCTAGTGGACTCCATGGTGTAGCTAATAACAAACATAATATTTATTATGTGCTGTATAAGTATTATATGTACTGTGAGGTAGAGGATAAAAGAAGGGAGAAGCCAAATTTAAAAGCCCTTTCTTGCCCCGGTTGCCCACACAGAACTTGTCTGAGTTACCAACGCCTGTCCAACACTTTACCGTCACTCTCTCATGACTCCGACGCAGCAGTTTATTAGCACAATTCAATTCAATTCAAAGGTAAGAGACATCAAAAATAAATATTCCAATGTAATTCCAAGGGTCCTGTTAAACTGCATGAAAATATTAACTCTCTTCACTGAAGCATCCTCAGGGTGTTTATCTTCCATGTGCCTTACTGTCCTGGAGCTGTAGTGCGGCATTACTCGATTGCCATGTGGTTTAGAGTTTAGTTTAGTGTTTATAAATACAGCATGGAAACAGGCTCTTCGACCCACTGAGTCTGCGCTGACCAACGAACTCCGAAAACTAGTTCTATCCTGCACACTAGGGGCAATTTACAGAAGCCAATTAACCTACAAACCTGCACGTCCTTGGAATGTGGGAAGAAACCAGAGTTGCTGGAGAGAACCCACATGGTCACAGGGAGAACGTACAAACTCCATACAGAGAGTATGGTCGAGATTAAACCTGGGTCTGAGGTACCAGAAGGTAACCACCATCTACGGAGGAACCCTAGATCCACCTGCAGAGTTGCCTTGAGCCATAATAGCACCACTAAAAATATTTCTCATCTGTTTCAGAAGAAACTAGTGAATGGCTGTGACAGATAACAACCTCCTTTATACATTCTAATCCACAGTGGTGTGAGTTTACATGGCACCAGTCTAAACTTGTATTTCAACACTCTGACATTAGGTCTCTGCAGTTAACATATGCATAACTTGGTTTGAGTTGGAATATTTATTTGTATAAATGCTGCCAATTTTTGAATTGTGACCATGTATATGCTGCAGTGGATGGCAACAGAGGAACAGCCACCAATTTCTGCATCATGATCAAGTTCACTGGTGTGTGAATGGATTTGACCCGATATCCATAGATATGCTCCAACCTTTGCACAAAGCCCTCTGCCAAGTTATAGACACATCCAATTCCTCTGCAACGTAGTGCGAGTGCTTGTGCTATCATAGAACATGGAATAGTATAGCACAGGAACAGCCCCTTCAGCCCACAATATCTGTGCTGAACATGATGCCATGTCTGAAGAAGGGTCTCAACCCGAAACGTCGCCTATCTCCTTCGCTCCTTAGATGCTGCTGCACCCGCTGAGTTTCTCCAGCCTTTTGTGTACCCTTGATGCCAAGACCAATTCTTATCTATCTGTCCATAAGCCATATCTCTCCTTTCCCAGCATATCTAAAATCTGTCTTCAAAATGTATTCCACTGGAATTAATGGAACCAGAATAAAAGTACTGACATGAATTTGCAATGCATTTAATGTTCCAAACCAGGAACACATTTCTAGAAGGCTGGCTTTTCTCAATACCATTCTTAATTTGCCTACATTTACTAAAAATCCCACAGCCTGGAATATTTTAGATCTGGTCATGTCGGCGCTATTTTTACAGATCCTTTGAGTGTAATATGTGATGCTAAATCACTTACATTATTTCTCACTAATTTTTAATATTTTGTACACATGTGAATTTGCTTGTCTTTTTCTCATAATTTAAACTGGAACGTGAAATATCCTGTCCCAGTTATGCATAAAAATTAGTGATGTATAAATTTGTTGAATAGTCTTGTCTCAAATAGGTTTGATTTATTATAATAGTTGTATCACTTTATCTTGCTAGAATCCAGAGATATTGAGGTTTAGAGATACAGCACGGAAACCGGCCCTTCAGCCCACTGAGTCCACACTGACCAGTGATCCCCGCACATTAACACTATCCTTCACACACTAGGGACAGTTTACATTTATACCAAGCCAATTAACCTAAAAACCTGTACGTCTTTGGAGTGTGGGAGGAAAGCAAGATCTTGGAGAAAATCCACTTGATCACAGGGAGAATGTACAAACTCCATACAGACTGCACCCATAGTCAGGATCGAACCCGGGTCTCCGGCGCTGTAAGGCAGCAACTCTACCGCTGTGCCACCGTGTCACCATGCATTAAATAATTATTTTATTTTCTCCATTAACTAAGGAAATCAAAGTCATAAACAGACATTTGTTTTCAATTATATCTAAAATTAACAATACGTAGAGTCTGAAAACAAATAATAGATCCAATAATAGTTTATAGATTATCCACGTGAATATTCACATGGATAATCTATAAACTATTATTGTATCTATTATAGAGATAGACGGTTATGAGTCACGTGCAGGCAGAGGAGATTAGTTTAATTTTGCATCACGTTTGGTACAGACATTCTGGGCTGAAGGACCTATTCTTGTGTTGTACTGTTCAATAATCAAATAAGAGACCACAATTTAATTTCAGATACGAGAAATCTTATATTTTAGAGTTGAAATCAGTTTCAGAGTATAAAATAGTAAAATTGAAATATTCTGCTGTGACTAGAGGGGGTACAATTCTTTAGTTCTTCAAACCAGGCATTAGTCAGGCAAAGCTCAACCGAAATGGACAACTTCCCGAAGACCTTACTAAATTACTCTCTGGGTTTCATCATAATAAATCAGCCAAACAGGAGAGAGAACACTAGGGAGTTGAACAGAAATGAGAGAAGTTGATTGAGGAGGGAGGATCAGACTGGAATATTGCCCAGCCCTCTAATCTTCCCAAGACAAGTGCCTTCCCTTGAATTCCCAAGTGCAAGACCACACGAGATTGACCAGATTTTTTATTGATTTGATTCTGTGCTTTTTATCAGAAAATGTCCCTTTGGTGCATTAATAGCCATAGAGGTGAATTAGTTTGGAGTGTGCTGTATTTCAAATTTCATCTCTTTTTTTATGAGGTCACAAAACCTTTCTATCACAGGAAACTTTTGTTTTGCTTTCAAATCTAAAATCGACAACTGTCTTCTTGAACATTGCATATTACTTCTCATTTCTGAAATTTGGTTTCATTTAAATAAATGGAGACAAATTTCTGAAATGATGTGCAAAGCTTAAACTCTGCAATGTTATACAATTGGGACATGAAAACGGAGTCCAGCTTCTGCCTCAGCCTTTCTGCAGAAAATGGAAGCTGTATGATATTCCCATGAACACAGTGAAGGTGATTGTTTACCTCTTAACCTTTACTGTTCAAATTCTTGGACAATTTCATGACTAATTGACATTTTATTGTACCTGTACAGTCACAGGCATTTTAATATTTTTGAACAATGTTTAGTTCTCTGAATTTATTCAGGTTGAATTTTGTTATGATGATCCTAAAAGCCCTGTCCCACTGTACGAGCTAATTTAAGAGTTCTCCCGAGTTTGTCCTGATTCGAACTTGGAGATTTCCGGTAATCGCCGCTCGTAGGTACTCCGGGCTCACGTGGACATTTTTCAACATGTTGAAAAATCTTCACGAGTCTTCCCGAGCTTACCGCGTTTCCCGAGTACCTGCCGTTAGCGTTACGAGCCGCTAAGAGACGTACCCGCTACGTTCATTCTACGTGCTTACCGCAAGTTTGATTTTTTTTTTAATACTCGGGAGAGCACTTGAATGAACTCGTACAGTGGAACAGGGCTATAAAGCATTCAAAATTATAAGCATTAGCTAATTAAATCTCGCTGATCTAATTTCATCATAGTTTCTAATACAGGTTTAAATTTTATCAATTTGTTTAATTTTCTCAATATATTTTTAAAATGTGTTAAGTACCTCTATATGAATTACAATTATAGTTGAAGAAATGTTTTACGATACAAGATCAGAACTTAATAAATTCTGGCTTCAAAGTTATGCCATGCTTAGCCTGTTAAACACCCGTAAAAATGTCCAAGTCACAATCATAAAATCCTATTGGATTGAGTGAGAAAAAATAAAGGATAGTCCTATTAGAAGGAGCCTATTGCTATATTTTAATGGAAATAAATTTGAGGGTGAAATTTGTAGATTATTTCAAGAACCATGCATTAATGTAACAAAAAGGAAACCAGCTGGTGGAACTCATGGACAAAGGGTCCCAACATTCCCCTTTCCCCGAATTTCAGTCTGAAGAAGGATCTTGACCCGAAACGTCACCTATTCCTTTTCTCCAAGGATGCTGTCTGACCCACTGTTACTCTATCTTTTTGTGTCGATCTTTGGTTTAAACCAGCACCTGCAGTTCCTTCCTACACACACTGAAATACTGACCATCCATTTCCCTCCCCAGATGCTGCCTGACCCGTTCAGTTCCTCCAGCTGCTCTTCTTATGTTGCTATAAATTACACCATCTGCATTCTCTTGTGCCTCCATACATCAATCTAGACTGAATAAGGTTAAAAGAGATTTTATATGTTAAAAAAATTAAAATGTGATGACATTTATTCATTGTTTTGTTTGATATTTTTTATCTACAGGGTATATGTTCCCAGAAGTGTTACAACATTTTCATCGTGGAGACTGTATGTGTAGGTTGGTTTTCTCTGGAGTTTGTGCTACGTTTCATACAGGCCCGCAGCAAGTTTGTGTTCCTAAGGACTCCTCTGAATATCATTGACATTATAGCTATCTTGCCCTATTACATTACCCTTCTGGTGGACCACACCTCAGTGGAGAATGGAAAGCCTGGAGGAGGAAACAGCTACCTTGACAAAGTGGGGCTGGTTCTGCGAGTTCTTCGTGCCTTGAGGATTTTGTATGTCATGCGCCTTGCTAGGCACTCCTTGGGATTACAAACACTGGGACTAACTGCTCGCAGATGCACACCGCGAATTTGGACTTCTCCTGTTATTCTTGTGCGTGGCCATTGCACTCTTTGCTCCATTGCTATATCTTATTGAAAATGAGATGGTTAGTTCACATGAGTTCACAAGTATCCCAGCGAGTTACTGGTGGGCGGTTATAACCATGACAACTGTGGGCTATGGAGACATGGTGCCACGAAGCATCCCAGGCCAAGTGGTGGCTCTAAGCAGCATTTTAAGTGGCATTCTTCTCATGGCCTTTCCTGTAACCTCATCTTTCACACTTTCTCACGCTCATACGTGGAGTTAAAGCAAGAACAACAAAGAGATCAGAGAAGATTACAGTTCATGATTAAACCCAAATTGCAAATGAATAGTATATGATGATGAAATGAAACTATTTGTCCAAGTCACTCTTCAGAACCCAGATAAGATAAGCTACATTGCTTTGACTTAAACAGCAGATATTAGAGACAATTGTCATTTCCAAAACACTGTGTTAATTGTGTTTCTTCATGAGAAAGGCACTTCAATAGCAATTTGATAGAGCTAGCTTTCGGATTGTGACTTTAAAAAAAATCTGAATACTACAAATATTGCAAGCATACAATCTAATATACCGTATGTTACTCTACCCAATAGAGGATAGTTGAAGTCATCAACAAATAATGTAGTATTTAGTCCGTATAAATTTTGAAGGAATTTAGGCACATTTCTGAGTGAAAATAATGAATTACTGTTATTAATTTAATAACAGTAGTTGTCACACTGTGCAAGCCAAGAATTAGCTATGGCAATGAATAACAAAATGCTGGAAATACTCAGCAGGTCAGGCAGCTTTTGTTGAAAGAGAAACCTAGTTAATATTTCAGATCAATGATCCTACATCAGACCAGGGAAAGAAAGAAAAACAGGTTTGTTATAAACTGCAGTGTGAGGAGGAAGGATAGTGGTTTTCACCATTTCATCATTTAAAAGACAATTGGATAGGCACATGGATAGGAAAGATTTGGAGGGATATGGGCCAAACACAGACTATGGGACTAGTATAGATGGGGCATTTGGTTGACATGGGCAAGTTGGGCTTTCAATGCTTTGACTCTATGGATAGGACACAGGGAATATCATTGGCAGGGGGTGGCCAGCGTTGCCAAAGGAATATGCCAGCAAAGATCAGCTGGTCAATGGGTTAATAGGAACAGTTGCAGAAATAAAAGTGAACAAAGACTGTGGAAAGGGAGACAGTGGAAGTAGAAGTGGAAGCATTAAGAAAGAATCGTTGACCTAAAATACTAACTCTGTTTCTTATTCCACAAAAGAGCAGTTGTTGCATCTCCTGGGGTTGCTTGAGGAGATGCCATCTGAAGGCAGCCGGGTATTAGTGGAGAACAATCCTTACAGAATGCTGCACGGTGAAGGGAGGGCATCACGTTGAGAACGGGTGAAATTGTAGAAGAGGATTCTTTGAATGTGGAAGGTGAAAGGCTTTAAGGTGAATACAGGAGGATACGTATCCTTGCTCTGGCTGACAGCAGATATGATAAGAGCTTAAGGGCAGGAGATGCAATGGACATGGCTGAAACCATGTTGTCAAAGATTGGGGAAAACCACACTTAAAGAAAAAGGAAGACATAATGGAAGCATGATGTAAAAGTCTCATCATCAGCAAGGATCAAGCCTTCAGCAAAGAAATTTGACCTTCTGAATGAGTCCCAATACTATACAGTTATCAAAAACTTACACAACTCGGCTGACAAACTGCTGTACAATAGTTTAAATGAAAAAAAATCTTACTTTTGACCCTGGAAATCTTTCCTTGAATGATTTGTCTCGTTGTAAGTCTTTTTGTAATTTCCGTGAATATGTTCCAATTGGTGCATTTACCTTTCATTAGGATGGTTGCGTTTGCTGGACTTTCATTAAAAGAAAAACTACACTGGAGAATTGTTGGTTACAGATTGTTGTTCTAGCACAAGGCAGCTTTTAAGTTATTGTGAGCATATTCCTCCTACAAATGTTTGTTGTGGGTACTTGCTTGAAACATGTTGAAATTCTAGGGTGCTAGACATTCCATTAAACTATAACATCACAGAGTGGTTAAGGTCTCTAGATGGACCCCATACAGCATTTGTTTCTTTGTTCTTAGGGGGGGGGGGGGTTATCCATTCAAGTTGGTTATGAATTTGGGTCTAATTTTACTAAATTCAACGGAGTGATAATTATTAGAATCCCACTTGTTTTAATGCCAAGTTCCCAATGACTTCCATATTGATATTCTTACATCCACTATATTTAGTCTCTGAAGTAAGTGATAGTGTAGTCTTATTATCTGACCACATAGAAAGTACCCCTGATCTACCTAACTTTTATTGTTAAGATTCGCTTAATGTTCTCTTCCTTAAGATGATTATAGCATCCATGCTGTCCTAAACTAATATTAATATCAAACTCATTATTACAGATTAAACATATATTTGCCATGATGGTGGGTGGCACAGTGGCACAGCTGGTAGAGTTGTTGCCTCATAGCGCCAGAGACCCAGGTTCAATCCTGACCTTGAGTGCTGTCTGTGTGTGGAGTTTGCATGTTCTCTCAGTGACCGGACCGTGTGGGAATCCTCCAGGTGCTCTGGTTTCCTCCCACATCCCAAAGACGTGCAGGTTTGTAGGTTAATTGGCCCTCTGTAAATTGTGCCAAGAGTGCAGAGAGTGGACGGGAAAGTGGGATAACATCAAACTAGTGCGTACGAGTGATTTATGGTCTGCGTGGACGGTAGGCCAAAGGGCCTGTTTCCATACTGTGTCTAACACCAAATTGCATTATGAATTTAGCTTTTGCAAGGAGAGAATAACTCACACACAATGTCACTAGGTATGACATAGGGACCACTCATCTGGACAGTTTTGCACCTGTTAAGCTGGCTCCCTCTGCATATCCTGTCAAAATAGCCACTAATTTAGACTTTGGAGACGTGGCACGGAAATTGACCCTTCGGCCCACTGAGTCCACACTGACCAGCGATCACCCTCGTACACTAGTACTATGCTGCACATTAAGGACAATTTAAAATTTACAAAAGCCAATTAACCTTCACCGTGACGCAGCGGTAGAGTTGCTGCCTTACAGCGCTTGCAGCGCCGGAGTCCCATGTTCGATACCCACTGCGTGTGCTGTCTGTACGGAGTTTGTATGTTCTCCCCGTCACCGCGTAGGTTTTCTCCGAGATCTTTGATTTCCTCCCACACTCCAAAGACGTGCAGGTTTGTAGGTAAATTGGCTTGCAAGAAGTGTAAATCGTCCCTAGTGTGTGCAGGACAGTGTTAATGTGCAGGGATCGTTGGTCAGTGTGGACTCTGTTTCCATGTTGTATCACAAAACTAAACTAAACCTGCAAGCCTGCACGTATTTGGAGGAAACTGGAGCACCCAGAGAAAACCCATGCAGTCACAGGGAGAATGCACAAACCCTGTACAGCCAACACCCGTAGTCACGATCGAACCCAGGTCTCTGGTGCTGAAAGGCAGCGACTCTACCGGCGCGCAACCGTGCCGCTCTATTTGCTTTCTTCCAGCTACCTATAATATTTGTCTCAACTATTCTTGTAAAAAGGAATCACACATTCTAATTCACTGCTTAAGTAAAGCTTTTACAGTTGAACTCTTCCGCATTTGTTAGTGAGCAACTTACATTCATGACTTGCATTTATGGCTTCTCTGAGGTGGAATATCTTCACTGCATGTACCTAATGAAATCCTTCCACAATCTTGAACGCTTCAATCAGGTCACTGCTTTTCCTCAGATTGGTATCCCAATCTGTTCTTTTTTTTCTCCTGATTGATATTAGTTCTCGGTTCTGGTGCCATCTTGTAAATCAATTCTAAATCCAGTTAATCCAATCTGCTATAACATTGTTACAAAGGCAGCCCAGAATGCACAATCAATCTGATGGGAAAACAATGTGATGAAACAAAGCTTTATATCAAGCTTGAAGAAACTGCATAAAACTGATTTTCCAAATTGTATTGGTACACTGGTGCTGTATAGTGCAATCATATATGGTATATAGATGTAATCTGTCCTGGTGTAGACTCATTGTAGAAGTGATCCCACAGGGACACACTAAGCTAAGAGAACAAGATTTTTTTTTCAATTTAGATCTTAGTGCAGAGAATCAATATTAAATTGGACACAATAAAGAATCAACACAATTTATCTTATAACTTTAAAAAACAATATCACAATATGCAATAAAATAGAACCTCTTGTCAAGGTAATGTCTTTAGTTTAGCTTAGTTTTAGTTTAGTTTAGAGATACAACGCGGAAACAGGCCCTTCGGCCCACCTAGTCCACGATCACCCTGTACACTAGCGCTATCCTACACAATAGGGACAATTTACATTTTTTAACAGAAGCCAATTACCATACAAACCAGCACGTCTTTGGAATGTGGGAGGAAACTGGTGCACCCAGAGTAAACCCACGTGGTCACAGGAAGTATGTACGAACTCCATACGGATAGCACCAGTAGTCAGGATCAAATCTGAGTCTTCGGTGCTTTGCATCTTTTCCAGCTCTTTGGTCGGACAATCCAAAACAAATCCACAGTCCCATTCATTTTATATCATTGCTTCAAATTTCCTTGCTACAGATATTCATATTTCCCAATAAATGAGACTAGTCTCTGTGCTATCTATATTCATTTCACTAGAGTAAAATGCTAATGCTTAAAAAAAAATCAATGTAAACATTCCTCGTCACGTTTCTTTTGAATCTGTATATGACAGCTTTTGGTTGAAAACAACTTTCCACCAACTCCCCAGACACAGCAATTAGCCTCACTCTTATTCAATGAATCAAAAATCCTTATTAAATATTCTTTTGGCTTCCACTGTTTCATTTAAAATGTTTTTACTATGTACAGTACCTATAAATGCCTATACTAAAAGGACAAGCAAGAATCCAGCCCTTATACTCAGTAAGTTCAATAGTCTTTCTGTAATGGATACTCCAGTCTGCAGTCAGAATCTATTTTTAGACGTTTAAGGGATTATTTTGTCTTCATATTGTGGTTCAGTTCAAGGATGTTTCTGTTTTACTGGTATTTGACATAAATAGATATTTCTGCTGCTTAAAAAAAACCTCACTCAACAGAAACTTCAATGCTTTGTACCTATGAAGTTCAAACAAATCCACTTTTACAATGTGTAGGAAAGAACTGCAGATGCTGGTTTAAATCGAAGGTAGACACAAAATGCTGGAGTAACTCAGCGGGACAGGCAGCATCTCTGGAGAGAAGGAATGGGTGACGTTTCGGGTCGAGACCTGACTTCAGAATCAAGAATCAGAGATTCCAGAGATGCTGCCTGGCCCGCTGAGTTACTTCAACATTTTGTGTCTATCCACATTTATAATAATAACAAATATTGATGAGTATAACCTTCCTCTTAATTATTTCTTCAAAATTATCATTTTCTTTTATGAACTCACAAACGCCATTACCAATATTGTTTTTACTCTTTAAAGTTTCCAACAAACCTGTGCATCTCACAAACAGATGGGATTGTTCAGTATCTCTGTGGGCATTTGGATAGCCACGTGCAGTATACTTAAAGCAAAATGAATGAATTTGTAAATCTTGCATGGTTCATAGTTATTACAAACACAGAAATTTATCAACAGGCAAAAAGAAAAATCAATTTCTAAGACAAGGCTTTGAGGGCACTGTCTCACTTAAAAGTCCTATTGCCTATTGGAAATCACTGATAAATCAGTGGATTGATTTAGTGACAGAGTGTTGCACATGGTATGTATGCTCAACTCTTATGTAGTAGGTTTCTCTTGCATCCTGTGCTGACCAAGTTATTCTAAGAGTTCAATTCTTTAGTTCATGATTCCCTCGCATAGGAAAAAATCCTCCCAACATCTACCCTTTCAGGTTCCTCAAGGGTTTATGTTTTACTGAAATTACCTAGGTAATCTTTAAGCCAAAAAACGTCATGCCCAAGTCTCTTCAATCTCATAATTTTTCATTGTACATCACAAATCTTAAAAACAATGTACAATATTCCAAGTGAAGTCTCACCAAAACCCTCTGTAATGAAAGTAGGATATCTGCTGTTAGAAATACATACCAAAATCAGTTACCCCACCGGTCTGTTTATTTATTGTCTGCAGATTTATTTATTCTAGAATCTTGGCTTGCAGTGACTAGTGGCGTGCCGCAAGGCTCGGTGCTGGGACCCCAGTTATTTACAATATATATATTAACGATTTAGACGAGGGAATTAAACGTGACATCTCCAAGTTTGCGGATGACTCAAAGCTGGGTGGCAGTGTGAGCTGTGATGAGGATGCTCTGAGGCTGCAGGGTGACTTGGATAGTTTGGGTGCATGGGCAGATGCATGGCAGATGCAGAATAATGTGAATAAATGTGAGGTTGTCCACTTTGGTGGCAATAATAAGAAGGCAGATTATTATCTGAATGGTGTCAGATTAGCAAAAGGGGAGGTGCAACGAGACCTGGGTGTGCTTGTACATCAGTCACTGAAAGTAAGCATGCAGGTACAGCAGGCAGTGAAGAAAGCTAATGGCATGTTGGCCTTCATTGCGAGAGGATTCAAGTTTAGGAGCAAAGAGGTCCTACTGCAGTTGTACAGGGCCCTGGTGAGACCGCACCTGGAGTATTGTGTGCAATTTTTGTCTCCTAATTTGAGGAAGGACATTGTTGCTATTGAGGGAGTGCAGCGTAGGTTCACCAAGTTAATTCCCGGGATGGCAGGACTGACATTGGATGAAAGAATGGGTCAACCGGGCTTGTATTCACTGGAATTTAAAAGGATGAGAGGATATCTTATGGAAACATATAAAATTCTTAAAGGATTGAACAGGCTTGATGCAGTAAAAATGTTCCAGATGTTGTGGGAGTCCAGAACCAGGGATCACAGTTTAAGAATAAGGGGAAGGTCATTTAGGACTGAGATGAGGAAAATTATCTTCACCCAGAGAGATGTAAATCTGTGGAATTCTCTGCCACGGAAGGCAGTGGAGTTCAATTCACTGGATGTTTTCAAGAGAAAGTTCGATTTAGATCTTAGGGCTAAAGGAATCTAGGAACATGGGGAGAAGGCAAGAACGGGGTACTGATTTTAGGTGATCAGCCATGTCAGTGCTGTCTCGAAGGGCCAAAATTGCCTACTCCTGCACCTATTGTTCTATTTCTTTGTTTCTAGCTGATTCTGAGTATAACTTTTACCTAATTCTCCAACTTCCCTGGACCCTTCTACACCCACTCCTCCCCAATCAACATTTCACACCTACTTAAAGCAAGACTCCAGTCTGAAAAGACAGGACCCTTTCCCACCCACCCCTCTCCAATCACCACTTAACACCCAATTACGCACCCCCTCAGTGCTGCACAACATCACTTCTCCATCATCAACAATAAAAATAGAGGAGGTGGAGAGGCTGTTCAGAGGACAAAAAAGCCGGAAATCTCCAGGACCGGACAATGTTTCCCCCTCTGCTCTCAAGCTCTGTGCCGAACAACTGGCACCGATCTACACAGACATTTTCAACCAGTCCCTGCAAACCTGTACTCTCCCTGCCTGCTTCAAAGCCTCTACTTATGTCCCTGTACCCAAAAAGGCAGGGATTACTGGTTTTAATGACTACAGGCCTGTCACACTGACCTCTGTAGTCATGAAGAACCTTGAAAGGGTTGTGCTGGCCAAGCAGAAAAATATCACAAACCCCCTGCTGGACCCTCTGCAGTTTGCATATTCGGCCAATAGATCTGTGGATGACGCAGTGAACCTGGGCCTGCACTTCATCCTACAGCACCTAGACCGCCAGGGGACATATGCAAGGATTTTGTTTGTTGATTTTAGCTCTGCATTCAGCACAGGCAATGATGGTCCAATTCTATACGGCCATCGTAGAGTCTGTCCTCACCTTCTCCAACATGGTCTGGTTTGGCTCAGCCACCAAGCACGACATCCGGAGGCTGCAGCGAATCGTCTGTTCAGCTGAGAAGGTTATTGGCTGCAACCTTCCCTCCTTTGACGAACTGTACAGTGCAAGGGCCAGGAAGCGATAGGGTAATATCATCTCTGACCCCTCTCACCCTGGCCACAAACTCTTTGAATCACTTCCCTCTGGAAGGCGACTCCGGACTGTCAAAGCTGCTACAGCCAGACATAAAAACATTTTTTTTTTTCCACGAGTAGTAGCTCTACTTAATAACCAAAAATCTGTAGCCTCCTTTTGCTCTGGTATTTTATTTACTTCACGTGTTTTATTATCAATGTTTAATGTTTTATGTGTCATTCCTAACTGTCACTGTATGTCATGTTATGGTAAGGCAAATTCCTTGTATGTGAATACCTGGCCAATAAACTTATTCATTCATTCAAATCACCCAACTTCCCAAATCCTCTTCCCACCTCATCATTCACCTTATTAGGTATTGCCAACAAATATGTATTCGATAAGACACCTATTGGAACCCATCCCAACAGATTGGACAAAAATCTGTAAATGCTGTAAATCTGAACAAAATATAGAGAATCCTGGAATTACTCAGCAGGTTAGATTACATTTGTAGAGAGTTAATATTTCAACTTACGGCTCTTCATGTCTGTTTACTCTTTCTCCAAAGGTCCTGTCACCTACATCACTCTATTCCTGTCCTGCTTTTAGGCGACAGAAGAAATTGCAGGTGCTGGTTTCCAAAATAAAATAGAGGATAACTGTGCCTCAAAGCGCTGGAATAGCTCAGCAGGTCCGGCAGCAATGCTAGGGGACATGGAAAAGGCGATGCTTCGGATCAGAACCCTTCTTCAGACTGATAGTAGGAGGGAGAATAGGGGCAGGACTAAAGCCTGGCAAGTGCTAGGTGGATACAGGTGATTATGGTTTGATTGGCAGATGGTTGGACAAGGGCGAGAGATGAAAAGGAGCCAAATGGTGTCAGAGAAGAGAAGTGAAATGTAAAGCCAGAGGGAGGAATATGTGGAAATTAACAGGAGTGGGGGGGGGGGGGGGGTCAGGATAGTGGGAGAAATGGGTGTGTTTATGCCTTGTATTTGTCTGTCTGTATGCCAATTAGCATGTGGCTCATGTACCGATACCCAAAAAATGACAGATATTCCTTTCATGTTTGACTTCAGATCCTCAAGCTCTCTCAATAGTCTCATTCCTGTTAGTGATTCCTAACTGGATCCTGCCCCTTCCAAACAAAGTCCATAAAAGAGACATCCTTTATTCTGGATCTAGGCAGATTCTGTTGCGATTGTAATTCCCAGATCTGTACCATGGTAGGTAATAATAATAATAATAATAATAATAATAATAATAATAATAATAATAAAGCCATTAATTAATTATTTACTCAGACTATTATCTATTAGTTTCAGCATGACATGCGCCTTGGGAGGTTTCATAAAAAGTACCACCAATTTAGAATTCATAAGTGCGTAACATAAGTATACTGACTGAAATTAGATGAGGCAGTTTATGATACATATGGCTCTCCACATTCTAAATGTATAATATGGTCACTTCTTCCCATTATGATTTTTTACAAAACAATTTTACAGTTTACAATTGGTTTATTGTCATGTGCACCAAGGTACAGTGAAAAGCTTTTGTTGCACGCTATTCAGTCAGCTGAAAGACAATACATGATTACAATCGAGCCATTTACAATGTGTAGATACATGATAAGGGAATAATGTTTAGTCCAAAGCAAAGCCAGCAAAGTCCAATCTAGGTATGTCCAAGGGTCAAGGCTAAGCTTCAAATATTGCTCCAGTATTTTTCTCAACATATCAATAAGGAGGACTTAGCCTGAGTTGAATTATTGCTCAGATGCTGTGCCTCACATTAACATTGTCTGTCTGTAATGCTGTAGATAATGTAACATTGATAATAAAATCTTGTTGATCCTTTTTCATGGCTGACCAAATCTGAATCTTAAACCATTGCTATTTTTTAAAACAAACGTAGTTCTCACACACAAGAGGTACAAAATGGCAATCAATTATTTTTTTATTCTTTGTCTGTAGCGTTCTTGGGCCAAGAGATACAAACCTTTTTATTTGTCAGCAAAAAGGATATTATCTCTTTAATCAGCTATGATAGCGATAGAGTCAAGGTCCTTGAACTGAATAGTATACCTGCTGAGCAACGACTGCAATTGCGCATGGTGTATGCTTGAAAGTAAACATGTAATTTAAAAACATAAAAGCTTTAATCTTAATTATCGGTTTATATTTTGTGAGTACTTACAGATCTACAGTACATTACTTGTTGGTGGGTAACCAGCAAAATAATCTATTGCACAAATGCTAAACTTATTTTTTATGTGAACAGTGACTCAAATGGATATCTGATCGTTCAAGAATGACTGACAAATTGTTAAGCTAATTTTTGAGAGTGAATAGTACTGGTCTGTGCACACAATTTTCTTTTACAATGGATAAACTGTTGCAATGCTGTAAATGATGCATGCAGAAGAATCGGTTGCTTGAATAAGCTGCAGACCTATTCAACTAAATGATTTCTTCTTGTAAATGTGCTTATAATAAATCCAGTGAAAATGATTAATCTTTAGTATTATGCTCTCCATGTATTTTTTAAAGAATGGTTGCTCACACTGAACTATATCATTGCTCAAAAACAGAACAAACTTTGGTAACATTTATGATCATTTATGATTATACATAAGTGTAAACATTACCAAAGCTTGCTCTGAATTATGACATTTAAAAAAAATATCACATCAGTAAAACTCATTCCTAAGAAACAAAGGTCAAGAGTGGGAGTCAATTAATTGTTGGACAGATTTACTGTGCATTAAATGTTAAGTTGCAATTTGATATGAATGGCTTCACTGGAAGGTTGTAGGCGCTGGCTCTACCCTCAAGCTGACTCATGTATCAAGGAGCAATTTATCCATAAAATGTAGTGGAATAAACATCTAATGTGAGCAACAGCATAACACCATAGTGAGTTGAGCTCAACAAAACAATTATATTGGGTTGCTGCAGGTTGCCAGCAAAAGAAAGGTGAATATTTAATTTTACTTCGGAGTCACGTGAGTGACTACGTGAAGAACCCGCCTCACGCTGGCAAACGGCATTACGTCGACGCTGACGGCGGAAGGAGGAGCTGCAGTAAGGAGCAGCTCCTCGCAGCGGTCGGAACGGCCCCGCAGGTAAGTGCAGCAAAGTCGGGATGTTTTTTAGCGTACGCTGGGTGGGTCCAGCAGTAAAAATAAAGTAAAATAAAAAGTCAGAGTCACGTTAAAGTGCTGTTTAGCACAGATTAAATGAAAGAAATGGAGAAATCGGCAAAGAAAAATTCGCGGGTGGTAAAAGAGCTTCCGGGTGAAAATAAAAATACGGGAAAAAAAAGCTAGTGCGGATCCGGTTCCGATACCGGTGCCGCTGATATACCCGTTAGTGAGTTCTAGATTCTCCAGAAGTTATAACCACGGAGAGAAATGCTCCTAAAAATGTAAAAGAAATCTGAGAGGCCCGTGGTTCTGATGACTCTGATACTGAAAGTCCTCCAGATAATTAAAACTATATGGAACTAATAATGGAGCATATGGAGAAAGTTCTCCAAAAAATTATGAGACTAGGGTCACAGTACCCAGAAGGTTCCCAAAAAAGCCCTGAGGGGTTTAATTATTCTGATATGGCTGTGGGCCTAATTGGGAGTTGGAACTCCGGACCCAGGATTTGGGCCGAAGGAAGTCTCATGGGATGAAATCCCAATTGATTTAGGGCTGCAGAAGGCAGACCCTGCTGATGGTGATTTGCATTTGAAAACACACCACAAAATAAAAGAAAGGCCAAATGTGCCTGAGATAGCAAAAGAATTTGCTATATATGAAGGAAGTGGTGAGGCTATGGAAGAAAACCTAGCTGCCAACATTAATATATGGTATCTCACCAACTTCATGATTCTGTGATGATTGAAACATCAGAATTATAAACGCACAGGAAATTGTGCCTCATTGAAAGTGCCTACGGTTTATCTGTTGATATGGGCATCCATGACCCCAAATATGAGAGCTCAAGAAGTGAGGTTCAAAAAATCCTCACAAATTATTCTGCTGCCATTATGGCTTTTGGGGAGATGGATATGTTTAAAAAAGAGGGCCTATTGTGCAAATTCTTTCTATGAAATTATTGTATGAGGAAAATGGCTATTCGGCCCATATTTCACCCAAGGTTTTGCAAGCTTGTGTGGTTCAAGCAAGTGGTGTTCAAGCTCCTGGTTATCTGTTTGGAGTAAATCTGCCTAAATTATTAAAAATTGGATGAAGAAGCTAAAAATTTTAACTGCATGAAACCTTCGTCTTAGGACAAAAAAGGTATTTTTTTCGCCCAGAAGGGGATTTGATTTTGGAAATAAAGGCAGAAATATGTCAAGGAAATATTATTGTACTGCACAGCCCAATACTTACCCGTATTCGGGGAAAAGGAGACCACCACGCTCATATGGAGAGGTATTAAAGACTTGTTCTATCTTTAAAGAAACTGCGGATTAATCTCCAGTTGGAGGGAGATTACAAAAGTTTTATAAAGACTGGCTTACTATTATTTCTGATCGGTTTATTTTTACAAGCAGTTTCAGGAGCCACTATTACATTTAAAGAAGGGGTTAATCCTCCAGTACAGATAAACCTGCCTATGCTTTTGTGTTTACTGCAATTGGAAAAGCAGAGATTAATGTGGAAATTGACAAATTATCTGAAAAGGGTTATTGAAAAAACTTATGAACACGAGCATCAATTGTGTCTAAGATATTTCAAAAGACATAAAAAGATGGTGATTGCAGAATTATTCTGGACCTTACAGATCCAAATAAGTGGTAGAATACAAATTTTTAAATGGAAAACATTTAATACTGCAAGATATTTAATATCAGCAGGTTGTTATATGGCTACGATTGATTTGAAAAATGCCTATTATTCTGTACCAATACATCAGTTTCTGGAGGTACTTAAAATTTAATTGGCTGGGACAATTTATGGCAGTTTAAAGCTTTGCCAAATGGATTGAGTTCAGCTTCCAGGCTCTTTACTAAACTGTTGAAACCAGTTTTAGCCCAATTAAGAGTACAAAAACACATCGTAATGGCTTATCTCGATGACATTCTAATCATTATGGCAATCAAGAGTCAGCTGAGAATTAGTTTCAGTACAAAAGCTTTGTTAAAGCTAGGGTTCTTGATTCATCCAATTAAATTCCAGCTGCAGCCAGCACAATCAATTAACTATTTGGAGTTTGTAATTAACTCAGAAACTATGTTAATACTTTACCAACAAAGATAAAGTTGATGATTTTTGGTGACTTGTAATAATCTCATTCACAAACCTATCCTTCCATCCGAAAAGTAGCAAAAACTATTGGTAAACTAGTAGCAGCATTTCCTGCAGTAGAATTTGGTCCATTACATTAATCAAAATTCTTCAAAGGGACAAAATAAGAGCTCTCAAAGAGAGGGCAGGCCACTTTGATAGGCCTATGCAATTAACAAAAGAAGTTTGTTGGAAATTACCATGGTGGGTTAAAAATATCCCACAAGCTGCTAAAAACATTCTAAACAGCCTGAAATTGTTTATAAATAGATGCTAATGCTCTCGGATGGGGGGGGGGGGGGGGGGGGGGGGGGGGGGGGGTAACAGATTCATCCTCCAGTTGTGGAGGTAGATGGAAAGTCCAAGAAGAAACGTTTCTTTCAAACTTATGGTATTAACTATTTAGAGTTATTGGGTGCTTTCTATGGTCTAAAAGCATATTGCTGTTCAAAAAAGGGTCTACATGTATTAATACAGTTAGACAATAAAACGGCTGTTGCATATATTAATCACATGGGGGAGTCAGATCAGTATCATGTGATTGTCTGGTCAATGAAATATGGCAAATGGTGTATTGATCGCCAAATTTGGATTTCAGCAAACTACATTCCAGGTAAAGACAATGTGGTGGCAGATAAAAGATCAAGGATATTTAAAGATAACACAGAATGGATGCTTAATCCAGCAATATTTAAGAATATTGTAACTCAATTTGGTTTACCAGAAATTGATTTGTTTGCATCAAGGCTTAATCATCAATTGCCTAAATATGTGTCTTGGGAACACGATCCAGATGCAGTAGCAGTAGATGCTTTTTCATTGAACTGGGGGAATATGTTCTTTTATGCTTTTCCACCTTTTGCTTTGGTTCAGCAATGTCTGAAGGAAATAGAACAAGATTCTGCCACAGGATTGTTGGTAGTTCCAAATTGGCCAACACAACCTTGGTTCCCCATTAATGCTGAATATGATTAAAGAACCATATATTTCAATTCCTAACTGTAGTGATATTTTGATTAATCCTGTAACCAAAGAAATTTATGCAATATATGCATATATGAATTTATTAATCTGCAGGTTTTGACCAGACCACTACAGGAGCTGGGATTGTCGGACAAAACTATGGAGGTTATAGTCGCATCATGGCGAGATAACACACAAAAACAATATATGACACATGTTAAGAAATGGGAAGAATTTTTGCACACAGTCAAATATTTCTTGTGATACTGTGATATTGCATGGAAAATGTATTGGAGCTCCTTGCTAAATTGCATTTTGAGCAACATTTAAGTTACAGTGCTACTAACACTGCACGCAGTGCCTTATCATCTTATTTAGGACTTATGTCTGACCAGAAATCAATTGGATCACATCCACTAATATCTAGATTCATGAAAGGAATCTTTAATATTAATCCACCCAAACCTAGATACACAGAGATTTGGGATGTGAGCATTGTACTTACCTTACTTAGACAGTGGACTCCAATTGAAGGATTGTCATTGGAAAGATTAACATTTCTTAATATCATTGGTTTCAGCTCAAAGAGTGCAAACTTTACAAATGTTGCATTTAGACTGTATGCATGTGACTACAGATAACATTGTGTTCTATGTTTACGATCTGATCAAACAAAGCAGACCAGGGGGATCTGGAGCTAAGGTAACCTTTCAAGCTTATCCTATTTGATCCTACTTTGTGTGTGGTTAAACATTTGAATCAATATGTTAAAGTTACTGAAACTCTTCGAGGAAATGAAAAAACGTTGATGATTACGCATAAAAAGCCACACACAAAAGCTTCAGTTCAAACTATCTCAAAATGGTTGAAACAGGTATTGCTTTTTAGCAGGAGTAGACACTGATGTGTTCAAATCTCACTTCACCAGGGCATACCTGCCAACTATTCCGATTTGGGCGGAATTCTTCCGATTTTTCCATCCCAATTCCGAATTCCGATTTTTTGTCTCAATATTCCGAGAAAAAAAATCGGAAAAAAAAAAAAACACACAGAAACTTTCTATGTGTTTTTTTTTCCGATTTTTTTTCTCGGAATATTGAGACAAAAAAATCGGAATTGGGATGGAACGGCTGGAGCGTCTAGACTCAGAAGCGCAGGGGAGAAGTAGGTGCGAGTCAGGTGGGCACCGGGGAGGAGGGTGGAGAGGGGGAAATCAACGATCATCCCGTGGGGTAGTAAGCCAAATACGTTCATTATCACTTCAGGGGCAGGGAAGAGGCGATGAGGGGGCAGGGAGAGATGGTCCGGTCCGGCCCAGACGGGCAACACTCACCGGTCACCTCACCTCAGCGCCGCCGCCGCCGCCGGGACTGTCAGCCCGGCGAGTGACCGCGAGCGCGTCAGGTCGGGTCGGGGCCAGCCCGTTCCCGCCTCACCAACACCGACACAGCCGCCGAGGCACCCAGCTGCTCAGTGCTCGGGCGGGTAACGGAGCAGAGCAGAGCAGGGCCGGCTGGCTGGCTGGCTCCCGGGCCGGGCATGGGGGGCGGCGTGGAGCGCGGCGTGCAGATGTTGCTGACCACGGTAGGGGCGTTCGGTGCCTTCAGCTTGATGACCATCGCCGTGGGCACCGACTACTGGCTGTACTCGCGGGGCGTGTGCCGGAGTAAGGGCGGCGGGGACAACGACACGGTCCACAAGAACGAGGAGGTGATGACCCACTCGGGGCTCTGGAGGACCTGCTGTCTGGAAGGTATGTGGCGGCGGAGCCAGTTCCCCTGGATCCTTGGCCTGGCCCGGGCTACCTGACAGTCCCTTCGGCCCACACATCGGGACCCCCCGCGCGTCTCACGGGACCCCGACCCTCCACTCCCCGGGGCCCCGACCCTCCACTCCCCGGGGCCCCGACCCTCCACTCCCCGGGGCCCCGACCCTCCACTCCCCGGGGCCACGACCCTCCACTCCCCGGGGCCACGACCCCCCACTCCCCGGGGCCCCGACCCTCCACTCCCCGGGGCCACGACCCCCCACTCCCCGGGGCCCCGACCCCCCACTCCCCGGGGCCACGACCCCCCACTCCCCGGGGCCCCGACCCCCACTCCCGGGGCCCCGACCCTCCACTCCCCGGGGCCCCGACCCTCCACTCCCCGGGGCCACGACCCCCCCACTCCCCGGGGCCCCGACCCCCCACTCCCCGGGGCCCGACCCTCCACTCCCCGGGGCCACGACCCCCCACTCCCCGGGGCCCCGACCCTCCACTCCCCGGGGCCCGACCCTCCACTCCCCGGGGCCCCGACCCTCCACTCCCCGGGGCCACGACCCTCCACTCCCCGGGGGCCACGACCCCCCACTCCCCGGGGGCCCCGACCACCCCACTCCCCGGGGCCACGACCCCCACTCCCCGGGGCCCCGACCCCCCCACTCCCCGGGGCCACGACCCCCCACTCCCCGGGGCCCCGACCCCCCACTCCCCGGGGCCCCCGACCCTCCACTCCCCGGGGCCGACCCTCCACTCCCCGGGGTCACGACCCCCCACTCCCCGGGGCCCCGACCCCCCACTCCCCGGGCCCCGACCCTCCACTCCCCGGGGCCACGACCCCCCTCCCCGGGGACCCCGACCCCCCACTCCCCGGGGCCCCCGACCCTCCACTCCCCGGGGCCCCGACCCCCCCCACTCCCCGGGGCCACGACCCCCCACTCCCCGGGGGGCCCCGACCCTCCACTCCCCGGGGCCCACGACCCCCCCACTCCCCGGGGCCCCGACCCTCCACTCCCCGGGGCCCCGACCCTCCACTCCCCGGGGCCACGACCCCCCACTCCCCCCCGGGGGCCACGACCCCCACTCCCCGGGGGACGACCCCCCACTCCACTCCCCGGGGCCACGACCCCCCACTCCCCGGGGCCCCGACCCTCACTCCCCGGGGCCCGACCCTCCACTCCCGGGGCCACGACCCCCCACTCCCCGGGGCCACGACCCCCACTCCCCGGGGCCACGACCCCCCACTCCCCGGGAACTCTGGACGTCCTCTCCTCCCCCTCCCACCCCCCCCCCCCAGGGACCCCGGCCCTTCTCCCAGCTGAGCCCCGCCATCTCCCCCTGTGTCTTCCGTTCCAGCCCCTCCAAATCCCTGCCCCATGCGCGGGTTCCCATGTATTCCGATACCAGAATAAACACAGTTATAAACGGGGCAAACTGTCCTCCAAGAGCAGAATAAACACCCCAGTCCAAGGACAAACGCACTGGTAGCCGTGTCCGGGAGAAGAAGCGATACCTTGCTGGCGTGTTAACCCCGTTGAAGCGCCTCTCGCACCTCTCACAGCGAGTAAGCACCAACACAGCATTGTAACGCGGGAAATACTTCCCCAGCAGCAGCTGAAATCTCCACCCTGCTCTTTGACACATCTCCGGAATTGCTGTGACCTTTCTGGCAAATATACAAACAAGGGGGGGTTCTCATTGTTAACTGTCAGAGCGCAGCAGGGGGAAGTAAGCGGTAGATGAATAATAATCAGAACATGAAAACATAAGATGCCCACATCTCTCCCTCCTCCCTCCCCCCCCCCCCCCCCCCACCCCAACCCCGGGCTTTACCATTCAAGAGAACACGATTGAAAGTACACTGCCCTGTACTAAACCCACTTGCTTTGACATGCTTATGCAAACATCAATTGATCGCTCTCGCGAATATGTTCTGCGCTCAAGTCCCTGCATCTCAAATTTCCAAAGATTCACTTCTGTTCGGGAAGAAGAAATGCCTTGCCACTGCCGACCGCATTCCCACGGCTGTCACGCTAACCCTGTTTGTGAGTACCCCAGCCGCAGCACCATCAACGCGGCTCCTCTCCCAACCAGCTGTGCAATCTAGTGTGTTTCAATGTGATCACTCCATTCTTCTGAACACCAGAAAGCTTGGAGTTCGCTGTAACATGACTAAACAGAACAAGCCGTCAGTGAGAATCAATTTTAAAAGGGACTTCAGCTTCCAGACAAAAAAAAATGGACAAATTATTTTTGGTCTGTATTGCCATGAAATACATCATTTTGAAACGTGTCACTCGGGCATGAGCCAGGAATGTGAAGGGTTTTAGTGGGAAGTATCATCATATGGTTAAAAAAAAGAAAATGTTTTTTTTTTTTTAAGTAAAACGAGACAGATGCTGGGAATCTGAAATAAAACAAAAAATGCTAGAAGATCAGACAACATCTGATCAGACAGGGAGTTAATGTTTCAGGTTTGGTGCTTTTCCATCCAGAAACGAGAACGTTAGAAAGAGATCCGTCAGCGGTGGAGTTGCTGCCTCAGCGCCAGAGGGACCGGGGTTCGCTCATGAATACGGGCGCGGTCTGTACGGAGTTTGTACGTTCTCCCCTGTGGACCGCTTGGGTTTTCTCAGAGTTTTTTGCTCCAGTTTCCTCCCACATTCCAAGGTCGTGCAGGTTTGCAGGTTAATTGGCTTCTGTAAATTGTCCCTAGGTGCAGGTTAATTGGCTTCTGTAAATTGTCCCTAGGATGTAGCACAGAACTAGTGGACAGGGGGTAGTTGATTGGCACGGAGTCGCTGGGCCGAAGGGCCTGTTTCTACGCTGTATCTCGAAAACTAAAATGAAAACATGTTTTAAGATGCAGAACATGGGTGGAGAGAAGATGGTGAAGGTCTTGACATCAGAATAAAACAGAAAATGCTGAAAATGCTCAGCAGGTCAGGCAGCATCTGTAAAATGAAAGAAATAGTTCATAGTGAGACACAAGTAGCTGTAGATGCTGGAATCATGAGGAGAAAAAAAACAAAGTGCTGGAGGATAGACACAAAATACTGGAGTAGCTCAGTGGGTCGGGCAGCATCTCTGGAGAAAATGGATAGGTGACGTTTTGGGTTGGGACCTTTCTTCAGACTGATTTTGTGAGGGCTTTGGCTGGAAGCGAGGGAAATTCAGGACGTATCAGGGCAGCAAACAGATGACCTCAAGCAGGGAGGTTTCCTGATAGGCTGATTGTTGGCTAGGAACAGTGAGCTAGATGCAGGAAGATTGTTCCCGATGTTGGGGAAGTCCAGGACAAGGGGTCACAGCTTAAGGATAAGGGGGAAAATCCTTTAAGACCGAGATGAGAAAGACTTTTTTCACACAGAGAGTGGTGAGTCTCTGGAACTCTCTGCCACAGAAGGTAGTTGAGGCCAGTTCATTGGCTATATTTAAGAGTGAGTTGGATGTGGCCCTTGTGGCTAAGGGGATCAGAGGGTATGGAGAGAAGGCAGGTACGGGATACTGAGTTGGATGATCAGCCATGATCATATTGAATGGCGGTGCAGGCTCGAAGGGCTGAATGGCCTACTCCTGGACCTAATTTCTATGTTTCTATGTTTCTATGTTTCTATGTTTCTATGTTTCTACTCACAAACTGAGAGTTGACGAAGAAACTGCAGATGCTGGAGAATCGAGGGTTACACAAAATGCTGGAGAAACTCAGCGGGTGCAGCAGCATCTAAGGAGCGAAGGAGATAGGCGACGTTTCTTCTTCAGACTGAGAAGGGTCTCGACCCGAAACGTCGCCTATCTCCTTCGCTCCTTAGATGCTGCTGCACCCGCTGAGTTTCTCCAGCATTTTGTGTAACCCCCTGAGGTCACTTTCCCGCCCTCACTGACGTCACGTACCCCGCCCCTTACTGACGTCACTTGCCCCGCCCCTTACTGACGTCACCTGCCCCGCCCCTTACTGACGTCACGTGCCCCGCCCATCACTGACGTCAGACTAATAGGATTCCGATTTTTCAATCTCACAAGTTGGCAGGTATGCCAGGGCTGCAGCTACGTCCGCGGCGAAGGTGCGGGACGTACCACTCGAGCATATTTTAAAAAATCGCAGGGTGGAGTAAAGAAGAAACTTTTTCAAAGTTCTACAATAAACCTGTTCACACTATGACAAGTTTTGGCCACGCGGTGTTGGGATCAATATAATTACCTGCTTTGTATACTATTGATTACTATAACCAAGTTATGTAGTCACTTATATCTTTTATCACTTGTAATCATTCCCTCGGATATAAGGAGGGTTATTATATGTTCTTTAAACCATTAAAAAGTTAATTATGGAAAGAACTAATATTAGTCTGGTTTCTCATGTATGTATTTACTTAGCCGGACTGTCGTACTAATTAAATACTACGACATAAAAAACACAGAAAGCTTTAAAATCTTCACGTAGTCACTCACGTGACTCCGAAGTAAAATAGTAAGATTAAATGAGAACTTACCAGTTCGAAGTTTGATCGTTATTTTATGAGGAGTTACGATGAGGGATTACGTGCCCTCCACTCCCACCCTCATAAAATAAATGATCAATCTGGTAGTTCTAAGTCTTTTATGAGCCTTACTATGTTACTTCGGCTATTTGGTGTTCTGTGTTTTTCATGCCGCTGCTTTGAAGTATGCCGTTTGCCAGCGTGAGGCGGGTTCTTCACGTAATCCCTCATCGTAACTCCTCATAAAATAACGATCAAACTTCGAACTGGTAAGTTCTCGTTTAATCTTACTATTTCTTATTCTTATATGTTTGTGCCATTTGAAAAGTCAATTCTCAAAAACTGAAGTTCACAGAGCAACTTTAAAAGAAGATTAGACACAAAGTGCTGGAGTAAACTCAGCGGCATCTCTGGAAAAAAAAGGATGGGTGATGTTTCAGGTTGGGACCTCTCTTCAGCTGAATAACAATTTCTCCTATTAGCTTTAATCTCAGAGATATCTGAGGTGCGATTGACTCAATGTGAATACTGGGCCTATGATGGAGATGTGGAGATGAGGCAGGAAAGAAGGCCAGTTATTAAATTTAAGGATAATTTCCATTGATGTGATGAAAGGGGTTAAAGTGATAGTGGGAAAATGCTCATGAGTGCAATGTTGGAAGCACAGAGAATTACAGAGAGGAGATATATAGGATAACGAGAAAGTTAAAAACAGTATATTGCGAGCGCAGGTTAGAGTGGAGATGATAATGTAATCCTCCTCTCAATCACACTTCGTGATCGCACAGATCGTAAGCACATTTGTAAACAACTATCCTCTGTCTGCTGCAGTGTTTTTGGAGAAAGTATCCTGTTTATATTGGGAGAAGTTTGCTTTACCTCCCTTTGCTCAATGTTTGAGTTAATTAACCCTGTTTCCTGGAGAACTAACTACTTGCTCCAAGTCAAATGCCACACCCACTTCCAATTCATTGACCGATATTTAGTTTAGTTTGGAGATACAATGTGGATACTTCGGCCCACTGAGTCCATGTCAATCAGCAATCCTGCACACTAGCACTATCCTACACTCTAGGGACAATTTTCCAAAGCCAATTAAACCCTTTATTCTTCTCTCCAGAGATTTTGCCTGTCCCGCTGAGTTACTCCAGCTTTTTGTGTCTACTGTACAAACCTGCACAACTTTGGAATGTGGGAGAAAAATCGGAGCACTTGGATAAAACCTACGTGGCCACAGGGAGAATGTACAAACTTCGTACAGACAGGATCGAACCCGGGTTTCTGGCGCTGTAAGGCACCAACTCTACCGCTTAGCCACCGTGCCTGTCAATAAGGATTCTGAATTTTAACATGGATCTATAAAGGAATTAATTCAGCAGAGAGAATGTAAAGTTAAAAATGAGTCTGACCTTCTTGAAATCATAAAAATACAAACTGACTTTCTGAAATCTGCAGTAGTAATTAAAATTGTAAGGATTGTAACTCTGGACTTGTAATCATTTTCAATTCCTAGAAGATGGATTTGCCAGTTGAAGTGTTTAAATACTGTCAAGAGTTTGCTTCACATCTGCCACTCAGAAACTTCATGAAGTACCGGATGTGTAACAAGATGAACCTACTAGGGAACAGGCATTCCAATGGCTGAGTGACACAACTTTTAAATACGATTTAATCAAGCATCTGTTCCACGCCTGAAGAGGCTGGATAATTTTCACATAAATGAAAGTGAATGCCATAACATTCACTGTTCTTGACAGAGAATGATGATTTTGATCATCCCAAGTGGAGAAAATTGCAACTCATCCAAGATTAGATTTTGGTCTATCAGTCTGGCAAAACACTGATGCAGCAGTGAAATGGATAGAGACAAAGAAGAAATAATTATTGCTCACGATACAAGGAACTGAAGATGCTGGTTTGACACAAAGGTAAAGACACAAAGGTGCTGGAGTAACTCGGCAGACTTGGCAGGATCTCTGGAGAACAAGGATAGGCAAACATTTCGCTTCAGGACTCTTCTTCAGATTGTAGTAGGGGAGAGAAAAACTGGAAGAGAGATGAGGGTGGGACACGGCCTGGATAGGTGGATACAGGTGAGGGGGGGGGGGGGGGGGGGAAAGATAGGCAGATGGTAGGACAATGGCCAGAGATGAAAATGCACAAAGTGTGAGATAGGGATTGAATAGACATGCAATATGAAGCTAGAATGAATATAGGTGGAAAATTATGTCAAAGATTAACAATGTGAAAGGGAAATATTTGGTCTCAGAATAGTGAGGAGTTTTTAGAAGGGGGCTGTGGCACAATATTACTGAATGTGATTTACCCAATTGATGGATACCTAAAATATCTAAGTGGACATAAGTTAAAGTCTGTGTTCTTTACCGAGGGTGAAACAATATTCAATTCTTCTTTAACATTTTCCATGTTAATCTCTTTATAATGTAACAAGAGTCTTTAAACTTAATATATTAGTACAACATGGACTTTGTTGCTATCATGCCTTCCACCAAATTTAAACAAGTTCTATTTTTAAGTATTAATTGAAATGCTTTCAAAGAAAAATATTTATGGGTTTATTCTTTCAAAGTAGGTTACCATTACATAACATGTTTGAGACTATCATGTAACATAACAGATAATATAAAATCAGAGCATTTTAATGTAGTTAATTGGGGAAGCTCAGCGGGACAGGCAGCATCTCCGGATAGAAGGAATGGGTGACATTTCGGACATTTCTCCACAGAGATGCTGCCTGTCCCGATGAGTTACTCTAGAGCTTTTTGGGTCAATCTTTGGTTTAAACCAGCATCTGCACAGAGAGATAACAAAATTGTTGAACTATTTGACTAAGCCTATGCATTATATGAAAGGTACAGTTGAATCCACCATACCCAAGTAAACAGACATGTGTACATCCATCAAATGTCATTACATGATGGCCACTTTCCCCTCTTTATACCAGCACTATTTATGTCCATTTACATGGCCGAGCATTGCAATGCGAGTAATTTTCCTCTGTGTAACTAACACCAGCTTTGCTTTTGGAAGGCTATACGACGATGTAAATAAATTACAGAACAGCTAAAATGAGGTAAAGAAAAAGAGTCAAATAAATAAATATTTTTAATCCTTCAAATATGAATGCTCTGCATTCTTTACGAGGTCAGATATCCAAATATCACAGTAACAGCTGCTTTATTGTTTGATGAAATACACATAAATATTCTATTTCTTATTAAAAAAAATTGACATTTCTTTTGCTCAGATTTTCCTGAAGTTTATTACTGTTTTTTGTTATACTTGTAAATTAAAACAAATAGTTTTGAAAATACGTAATCTGTTTGTGAAATTAGAAATATACAGTTAGGTTGTGGATCTGACTGATAAAGCTGGCATTTTTTTTTGTAGTTACCAATGGGATCCAGTTTTTGACCCACTGTATTTCATATGGTGAGGTCATGCCCATGGTGCTATTACTTGAGAAATGTAGAAAGTAGGATAGTGTTCAGTTTCAAGAGTACAGAGCTGGTGGTGCTCCTAAAAATGCCTTTTCTTCTTGGTGGTGGAGAGTGCAAGTTATGGACATTTAGTTTGGACACTTACTGCCATAGATTCTATATCTAGTATCTCTTTTTCTGTTTAGTTTAAAGATACAGTGTGGAAATAGGCCCTTCAGCCCACGAGTCCTCGCTGATCATCGATCACCCACTAGTTCTCTGCCATTCCACTTTTGTATCTTTTCCACATTCTAGGCCCTAGAGTCTAATCAACCTACAAATCTGCAGGTCTTTGGAATTTGGCGGGGAAACCAGAGCACTTGGAGAAAGTCCACGCAGTCACGGGAGGACATACAAACCCACAGGGACAGCACCCGTAATCGGGATCGAACCCAAGTGTCTAGCATCGTGATGCAGCGGTTCTACTGCTGCACAACTGAAACCGCCCCAAAAGGGACCAATAATCATAACAGGCACCTCAAAGTCTATTTGAAAAATACCAACCAGCTTGTAAGTATCTCTGGTCCAATGATCACGCTAAAGAAAAAGTCATTTAGGATGCCTTTAAGTCAGGAAGAAGCAGAAGGCCAGTGTACATGATGGATGGAAGACAAAACTTCCCAATTGAGCCATCTTCCCACCACATCATTCATCTCCTGCCCCACTAGAGCAGACTTCGCGGATCCCATCTTGACCCCATCAACTACCTCAGAACTCTCAAAACTGGAATGGAAGTAAGTTCTCCTGGAGCCTAAGGGACTGACAAAGAACAAGATTTCCCCCAGTATTTATCTGTCCCATGTGTAACTGCACAGTTAAATTCTTTTTTCATATTCACACATGGGGGCGCCCCCATATTTTGGTGCCATTTCCACAGATCCAAAGTCTGGTCCACCAGTGCCCTTGGTCCACTGGAGCAGTTCCCGATCCAGGGAAGTCGCAGGTTCCTGCAAGGCCTCCCTCCGTCGCCTTCAACAAGATTAGCCCGCGAACCGACGTCCCTCTCCACATCCATTTTAACCAGAGATGCTGCCTGACCCGATATGTTACTCCAGAATTTTGTGTCTATCTTTGATTCATTTTGTAATGGCTGAACTCAGTGGTACTCTGATGGTAATTTTATACACGATCAAGCACATTGATATAGGGTTGGCCTGATCCTTGGGCAGGAGAACAGAAGGAATAGATTAATCAGACTCTTCTCAGTTGAATCACACAGAAATATGTAACACAGGCTACTTCCTCAAATGATTGATCCAAGGGATGGCATTGCAATTACAGATCAATGACATTTGTTGTTTATTTGCAAATGCCAGAGCAATTTCATGCAAGGGCAAAACATAATTAAAAGGGGAAATCACAAAGCTGCTGACAGAGATGCATTATTCTAACATTTAACTCCATGAGAGTGGCTTCTTGCAGTTGGGCTCAAAATTGAAGTTGCTGATACCACCGATACAACTAAATTAATCACAGAGTTCAGCCAAGTAAAGCGGACCTTTCCAAATAGTGCCGATTTGTGTCCTTTCTCAGAGCAGCCGGGCTCTCTCTCTCTCTCTCCCTTCTCACTCTTAGGCAGTTCCTTGAGATTACAGATGACGTTAGAGTTTAAAGACACAGACTCCATGCCGGCCATTGATCACCTGCACATCCATGTTATCCCACTTTCACATCCAACATAATTGGATCAATTTACAGAAGCCAATTAATCTGCAAACCTGCAAGTCTTTGGAGTGTGCAAGGAACTGGGAGCACCTGGAGAAAAACTCAGGGAGAAATGTATGAAGAACACACAGACAGCATCTGTTGTCAGGCCCGAACCGGGACTCTGGCACTGTGAGGGCAGCATTTCTACCACTATGCTACTGTACTGCTCACCAGCTTGCTTCCACCGCAGTATTGTGGGTTCTGAGGTGACTAATGAGGCTAATGTGGTTCTTGCAGGCGACTCCACAGATGGGGCCAGACATTAGGGCAGATGGACGGGTAGATTGTGAGGTGGGGGATGTTACCTTTCCTCAAGATGACATGCCCTATATTCTCACTGCAATAAATAAATTTGGCGTACAGGTCGCTCCTCCCACATCAGGAGCATTTGGAAGATGCAACACGATGCAAAAGGAAAAAAGTAAAGTTTGTTAAATGGGCCACATGGTTTTGTTTCATACTTTGGAGATACAGCGTGGAAACAGGCCCTGTGGCCTATCGAGCCCACGCCGACCAGTGATCGCCCGTACACTACAAGTATCCTACAGCATGGACCGCGGAAACTGGGGGGGGGGGCTGCAGCCCCCCCCCCCCCCACTTTTTTGGCGTTGTTTACCTTGGGAGTTAGCGGCCAGCCCAGCGGATGTACTTTAGTGACGACAAAGACGGTTCAGTGTCTGCAGGAAGCACAACCTCACGTGTAACATACCGGGAACGAGGGGGTCAGCAACTCACCGCTGTAGGGGCGGGCTGGCGGGCCGGTGAATGTGAAGGGGGGGGGGGGAGTGGGGTGGAGGGAGGGAGAGTGGAGACTTTCCAACACTCACACATGGAGCCATGTGGAAGCGAGCGACGGGGAGAAGGGGTCCGGGCACGAGGGCAAGGGGTCGGACTAATGGAGAATGCTGCTGAACAACCCAACCTTCCTGCTCCAAGAGGAATCAGGGTATAAAAACACAGAAAGCTGCCATGTCAAACACTGGCTAACCCTAGATCGATTCCAGGGTCGGCTCTGGTCTCACACCAGGAAGGATGTCAAAAGTCCGTTGGGAAGCCAGAATGGGTGAGCAATGAATATTCTCAGTCATGTTTAGACTCTCGGGCTATTTACGTTGCAGAGGAGGGGAGTAGAAGACCCTTCACAAAGAGGGCTGGGCATAGCACTGAAGGGGAAACCTTATAAAAGTCTGGGGGGAAGGGCAAGGCAACAGGGGAGATAGACACTAAATGCTGGAGTAACTCAGTAAGGCAGCATCTCTGGAGAAAATGAATGGGTGACGTATCGTTTTGGGTCGGGACCCTTCTTCAGAGATTCTCCTTGATCCACTAAGTTACTCCAGCATTTTGTTTCTAGTTTCGGTATAAACCAGCATCTGCACTCCCTTCCTACAGTAAAAGGGGACCTAGGAGAGTGCTCGTTCAAAGAGGCAGGCTGGGCTCAATGGGCCAAATGGCCGCCAATCACTGCACCCATCGACTCCAGCAGCAATATTGGTGCCAACTCCACACCTCCCTGCATGCCAACATCTCCAGCACAACACAACCCCTCTTGTCCAGCACCACCTTCCCGCCACAACACCCCTCCCTACCCGCCCCCCACCCCCCCCACACCATGCCGTACCGCACCCACCCAGGGAGCTCTGCCCTCCCTCGGGTCATGGGGTACTATGCGTGCCACCCAATCTCACTGACCCTGAGCCCCGCTCCCAGAGCAGTCCGCCATCACCCCATCCATCTACACGCCCGGAAACACTGCGATAAACGGAGCGAGCGCGGTAACCAGTACGTCAGTGATCTGTCGTTCGGATCCCCCAGTAACCTATTGAGGTGGGGGATGGCCTGGATTATTATTGTCCCAGTTTTTGGAGATCGAGCAATAACAAATATAATAATCACCTGCTCCTATCTCTCATGTAGGCCCTATATTATCTTAAAAATACTTCAAACAAAAAACATTGAAATCATACTTCTACAATGCACTAAAACATTATTTTAATACATCAAATTTCAAAAAGTCCCTACCGTGGGAGGGGAGGTGCCCCCCTCACACCCTCTCCCCGCTCCCTCGCCACGTACCCCCGAGGCCGGTGATCAGTGGTCGCTCAGCCCCCCACTTTCAAAAAACAGTCCGTGCCCCCCCCCACCCCCGTACTACTAGGGACAATTTACAATTTTACTGAAGTGAATTAACTTACAATCCTGTACGTCTTTGGACTGTGGGAGTAAACAATGTCACAGGAGGAATGTACAAATTCCGTACAGACAGCACCCGTGGTCAGGATCAAACCCAGGTAGGTCTCTGGCGCTGTAAGGTAGCAACTCTACCGCTGTGCCACTTTGCCGTTCCAACTTTGCTCATCCACTCCTCTCCGATGAACAGCAACAGCAAAATCAGTATGAGATATTTGAAGCAGTTTTTAATTTAAAATAATGATGCTTGCTTTGAGATGGACCAAGTTAGAAAATAAAACTGGCGATTGTGGACAGGATCGGTTTTTAAACTGCATCTGTGTAAATCTGTGTCTGGAGATTTACTGAAAATAGCCTGGTGCCCTAATTATCCAAGAGAACAGTTGCCTCATTTACTTCTCCTCCTCCTTATCTTCATCCTCACTATGGTTACTAAATTACAGGTCAGCAATCCCATCCTGTTGCCCTCTATTCAGAGGTTCAGAGTGACACAACAGATCACAGATGTGATTATCTTATATTTTGTACAGTGAAAAAACAAACCTGAGGGACTGACAGATCAAAATCAGTGTTAGACAATGTCAGTTAATTATCAAACTTATTGTCATGGTTTCACAGCTACCAAGACATATGGTCAGGATAAGACACAAAGTGCTGGAGTAACTTATCGGGTCAGGCAGCATCTCCGAAGAACATGGATAGGTGACATTTCCAGTCGTGACTTTACTCCAGACTGTTTGTAAGGGGGAGGGTAGGAAGGGGGGGGGGGGGGGTGAAAGCTGGGAGAAAAAGGGCAGGACAGCATGTGGCAGGTAATAGGTGAACACAGGCAAGAGATGATTTGATAAAAAGATGGTTGGAGAAAGGTCAGAGATAAAAGCAGAAGGTGTGAGACAAAAGGATTGCAGAGTTGCAAAAGTCACTGGGTCATAGAGAAAGAAAGAGAGAGAGAGAGTCATACAGCATGGAAACAGCCCCTTCATACCAACATGCCCACACCAACCAAACATGTCCCATCAACACTAGTTCCACCTGCCTGCATTTGGCCCATCTATCTAAACTATTATTAAAAACTCTCATCTTGACCACTTCCAGGTTTGCCTTTTTTTAAATTTGCGCAAAAACGGTACCCGATATCGCTAGGATTTTTCGCCACTTACTGTTCTCCTCTGCTCCAAATGCACCAAGTTTTGTTCCGATCAGTGGAATATAACAAACGTTATGAAGGTTTAAAAAATCGTGAGATCAGCAGATTGGGCTTCTTGCCTGTCAGTCACCATGAAGGTACCGCCCCTTCTGGGCGAGGAGAATAAAGCCCCGGAGGTGAGGCTGAGTCCACAAGCCATGTGGAGTCGGGTGGAAGCCGCTGTGTGGAGTTGGGGGGAAGTCGCTGTGTGGAGCCTGGAGGAAGCCGGTGAGTGGGGTCGGTCAAGCCGCTGAGTAGACCCAGGAGGTGCTGTGTGGTGCCGCGGCTAGTGGCGGCTGAATGGTCCCTCCGCCCGCACACCACCCTTCACCCTGCCCCATTTCCCCCTCCCCCACCCCCCTTTACCCCTCCCCGTTCCCTCCCCCTCCCCTTGCCTTACAGCGCCAGGGATCCGAGTTTGATCCTGACCACGGGTGCTTGTCTTTATGGAGTTTGCACTTTCTCCCTGTGACCTGCATGGGTTTTCTCCGAGATCTTCGGTTTCCTCCCACATTCCAAAGGCATACAGGTTTGTAGGCTTGGTATAAATGTAAATTGTCCCTAGTGTTTAGAGTAGTGTTATCGCTGGTCGGATTGGACTCAGTGGGCCGCGCTGTACACGTTTCCATGCTGTATCTCTAAACTAAACTGAACTAAACTGTTGGTTAAATAACTTTACCGCACAAGTCAGATCTTCATTATCTGAATGAAAATAACTCACATCATTCATTCAACATATTTAAAACTGTAAATGAGCAATATGCTTTCTAGTTTACAGGATCTGGTTGGATGGCATTGTTAAATGGACCGAATTGTCCCCTGTTTTCTTCTTTGAAAGCAATTTTTTCACAACTTAACCCTTTACATTTGTTTTTCAATTTTTGATTCACATTATATTTGCCTTTTAGACTTCATACTGGCACCTCGCGTTTTTTAACTTTTGCATTTTTGAAATAATGTGCTTGTTCCTTTAATACCAAAGCTTATGGGCTCATGTATGTGGAATCACGCGCTCAAATTTATTGCTGACAGCGTAGATGTTTAATAGTAAGATTAAACGAGAACTTACCAGTTTGAAGTTTGATCTTTATTTTATGAGGAGTCGAGTTGAGGGACTACGTGAATAGAAGCCCGTACAGCCGTTGGTGCATCAATCTTCAAAGCAGCGGAATGAATTCACAGCTAACAATGACCAAAGTATAACGGTAAGATGATAAAACTAGAACTACCAGATGAGATCTATGAGGGTGGGAGCGGAGGGCACATAGTCCCTCAACTCAACTCCTCATAAAATAAACATCAAACTTCGAACTGGTAAGTTCTCGTTTAAGCTTACTATTTTACTTCGGAGTCACGTGAGTGACTACGTGAAGACTTCAAAGCACTGTGAATTCACGCCGCAGACTCAAATCCGACGTTCACACTGCCTGGATTGACTCAAAAGTCGTTAACAATCAATCATGCATCAGTAATACATTTGTTAAATGAAATAACAGTTTATTTACAAACAAATCATAACAAACCACTCTAACTCAGGGGAAAAGTGTAACAGTACTGACACCAGAATCAGCAAACACCCCGAGCCTTGAAATCGGCTTGTGATAAAACCTCTGAAAAGTTAGCTTACTGGACCATCCTGCGGCCGCGAGGACATGGTCTATTGGCAAGTCCATCGCCCTTGCCGCGGAAGTTGATGCCGCCCTGGTGGAATGAGATTTGAATTTATCAGTATCAATTCCAGCACTTGCCAGGACCCACTTTAGCCACCTTGAAATCGTTTGCACCGACACCTTACTGTGTGGTTTTTTGTGACTAATAAACAAAGCCAACTCTGTTCCTCTCAGAGGTTTAGTAATCTCAATGTAACGAGATAAATGTGAGACTACACAGAAGCGATCATCTGCGGGGTATGCTGAAAACACAATCTTACATCCTGTCATGCCTCTTCTATTATGTTTAAGCAAATCATAGACATAAAATATAATGGCATCAGCCGACACATGCATTCTATCTAGCCGTAGCTTTTGCAACATTTGTACACGTTGAGCTGAAACCAACGCCATGAGCATGACCACCTTCATAGAAAAATTTGGCTACTGATAGATTTGCAACCGGAGCCCACTGGCGAAGAACCATAAAAACCTCACTCACATTCCAAATACCGACATACCTGGGTTTAGGAGGATTAAAATTGAAAAACTTCCTTCATGAATCGTGAAACTAACGGATGTGTCCCTACTGTATGCAATTCTGCATTCATAGGTAAATAAGAAGACAGAGCACTTCTGGCTGAATTAATCGCACTGTAACTTAATTTTTTGGTCAAAATAAAGAGTTGACAAACTCCAATACATCCGTGATCCCTGCAGTGTGATATACAATATTCTGCTGTAGACAGAATTGCTCCCACTTCCTTATATAGGTGATATATTGCTGCTGTGTACTATCCCTGCAGGCCGACGTGAGAACATCCACAGTCCGATGAGACAGTCCTCTCCCCAGGTATGGCCTCCTTAAAATCTGCAAATTAACAGATCAATACGATCATATAAAGGATGTTGATCCCCAGTGACTGGATTTACCAGTAGATTTTTATTCTTGGGCATAAGCATGTAAGGCTCCCTAGCCATTTGTAATACAACGGGAAACCATGCTCGTGTAGGCCAATCTGGCACTACCAATACCCCTGAAGCGGAGTCCTCCTTGATCTTTTGCAAACATCTGCTGATGAGACAGAATGGAGGAAATACATACACAAACATTCCTCCCCCAATGCAGCGAAAATGCATCCACTGCTACTGCCCCAAGATCTGGTTACCATGAAACATATCTAGGTAAACTGATGATTTAATCGAGATGCAAACAAGTCAATATCTGGCAATGCATACTGATGAATCATTTGGTTAAATACATCCTGATTTAACATCCATTCAATGTTGTCATTAAAACTGACGTGACCTCTTCCTGGCAAATAAAGTGCTGAAAGCCAGATATTTTGGTCAATACACCAGCTCCAAATCTGGTTAGCCAGTCTATCACAAGACTGTGACTTGCCTCCACCCATGTGGTTTACATATGCCACTGCTGTGGTGTTGTCAATCTGACCTGCACATGCAGATCCCTCCTTGTAGAACAATAAGCTTTGAGCCCATACCAGGTGCCCACAACTCTAAATAATTAATCCCTCTTAATTGAGGAAGCGATGTCTCATCCACATTCCATCTGCCTCCACAACTAGAAGACATATCTGTTGCACCCCAACCCAGTGCACTTACATCAGTCTGTAATATCAGTGACGGTGATTCCACCAAAACCTTCCTTAAATTTTTTTGAAACATGTACTATCTACCATTGTATGTCAGCAATCGCCCCAGCTGACAACTGCATAGGCCTATCAAAAATGGCCCCTTTGTATTCTCAGTGCCTGTTCCTTTGATCGTTGTAATTGTTGATAATGCAGAGGACCATACTGCACAGCTGGAAAGGCTGCAACAACTTCCCAATAAAACTGGCTACTTGTCTAATCGAAGGCCGTTGTTCTCCAACGAGATTAACACAGTCCTCAATTAACTGATTCAATTTATCCCTGGGCAAAGTTACCAACATGTGATTGGAATTAATGGTAAAATCCCAGATAATCAATAATTTGGACTGGTGATAATTTAGATTTATCTGGGTGAATAACAAATCCCATTTGTTCAAAAGTGATTTTAACAACTGAAACTGATGATTGAGTTTCAGCATGAGTCTTTTCCAACAATCAGAATATCATCTAAATAGGCCATTACCACATGCCCCTGAGCTCTAAGTAATGCTAACACAGGTTTTACCAATTTAGTAAATAATCTAGGAGCTGAAGTTAATCCATTCGGCAATGTCCTGAATTGCCACAGCTCAGTCATCCAAATAAATTTCAAATATCTTCTATCATCACCATGAATAGACACTGCGTAATACGCGTTCTTTAAATCAATGGTTGCATATAATACCCTTTGGACACTAGATGTTTGCCCGTGGTAAAGGTTCCATTTTGAAATGCCTATAACAAACAAATTTGTTCAAATTTGATAAATCCAGAATAATTCTACATCCCCCAGTCTTTTTAGATCTGGAAAATATACTTGACAGAAATTGTTGAGTTTGATAGACAGAAGGCTCAATTACCCCTTTCTTATGTAACGACTGAATCTCTGCTTGAATAAGCACATTTTCCTCATCTGAAAAATAAGTTTACGACTAGGAAAATGGTGATTAGGTAGACTGTCCTTATAGTAAAATCCAATTTTTCACCCCTTCAATACACTAAGTATGAACAAATCTGATGTCAACTGCTGCCATTGTTTGAGAAACAATTTTAACCTTCCCCAATTTGAACAGGAACATCAGTTAATTCATCGTCTGTCAATGTTATATTCCTTACCAGCATCTTTCCTTGCAGCCTTGTTGTCCTCGACTTCTTGTAGAGAACCTTTTTTGCCTTGCTTCCAGCTGGCTTAATGAGGGCCATGGTTTATAACAACCTCATGACAGTCTTTGACCCTTTTTGCAAGGTTACCACCAAACAACAGATTTCGTGGTGGTACACTGGTCGGTTTGCACAACTCGCCAAATTCGGGTTAGCACTGGCCTAATAGCGGCCCTCCCGATATTATTAATTTCAAAATGCATTACAAAGGAGTCCCAGTTCATCCTGGTGTGCTTCAACCATATCGTTTGTATCAATAACTTTCACCACAGCTGTAATACCTGCTGACAACAGTTTAAGCACTTTTTTAAACTTCATCTCCTGGGCCCTAGCAGGCAAACCCATCTATGACCAAATTTGGTGATTAACCACCGGTACCTTCAGGAGATCACAATTAACAGGAGCTTTATAGTTTTTTGCTACTTCATCCATAGCTAGCTCCTGTAACTGGTGGGAGAGCATATGTACGTCGTCAGCATATACTGAATGGCTTCGGCCAATTCTACATCAATCGCCTTTCCTGCCTCTCTACACTCAGCAAACTTCCCAGCAATGTTCGGAATTACCTCCAACCGAACACCTTTACTGCTCTCCCCCAGCATAGAATCAGTGTCAGCAAACTGCACTGATAGAACATCCTCCTCACAGGCAGGATAGTTCTGCAGCCCTGGAACAGGTGCTGCTAGCACAAGCTCTCCATCAGCCTGGCTTGGGCACCACTCCTCCCCACGGAGCTGGTCCCTGTCGAGCATTCTTTTGTAATAGAATCTCGACGTGGGAGAGCCGTGAGCAAACGGACTCTCCTATGGAGGGTATAACCTCCAGGCCCGACTCATCTACGGGCCACAGAGACTTGCCAGTGGCCTTCCGCCCTACTGGCAAGCCTCCACTGCCCCCGGCAGTGGGTCCGCAACCACTGGCTGTGTAGCCAGCACCGGACCAGGTGTACCAGACGGGCCTCCATCCTCAACACTCTCCTGGCCACTTTTCCTTTCTACCCCCGGAGCGCCTCGCCGACACCTTCTTCACTTTCTGCAACATTCTCTAAGAACCCCAAACCGTCGCAGAAAATGACATGTGGTAAAAAAAATTAAAAAACCTTACCTCCGTTTAAACTTGTTAACGAAGAACTGCAAATGCTGAAAAATCGAGGGTGAAGTCTGAAGAAGGGTCTCAAACCGCAACGTCTCCCATCTCCTTCGCTTCTTAGATGCTGCTGCACCCGCTAAATTCTCCAGCTCTTCGTATAAAACTCCCCGCGGTTTAAACTTACCGCTCGGAGGAGCGCTGCTGCTCCAACCGGCCGACTGCACCAGCGTCTGACGTCATGACGCACCAACGGCTGTACGGGCTTCTATTCACGTAGTCACTCACGTGACTCCGAAGTAAAATCTATGTCGCTTAGATGTTTAATCTATGTATTTTTGATTTTGATTTTTGATTTTGATTATGCACCGCTTTTCAAGCACATAAACCCCCCGCACAGAACATGAGGTATCTGATTCCGTGGGATGTTCTTTGTCCCATAAACCGACAGAATAACCAAAAACTATTGTATCTTTTCGTTTGGTCTAAAATGGCTCAGTGGGCGCAGGGGTTTCAGATGGAACTGGTGGTTCTAGCTATTATTCTAAGGTTAATCCACTACATGATAAGCAGCCTTTCATAAAGGCCTTGCACTTGGTGGCTTTTAATTGGGAATTCTAGCAGGAATAATTTGATATGAACAAAAAATAAATCTTTGCAACCGAGCTTGCTTTATGTACAATTAATGGGGCTGTCCCACTTACGCAACTTTTTCGGCGACTGCCGGCACCCGTTATAGGTCGCCGAAAATGTTGAAAATTCAGCGGAAACCAGAAAGACGCTACGACTCTTTTGGTGACTAGGAGACTACTCACGACCATACAGGCGACATGTCGTGGGGTGAAGCCTGTATGGTTGTGAGTAGTTGCCCAAAGAGTCGTACCTTGTTCTGGTCGCCGTTGGATTTTCAAGATGTTGAACATTTTCGGGGACCTGCTGCGGCACTATGACTGCGAAAACATCGCGTATAGAAACATAGAAACATAGAAATTAGGTGCAGGAGTAGGCCATTCAGCCCTTCGAGCCTGCACCGCCATTCAATATGATCATGGCTGATCATCCAACTCAGTATCCCGTACCTGCCTTCTCTCCATACCCTCTGATCCTCTTAGCCACAAGGGCCACATCCAACTCACTCTTAAATATAGCCAATGAACTGGCCTCAACTACCCTCTGTGGCAGAGAGTTCCAGAGACTCACCACTCTCGGTGTGAAAAAAAGTCTTTCTCATCTCAGTCTTAAAGGATTTCCCCCTTATCCTTAAGCTGTGACCCCTTGTCCTGGACTTCCCAACATCGGGAACAATCTTCCTGCATCTAGCCTGTCCAACCCCTTAAGAATTTTGTAAGTTTCTATAAGATCCCCTCTCAATCTCCTAAATTCCAGAGAGTATAAACCGAGTCTATCCAGTCTTTCTTCATAAGACAGTCCTGACATCCCAGGAATCAGTCTGGTGAACCTTCTCTGCACTCCCTCTATGGCAATAATGTCCTTCCTCAGATTTGGAGACCAAAACTGTACGCAATACTCCAGGTGTGGTCTCACCAAGACCCTGTACAACTGAAGTAGAACCTCCCTGCTCCTGTACTCAAATCCTTTTGCTATGAAAGCCAACATACCATTCGCTTTTTTTCACTGCCTGCTGCACCTGCATGCCTACCTTCAATGACTGGTGTACCATGACACCCAGGTCTCGCTGCATCTCCCCTTTTCCTAACACCATTTAAATAATAGTCTGGTTATTATCTGGCACAGGCCCTTAACTTTGTATGTAACCCATTATAAAATATTCATCTTTGGCTTTGTCTCCTTCTACAATTGCATCAATGTCTACTTTATGATTCATGTCCTAATTTATTATTCAGTACTTTTATCTTTATTTCATGACGTTTTGATTTATATGTGCTGTTTATTCATTGCACGTGCTGTTTGTGGCACCACTTCATTATAGATCAGTAGAATGTCTCATATAAATCATACATTGTGAAGATCAGTAACAGATGGAAGGTGAGACGGGGAATGAATGAATTATATTGGAGATTCAAACTGCCTGGCTAGAAAGCAGTTCTTGAAGTCTCAAATATTTTCCTTCCCAAAAACAACTAATCAGTTCTGAGCTCTCACAATGTTTCAAATTCTGCAGCAAACAACATAGGAACACAAATTTGGCAAATTGTTGTGTATTCTGCAAGATGTCTCCAATTCTAGAAAAGAGAAACATTATCAAACTATCCTAATGATCTTTTGCACCTCATATTTCGCTTTCAACCCAACGGTATGAGTTGATCTCTCCAATTTCAGGTAGCCCCTGCATTCCCTCTCTTCCCCCATCCCCCTCACTCTAGTTGTCCTACCAGTTCATATCCCGGTATCCCACTCGTTACCACCTCTTCCCCAGCCAACAATGTGCCATTATGGGCTCCACCATTCCTTGGTCATCTATTGCCGCCCCTAATTTGTCCTGGCCTTTTTTCTACTTTCAGTCTAAAGAAGGATTCTGGCCCGAAACGTCACCCATCCTTTTTCTCCAGAGGTGCTGCCTGATTTGCTGAGTCACTCCAGCACTTAGTGACTATCTTATGCTAATGATGTATTCGGTCAGGTCAAGGGTGGCAGTGGTTGAAAATTATTGTCCAATATGGTAACACTGGTATCAAATCAGTTTTGCACAAGAACCAAAAATACAATCTGCCATACACACAAATACTTTTTTCGATGCGGTCTCCTTTACATCACTGAGAACAAGCGTTGACTTGACGACTGTTTTGCCGAACACTTGCGCTCGGTCTGCCAAGGTCTGCTGGATCTTCCGGTTGCTAACCAATATAACTCCTCTTCTCTTTCCCATACTGCCCTTTCTGTCCTAAGCCTCCTCCATTGCGAGAGTGAGGCCACAAGCAAACTGGAGGAACAGCACCTCATATTCCGCTTGGGGAGCTTACAATCTCATGGCATTAACATTAAACTTTCAAATGTTAGGTAACTAACCTATAAACAACCTCCCAAATCCCCTTCCCCCCTTTTATCCTCCCCTCTCTTCCGTTTGCCACACCTGGACTCACACCCATTTCTCCCCTTTCCCTTCCATCTATATTCCTCCGGCTTCACAATTCACACCTCCTCCACCCTTATCTCACATTTTTTGTCTTTTCATCTCTGGCCTTTGTCCAACTATCTGCCTTTCAAAAAACTCCCCTCGACTGTATCCACCTATCTCTTGGCAGCCTTTGTCCTGCCCCTCCTCTCTTCCAGCTTTCATCGCCTCCACCCCACATCACAATCAGCCTGACCCAAAACATCACTTATCCATGTTCTCAAGAGATACTGCTTGACCCACTGGGTCAATCCAGCAATTTGTGTCTTTTTTTGTAAACCTCTGCCTTCCACACCAGCAACCTTCTCATAAGGGCTGAAAGCACAGCAAACACAGCAAATATTCTCACATTCATGGCACAGTAAATTGGAAATCAATCAGCACATTTACACAACATTTGCTACGAAGCCTAATTTCACAGCCAGCATATCTGAATGTAACAAGATGACGAGCATAAAGCAAATACGAGTTATTAATCCATAGTGATTCTTAGTCGAGCAAAAGGCAGACCAGTTACAAGGACCTCTTTTTGGCCTACATCTTCTCACTAAGTTCCTTCCTCCAATAAGTCCTTTCATTTTAAGTATTTTATTCTTATGCGAGCTATTTCTAATAAAAATATTTAAGGGCAACAATCTAGTAATTGTTACTGTTCAACCTATCTCAATCAGATAGATACCAAATCTACCTTTATTCATCTATCTCTATCTTGCAGAGACAGCTCTCGGATAACTACGCCCAGCTTTGCTTTGCTTTTCTCTGTTTACCTCATTCATCATCTACATCATCTCTACCCTCTACCTCCCAACTCCATCCCTTCTGCTCCCTACCTTACTCCACATATCTGTTATCCTTCACCCCTCACCAGTCCTACTGCGTATAACATCTCACTTCTCTCACTACTCTCTCTCTCCTCTTTACATATTGGCTATCTGCCCTTTCCACTCTTCGTCCTGATGAGGGCTTTGACCCGAAAAGCCGACAGTTCCTCTCCATCCACAGATGCTGCTCGACCCGCTGAGTGGACCCAGCAGATTGGTTGTTGTTCAAGATTCTGTCTCTTGGGTCCAATATATTGAAACTATTTTTTAGATAACTTCTTGCATTCTAAGCAAAGTTCGGATCATTATTAAAATGCGATGTGAATCACGTCTTTCCATATTGCATTGAGGTGCTTGGAGATTATCTGCAAAAGAGTGACTAATCATGAAAATCGACAACAAATATTTTCAACCTTACGATATCATTTGGACATATTCTATGTTTTGCCAAATATGAGATATCAAATTGTGAAACAACAAAAAATGACATGAAAATGTATTTATTTATTTATGCAGGAATGATTTTACTTTGGAGATACAGAGCGGTAACAGGCTCTTCGCCACACCGAATCCGTGCCAACCAGTGATAACCCTGTACACTAATGCTGTTCCACACACTAGGGACAATTTTACTAATGCCAATTAACCTACAAACCTGTTGTCTATAGAGAGTTGGAGGAAACAAGAACACCCAGAAAAAACATACGCTGTCACAGGGAGAACGTACAAACGCCGTTCAGACAGCACCTGTAGTCAGGATCGAACCAGCGTCTCTGGTGCAGTAAGGCAGTAACTCTACAGCTGTACAGCCGTGCCACTCATTATGGTTTAAAAATCATTTATTTTATGTGAAATAAGTTGAGTATGGCTAAATAGAATCATTGCTTCTGGGACATTTAAGCCCAAAAGAAAGAACTAATTTGACAAGATTTTGAATAAATGAAAATCTTAACCCTGTTGTCTAACTTTCATCTTTTACCAATTATTTTTAGGCTCATTTTGTAGTAGAGAATTGGCAAATGTTTGTTGCAGGGAATAGAGACAACATTGTCACAACTTGTTACTGTGAAGTGATCGTGATTTATGAAAGGTTTATTTGGCAACACACAAGGTGCATTCCTGCCACACCTTCACTCCTCTCCTGGTAAAAAAAAACGTGTTCAGTTGAGATGCTTACTCTTGTGACATTTAATTCAGTGTGTCATTCATATGGCCAAGTTGCCGTTTTAATTCTAAAAAAAGCAGAACCATGTTAGATACTCTCAGTGCTCTATTGGAACACAGTTTCCAACACTAAATGAAGACTGAATTTTAAGTTCAGTTGTAACATCTAATTATAGCTACTTTGAAGTCACATGACCTGATTTTATTTTTATATTTCTTATTGTGACTGACTGCCGCAGAAAGAAATAGATTAAAAAATAAAGGAATGCTACAGTTGTCTATGGAAAAGTCTTAAAAATTGACATCTTCCCTTGACTTAATTTACTCAAGTAGCAATTTCACACCTATCTCTACAGGAAACAAGAATCAACGTGTTACGTACAATAGTGAAGCCAAAGCAAACACTTTAAGAAACCATTAGGAAAGGAGCAACATGATTGTACCAACAGTTGTAGCAGTCTGAGACTTGGATACAAATGGTGAATGTTAGCAAACCAGCAGCAGGCAACATTATGCAATTTCACTTCCAATTTATTCAAGCTGAACAGATAGTTCTTCCAAAAGTGGTTCTTGCACATGGTTAGTAACACCACACATAGCTCTAGAAGTTGTTAACGAATATTTTCACATTAAATAATTCTGTACCATGCACATGGTTTCATAGAATAGGAAAAGATACAAAGGATATTGTAAATTTGTTTATGAGAATGTCAATTTATCATTACATCTAATTACAGTATAACTTTCCACAGGAGAAAACAATGTTCCTCAGGATATATTTCTCAATTTATTTCAAAGCCAATAAGATCCCAATGAATTTGGTCTATTATATCACATTCATTCCAATGGAACCAATCATTGTTATGTTAAAAAAATGGATTAGTCCTTCTGATTCTCAAAAAAAAAGATAGCCAAAGATTTTATCAGCTACGCAAGTTAGAACTTCCTTCACATTCAGTACAATAGAAACCTAAAAGTCGCAAGAAACCTAAAAATAGATTGAAAAAAAATCAACACTGAATGTTGGCCAGTTGGGAATCAGCAGAACAAATCTGTTCTACTATTCAAATACATCTCATCTGATCCATGCAGAATGTGTCTGCCTTGGCTTCATATTCCTTTGCATCCTTAATATCTTTGCATCCTTCATATCTCTACTCTCAGAGGTGTATTAAAAAATCACCTAATATTCATTCTTTGAGTGAGAGAGTTCCACATATTCACTTATCAATCTGTAGAAGTGTCCTGACCCAAATCGTCCTCTGTCCATTCCCTCCACTAATGCTGCCTGACCCACTGAGTTCCTCCAGCAATTTGTATTTTGCCACATATTTATGTGTGGTTGTATGAAGCAGTGTTTCCATTCAACTGTTGTCAAAATCCTACAGACTTCAATCATGTCGCCCTTCAGCCATCCATATTACAAGGAACATAACCTGGATGATGACAAATAATAAAATAGCTTTGCACCAAAAATACGGATTCAGATTAGTTTTCTGTCATGTACACTATCAGGATGCAATGGAATTCTTCGTTCACATGAAGATCACTGTATACACTGTACATATAATAAAGATAAATACAACAATGTATGCAAAGCAGCTGAATGGTGCAAGATTGTATTGAAAAATAAATTAAGGTAAAATAACAGAATAACCCAATTAGGTAAAGTTAACAGTAAGAGTATGTGAAACACCTCAAGGGAGGGTGTGTGAAAGAGATGATTTAGCATTTTAGACTTTAGATATACAACACAGAAACAGGCCCTTCAGCCCTCCAAGTCCACACCGACCAGCGATTACCCCGTGCACTAGCACTACCCTACACATTTACAATTACCAAAGCCAATTGACCTACAAACCTGTATGTCTTTGGAGTGTGGGAGGAAACCAGAGCACCCGGAGAAAACCCACACTGTCACAGGGAGAAAGTACAAACTCCCTACAGACAGCACCCTTAGTCAGGATCGAACCCAGGTGGCGCTGGCGCTGTTAGGCAGAAACTCTACCGCAATGCCACTGTGCCATCCATGAGTGTTCAGGAGTCTCATAGCAGTGGGGAAGAAGCTGTTCTTAAGTCTGGAAGTATGAGGCTTCAAGCTTCTGTATTTTCTCCCTGAAGGTAGAAGACAGAAAATGGAATAAGCACAATGACAAGCATCCTTGACGATACTACCAGCAGCGATACCACACTGTGCATCAGGAAGGATGCACAATGAAGATGGACTGGATGGAAGGAAGTGACGAGCCTGTTATGTTCTGAGCTGTGTTCACAGGAAAACAGTGCTGAATGTTCAGTAGTTTTTCTTGATATTTACAGACACTGAAAAGCACCATTGTCATAACTAGTTTCTGAAAATGTAAGAAGATTACTGGTGTATGTATTGCTTGCCTTTTGTGTGATTTTATTTTTTGTTGTTGAGCAGCGCAGCTTACGGAGATTGGGTTGAATCTGAGTAGATAGTTTGTTTTGTTGTATTAATTCTATTATGGTTTTGTACCAGTCAAACTGACAACAACTGTTACTTCAGGTTCTTTCAATACTTCAGCTAAATAATGAATGGAGTATGTGAAAAAGATTAAACACATTTTTACCACTGTAAAGTACAGGCAGAGAAAAATTGAATACGACTAGTTTAGTTTATTGTCACGTGTACCTAGATACAGTGAAAAGCTTTTGTTGCATGCTAACCAGTCAGGTAAAGACCATACACGATTCCAGTCGAGTCATCCACAGTGTACCAGGTGCATGATAAAGGGAATAATGCAACTTTGTTGGCTGCAAGCAAGCCAGAGATTTGCAGAGTCAGTTTAGCTTACTGAACAGGGTGGCACGGTGGCACAGCGGTAGAGTTGCTGCTTTATAGCACCAGAGACCCGGGCTCGATCCTGGCTACGGGCGTACAGAGTTTGTACGTTCTCTCCAATGACCTGCGTGGGGTTTTATTTCAAGATCTCCAACACTCCAAAGACGTACAGGTTTGTAGGTTATAATATAAAAATTGTTCCTATTGTGTGCAGGGTAGTGTAAATGTGCAGGGACCGCTGGTCGGTGCGGACTCGGTGGGCTGAAGGGCCTGTTTCATACTGTATCTCTAAACTAAACTAAACTAAACTAAACTAAACTAAACTAAACTAAACAGCATCGACATCCCATGTCCAGTACTACATTAAATAGTAAAAGGGTAGCTGCCACAATTAATATTGAAACCATTACAAACTCTGTGGTAGATTTGAAAAGGCTAGTTGTACCAGGTGAAAAAGACTGTAACCTTGATGGGTCCTGCATGCTACGTTAGAACTGTAGTGATGTTTTCTCTGTCAGTAGACAGTGAAGGAAAGGGAATGTCATTGAACAACGATTCAGTATCAGATGTGTGAACAGGAAGCTGAGCTAGATGATACAATGCAGCTTAAAGATACACCTCTTTCCTACATAGCTACATTTGGGGAGGGATCGGTGTGCCCGGGGTTTATGAGGTTAGAATGAGATCAGGTAAAAGAGAACCAAAGCTCCCACTTCTCATTGTTTCAAAGCAAGGATCCAATTTGAAAATCTTAGTGTTGGAGGAACAGCAGCAGGTCAGGCAGCATCTTTGGAAGACATGGGTAGGTGACGTTCTGGGTTGGGACCCTTATTCAGACTGATTGCAGTGAGGGGAGGTGACAAAGCTGGAAGAGAGGTGGGGGCAGGACAAAGCCAGGTAAGTGATAAGAGGGTACATGCGGAGGGGTTGACTGGAAGATGGATGGACAGAGGCCAAGATGAAAAGGAGACAAAAGGCTGTGAGTTAAGGACAGAGGAAGCATGAATTGTGAGCCCAGAGGAAAGGATATCGGTGGAAGAGGGTGGGGGGAAGGGGAAGAGGGGAAATGGTGCACATCCAGATGAGGCACAAAGAAGAGAAGGGGGGTGGAAGGAAAATAGGGGAGGGGGAGTTTCAGTTTGTTACCAAAAATTGCAGAATTCGATGTACATACTGTTTAGTTGTAAGCTACACAAGCAGAATACAAGGTGCTGTTCCTCCAGTTTGGGTGTGGCCTCACTCTGGCAATGGAGAAGGTCCAGGCCATAGAGGTCAGCATGGGAATGGGAAGAGGAGTTAAAATGGTTCACAACCATTCTGAAGATCTGTCCCCGTACTAGCTGAATCAACAAGTCAATCAGAAGTAAGAAGAGTTTATTAGATAATGAACAGATCAAGAATATGAAGAAGGTAGACACAAATTGCTGGAGTAACTCAGCTGACAGGCAGCATCTCTGGAGAGAAGGAATGGGTGACGTTTTGGGTCAAGACCATCCTTCAGACTAAAGAAAGGTCTCGACCCATAACATGCAATTATGAAATTTCACAAAAAAAACATGTTCCTCCATGATGCTTTAAAGACATATTGAATATACTGAATGGAGTAAGCAGCACATTTCACATAAATGCTTATGCCTGCAAACAACTACATATTAGAATGTGAAGGTCAATACAAAACTGTAACCAAGGCGTTTGATGGCACTGGGCCTTTACTTGCTGGAGTTTAGAAGGATAAGGGTGGACCTCATTGAAACTTACCGAATAGTGAAAGGCCTGCATAGAATGAGTGTGGAGAGGATGTTTCCACTAGTGGGAGAGTCTAGGACAAGAGGCCATAGCCTCCAAATAAAAGGTACCTTTAGGAAGGAGATGAGGAGGAATTTCTTTAGTCAGTGGGTGGTGAATTTGCGGAATTAATTGTCACAGACAGCTGTGGAGGCCAAATCAAGGGATATTGTTAAGGCGGATATTGACAGATTCTTGATTAACATTGGTGTCAGAGATTAATAATAATAATAATAATAATAATATCTTTTATTGTCATTGCACATAAGTGCAATGAGATTTGGTTTGAAACTTCCATCCGATGTCATAACTTAATCGACAAATAAAATTTAGGTTTAAATACCCTGAAAACAAGGTTTGCAAAAACGAACATTAGACCAGTAGAATCAAGACAGACTAAAGTGCGAGGCCGGGGGAGACAGTCCATGGGGGTGGGGGAGTACTCAGCAGGGCCGGTTCAGAGCCGCTATAACTCTGGTGGTGCGGGCGTAGAAGGCTTTGTAACGTCTGCCGGAAGGGAGTAGTTCGAACAGTCCATTACATGCATGCTGACAGCCTTCCTGAGGCACCGTGTGTGGTAGATGCCCTCCAAGGCTGGTAGTGGTCCCAATAATCTGTTGCGCTCTGTGGACAACGCGCTGAAGAGCTCTCCTCTCCGCCTCCGTGCAGCTGAGATACCACATTGTGTTGCCATACGTTTGTATGCTCTCTGTGGTGCAGCGGTAGAAGGTCGTCAGCAGCTGTTGGGGCAGACCAGTCCGTTTCAATGTTCTTAGGAAGAACAGTCGTTGCTGTGTCTTTTTTACCAGCGCAGAAGTGTTGGTGGACCATGTGAGGTCCTCTGAGATGTGAGTGCCCAGAAACTTGAAGCTAGACACTCTCTCCACACTGTCTCCGTAGATGGAGATTGGGGCGAATTCCCCATTCTGCGACCTCCTGAAGTTGATAATCAGCTCCTTGGTCTTGGAGGTGTTTAGCGGCAAGTTGTTCCGTGCGCACCAGTCCGCCAGGTTCTGCACCTCCGCTCTATAGTTTGTTTCATCACCGTTGGTGATCAGCCCAATCACCGTTGTGTCGTCTGCAAACTTGACAATGGTGTTGTTGTCAAATGCAGGGACACAGTCGTGGGTGAAGAGGGAGTAGAGTATGGGGCTCAGTACACAGCCCTGAGATGTGCCGGTGCTCAGGGTGATAGTGGAGGACAGGTGCAGCCCCAGTCTCACTGCCTGCGGTCGCTCCATCAGAAGGTTCAGGGTCCAATCGCATATCAGTGAGCTGAGGCCCAGCTGGTGGAGTTTGGTGGTGAGCTTGGTGGGGATGACCGTATTGAAGGCAGAGCTATAGTCAATGAAGAGCATCCTCACGTAGGTGCCCTGTCTTTCCAGGTGGGTCAGGACAGTGTGAAGAGCCACAGAGATGGCATTTTCTGTGGATCTATTTGCCCTGTATGTAAATTGATGATAGTCCAATGATGCAGGGATGCTGGATTTGATGTGGGAGAGGACCAGCCTTTCAAAGCACTTCATTGGTATTGGAGTTAGGGCAACCGGGCGGTAGTCATTCAGGTTGGTGACTTTAGACTTTTTCGGCACCGGCACTATGGTAGCTATCTTCAGGCACTTGGGGACCGTTGCCAGAGATAGAGACAGGTTGAAGATCTTCGTAAATACCTCCGCCAGCTGTACAGCAAAGTCCTTTAGTACCCTACCCTGGACTACATCCGGGCCTGCAGCCTTGCGTGGATTGATCCTATGCAGAGTGCACTGTACCTCCTGGGTGCTCAGTGTTAAGGCCTGTCCCTCCGCCCTAGCCGGGGTTGTTCCTCTCCTGGTGGTGTTGCCAGTTTCGAAGCGGGCAAAGAAGGTGTTTAATTCATTGGCCGGTGTGATATCACTGTGGGGGCAGACGGGGCTGCTCTTGTAGTCAGTGATGTCCCTGACACCCTGCCACATGCTTCTGGTGTTTGCGGTGTTGAAGTGGTCTTCCACCTTTTGCCTGTGAAGTGGTCTTCCACCCTTTGCTTATGGGGCGAAGAGAGGAGAATGGGGTTGATGGATGAAACAGAAAGATAGATCAGTCATGATTGAATGGCGGAGTAGAATTGATGGGCCGAATGGCCTAATTCTGCTCCTAGAACTTATGAACATATGAAGATGCACAGCATACCTCAAAGGAAAGAACCACTACTGTGGAACAGTGAGTGCTCATTTTAGACATGCATGGGCCGCATATTGAACCTGCAGCTTTTAAATACTTGTCCTATTTTTAGTTCTGAACCTTCACCATTGACATTCAATTTTCTTTTCAGTATTTGAATTTAATTTTCTTATGTAGCAGTTTAAACATAAAAAAACACGCAACAGCACATTTTTCCAGAGGCTAATCAGATTACCATTTTGCAGCTTCATGTGTCCTTTAGTAAGCTTCAATACACTGTGAATGCCATCCGAGAAACTGCAGAAAATAATCATGTTAAAATGAATTTTATTTTCTCAAATGGCGGATCAAAGGTAAAGTTACCAGTGTGGAAGGGGGAGGACTTGACTTGATACAACGTTCTCCCACAAACCCATTATATCTCAATTTAAACTACGCAGTAAATTATCAAGTATAGCCTCAGCAAAGCGAAGGAGGCCTTGATGATCAGTAATGTAGTGACAGCATAATTTGTTTCAAGTATTATGGTCGTTGACTGTCCTGAGATTCACATTATTATTGCTCATTTTTATTGAGCTACAGTTTTGGCCTCGGAAATTATGTTCATACAAATTAGATTGGTGGAACAATGAAAAATGAGCAATGATACAATAATTGGAGAATGAAATAAACCTATTTCACAGCTTATTTAGAAGAAGGTAGACTCAAAATGCTGGAGTATCTCAGCGGGTCAGGCAGCATCTCTGGAGACAAGGAATAGGTGACATTTCGGATCGGGACACTTCTACAGCCCCTTGCTCTAAAGAAGGGTCTGCACCCAAAACGTTACCTATTCCTTTTCTCCACAGATGCTGCCTGACCCGCTGAATTACTCATGTTTTTGTGTGTCTATCTTCTGTGTATTCCAGCATCTGCAGTTCCTTCCAAAGATCGCTGGGGTCCCCAATAGCTGGGGACCCCAGCTATTTACAATATATATTAATGATCTGGATGAGGGAATTGAATGCAACATCTCCAAGTTTGCGGATGACACGAAGCTGGGGGGCAGTGTTAGCTGTGAGGAGGATGCTAGGAGGCTGCAAGGTGACTTGGATAGGTTGGGTGAGTGGGCAAATGCATGGCAGATCCAGTATAATGTGGATAAATGTGAGGTTATCCACTTTGGCGGCAAAAACAGGAGGGTAGACTATTATCTGAATGGTGGCCGATTAGGAAAAGGGGAGATGCAACGAGACCTGGGTGTCATGGTACACCAGTCATTGAAAGTAGGCATGCAGGTGCAGCAGGCTGTGAAGAAAGCGAATGGTATGTTGGCATTCATAGCAAAAGGATTTGAGTACAAGAGCAGGGAGGTTCTACTGCAGTTGTACAGGGTCTTGGTGAGGCCACACCTGGTGTATTGCGTACAGTTTTGGTCTCCTAATCTGAGGAAAGACATTCTTGCCATAGAGGGAGTACAGAGAAGGTTCACCAGACTGATTCCTGGGATGGCACGGCTTCCATATGAAGAAAGACTGGATAGACTCGGCTTGTACTCGCTGGAATTTAGGAGATTGAGGGGGGATCTCAACACCAGCAAAATCAAAGAACTGATTGTGGACTTTGGAAGGAGTAGGATGGGGACCCACAGTCCTGTTTATATCAACGGGTTGATGGTTGAAAGGGTCAAGAGCTTCAAATTCCTGGGCGTGCACAAAATCGCTGCACTGAAATATAAATTAAATTAAATATACTCAGATCAAGTTGTAAAACTCTATCAATACACTAAACAATTACAATTAGAATTTGGAGATAAATCTCAAAAATTATTGGCTCGTCAATTACGGAAAATGGAGGGAGAAAAAATAATCCATAGGATTAAATCATACAATGGCGAACCACTAGTACAACCCAAAGATATTAACGAGAGATTTTTGCAATATTATAAAAATTTATATTCAGCTAAAACGACAGAAAACAGGATAGGAATAGAAGCATTTTTAAAAAAAATGTAATCTAAATGGGTTGGATTCACAAAATAGAGAATCACTAAATGCTGAAATATCAGTAAAAGAAATCGAAGAATCTATCAGATCATTAAAAAATGGAAAAACATCGGGACCAGATGGTATTGGTTCGGAATTTTATAAACCATTTTATGATCTGATTGCACCACGTTTGAAGATACTCTATGAATACATCTATACCCACCAGAAACTACCAGAAACTTTAAATGAATCTATTATAACACTTATACCTAAAATAGACAAAGATCTGGATGACCCAGGATCATATTTAGCTATATTTAAGAGTGAGTTGGATGTGGCCCTTGTGGCTAAGGGGATCAGAGGGTATGGAGAGAAGGCAGGTACGGGATACTGAGTTGGATGATCAGCCATGATCATATTGAATGGCGGTGCAGGCTCGAAGGGCTGAATGGCCTACTCCTGCACCTAATTTCTATGTTTCTATGTTTCTATATAGAGCTATAGCTCTTTTAAATACTGATCAAAAGATACTAACCAAAATATTAGCACAAAGACTAAGCACAGTTATTAATAAATTAATTCACCCGGATCAAACAGGATTTATACCAAAACGATATTCCTCATATAAGCTGAGACAATTATTCAATATTATGTATTTGAAAAGAGGTATTAATAAAGACCTAGTAATTATATTGTTAGATGCGGAGAAAGCTTTTGACCAGGTGGAATGGTCTTACTTGTTTTCGGTTATGGAAAATTTTAAGTTGGGAGAGAAGTTTATTACTTGGGTTAAATTATTATACACTAATCCAACAGCCAGAATAGTAACAAATCAAATGCTATCAACTAAATTTAATTTATTCCGAGGCTGCAGACAAGGTTGTCCTTTATCCCCGCTATAGTTTGCACTTGCAATAGAACCATTAGCTCAACTTGTGAGATTACATCCTGAAATATATGGGTATGACACCAGAGATACTGAAAATAAAATCTCCTTATATGCGGATGATGTATTACTTTATATTACAAAGCCGGAAATTAGTATTCCAAATTTAATAAAATTAATAACTGAATTTGGATTATTTTCAGGATATAGTATTAATTGGAATAAAAGTGAACTTATGTCAATAATGGTAAATAACTTACATATATTACAACAATTTCCTTTTAAGATAGCAAACGAAAAAATCAAATATCTTGGAATTTATGTAACAAAAAGATTCGATTCTTTATTTAAATCCAATTTTCCACTTTTATTCCACTTAAATAAGAATATTTTATATTGGAAAGCATTACCTATTTCAATGCTAGGTAGAATTAATGCAATAAAAATGATTTTTCTCCCGCAATTACTATATCTCTTCCAATTGATTCCGATATATCATCCTAAAAATTTCTTTAAGAACGTTGATTCTATAGTCACCAACTTTATCTGGGATTATAAGAGCCATAGAATAAATAAAAAACATTTATGTAAATCAAAAATAAATGGAGGTCTAGCACTGCCAAACTTTATGTTTTATTACTGGGCAGTTAATATTAAAAATATGAATTTTTGGTTAGTAGAGACAGATAAACAACCAATCTGGTTAAAAATGGAAAAAGAAGATTGTTCGCCTTTTGAAATTAGCTCGATTTTATTCGCTAATATTAAACTCGGTAAGAAAATCTATAGTGAAAATCCTATAATAGAAAGTGGGATATGTATCTGGAAACAAATAAAGAAAACATTAAAATTGAAATGTATACCACTAGCCCTTACCATTGTAAATAACGTTACATTTAAACCTTCAATGATGGACAAAGGTTTTTTACAATGGAAAAACGATGAAATTAATAAGATGGGCGATCTCTATAGGGAAAACTCCTTCATGTCATTTCACGAATTACAACAAATTTATGGATTACATTCAAAAGATTACTTTAAATATTTACAAATTTAGAGACTATGTAAAAGCAAACACACAAGAAATCAGAAATAGAAAGACAGAAATTTTAGATGAATGTCTAAATAAACACCCGAACACAGAAAAATTGATATCATATATTTATAACATTTTATTGGAAAACGATGTCCCAATGACAGAAATATATAGGCAATCATGGGAAAACTAATTAGGCCAATTAATCAGAGTAGAAGTATGGGATGAAAGTTTACAACATATACACCATTGTTCATTAAATGCTAGACACTCTCTTATACAATTTAAAATATTACATAGATTACATTATTCAAAATCCAAATTACAGAGTATTTTTTCAAATGTATCTGCCATATGTGATAATCGTCAGCACTTAGAAGCTAACTTAACGCACTCATTTACAAATTGTATAAAAATTACTAAATTTTGGACAGAAATATTTAAGATAATTTTGAATGTTGTTAATATGAATCTGATCCCCTACTCAAAATTAATAATATTGGGAATATTAGAAACAGATCAATTAATAACAACGAATCAAAGAATTTTTATTGATTACAGTTTAATAATTGGGAAAAAATTAATATTGAAATTCTGGAAAGGTCCTACATCCCCCACAACCAAAATGTGGATTACAGGAATGTCGGAGACACATCATCTGGAAAGATTAAGGCTTGTCCTACTGGACAAGTTGGATCCTTTCAGAGGGATATGGTCTCCATTTATTGAATATTTAAAGGGTCAAAATGGCTCGGTGCGAGGGCCTGACTGAAGCCTGAATAAAGGAATGGATGAAGAATCATACATAACAAATCATGGATATATCTCCAATGAAGGATAACCTGTTTAACACTCCACTCATTTTTTTTTGATTTTCTATTTTTACTTTATTTTTCTCTATTTTTTCCTATCTGCAATAAAAACAAAAAAAATGTATAGAAATACAAATAAGACATAACTGTTAATATTAATAATATTACGAATGTATGTGACAAGTATATTCTTTTAATATGTACTTACGTCTAATAAAAATATTTATCAAATTCCTGGGCGTGCACATCTGTGAAGATCTTTCCTGGTCCGAGAATACAGATGCAATTATTAAGAAAGCTCATCAGTGCCTCTACTTCCTGAGAAGATTACGGAGCGTCGGTCTGTCAAGGAGGACTCTCTCTAACTTCTACAGGTGCACAGTAGAGAGCTTGCTGACCGGTTGCATCGTGGCTTGGTTCGGCAACTTGAGTGCCCTGGAGAGGAAAAGACTACAAAAAGTAGTAAACACTGCCCAGTTCATCATCGGCTCTGACCTTCCTTCCATCGAGGGGATCTACCACAGTCGCTGCCTCAAAAAGGCTGGCAGCATCATCAAGGACCCACACCACCCTGGCCACACACTCATTTCCCTGCTACCTTCGGGTAGAAGGTACAGGAACCTGAGAATTGCAACGACCCGGTTCAGGAATAGCTACTCCCCCACAGCCATCAGGCTATTAAACTTGGCTCGGACAAAACTCTGAACATTAATACCCCTCCATCTGTTATTTGCACTTTATTAATTTATTAATTAATGTTTGTATTTACGTATATAATTGTAGTCAATGCCTACTATGTTCTGTTGAGCTATGCAAAGAAAGAATTTCATTGTCCTCACACACACGTGACAATAAACTCTTTTGACCTGACTTTGACTTTGATCTTATAGAGACTTACAAAATTCTTAAGGGGTTGGACAGGCTAGATGCAGGAAGATTGTTCCCGATGTTGGGGAACTCCAGAACAAGGGGTCACAGTTTAAGGATAAGGGGGAAGTCTTTTAGGACCGAGATGAGAAGATCATTTTTCACACAGAGAGTGGTGAGTCTGTGGAATTCTCTGCCACAGAAGGTAGTTGAGGCCAGTTCATTGGCTATAATTAAGAGGGAGTTAGATGTGGCCCTTGTGGCTAAAGGGATCAGGGGGTATGGAGAGAAGGCAGGTACAGGATACTGAGTTGGATGATCAGCCATGATCATATTGAATGGCGGTGCAGGCTCGAAGGGCCGAATGGCCTACTCCTGCATCTATTTTCTATGATTCTATGATTCTATGATCATAGAGCTTTGGTTCCTTCCTTTGCAGCTTATTTACCTTTGTTTTGTATGCACTTTATAATATGAAGTTACAGTAGTATGCTACATTTGCTTTACATGTATGACAAATGTTATACTATGATAGGTGAATCCATCGTAATCAGAAATTAGTTTATATCAAAGACTTTGCCAATGCATAAGCTCTGAAATTAACTCACTCATGACAGGCAGAAGAAAATCAGGTTCCTACCTTAAGCTTGGCATTCAGATCAACTGCTGATTTCCGTTGGCTTTGAGGAGGACACTTAAAGATTATGCTGTTGAGCTAAAATCTCTTGCCCTGGCATGGTAAGCGTTTGCTACCTGCCTTGGCCCGAAGAGCGGAAGTCGCTGTCAAAATATGGAGGGGACCGGGGGACAGGGAAGACACAATTTTTTGGCGGCCGCGCGCGCATGCGCACACTCACACACACGTGCACGAGGCTTCGGAGGCTCAATCCAGCGCTAAATGCAGCTCAACTCTGCCTGTCTCGCCGGGTTAACCTACAGCCCTGACTGGACACCAGCGCTGCTTCTCCGCGCTGCCCATATTTCCTGCAAGCACAGGCATGTTAACCAGGCAGAGTTGAGCTGGGTTTAGCGCTGCTTCCCTGCGCTGGCTGTGGGCCTGGGGTTACATCTCGCGTCTGACTGCCGACCTCTCTGGCCACCTGTGGGGGGGCACTCGGGTGGGGATGGGACAGCGCCGGAGACCCGGCCGGCATCAACCCTGGCTGTGGATGAGGCGCAGGTCTGTGCCACTTCTCCCTCCTCCAAACACCATGCTGAATCATCATGTCCCGCCTCCATTGCCTGCTGACCAACGTCTCTCTCGTCCAATCGGCGACCCTCGATCAGCAGTCCCACCTCCACTGTCTCGCGGAAAGCGGAGATTTTAAAATCCGGATTACAAATACTTGGGGGGGATGTCCCCCACCTCTCAAAACATGGGGGGGACGTGTCCCCTCTGGCCCCCTCAGGTTTTCCGCCCCTGCTTGGCCCCAATGTCTACCCTGAATTAGAATTGGCAATAGTTCGTTCATTAAAAACTGAACAAAGAATTCATGGATTTAGAGAACTGACAGGGTCATGGACTCCCTCCACAATCCACAAATTAATTACATGTTGTGCTTTCCATAATAGACATTCAGAAACTGAAGTAAATGAAGAATATGTAGTTATAAGAGTGTAAGGCAGTAACTCGGCATTATAGTATATTTGGTTCCTCTTCTATGCTTCCATTTGTAGACTCATTAGGCAGCAGACTCTTATGTTGTGTTGAAGTACACTCTGAAGTGCACCCTTGAAAATTGGAAAGTCGCACTGTGCATAAATAGTGAAAGTCCGCTTTCAGAGAAAAAAATACATCCTGTTTATTATCTTTATCTATCAATGATTTATGAAGTTGTGAATTTTATTCATGCCATTGACATTACACTTAAATATTTATAAATCAGAAATATTCCAATAACGAACAAATTAAAGATAAACAAATTTTGAAAAATGTATTGACAGTTCATTTAGGGTGTGGTCAGTTGTATTGTCATGGTGGAATGTTTCCAAAGTAGCTCCCAATATACTCCATTAGACCATATTTCTGATAAACAATTGAAGTTGATGGAAAGGATTGCTGTCCTGAACAGTGATGTGGATCTGGCAGGAAGAAAACTAGTTCAATGTTTCAACACACCACATGCAACAAGTTTGACAGAAGCAAATTGGAGGAATAGCACCTCATGTTTCGCTTGGGCAGTTTGCAACCCTGCGGTATGAAATTGATTTATCTAATTTCAAGTAACTCTTGCATTCCCTCACTCTCTGTCCCTCCCCCACGCTAGTTGTCTTGCAAGTTTCACTGTTTATATCCCTTCATTATCACTTCTTTCACAGCCAAGAATGGACCATTGTGGCCTTGACCTTTCTTGAGTCATCGATGCCTGCTGTGATTTGTTCTGAATCTTTTCACACCTCTAGTTTCCCTCTCCCCTGACTCTCAGTCTGAAGAAAGATCTCGACCCAAAACATCATCAATCCCTTTTCTCCAGAGATGCTGCCTGACCCACTGAGTTACTCCAGCATTTTGTGTCAATCTTCAGTTCAATGGTACTTTATTGTCATGTGTATCTAAGTATTCTGAAAGTCTTTTTTTGCATATAGTTAAATGACAGTCCTGCTATACATTAGGAACAATCATACTAAGAATAAAGGTGTAAGATTGTAGACTATACTGAGTCAGTAAGCAAGAGTTGCCACATTTTAGGAACCATCCTGTCCCCGTCATTGTGGATACTGCCTCTTGATGCTGAGACTGTAATGCTCTGATCAGTGTACATGATTGTTACAGGTTAAAAAATAGCCTGGAACATAATGAAGTTTCCTATCAACAAACCTGTTATTTAGAGCATTGTAAATACGTTAAAATTGGCATTGATTTGCAGGATTAGATTCAGCAATTTGCTTTATACAATATAACCTGGGGTTAAATAGAACACTGCCAGAAAATATAAGCATCTTTCATCCATACTTGGGTTTACAAAGTATTTTCTCTGAATTTGTTTGTGCTTCCTACCAGAGTAATTTCGAATGGGAGTTTAACATTGAGGTTTTACACCCTCTCTAAACCTATTTGCTCATACATATGCAAAACAGTACTGCAGTCTTTAAACAAGCAAACTTAAATAAGCAAAGAGGAAGACAGGGAGAGTCAGCAAGAAGCATTCTTTATGCATTTATTTCAGTCTCCTCTTGTTACTTAGGCAGTGAAAAAGCATTTTGTATTCAATCGTTTGTCATGAATTCCTTGACACCATATTTGCAAGAATAGTGAACAGAAAAGAACTGCAGATTGTTAAAGAAGGAACTGTAGATGCTGGAGAATCGAGGGTACACAAAAGGCTGGAGAAACTCAGCGGGTGCAGCAGCATCTAAGGAGCGAAGGAGATAGGCGACGTTTTGGGTCGAGACCCTTCTTCGAACTGGTCAGGGATCAGGGAAACGAGAGATATAGCCGGTGATGTGGAGAGATAAAGAACAATGAATGAAAGATATGCAAAAAAGTATCGATGATAAAGGGAACAAGCCATTGTAAGCGATTTGTGGTGTGAAAATGAGAAGCTGGTGCGACTAGGGTGGGGGAGGGAGATAGAGAGAGAGGGAATGCCAGGGCCCGAGGGCTGAGGGAGAGGTGGGAAGGGGAGGAGACAGCAAGGGTTAACAGAATTGAGAAAATTCAATGTTCAAGCCCAAAGGATGCAGACTCCCCAAGCGGAATATGAGGTGCTGTTCCTCCAACTTGTGGTGTTGCTCACTATGGCCGTGGAGGAGGCCCAGGACCGAGAGGTCGGATACGGAATGGGAGGGGGAGTTGAAGTGCTGAGCCACTGGGAGGTCAGGTTGGTTAATGCGGACGAGCGAGACCAAGCGGAGGCTTGGCGATCGTTTCGCCGAACTCCTCCGCTCGGTCCGCATTAACCAACCCGACCTCCCGGTCAGCACTCAGCACATTCCGTATCCGACCTCTCGGTCCTGGGCCTCCTCCACGGCCAGAGTGAGCAACACCACAAGTTGGAGGAACAGCACCTCATATTCCGCTTGGGAGTCTGCATCCTTTGGGCTTGAACATTGAATTTTCTCAATTCTGTTAACCCTTGCTGTCTCCTCCCCTTCCCACCTCTCCCTCAGCCCTCGGGCCCTGGCATTCCCTCTCTCTCTATCTCCCTCCCCCACCCTAGTCGCACCAGCTTCTCATTTTCACAACACAAACAGCTTACAATGGCTTGTTCCCTTTATCATCGATACTTTTTTGCATATCTTTCATTCATTGTTCTTTATCTCTCCACATCACCGTCTATATCTCTCGTTTCCCTGATCCCTGACCAGTCCAAAGAAGGGTCTCGACCCGAAACGTCGCCTATCTCCTTCGCTCCTTAGATGCTGCTGCACCCGCTGAGTTTCTCCAGCCTTTTGTGTACCCAAAGAACTGCAGATGTTGGTTTATACTGAAGATAGACACAAACTGCTGGAGTAACAGCATCTCCTGGGATAAAAGGATGGGTGACGTTTTGGGTCGGGATCCTTCTTCAGACAGAGCAACAACAGCGTACTGATTGAATTGAACCGCAGTGGATTGATTTTCTTTATTTTAGAGATATTAATTGTAAAATCTGCAAATGCATATGTATGCAACTATTTTTAGTGCAAACCATGTCATCCCATTTACATGTCAGCATGACATCAATTTGTCTTCAAATATATTTCTTGAGTAAATAGTTCAAATGCTTTTTTATTCAGTTCCAGCCACTCAGTGTGCAATGGGAGGTGGAAGATTGCAACCTTCACGTGGTCCGCCCTGTTTTGACTAATGCAATCTACTCGACCTGTACAAATGGAAGATCAAATAGAACAAGTTGTCCTACAACTTTAGGCTGTGCACGCCACACGAAAGAAGAAGTGTGCAATGGTATTTCTCATTGAGCCTTTTCAGTCAGCATATCCCTCGACATACGTAACTGGATCTTAGAGTTTCCTGGTCTGCAGTTATTAATCGTGGACAGCTCCTTGCTCTGGAAGACCAGTAGGTTTTGGGCAGACCTTCAGGCAAATCTCTTTGACTGTCCTGATCACTTTCCAGCAGTTGTTTATGCATGCTATCTTTTAATCCATTTTAGTGTAATTTAACCAATCTAAACTCATATCTCAAACAGTATAGGAAGGAACTGCAGATGCTGGTTTATACCGAAGATAGACACAAAGTGCTGGAGCAACTCAACAGGTCAGGCAGCATCTCTGGAGAAAAGGAATAGGTAATGTTTAGGGTCTGGACCCTTCTTCAGAATGGTTAGGTGGTAGATACATAAACATATTTTACTTCGGAGTCACGTGAGTGACTACGTGAAGAAGAGCCCGCCTCACGCTGGTAACGGCATGACGTCGACGCTGACGGCGGAAGGAGGAGCTGCAGTAAGGAGCAGCTCCTCGCAGCGGTCGGAACGGCCCGCAGGTAAGAACAGTAAAGTTGGGATTTCTTAGCGGGCGCTGGGTAGGTCCAGCAGTATAGGAAATAATTAAATCAGGTCAGAGTCATATTAGTGCTGGATAAGCACAGATGATGAAGTAAACATATATTCGCGGGTTAAATGCTTCCTGGGGTGAAAAATAAATATACGGGAAAGCTAGTGCGGAGCCGGTTCCGATACCGGTGGCCATAGATATACCGTTAGCGAATTAGTTTACAAAATGATAACCACGGAGAGAAATGCTCCCGAATATGAAAAATGGAAAATAAAATAAAATAAAAAATCTGAGAGGCCCGTGGTTCTGATGACTCTGACATTGAAAAGTCCTCCAGATAAGTAAACTATGTGGAACTGATTATGGAGCATATGGAGAAAGTTCTCCAAATAATTATGAGACTAGGGTCAAAGTACCCTGAAGGTTCCTAAGAATAGCCCTGAGGGGTTTAATTATTCTGAATATGGCCATGGGCCTAATTGGAAGTTGGAACTCCGGACCCAGGATTTGGGCCGGAAGAAGTCTCATGGGATGAAATCCCAATTGATTTAGGGCTGCAGAAGGCAGACCCTGTTGATGGTGATTTGCATTTTGAAAGCACACCACAAAATAAAAATAAAAATAAAATGAAAAAATATTAAAAGAGGCCAAAGATGCCTGGAATAGCAAAAGGTTTTGCTATATATGAAGGAAGTGGTGAGGCTATGGAAGAAAACCTAGCTGCCAACATATATATATGGTATCTCACCAACTTCATGATTCTGTGATGGTTGAAATATTAAAATTGCACAGCACAGGAAATTGTGCCTCATTGGAAGAGCCTACGGTTTATCCGTTAATATGGGCATCCATGACTCCAAATATGAGAGCGTCAAATAGTGAGGTTTAAAAATCCTCACAAATTAGTCTGCTGCTATTATGGCTTTTGGGCAGATGAAAGGAAAACATAAAATAAAGACGCTATTGTGCAATTCTTTCTATGAAATTTTGTATAAATAAATGGCTATTTGGCCCATTTTTCACCCAAGGTTGCATACCTGTGTCGAGCAAGTGGTGTTTAAGCTCTTGGTTATCTGTTTGGAGTAATCTGCCTAACTTATTGAAATTGGATGAAAAGCTAAATATTTTAGCTGCATGAAACCTTCGTCTTTGGACGAAAAGGTATTTTCGCCCAGAAGGGGATTTGATATTGGAAATAGAGGCAGAAATATGTCAAGGAAGTTTTATTGTATTGCACAACCAAATACTTACCCGAATTCAGGGGATAAGGAGACCACCACGCTCATATGCAGAGGAATTAAAGACTTGTTCTCTGCTTAAAGAAAACTGCGGATTAATCTCCAGTTAGAGGGAGATTACAAAAAGTTTATTAAGACTGGCTTACTATTATTTTTGATCAGTATATTACGAGCAGTTTCATTAACTACTATTACTTTTAAAAAAAGAGGTTAATCCTCCTGTACAGAATAAACCTGCTTATGTTTTCGTGTTTTCTGCAATTGAAAAAGCAGAGATTTATGTCCACATTGCCTAATTATCTGGAAAAGGGGTAATGGAAAAGATTTTGAACACGAGCATAAATTTGTCTTTAATGTTAGAAGGCATTACAGATGATGGTTGCAGAAGTATTCTGGACCTTACAGGTCTAAATAAGTTTGTAGAATACAAACATGTTCAAATGGAGACATTGAATACTGCAAAATATTTAATTCAGCAGGTTGTTATATGGCTAAGATTGATGAAAAGACGCCTATTATTCTGTACCTATGCATCAGGTTTCGGTGGTACTTAAATTTTAATTGGTTGTGACAATTATGGCAGTTAAGCTTTGCCAAATGGACTGAGTTCAGCTTTTTACTCTTTACGAAACTGTTGAAACCAGTTTAGCCCAATTAGAGCACAAAATGCACATCATTATGGCTTATCTCAATGACATTCTGGTCATTAGTGATTATCAGGAGTCAGCTGAGGACTCAGTTTCAGTTACTAAAGCTTTGTGGTAAGCTAAGGTTCTTAATTCATCTAATTAAGCCCCAGCTGCAGCCAGCACAAAAAACAATTTACTTTTGGGGTTTGTAATTAACTCAGTGACTATGTTAATACCTTTACCAACAGATAAAGTCGATGATATTTTGGTAACTTGTCATTATCTCATTCAAAACCTTATCCTTCCATCCGAGAAATGGTGACAACCATTGGTGAACTGCTAGCAGCATTTCCTGCAGTAGAATTTGGTCCATTACATTTATCGATATCTTCGAAGGTACAAGATACAAGCTCTCAAAGAGAAGGCAGGCCATTTGACAGGCCTATGTAATTAACAAAAGAAGCTGTATTGGAATTACAATGGTGGGTTAAAAAAGGAAAATGTCCCACAAGCTGCTAATAAATATTATGATTAAACAGCCTGAAATGGTTTTACATACAGATGCTAGTGCTCTCGGATGGGGGGCCACAGATTTATCCTCCAGTTGTGGAGGTAGATGGAAAACTGAAGAACAAGTGTTTCTCCAAGAGTATGGTATTAACTATTTGGAGTTATTGGGGGCCTTTTATGGGCTTAAAGCATATTGTTGTGCTAAACAAGGTCTGCATGTGTTAATACAATTAGACAATAAAACAGCTGTGGTTTACATTAATCACATGGGGAGAGTTGGATCAGTATCATGTGATTGTCTGGTCAATGAGATATGGCAATGGTGTATTGGTCGGCAGATATGGATTTCAGTAAGCTATACTCCAGGTAAAGACAATGTGGTAGCAGATGAAAGGTCCAGGATTTTTAAAGATAATACGGAATGGATGTTTAAGCCAGCAATATTTAAGAATATTGTTAGACGATTTGGGTTGCCAGAAATTGATTTGTTTGCATCCAGGCTTAATCATCAATTGCCTCATTATGTGTCTTGGGAACACGATCCGGACGCAGTTGCAGTAGATGCATTTTCATTACACTGGGGAAAAATGTTCTTTTATGCTTTTCCACTATTTGCTCTGATCCAGAGATGCTTGAAGAAAATAGAGCAAGATTCAGCTTCCGGATTGTTGGTAGTGCCAAATTGGCCAACTCAACCTTGGTTCCCAGTTATGCTGAATATGATTAAAGAACCGTATATGCAGATTCCTAACTGTAGTGATATCTTGACTAATCCAGTAACAAATGAAGATTACCCATTATATGCATATATGAATTTGTTAATCTGCAGGTTTTGACCAGACCACTACAGGAACTGGGATTGTCGGACCAAACTTGACAGTTATTGGCGCATCATGGCGAGATAGCACACAGAAACAATATATGACATATATTAAGAAATGGGAAGAATTTTGCACACAGTCAAAATATTTCTGATGATTCTGTGAATGTTACTCATGTTTTGGAATTCCTTGCCAATTTGCGCTTTGGCCAACATTTAAGTTACAGTGCCATTAACACTGCACGCAGTGCCTTGTCGTCCTATTTAGGACTTATGACTGGTGAGAAATCAATTGGGTCGCATCCATTAATATCACGATTCATGAAAGGAATTTTTCACATGAATCCGCCAAAACCTAGATATACAGAGATTTGGGATGTGAGCATAGTACTTGCTCTACTTAGAGAATGGACGCCAATTGAAGGGTTGTCATTGGATAGGTTAACATTGAAATTGGTCATGTTAATGTCACTGGTCTCAGCCCAAAGAGTGCAAACTTTACAAATGTTGCGTTTAGACTGTATGCATGTGACTACAGATAACGTTGTATTCTATGTTTACGATCTGATCAAACAAAGTAGACCAGGGAGATCTGGAACAAAGGTAACCTTTCAAGCTTTTCATATTGAGCTTGCTTTGTGTGTGGTTAGACATTTGAACCAATGTATTAAAGTGACGGACACTTTTCGAGGAAACGAAAAGACATTGCTGCTTACGCACAAAAAGCCACACACAAAAGCTTCAGTTCAAACTATCTCAAAATGGTTGAAACAGGTGTTGGTTTTAGCGGGAGTAGACACTGATGTCTTCAAATCTCACTCCACCAGGGCGGCAGCTACGTCCGCGGCGAAGGGGCGGGACGTACCTCTCGAGCATATTTTTAAAAATCGCAGGGTGGAGTAAAGAAGAAACTTTTTCAAAGTTCTACAACAAACCTGTTCACACTATGACAAGCTTTGGACACGCGGTGTTGGGAGCACTATAATCACCTGCTTTGTTTGCTATTAATTGCTATAATCAGTTGTGTAGTCACTGATATCTTTTGTCACTTGTAATCATTTTTCCCTCAAATATAAGGAGGGTATTATATGGTCTTTCAGCCATTAAAAAACTTAATTGTGAAAAGATCTAACATTTGTCTGCTTTCTCATGTATGTGTTTACTTAGCCGGACTGTCGTACGGATTAATTCTACGACATAAAAAACACAGAAAGCTTTAAAACTCTTCACGTAGTCACTCACGTGACTCCGAAGTAAAATAGTAAGATTAAACGAGAACTCACCTGTTCGAAGTTTGATCGTTATTTTACGAGGAGTTACGATGAGGGATTACGTGCCCTCCACTCCCACCCTCGTAAAATAAATGATCAAATGGTGGTTCTAAGTCTTTTTATGAGCCTTACTATGTTACTCCGGCTTTGGTGTTCTGTGTTTTTCATGCCGTTGCTTTGAAGTATGCCGTTACCAGCGTGAGGCGGGCTCTTCACGTAATCCCTCATCGTAACTCCTCGTAAAATAACGATCAAACTTCGAACAGGTGAGTTCTCGTTTAATCTTACTATTTTACCTGATTATCAGATGGTGGCGCTAAGTGTCCGTGCTATAAATTTGGCTTTGGTTGGGGTCATTTGCCCTGGGCTGAACTGGCAGTGTGCCTGCCTGAATTCTTCCTGGTTTCACCTCCCTGCGCACCAGCTGTTTTGAGTCCTGGACTGTTGCCCCACCAACCCAGTAATGGTTAATGTTGAAGAAGCCATGTTATTCAGATCTTTCATTGCTTGTAGAATTTTGTTGAAATGGCGAGCGTACTGTTATTCAGTATGTGCACGTGTTGTAATAATTTCATCTGGATAATTGGCGTGTGTTTAATGCACCTCCTAAAGTAATCAAATTTAAATTCTTGTGCATGCTGATGCTTGAGTTAAAACATTGACATTTAGCATACATGCACAACTTAAAAGAAAAGCTCAGTACTGTTATAATAGAAAAAGACAGATTTGGCAGGAAACTGTAAACATATCCACTATTGGTTACATAGCACATATTTTCATTTGGAGTCTTTGGCAAAGATTTTAGAAAAATGTTGACTTGATTTGAATTTGATTTTATTCAAATGTTGATAAAAAATACTTCAATATAAATAAAAGTTGGAGCCATTTTTAAACAGAGGATTATGTTCCCATAATAATTACTAACTAAAATATAGTGAATTTTGTGATACTTTAATGTTAGCTTAGAGTTTAGTTTAGAGGTGTAGCACGGAAACAGGCCCTTTGGCCCACCACGTTTGCGCCGACCAGTGATCCCCATACACTACCACTATCCTACACACTAGGGAGAATTTATAACCTTTACCAAAGCTAATTAATCTAGAAACCTGTACGTCTTTGGAGTGTGGGAGGAAGCTGGAACACCCAGGGAAAGCCCACGTGGTCACGGTAGTATGTACAAACTCCATACAGATAGCACCCGTAATCAGGATTGAACCTGGGTTTCTGGTGTTATAAGGCAGCAACTCTACCACTGCACCACTGTGCAGCCCTATTGATTTCATACCATAACTGTAGACTGGTTACTCCACAGATAGACAAATGAGCTCCAGCGGATGGTGTCCCTGGGTGTCATTGCTACAATCACTGACCCATCTGAGTGGGTTTCCACCATGGTAGTAGCAACAAAGAAAAACAAGGATGAAATCCGAATCTGCATCAACCCCAGGGACCTAAACACAGCGATCAGACGCCCCCACTACCTGATGCATACAGTAGAGAACGTTGCTGCTCAGATAGGCAATGCATTTGTGTTCTCTGTTCTGGATGCTAAAAGTTCATTTTGGCAGATCCCGCTGGACCCTTACTCGTCCAATCTCACCACGTTCGGCACCCCCTCTGGCCACTATAAATTTTGTGTCACAGAAGTCAACTATGCTGGTCATGTCTTCACCAGCGATGGCCTCAGACCGACCCCTCCAAGACCACTGCCATCAACGAGATGCCAGCTCCCACTGATGGTATGAGTTTACTGAGATTTCTGAGAATGGTCAACTACTTGGGGAAGTTCATTCCCAACCTCAGCGATATATCTGCCCCGCTGCGGGAACTGACTCACAAGGACACTACCTGATCCTGGTACCCACAACACCAGAGAGCTTTTGAAATCCTTAAGTTGCAACTGGCCAGTACTCAACTATCACCTACTTTGCTTTGAAGTTGCCGGTGACGCTCACATGTGATGCATCGCAATACGGACTTGGCGCTGCTTGCCTACAGACCTCCACCGAAGGTGACTGCAGACCTGCTGCTTACGCTTCCCGCACCCTGTCTGAGACTGAACAATGTTGTGCCCAGATCGAAAAGGAATTGCTTGCTGTGGTTTTTGCCTGCACGAAATTCAAAGGCTTTATTTTCGGCAAGTCCGTGATTGTTGAAACAGATCACCAGCCGCTGGTCACCATTCTGAACAAACACATTCACGCTGCTCCGGCTCGCCTGCAACGTACGATGATGCGGCTACAGTGTTTCAATTTTACTCTAGTCTACAAAAAGGGAAAGGACATGCACCTAGTTGACACGCTATCAAGAGCCCCACGCAAAACCTGAGAACAACAGCCCTCAGAACAAGACCAGTTCACGGAAATGATGGTGTCTACTGAATGCCTAAGCAGCCTGGCAGAGCACATGGCTGCAGATGAAACTCTACAATTACTGTCCTCAGTCATCCGGTGTGGCTGGCCGGATAAACAACATTGTGCCCCACTTGTGATTCGCCCATACTACCTGGTTCGCGACAAACTGGCGCAACATGACGGGGTCATAATCAAAGGTCACAAAGCAGTCATCCCAGCTGTTATTCAGGACAACTACTTTGATGATGTCCACATGGGCCACCCCGGTGTGGAAGCAACCTTACAATGAACAAAGAGCATGTTTTACTGGCCCGGGATGAGCGAGTATATACGCGAATAAGTTGAAGCCTGCGCTGTCTGCTACAGCTTAACGCCACTTCAGCAGAAACAACCGTTGCTCGAGCACCCGATTCCTCCTCTGCCATGGTCCACGGTCACTACCGACATATTTGAGTGGCATGGAAAACACTATCTGGTTCTCGTTGACTCGTATTCGGGCTGGTTCGAAATTGACCCATTCCAAAACATCACATCCGACACAGTCATCCAAAAGCCGTCACGCCACTTCTCCGTGCATGGCGCCCCTGCACGTCTCCTATCTGACAACAGCAGTCAGTTCACTAGTCAGTGTTTCAAAATCTTTGCTCAATGGTGGGATTTTCGCCGTGTCACCAGCAGTCCCGAATTTCCACAGTCCAACGCAGAACGGGCGGTTTGTAGCGCCAAGCAATTAACGGAGCGCTCACACCTTGCGAAATCTGATGTATTCTCGGACTTGCTTAACTTAAGGAATGTCGCCCGTGACCTGATACTGGGGTCTCCAGCCCAACGCCTGATGTCTTGGCAGGCCCGTGTTGCCCTGCCCGTGCCCCAGCAGCTGCTGCAGCCACTGGTCCGTTCACCTCGTGTTGTCCAAAAACAACTCCAACTGAAACGCGATGTACAGAAGTGATCTTTCATCGTCCAGCAAACCACTCAAACCACTCTCTAGTGGGCAAGTTGTTCGCCTTCACACCGACAAGGGCTATTGCCGTTTGGGTCACATGCCAAGGTGCCGCGCTCACACCTGGTGAATGCCGATGGAAGCATCTACAGACGCAACCGTCAACATCTCCTTCCTGTGAAGGAACCACGTCCTGCGGTCTCGTACCTAGAAGCCACGCGTCTTATGTACCCTTCTACCGTCGAACTGTCTCTTCCCTCACGCTAAGCTGCTGCAGATCAGCCACTGGCCATGCCCCCCACGCCCTCACCACAACGTTCAGCGGCCCGCTCGCCGGCTTGGCCGTGTTCACCCTAAGGGTCTCCGCACTGTCCCCGCAAGCATCCCCGGTTGCTTCCCCGGCGAAGGGAGGAGACGCGGATCTATACCACATGCGCGCGCGGGAGACGGGCTTGTAGGCCACCCCTAAGGTATGGGGATTTTGTTTAAACCATCTATACGTCCCTGTATGCGTCATTAGCGCTTCGGGTACTGTATTACCCAGCCATCACGTATTAATGTGTTTATTCTTATAGGCCACCTGCATGTAGATGTGCTTCACTTATTTCTATAATGTAAGATGTAGATTGGTTACTCCACACCAACCAATTGTAGTGCTTTATTATTAGAAGCTCCGCCTACAACAGGGTTCATATTATCGTAACCCAGCTTGTGCTCAGTTAGTCTCATTGCCGCTACACATGCTGTAGTGTACTGTAAGTGTTTTTTAATAAAGTCTGTTGTACCATGTTTGTGAGAATGACTGGGTCATTTACAATAACCTCACTAAAATGAGGAATGACGAGTGATTTAATAGAGTGAGACAGTGTAACATAGAGATTTAACAGGCCAAAATAAATTATGTGACCAATTTATGTCGTAATAATGTTACATCAATGAGTCTTTTATGAAATTTTCCTTTGTTTTGTTTCAATTCATGTTACCCAACATGCCCTGCAACCAGATCTTGGCATGTCTACATTCAATTTGTAAAACTGTATTACGTGCCACTGACTGATTTCAGCTGTGTTGGTGCCAACTAGATTGTTACTTTCTTGGGGCCTATGATTACCCATTTTCAATTCGAAGTATTCATAGAAACCTAGAAACATAGAAAATAGGTAGGTGCAGGAGTAGGCCATTTGACCCTTTGAGCCAGCACCGCCATTCAATATGATCATGGCTGATCATCCAAAATCAGTTCCACGTTCCTGCTTTGTCCCCATATCCCTTGATTCCGTTAGCTCTAAGAGCTAAATCTAACTCTCTCTTGAAAACATCCAGTGAATTGGTCTCCACAGCCTTCTGAAGCCAATGTTTAGAACTAACTTCAGCAGAATCAAGGAAGATTGCATGCTAGAAATCCTTCCATGTAGTTTCAATCTTTTTGTGTACAAATTGTACAGACACAGTAAACACACATAGAGTGTGCCAAGTTGCACCCAACATCTATGTTCACATGGAGTAATTGCACACAGGATGTATAACATATGCACTGTAGTTAAATGTTAATCCTGATCTGATGTTCATTTTCATTTCCCAGCTTAAATATGCTTGCCGTTTTTCTAATTTAGAAACAGTTGGATGGAAAAATCAACATTAATCAATCAATATTACACGTTGCCCTTCAAACAATGCACATCGTTGATCACTTTGCCTTCAGATGCGTTAATGTTGCTAAACAGCAAATGTACAAATGATAGGCATTTTGCTAATGTTTCACCGAGTGCACGTGCCGTATAAGAAGTTCCATTTTAAAAAAGGTGAAGTAAGTTATTGATTTCTCGCGTTAGAAACTTAAGGAAATATCCTTAACAACATAGTTGAGCCATTAAAGGTAGACAAAAATGCTGGAGAAACTCAGCAGGTGTTTCCTGTTTCCCCACTGTATGTCGTAAGTCTAATATCTAGATGTAGGAGTATCAGGATGCAATTGAGGTCACGTGAGAGAAAAGAGGTCGCTGGGGAAATGGGCTTGTTCTGGGAGCTGGGCTAAATGGCTTTCTCCTATGTCATAAGCAATATGAAGAAGAGGAGAGGCAGCATGGGACAGGGCATTGTCAGAGGCCCAGTGGGGGAAGCACAGGTGTGGAACATGCTAAATAAAAACAAAACTTTTGTGCTTTCTAGAACCAATGGCACTCCCCCTAAGGCCAGGCACGAAATAACGTTGGAGATAGTCATAGAGTCACACAGTGTGGAAACAGGCGCTTTGGCCAAACTTACCTAGACCAGACAGCATGTCCCAGCCACACTAATCCCACCTGCCTGCGTTTGGCCCATATCCCTCTAAACTTGTCCTATCCATGTACCTGTCTAATTGTTTCTTAAACAATGCGATAGTCCTTGCCTCAACTACCTCCTCTGGCAGCTCGTTCCATACACCCACCACCCTTTGTGTGAAAAAGTTACCCCACAGATTCCTATTAAATTTTTTCTCCTTCACCTTAAACCAATGATGGAAGAGACTACAGATGCTGGAAGCTGGAACAAAAAACAAACTGCATAAGCAGGCCTGAGGCAGAAAGGTTGACCATCCCAATACCTCCACTGAGATGCTGTCTGACCAGCCAAATTCCACCAGCATTTTGTATTTTTGAATGAAATAACGTTGCAAGTGGTAGCAGCCAGATCACACTAGTTATATCAATGCCTCCTGACCCAAGTCACCACATAATAGCATGTGGTCTCACCAGAGCCCTGTACAACTGTATAAGTGTGTACAACTAATAAGTGTGATCTCACCAGGCAGCCCTGTACAACTGTAACAATTTTCAGAAACAAGGAACTGCTGATGCTGGTTTACACAAAAATATACAAAGTGCTGGAGTAACTCAGCAGGTCAAGCAGCATCTCTGGAGAACATGGGTCGGTGTTGTTTTGGGTCGGGACCCTTCTTCAGACTCCTCTTGACTTGACCTCTATTCCCCTCACACTCCAATCGCACCCCCAATGAACACGCAGCTTTCATTTAATTAGCAACTATCCCAACAAAGTCTGAAGAAAGGTCCCGACCGGAAACATCACCTATCCATGTTCTCCAGAGATGCTGCTTGACTCACTGAATCACTCCAGCACTTTGTGTCTTTTTGTTCCAACAGTCTGCACTGGCTGGGAAACGAATGATGACAAAGAAGGGACAGGCGATAATGCTGGAAATACAGGAATCTGAAATACAACAAATTCACTCGGAACCATCCAGTTTGAGCTTTGTCATGTGACTCATTTGCCTAGGATTAGATCTTTGTTGCTATTTCACATATCCTTCACCTGCATCTTCTAAACACTAGGTACAAATTCTAAATCAAGTTTATTAATCACAGAATGCTGCCTTCCATGGAAACATCATCAAATTATCTTTGTGCATTCCCTTTGAGCTTTCTGTCCTCCTCATGTTCCCATGCATTGCACAGCACCAAATTCAGGGACAGTTTCTTCCCAGCAGTTATCAGGCAACTGAATCATCCTACCACTACCTGAGAGCAGTGCTGGACTACTATCTACGTCTTTGGTGGCCCTTGGACTATCCTTGATCGGACTTTGCTGGCTTTACTTTGCACTAAACTTTATTCCCTTATCATGTATCTATACACTGTAAATGGCTCGATTGTAATCATGTATTGTTTTTCTGCTGACTGGTTAGCACGCAACAAAAGCTTTTCAATGTAGCTCGGCACACGTGACAATAAACTAAACTAAATTCAATTAAAAAATGAGATGCAAAATTAGATTTCGGCAGGGAGTTCCGAATATGAATGGCCCACTCAAACTTTAGCTTTCCTGCTTTTGCCTCTTCATCCTGTTTATTTGTATCCTCTTTCTCTACTGCCCCTTCTTCAGTCCCCTTGCCTTCATGTTTTTCTCCACTTCCTTCCATTTTATGCCCTTTGTTATTTAACTCATTTTAGTCACTTTAATTCTCCATCTCACTCCCACTCTGACTTCTGGGCCCTTTACCTATTAACTATAACAACTAAACCTAAAGCGAGAGACATAAGGAACTGCCATTGCTAGAATCCTGAACATCAGCGCCTCTACTTCCTGATAAGATTACGGAGAGTCGGTATGTCAAGGAGGACTCTCTCGAACTTCTACAGGTGCACAGTAGAGAGCATTGTGACTGGCTGCATCGTGGCTTGGTACGGCAACTTAAATGTCCAGGAGCGGAAAGAAATGCAGAAAGTTGTGACCACTACCCAGTCAATAATCGGCTCTGACCTCCCCACCATCGAAGGGATCTATCGCAGTCGCTGCCTCAGAAAGCCAGCCAGCATCATCAAAGACCCACACAATCCTGGCCACACACTCACCTCTCCGTTGCCATCGGGAAGAAGGTACAGGAGCATGAAATCTGGAACATCCAGGTTCAAGAACAGCTTTTTCCCCGCAGCCATCAGGCTAGTATACACGACATCAAACAAGCTCTGAACAACAACAGTCTATTGCACTTTATCTGTTTATTTATTGTGTACATATATGGTCTATGGTATATAGACACACTGAACCTTTATCTCCTGTTCTGTATTATGTTTATATATCCTGTTGTGCTGCAGCAAGCAAGAATTTTATTGTCCTATCTGGGACACATGACAATAAAACTCTCTTGACTTGACTTGCAAGCAAAACACAAAGCAACACTTTGTACCTCAGTAGGTCAGTCAGCATCTCTGAAGAACATGGATGGATGACGATCGGGTTGGAACCCTTCTTTAGACTGATTGTTGTGGGGGGGACACAAAGATTGGCAAGTGATAGGTGGATACAGGTGAGGGAGGGTTTATGATTGTCAGATGTTTGGACACAGGTCAGAGATGAAAAGGCAAAAGGTGGCCTCCAGTGAATTCCATATTTCTCAGCAGCAATGCATCAGCACAGGTCCGGAAACACACAAACAGTTCTGTACAAAACCACCACCAATATCAGGGATATTCAGCCCATTATTTAAAATTTCTGGTTCTTTAACAGAAACAATATGTCCTGGGTTTAACTTTCAGAATATGTAAATGCATGGTAATAAATACTGCAGATTTAAAATGATGTCCTCCTCTTTAGTTATGCTTCCCTTTATATAACAGTGAACCAATACTGCCCTCTACTGAATTTTGTTTATCGGTTCTTTGAAAGAAATAGTGCAATTTTGGTGCTATCTACAGTATCATACCACATGATGGCACTCTTTCAATTAGCTTATAAACAAATAACTGGCTAATGCTTGGTACCTATGAACGTATGTTGAAATCCATGCTGAAACATGGATGCTGCCAGACCCGCTGAGTTACAACAGTACTTTGTTTTTTTTTGTAAACCGGCTAGATAGGGTTCACCAGCTAGATAGGGCTCTTAAAGATAGCGGAGTCAGGGGATATGGGGAGAAGGCAGGATCGGGGTATTGATTGGGGATGATCAGCCATGATCACATTGAATGGCGGTGCTGGTTCGAAGGGCCGAATGGCCTACTCCTGCAGCTATTGTCTATTGTCTATAATGTAAACAAAATCTGGTTCATCTACCAAAAATATTTGATTTGCAATCTTGGGAAAGTAACATTTATTTGTCCTTTGGTTAAGGAGTAGATATTGGTTAGCTCCCTTGCTCCTTACTTAATATTACCATGGGATATTTTTGGATGGCCTGGCAGGGGAGTTGTAGCTTTGGTTCAGTTTTTCAACTGAAAGATATCACCGAATGTCCAAATGCTATTAAAAATGGGCCAACAAAACCATCAACACCAAACCTGAAGTGCAAACATGTGCACTGCTAGAAGCGGTCACTGGATAGAAACCCATCTACAAACCTACCTTGAGTGTGAAGGTCAACTAATGGATTTCTATCCTAATCCTATTGGGTCAGTGTTCTAGACATAGGTCAGGGAACAGAATTTCACGGCATACAAGCATGTTAATCTGACACCATGACTGTGCTGGATGCTAACGAGTCAAATAATTGATCGTATTTCCTTGCACTTTCCCAATGCCTCCTATTTTCCCCTCTCTTCCCTATGCCCCATCCAGGCGTGCACCCATTCCTCCCACTATCCCACTCCCCCCTTTTCCCTTGTGCCCGTTCTCTTCCTATCACTTGCCAGGCTTTGTCCCAACCCCATCACTTTTCCAGTTTTCTCCTCTCCTAAAACAAATAATCTGAAGAATGGTCCTGATCCAACGCATCGCCTATCCATGTCCTGAAACATGGATGTTGCCAGACCCGCTGATTAACTCCAACACTTTGTTTTTTTAAAAAAAAAAAAAAACAGCATTGTACTTCTTTGTTTGTCTCTTCTTCTATAGGATGTTTCTTCCTTCATTTTTAAAATAACCTGCGTATAAAACAATCTAGCAATGTTCCTTGGGAACTTATCAACACACAGACTAATGGAAAGTGTTTCCTGTTTCACTTTGTCCACTCAGCAATGTTTTGATTCTATGCATTTTAACTGTCTGCTTGATGAGTGTTGGGAACTTCTAAGCAGAAGGTTCACCAGTTGAATGGCATGATGACCATCATTAGATAAAACGGATTCATCGCTCCTTCCTCTCACTCAGCAATGATGGACAACCAATAAAAGACAATTGTAAGTTATGGTGATTCAGGGTAGAATTACCTGCAGCTGCACGTGTAGGTTATTCTCTTTATCATGCATCTGTACATTGTGGGCGGTGTGATTGTAATCATGCATAGTCTTTCCGCTGACTGGATAGCAGGCAACAGAAAAACCTTTCACTGTACCTCGGTATACGTGACAGTAAACTAAACAACAGTTTAGTTTCAACAGCCTACAATTTCCCAGATTATTCCCTTTTGCTTTCTAAAATAAAAAAACAACATCAGCTTCTCTCCAGCACTCCGTCCTTGCCTGTGGCTAGTGGAGATGCAAGGTCTTTGTCAATGACCCACAATCTCTTGGGTTGCTTCTCTCAATAATCTGGTAGGGTTCCCATCACCCCCTGTGGATCTATGCATCTTAATGCTCCTCAAGAGACCCAACACTACTATCTTGTTGAGGTTGGGACTAATCCACGTTGAAGAAACGGTTGGATAGATACATGGATAGGACAAGTTTGGAAGGGTATGGAGGGGCAGTCAGGTGGGACGAGTGTAGCTGGGACATGTTGGCCAAAGTGCCTGTTTCAACACTGTATCACTCTATGACAATCTCTTTCATGATCTGAAACTGCCCCATCATATTGGTGTATCGCACACTAACCTCACTATCCTCTTTGTCCTTCTCCTTGGTGAATAACAATGCAAAATACTCATTTAGTAACGAATCTTCATCCTCTGACTCCAAACATAAATTCTCTCCTTTATTCTTGAGTGATCCTACCCTCTCCCTGGTTACCTCTTTGTTTTTAATGCATGCATAAAAAGCCCTGGAATTCTCTTTAATCCGACTTGCCAAATACATGTCATGAACGCTTTGACCTACCTACTTCCTTGTTTGAGTTTGTTCCAGCTTTCTGTACACTTGACTTAGAGTCTTGACTCTTGACTGTTATATTCTTCAATGCCCCGACCCATATCGTCTTCCTAAAACTTACATATGCTCCTTATTACTTTTTGACCAAATGTTACAACTTCTCGTCATCCAAGTTTCCCTTACTTTGCCATCCTCGTTCCTGCTTCTTACGGACATGCCAGTTCTGAACTCTGATCAACTGGGCTTTAAACAACTCACACATATCATATGTGGATATATCCAGTAACAGATGCTCCCAATTTATTCTACCTAGCTGCGGCCTAAAGATGTTGTAATTTGCCCTCCCCCAAGTTAGTACTTTCTCCCCAAGATCCAGACTTGTCCTTATTCATAATGGTCTTAGTGGTCACTATTCCTAAAGTGTTCTCATACTGAAATGTCAGCCATCTGGCCAGGCCTGGCCTGCAGGGATCTCATTGAAACTTACAGAATAATGAAAGGCTTCGATAGAGTGGATGTGGAAAGGATGTTACCACTGGTGGGAGAGTCTAGGACCAGAGGTTACAGCCTCAGACTTAAAGGGCGCTCTTTTAAAAAGGAGGTGAGGAGGAACTTTAGTCAGATGGTAGTTAATCTGTGGAACTCTGGCCACAGAGGACTGTGGAGACCTTCAGTGGATATTTTTAAGATAGACAAATTCTCGATTAGTGTGGGTGTCAAGGGTTATAGGGAGAAGGCAGGAAAATGGGATTAAGAGGTAGAGATCAGCCATGATTGAATGGCGGTGTAGACTCGATGGGCCAAACGGCCTAATTCTACTCCTGTAACGTGAGTTTGTGAACTTGTTTCCCAATACAAGGTCCACTATGGGAAGTGCAAAACCACAAAGAGGATTGAGCAAAATAACGACCATTTTAAATTAGGGAATGAGGAAGCTAAAAGTAGTTCAGCAAGAAGAAGAGATGGGTTAATGGGACGTGCAAAATAGGTTGTGAGTAGCGCAGTGTGTATGAGCTAGAGATCATAGTGTAAAAGATTGGAGAGTGACAAGGACTGTTGACTTTTGACACAAAGTGCTGGAGTAACGCAGCGGGTCAGGCAATATCTCTGGAGGAAAATAATGGGCAATGTTTCATGTCGGGATCCTTCTTCAGACCTACAGAACTGTTGACTATTCAAGATAATGGACCTTGACAAAGGGAATGTGGTTCAGAAGTCAGCTGGGGATCTTTTGGAAACTGTTTGTGCAGAGTCTGGCTCAATCCTTGTGCAGTAGAAAATGAAATTGACATGTTGGCTCTAAATTGGGTCTCATCCAAGATTAATTGGCATAGAATCATTGGGGCAGCACAGACAATGGATGAAGCTGTGGTGCAGAGGTGGGGCTAGGTGTGGATAGCACAAATGTGGAAACTGAGCACACAGAGGTATCAGGTCAACAAATCCTGATATAGATCAACCTGATTTTACTGACTGTGGCAGGCAATCCCAATATCTTCACCGGCATTGAGCCATTTAAACCATAATAAAATTTCCATATTTATGCACATAGATTCTGGGAATTAGATTCCAGGCAGACTCCACCTCGCCCCACTACAGTCTACATTTCACCCACCTAAGGAATCTAATGGTAGAGCTAATTTCTTTCAGAAATTCCCACATGCCCTGTTGAGAAACTGCCACTAGCATCCTGCAAAATTCCCACCTAATTTCCATGATGATGCAAAGCTAGTGGATCATGAAGCAAAAGAAAAGGTAACTTTAAAATGTATTTCATTATTGATCTACTTCATGTTTAATAGTTTACAAATGTCTCTATCAGAGTCATTTAAATACAGTTAACTTCAATTAATGTCTTGAATAGAAGACAAAACTAAACTGCATACCTTACTTTGCCTTCTTCTAAATCTCATCAGGAACGCTTTGGGGCAGAGACTGCATTTCTGTGGTCTATTCTGGTCTGGATTAAATTCCAAATGCCATCGTTCTGCCCAGCTTTCCAGCTAATCTAAGTCTCACTGTATCCTTAGACAACCTTCTTCACTATGTACAACTGTACATATTTTCAAATTCTCAGCAAATGAATTAATTATCCCGCTTACATTCTCATTCAAATCATTTGTATGTAATAATAATATTCAACATTTTTAGAGAATTGCCAAAGGTGGGGTGGATTGAATAATTTATGAAGAAATGTTTTATGAACAAAATGGTACTATAACAACATTTAAAAGATATTTGGACAGGTATATGGAGAGGAAAGGTTTCGAGCGATATGGACCAAACATGGGAAGATGGGACAGGTGTAAATGGGGCATCTTGGTTGGCATTGGCAAGTTGGGCTGAAGGGCCTGTTTCCATGCTGTATGGATCTACGGCTCTTTGACTCCATCACTCTAATTGTATCACAAAGTTTTGGATTATAAATCAAAAGTTATGACTTCCAGTGGCGCTATGGAGAGCTAGAGGGTAACGCCAGCCAGCTCCTCGTAAAAAACGGAGAAAAATCGGGGAGAACCGATCTACCTGCTGCCTGCTGTCTCTGCACCGATTGCTGTGAGTGACGTCATCAGGCGCACGGCTTACTATGTCTACACAGCGCAGCCCACCCATGGATAAACCGAAAAGGAGGGCTACCAGGCTGAAACCGGGAGAAGGCTCGACTGAAGCCGCGGGCTCAGGTAGGACGTTATCCCAAGAAGATGTGACGAAAAAAACAACGAAAAAATCGGAAGGTGAAGAACTTAAAACTTTTATTGCATGTGAAGTTGCTGGTTTAAGGGAAGAAATAAAGCTGATGAATGTTGGTGAAGAAATAAAAAAAAATCAAGGAGGAAATGAAGGACTTAAAGCTTGAAATTAATACCAACTTTAATACCACGACTAAGAATACATCGGATGATTTGAAGAAAGAAATCGCAGAAATAATGATTGGACTGGCAAAGGAGACGAATGATAAAATCAAAAATGTGAAAACTGATTTTGAAGAAAGGCTGAATCCTGTGGAACAGGCACTGAACCAACAGACGATTGCCATAAAAGACCTTGAAGAACTAGCCAAAACAAGTGCTCAGACCACAGCAACGCTTATTACAGAAAATCAATGTCTAACTGAATTACTGGGCAAAATAACCGAGAAATGTACTGAATTGGAAGGTCGCCAGAGAAGACAGAACCTAAGAATTGCGGGTATTCCAGAAGGGAAAGAGAAAGATCAAGATCCCCGAGAATTCACTGCAAATTTACTGCAAAATGTTTTATCTCTGGATCAAAAGCCTTTACTAGCCGGAGCACATAGAGCGATGAGACGTCAAACAAGACCAAACGCTCCCCCAAGACAAATGATAATAAAAGTACAGTACAACCACGTCTTGGAGGAGATAATGCAAAAAACATCAAGAAACAGAAGTCTTGCATTTGAAAGGCACAGGATCAGTATTTATCGAGACTATCCAGCAGAGATCTCCAGGAAACGAAAAGCGTTTAATGAGACTAAAAGTATCTTGAGGGAAGTGGAGAATTTGAAATATGGTCTGAGCTATCCAGCTACCCTAAGAGTCACTTACAACAAGAAGGAGCATTATTTCACCAATCCTGTGGAAGCATTGGACTTTGCCCAGAAGATTAAGGCTTGAGAGGATGCTTGATGCCTCACCATTGAATAAACTGACTTTGCAGGACTGGATGGAATTGAAGTGGTGACTAAGGAAGCTGGAGAAAGATGTGGATCGGAAACTCTCCCATGGATACTAATAATTAGTATAACTGCACTACTAATAAAAATAACTAATAAATACTAAAATTATACCATGGTATCTTTACTAATCAGAATTAATAATTATCACTGATGACTAATGTTTATTTATAATGGAATGATTAGAGTCAAATGTAGAGTTTGTTTTCATTTGTCCTGTTTGGAAACCTTCTTTCCTTTTTACTAGTAATTTTCATTTTTATTTTCTTTTTCCCTTTCTTTTCGTTTTTTTTTAAAATTAGGTTTTCAAACAAGTTTTAAATATATGTATCCTCACATTTCAGACTATTGTAACCCGAATATTTTAAAATTTAATATCCCCAGTAAAATATTGCTATGGAATAAAAATTCCAAGAAACAAAGGAGCTGGTTAAGTTCATAATATCAACTACGGAAGTCGGTAGATGGTTAGCCATGCTAGTATGGCTAGCACTAACTACACTAATACTAGATGTAGTTTTTTCCTTCTTTGTGCACAATACTAATTTCTTAACCTATCCTCTTTTCTTCTCTATTATAAACTATCATTATTATTTTCAGTTTGAATGGAGTTACAAATTGGATCAAAGGAGATATACACGTGAGAGACATTCAAGGGTCTTAACATTCGTCTATTCGGAGTTCAGGTGCAAGGTCGGGTGTGTCGAACTGAACCATTGACTCTATTATAGACCCCCATAGACAAAAGATGCAAGATTTATAAATGAATACGGGGAATGAAGGAATAACGTTTTGCAGCTGGAACGTTAAAGGTATTAATGAACCAATTAAGAGAGGTAAAATATTAGCACATTTAAAAGCTGATGTGATTTTCATTCAAGAAACACAGTTAAAAAAAGATGCCGAGCATAGGCTGAAAGCTAAATGGATAGATAAAACGTATCATTCTTCTTTTACACACAAATCAAGAGGCGTAGCAATATTATTTCGTAAAGGCACTTTATTCAAACATACATCAACTATAACTGATAATGATGGCAGATACATTATTGTAATAGGAGAATTAAATGCACAAAAAATGATTTTTGTCAATGTATATGAACCAAACTTTGATAGTCCACTGTTTTTTAAGAAAATATTTAACAACATCCGGAAATAGCACAACCTAATTTAATAATTGGAGGAGATTTAAATTGTACATTAGATTCCTATTTAGACAGATCCACAAGACAAAGGAAAACCAAATTCCATTCCAGTGACTTATTAAATGCATATATGGATACTAGTAATATTAAAGATGTTTGGAGCGTAGAAAATCCAACTGGACGAGAATATTCATTTTATTCACCTGTACATGAAACCTATTCAAGAATAGATTATTTTTTGGTTGACGCTAAACTTATCTCACTCACTTATAATTCAAAATACCATAATATTACAATCTCAGATCACGCACCTTTAACATTTATGATTAAAATAAATGGTAAAACGGAAAAACGGGGACAATGGAGATTTAATCCACAAATTTTAAAAAACAAAGCTACTCAGGAATATATTATAGAACAGATCAAGATTTTCTTTGAAATAAATGATAAACCGGAAATATACTCTTCCCTATTATGGGAAACTTTTAAAGCATATACCCGTGGAATTATGATTTCTTCTCAAGCATGTTATAATAAAATGAATCGGAGGGAACAACAGGAATTGGAAAAGGAGATTAAACAATTAGACACAGAGAACGCTGCTAATCCATCCATAACAACACATAATAAAATCGCTGCACTGAAATATAAATTAAATAAAATATACTCAGATCACGTTGTAAAACTCTATCAATACACTAAACAATTACAATTTGAATTTGGAGATAAACCTCAAAAATTATTAGCTCGTCAATTAAGAAAGATGGAGGGAGAAAAAATAATCCATAGGATTAAATCATATAATGGCAAACCATTAGTACAACCTAAAGATATTAATGAGAGATTTTTGCAATATTGTAAACATTTATATTCAGCTAAAACGACCGAAAACAGGATAGGAATAGAAGCATTTTTAAAAAAATGTAATCTGAATGGGTTGGATTCACACAATAGAGAATCACTAAATGCTGAAATTTCAGTAAAAGAAATCGAAGAATCTATCAGATTATTAAAAACTGGTAAAACACCGGAACCAAATGGTATTGGCTCAGAATTTTATAAAATATTTTATGATCTGATTGCACCACGTCTGAAGATACTCTAATGAATACATTTATACTCACCAGAAACTAGCAGAAACGTTAAATGAATCTATTATAACACTTATACCTAAAATAGACAAAGATCTGGATGACCCAGGATCATATAGAGCTATGGGGGTTACACAAAAGGCTGGAGAAACTCAGCGGGTGCAGCAGCATCTAAGGAGCGAAGGAGATAGGCAACGTTTCGGGTCGAGACCCTTCTTCAGACTGGTCAGGGAAACAAGAGATATAGACGGTGATGTGGAGAGATAAAGAACAATGAATGAAAGATATGCAAAAAAGTATCGATGATAAAGGGAACAAGCCATTGTAAGCTGTTTGTGGTGTGTAAATGAGAAGCTAGTGCGACTAGGGTGGGGGAGGGAGATAGAGGGAGAGGGAATGCCAGGGCCCGAGGGCTGAGGGAGAGGTGGAAAGGGGAGGAGACAGCAAGGGTTAACAGAATTGAGAAAATTCAATGTTCAAGCCCAAAGGATGCAGACTCCCCAAGCGGAATATGAGGTGCTGTTCCTCCAACTTGCGGTGTTGCTCACTCTGGCCGTGGAGGAGGCCCAGGACCGAGAGGTCGGATACGGAATGGGAGGGGGAGTTGAAGTGCTGAGCCACCGGGAGGTCGGGTTGGTTTTTGCAGACCGAGCGGAGGTGTTCGGCGAAACGATCGCCAAGCCTCCGCTTGGTCTCACCGATATAGATCATCTGGCATCTGGAGCAGCGGATGCAGTAGATAAGGTTGGAGGAGGTGCAGGTGAACCTCTGTTGGACCTGGAAGGACTGCTTGGGTCCCTGAAAGGAGTGGAGGGGGGAGGTGAAGGGACAAGTGTTGCATTTCTTGCGGTTGCAAGGGAAAGTGCCCGGGGAAGGGGTAGAGCGGGAGGGGAGGGAAGAATTGACAAGGGAGTTGCGGAGGGAGCGGTCTTTGCGGAAGGCAGACGGGGGGGGGGGGGGGGGGAGATGGGAAGATGTGGCGGCTGGAGGGGTCACGTTGGAGGTGGCAAAACTGGCGGAGGACTATGTGTTGTATTTGCCGGCTGGTGGGGTGAAAGGTGAGGACCAGGGGGACTCTGCCCTGTTTGCGAGTGGGGGAATGGGGAGAGAGGGCAGTGTTGCGGGGTATGGAGGAGACCCTGGTGCGACCTCATCAATAGTGGGGGAGGGGAATCCCCGTTCTCTGAAGAATGAGGCCATTTGTGATGACCTGGTGTGGAACACCTCATCCTGGGAGCAGATGCGGCGTAGACGAAGGAATTGGGAATAGGGGATGGAGTCCTTATAGGAAGCAGGGTGGGAGGAAGAGTAGTCCAGGTAGCTGTGGGAGTCAGTTGGTTTGTAGTGGATGTCGGTCAGGAGTGTATCACCTGCAATAGAGATGGTGAGGTCAAGGAATGGTAGGGAAGTGTCGGAAATGGTCCAAGTGTATTTGAGTGCCGGATGGAAGTTGGTGGTGAAATGAATGAAGTCAGTCAGTTATGTGTGGGTGCAGGAGGTGACACCAAAGCAGTCGTCGATGTAATGGAGGTAGAGGTCGGGGATGGGGCCCTGGTACGCCGAGAACAAGGATTGTTCAACGTACCCAACAAAGAGGCAAGCGTAGCTGGGGCCCATGTGTGTGCCCATAGCTACGCCTTGTGTTTGGAGGAAATGGGAGGAATCAAAAGAGAAGTTATTGAGGGTAAGGACAAACTCCGCTAGGCGGAGGAGGGTGTCAGTGGACGGGTATGGGTTGCTCCTCTGGTCGAGGAAGAACCGGAGGGCTTTGAGACCGTCCTGGTGGGGGATGGAGGTGTAGAGTGACTGGACGTCCATGGTAAAGATGAGAGGATGGGGGCCTGGAGAATGGAATGCACGGAGCCGATGGAGAGTGTCTGAGGTGTCTTGAACATAGGTGGGGAGGAATTTAACAAAGGGGGATAGGATGGCGTCAAGGTAGTAGAAATGTGTTCAGTGGGGCACGAACAGGCAGAGACAATGGGTCTGCCAGGGCAGTCGGGTTTGTGGATTTTGGGGAGAAGGTAAAATCGGGCCGTGCGGGGCTGGGAAACGATGAGGTCGGAGGCTCGGGGGGGGTAGGGAGCCGGAGCTGATGAAGTCGGTTATGGTGCTCGAGATGGTGGCCTGGTGTTCGTCAGTGGGGTCATGGTCCAGGGGTAAGTAGGAGGAGGTGTCCGAGAGTTGGCGCGCGGCCTCCGCTTTGTAGAGATCGACGCGCCAGACTACCACGGCACCTCCCTTGTCGGCGGGTTTGATAACCCAGTCTGGGTTGTTACGGAGTGAGTCGATGGCAGTACGTTCGGGGCTGGAGAGATTGGAGTGAGACAGGGGAGTGGAGAAGTCGAGGCGGTTGATGTCCCGATAGAGCTATAGCTCTTTTAAATACTGATCAAAAGATACTAACCAAAATATTAGCACAAAGACTAAGTACAGTTATTAATAAATTAATTCACCCCGATCAAACAGGATTTATACCAAAACTATATTCCTCACATAACCTGAGACGATTATACAATATTATATATTCGAAAAGAGGTATTAATAAAGACCTAGTAATTATTTTGTTAGATGCGGAGAAAGCCTTTGACCAGGTGGAATGGTCTTACTTGGTTTTGGTTATGGAAACTTTTAAGTTGGGAGAGAAGTTTATTACTTGGGTTAAATTATTATACACTAATCCAACAGCCAGAATAATAACAAATCAAATGCTATCAACTAAATTTAATCTATCTCGAGGCTGCAGACAAGGTTGTCCTTTATCCCCACTACTGTTTGCACTTGCAATAGAACCATTAGCTCAACGTGTGAGATTACATCCTGAAATATATGGGTATGACACCAGAGATACCGAAAATAAAATCTCCTTATATGCGAATGATGTATTACTTTATATTACAAAACCGGAAATTAGTATCCTAAATTTACTAAAATTATTAACTGAATTTGGATTATTTTCAGGATATAGTATTAATTGGAATAAAAGTGAACTTATGCCAATAATGGTAAATAACTTACATATATTACAACAATTTCCTTTTAAGATAGCAAACAAAAAAATCAAATATCTTGGAATTTATGTAACAAAAAGATTTGATTCTTTATTTAAATCCAATTTTCCACTCTTATTGAATAAATTAAATAAGAACATTTTATAATGGAAAACACTACCCAGCTCAATGCTAGGTAGAATTAATGCAATAAAAATGATTTTTCTTCTGCAATTACTATATCTTTTCCAATTGATTCCGATATATCTTCCTAAAAATTTCTTTAAGAAGGTGGATTCTATAGTCATCAACTTTATCTGGGATTATAAGAGCCATAGAATAAATAAAAAACATTTATGTAAATCAAAAATAAATGGAGGTCTAGCACTGCCAAACTTTATGTTTTATTACTGGGCAGTTAATATTAAAAATATGAATTTTTGGTTAGTAGAGACAGATAAACAACCAATCTGGTTAAAAATGGAAAAAGAAGATTGTTCGCCTTTTGAAATTAGTTCGATTTTATTCGCCAATATTTAAACTAGGTAAGAAAATCTATAGTGAAAACCCTATAATAGAAAGTGGAATGCGTATCTGGAAACAAATAAAGAAAATATTAAAATCGGAATGTATACCCCTAGCCCTTACCATTGTAAATAACATTACATTTAAACCCTCAATGATGGACAAAGGTTTTTTACAATGGAAAAACTATGGAATTAATAAGATGGGCGATCTCTACAGGGAAAATTCTTTCCTTTCATTTCAAGAATTACAACAAATTTATGGATGACATTCAAAAGATTACTTTAGATATTTACAAATTAGAGACTACGTAAAAGCAAACACACAGGAAATTAGAAATAGAAAGACAGAAATTTTAGATGAATGTCTAAATAAACACCCGAACATAGAAAAATTGATATCATATATTTATAATATTTTATTGGAAAACGATGTCCCAATGACAGAAATATATAGGCAATCATGGGAAAACGAATTAGGTAAAATCATTAGACCTGAAGTATGGGATGAAAGTTTACAACATATACACCACTGCTCGTTAAATGCTAGACACTCTCTTATACAATTTTAAATATTACATAGACTACATTATTCAAAATCCAAACGACATAGTATTTTTTCAAATGTATCTGCCATATGTGATAAATGTCAACACTTAGAAGCTAACTTAACGCACTCATTTACAAATTGTGTAAAAATTACTAAATTTTGGACAGAAATATTTAAGATAATTTCGAATGTTGTTAATATGAATCTGATCCCTGACTCAAAGTTAATAATACTGGGAATATTAGAAACAGATCAATTAATAACAACGAATCAAAGAATGTTTATTGATTACAGTTTAATAATTAGGAAAAAGTTAATATTGAAATTCTGGAAAGGTCCTACATCCCCCACAATCAAAATGTGGATTACAGGAATGTCGGAGACACTTCATCAAGGAAAGATTAAGGCTTGTCCTACTCCACAAGTTGGATCTTTTCAGAGGAATATGGTCTCCATTTATTGAATATCTAAAGGGTCAAAATGGCTCGGTGTGAGAGCCTGACTAAAGCCGGAATAATGGAATAGATGAAGAATCACGTATAACAAATCATGGATATATCTCCAATGATGGATAACTTTTTTAATACTCCACTCATTTCTTTATTTTTGATTTCCTACTTTTACTTTATTTTTCTCTATCTTTTTCTACCTGCAAAAAAAATGTATAGAAATATATAAGACATAATTGTTAATATTAATAATATTACGAATGTATGTGAGAAGTATATTCTATTAATATGTACTTACGTCTAATAAAAATATTTAACAAAAATAAATCAAAACTTATCCTAGGATTACATGACTTTTGAGTCATCAACGCACAGGTTTTGTGCATGCCACCAGTAATAATGATTGGTTATTATTGTCCAAACTCATCTAAACCTAATTTGTATTGCCACTGATTGTACAAGGTGAACACTTTGTGAAGCACTGGAGTCCTTAGCCCCTGCTATTTGCACTACAAAGATTTATTTTACTTCTTCATGCAGGTTACTTGAGCATTTACAACAGACTAAACTGGTTGTACTCGTTTTACAAACGGCAAACATATTTTCAGACTACTGCGAGCCAGAAATATGCAAAAGTACCATATTTTTAGAATCCATGAACTGATGTCCAGTCTCATAATTATTGTGAGTCAAAAAGCAAGTTTAAAATAAAATTCAAGCCGCAGTCTAAAATGGTTAAATTTGTCAATAAAACAAGAAATGTTAATCCAGATTATTAGAAAGTAATTTTAGTTACCACCCTCAAAAACAAGAAACATTATTCATGCTGCTGTAGTTCTTTCCTCTCCTGATGCACCCTTTTTTTGATACTTTGTTAGTGCATTAAATCAGGGTCCAATGATTTCAAAAGTAATCTTGTGCCTACAATGTAAAAGTTGCTGCTTCGGTAGTGCTTTGGAGAACGCAAACTAGAAATATCATTTATAAGGACTATATTAAGTGTTTTATGAATCACTATATTTCTGCTTTGTTCTGTTTTAGAGCTTTAAAAAAAAAACTCACACTGAGAAAGGATAGCTGGATGGAGCTCAACAGCGCCAATGTGGTTGAAGAAAGAGTTGCAGCCGTACCAGAAATAGTTTGTGCAACCGTCTTCACCTACTTTATCATTGGTTCTTACATCATCGTTATACATGGTGGTGTTTGCTCATGATTGCACAATGTTCAATTATAATTACTGAAAAATATAGAATTCTGCATGCATGCATGCAACAAAAACCAGACGCCTTTCATGCACGGGCTGATAAGTGATGAGTAATGTTTATCCCAAACAAGTAACAAGCAATAGTATAGCATTTATTTACCTTCCCATCACATTCAACAGTATATCTATTGCTGAACTCCTCAACCAGTAATATCCTAGAGGTCTTAATTGATCAGAAACTTAACTGGACCAACCACATAATTACTGCAGCTATAAGGTCATGGCCTGTGCTGCAGTTATGGACTTATCTTCCAATACCATTTTGTGTTTCCTTCATCATCATTACTTTTGTGCATATTTTTCATTCATTTGTTCTATCTCCCTCTATATCACCATCTATATTTCTTGTTTTCCTTTCCCCTGACTCTCAACCTGAAGAAGGGTCTCGACCCGAAACGGCACCTATTCCTTTTCTCCAAAGATGCTGTCTGACCTGCTGAGTTACCCCAGCTTTTTGTGTCTATCCAAGACCATTTTGCTATGTGAAAGGCACAAGTCAGGGATATGATATATTACTATATCGCCTATGTGGATGAGTGACCAGGGAAATTAGAGAATTAATTCTTCATTGAGTGTAACTTCAACCTGACAATGATGAAGGCCAAGGACAGAACGATTGCTATGGGAATGGGAGGGGGGTGTTAAAGTGGTTAGCAACCAGAAGATGCAGCAGGTCTTGGTGGAAAGAGCGCAAGTATTCAGTGAAACGCTTGCCGAGTGTGCTCTTGGTCTCACCGATGTCAAGGAGGTCACATCAGGAGCACCGAGCAGCAGTAGACGGGGTTTGAAGAGGTGCATGTGAACATCTGTCTCACCTCGAGGGGCTGCTGGGATCCCTGGATGGAGGTGAGGGAGGAGGAATCGGGTCCTACGGTTGCAGGGGAATGTACCTGAGGATGGTGCAGTTTTGGTGTGGTGGGGCTTTGCTGGCTTTACTTTGCGCTAAAAGTTGTTCCAATATCATGTATCTATACATTGTAAAATTATCGATTGTAATCACGCATTGTCTTTCTGCTGACTGGTTAGCACGCAATAAATGTTTTTCACTGTACCTTGGTACACGTGTCAATAAACTAAACTGGGCTTATAGTCACTGGAATTTAGGATGAGAGGGGATCTTATAGAAACCTATAAAATTCTTAAAGGGCCTGTCCCACTTGGGCGACCTAATCCTCGAGTTCTGGCGAATTTGCCCTCGACTCATACTCGCAGCATGGTTGACACGAGATTGTAGGAGGTCTTCGTAACTCTACTTCATGCTCGAGAGTGGTCTCCGCGTACTCGAGACCTCAGCTAGGTTGCGGCGTTTTTTTCAATATGTTAAAAAATGCCCGCGAGTAGAAATAGGTCGCCATGGAAAAAATCGATACTTTTTTTACTCGTAGGTTTAGTCGTAGTAGGTAATCGCGGGTAGTCGTTGATAGTCTTCATCATAGTCGAAGGGAGGTCGAAGGAGATCGAAGGAGGTTGTCTTCACTCTCCACTGTCCAATTTTCCCGAAGTTAGTCGTAGCTGGTCGTAGCTAGTTGAAGGAGGTCGAAGGAGGTCTTCAACATGTCATTTTTTAAAAACGCTTCTAAACTCGCCAATTTGGTCGCCCAAGTGGGACAGCCCTTTAAGGGGTTGGACAGGCTAGATGCAGGAAAGAAAATTCAAGATGTTGGGGGAATCCAGAACCAGGGGTCACAGTTTAAGAATAAAGGGTAGGCTATTTAGGACTGAGATGAGGAGAAACCTTTTCACCCAGAGTTGTGAATCTGTGCCACAGAAGGCAGTGGAGGCCAATTCACTGGATGTTTTCAAGAGAGAGTTAGATATAGCACTTAACGCTAACAGAATCAAGGGATATGGGGAGAAAGCAGGAACCCTGTACTGATTTAGGATTATCAGCCATGTTCATATTGAATGGCGGTGCTGGCTCGAAGGGCCGAATGGCCTACTCCCGCACCTATTTTCTCTGTTTCTAAACTGAACTGGAGTAAAAAGGGATGAGTGAACCAAGGAGCTGTGGGAGTGAAGTCTGCGGAATGGGGTGGGAAAAGAAAGATATGGCTGGTGGTGGGATCATGTTGAAAGTGGTAGAAATGTCACAAAAGGTCAACTTAAATGCTACCCCATCTTTACATTAAGCATTTACTCCTCTCATCTCTATATTGTGACTGCAGTATGCATCAATTGGAAAACTAATTGGAGTTATGCCCCTGTCCCACTTAGGAGACCTAAACAGCAACCTCTGGTAACCTTGCCCGCCACCCAAAAAAAAATCAAGGTCGAGGTGACCTGCAACCTCCTCCCACCTCCCATGCATATGTTGAAATCCTTCCTCGACTATGACCTGCGACAAAAAAATTATCGATTTTTAAAACGGCAACCTATTTTTAGTCGAGGCCGGTTTTAATCATGATGAAAAAATAACAGCAACCTAAATGAAGCCTCGACCACGCGAAAACCACTTTTGACCATTGGGGAGAGTGACCAAAACCTCCGGTGACCTCATGGAAACCTTGGGTGGCGGGCAAGGTCACCAGAGGTTGCTGTTTAGGTCTCCTAAGTGGGACAGGGGCTTTATGAATCTGGGCTATTCTGACAGCACCTCCCACACTCGTGGCCTCCAACATAAGAAATTAATAAAGGATTCACTTGCATGTGGACACAAATCATATACTAACTTGGAAATACATTGTCAGTTTTGCAATATTGCTGGATCTAAATCCTGGAGCCCTCGCCACAACAGCAACATGTGATTCCCTCTACAGAGAGCAGCTCGCCACTGCCTTGCAAAGGCAATAAATTCTCATCTTAATAGCGACATGAAAAATGAATAAAAAGGATAGTAGCAAGTATATGTAGGAGGAACCTGCCTGCAGAGTGGCTAAAATGTGGACTCTTCAGCCACATGGAAAGTAATAACGTGGGTACATTTAAGGTGAACATGCAAATTAAACGGAAAGAGTGCTGGGGATATGGAGACTCATGAGGAGCATAGATATCAGTACAGGCTGGTTCGAGAGAATAGCCTGCTTCTGTGCTTAAATTTTATGCTCATTCAAGAATTTTACCTTTCCTTTCAATCCTATTTTACACTCGGAGCTATTATTGACAGTGGAAGGTATACAAAAATGCTGGAGAAACTCAGCGGGTGAGGCAGCATCTATGGAGCGAAGGAATAGGTGGCGTTTCGGGTCGAGAACCTTCTTCAGTCTTGCCTCACCCGCTGAGTTTCTCCAGCATTTTTGTCTACCTTCGATTTTCCAGCATCTGCAGTTCTTTCTTAAACATTATTGACAGTGGATATCTGGTTACCACATACTGTTGACAGGAACTCTTGTTCCTTTAAGCATCCCTCACCATAGAATACCATTGTCATGGTGCAGGATTCTCAAAGGAAACCCCACAAAGAACTGCATGTGCTGGAATCTTGATCTAAAGTGTGTTTTATTGTCAATTCAAGGCTGATACTATACATAAGCTGGCTTTCCTGCTGGCAACTATTGAGACTGCCTTAGGGCAGGCCTGAGTTTACAATAGTAGAAGCAAGGAACCGCAAATGCTGGTTTACATTAAAAAAAACACAAAATGCTGGAGTAACTCAGTGGGTCAGGCAATACCTCTGGAAAAAAAGAATGGGTGACGTTTTGGGTCAGGGGAGAGGGAGTCTAGAGATATGGAAGGTAAGGTGTGAAAACGACAAATCACAGCAGACGCTGCTCAAGGAAATGTAGAATGGTTCGTTCTTGGCTGAGGGGAAGGTGACAACGAGGCGTACAATCAGTTAAATTAATCAGGAGGACAGTGAAACCAGTCAAACAACTAGGGTGGGGGAGGAACGGAGGGGGAGGGGGAGTGGGAAAGCAAGCGTTGCTTGAAGTTAGAGAAATCAATATTCATACTGCTGGGTTGTAATGTGCGTTTGGTCTCACCCTGACAGGTTGGTGAAATTGTGTGTTGGGAGCCTTCTTGAGTTGACAAGGTTGGGTTTGTAGAAACTCAGACATTAGCAGCCAGGCGGACGGAATACTTTACTGGAGCAGCAGCAGCTGGAGGGTTTGTTTTGAGTGAAGCACCAGCTTCCTGCCGGATCCTCCAACATGGCAAGTGGAGAGGGCGCCGTGAAGGGAGCGGGCGACAAGTACTCGGTGCTGCTGCCCACCTACAACGAGAGGGACAACCTGCCCCTCATCGTCTGGCTGCTGATCCGATACTTCGATGAAAGGTACCGGGGCTGAGCCGTGAGCAGCGGGCGCCGGCGGGGGGGGGAGGGGAATAGGCCGGGGACGCGGCCCGGTGCTGCACTGACAGGCTCCGGGGAGGGAGCCCGTCTGCGGCCTGGGGCTGGGGAAGGGGACGTTGCCTAGGGAAGGGGGCTGGGGATGGGGGATGGGGGGGGGGAGCTGGGGTTGGGGGCTATTGGATCCTTGCTATTGGATCTTTGGTGAAGGGGCCCGGGGAAGGGCCTTGGGCTGGGGCCGCAGATCCGCCCCTCACCCTGGGCCGACATCGGAGCTGGAGGACTCGGGATACCCGAGGCAAATGGAGCCTCACAACTTCTGCTGGCAGAGGGAGGAGACCATCACCGCTCCCTCTGAAGAAGGGTCTCCACCCGAACCTCCACCCATTCATTTTTTCTCCAGAGATGCTGAGTTATTCCAGCATTTTGTGTTTATCTTTGGTGTAAACCAGCACCTGCAGTTCCTTCCTACACATCACTGCTCCCTCACTGACTGGACACAAGCAACTGCACACCCTGAAATCTTGAGCATAAAGCACAAAGTGCTGGAGAAACTCAGCGGGCCAGTATCTAAGTCTCAAGAAGGGTCCCGACTCGAGACGTCCCCTATCCATATTCTCCAGATATGCTGCCTGACCGGTAGAGTTATCCCAGCACCTTGTGTTTTTTTGCTCACTCAAAAAAAACTGTTACCCTTCAAACACCACAACAACTGATGCCAAAATGGGGAGGGGACCGAAAGACTGTTACAATCCTTTGATCAAGACCTTTCCCAGCAGGTCCCACATTGTTATTCAACAAATTAATAACTTCCCCTTTAAGTTGTTGACTGCCAAACATTGCACTTCTTGTGGGATCTTGCAATTGTCAAGTCAGGGAAGTAAATAGCCAAGGATGGAAATAATGGTTGCAGGGATGATCAACGCCGGTATCACTGATTTTTAGTAATGACTCGAACTGTTTGATTTTTAGAATCTTACAGGATAAATGTCTACTTTATGTAGACAGCGAACATTTATTGTCAATGCCAAATGGGCTGTTTGAGGAGGCGATTAAGAGTCAACCATGTTGAAAAGTCTGAAGTTGCATGTTGATAGATCTGATAAAAATCTGTTCCAAATATCAGTCTAAACTTTCCAATCTGGATCGAACAATTTACTTTCTCCTGCAATTGGAACAGAGCTCTTCCTTTAAGGACATTCCTTAAAACCTGTCACTTTAACCACGATTTTGTGCACAAATCTTAAAATCTACATTCAGCTTTAATGATCTTCCCGTTAAAGGTGCATAAAAGTTGTTAATAATCAACTTTCTATTCCACTCCATACCTTAACAACCTGTGTAATATTATCATGAGATAGGTGGATGCCATTTACCCCTCAGACTAGGAAGCAGTGTTGACCAAGCTATTCTCATGATCAGCATAATGAAGGTTCACTTAAGGGCCTGTCCCACTTGGCTATCTTATGCGCGCCATTTACACGACCTAGTGTGTGGACGCATGTAGTGGTGTGGAAGAGTGTGGAGCGGCGTGGAGGAGTATGGACTTCGTCCTGCATGAAATCTTCACGCGCCACTGGCCTGTCGCATAACTGACGGCCAAAGTGAGACAGGCCCAAGACCCTGGCGGGGCGCGACGTCTCATCTCCAACAGCAGCAGAAGCAGGCAAACGATCGCTGAGCTCGGCCTGGGGCTCACGGCCATTGCGGATCTGGATCCGCCCCCACTTCTACTCCCAGAGCGGGGCCAGACGTTTGGAGATGGACACAAAATGCTGGAGTAACTCAGCGGGACCGGCAGCATCTCTGGAGAGAAGCAGTGGGTGACCTGAAACATCACCCATTCCTACTCTTCAGAGATGCTGCCGGTCCCGCTGAGTTAGTCCAGCATTTTGTGTCCATCATCAAATGACGTCACGCGCTCCAGACGGCTGTGCGGACGCATGATGACTCGCCATGACCGTCGTGCGCCAGTTACTACCGGCCTGTCGCGTAAATGACGGCCAAGTGGGACAGGCCCTTAAGTCACTCCCAGACCACAGATTGGAACCTTGAGCAAATAAACACCAAGTGCTGGAGTAACACAATGAACACTGAACATAGAACAGTACAGCACAAGAGCAGGCCCTTTGTCCTACAATGTAAGTACCGAACATTATCTCCTGTCTTTCTGCATATAATCTATATACCTCCATTTCCTGCATATCCATATATCTATCGATCCAAAAGCCTTTTAAATGCCAATATCATACCTGCCTCAACCATCAGCTGTGACAGTGTGTTCCAGGCACTCATCACCCTCTGTTTAAAAAAAACATAACCCCTGCACATCTCCTTTAAACTTTGCCCATTTCACCTTAAACTATGTCCTCTAGTATTTGATTTTTCCATCATTGTCCTAGGCATCAACTTGCTTCTACTCCATGTCCTTGCTTCTACTCCAGTTTTTTGGGTTATGAGATGGTAAATGGGACCAATGAGCTAAGTACAGACATTTTCAAGGACAGGGCAAGAGGTGGATAATGAGCAGGGCAGGTGGGTTGTCCTTTGACTATGAGGTAGTGTGTTTTTTACCAAAGCATATATAAAACTTTGTGTTCCGAATGCATGGCCTCAACATTCTCAATACCACCCCGAATGCTCCTTTTTTTATTTTAAGTGATCATGGACCTGGGGTTCCAAGGAGTCCGTGGGAATGGTGAACTTCGTCAAGCACGCTTGGTGCACATCCACAAATATTTCTCTTTGTCCATGAGTAATCTAGTACGACAGAGTTGAGAATAACCTGGGTCTATTTTAGGAGTCTGCACAACGTAGTATATTGTATTTTCCAGCTTCCGTTGTATCAGTTTTTTAGATAGATCCCCAAAATTCTTTAACAGGAATATTAATGAAAATTTGAGAATTTTAAACATCATTGAAACTATATGTGCACATGACATAGAAACATAGAAAATAGGTGTAGGAGGAGGCCATTTGGCCCTTCGAGCCAGCACCGCATGTGTTGTGATTTCAAAATATATTCTCCCTGTTCTTTGATCCTTGCCTTTCACCCCTACAGCCTCTGCATCAAACCCATCATTATTTGAATTTTCTGCCATCTTCAATGTGATCCGACCACGTCACAGCTTCCCATCTCCACCCCTTTCTGATTTCCACATAGACCACCCCCTCTGCAACTCCCTGCTCTATTCATCCCTTTCCACCCAAACTGCCTCTCTCCTCCTCAGGTACATTCCCATGCAATTGCAGGAGATGTAACACCTGTCATCTTTGTCCCCCTGATGTAACCTCCATCAATCGGTGAGATGAAGTGTAGACTAGGCGCCTGTTTCGCCTCATGCTCTGTCTACAAAGGCCAGTTGCTAACCATTTTAACTCCATTTCCCCTTCCCATACCGACCTTTTTGTTCTGGGCCTCCTCCATTGTCAGAATGGCAGCACACTCAAACTGAAGAAACAGCCCTTCATATTCTGCTTGGGCGATTTACAACCCAATTGTGTTGCATTCTCCAATTTTATGTAAACCCACTCTTCTCCTCTCTCTTTCTTATGTACCCCCCGTCCCCACCCTCACACCCCATTTCTCCCACTAGCTTGCCCCTCTTCCTCTCACCCATGTCCCATCCCGCCCACCTCTATCCCTCCGTCTGGCTTTACATTTCACTTCTCTTCTCTCCTTAACTGTCACCCTTTTGTCTTATTTCTAGCTATTGTCCACCTATCTTCCGATCACACCTCTCTCTCAAGTGTCCACCTATCTCTTGCTTGGCTTTATCCTACCCCCACCTCTTTTCCAGGTTTCCTCTCTCTATTTTAATCAGTCTGCAGAACCAAAATGTCACCCATGCATTTCCTCCATAGATGTTGCTGACTTGCTGAGTTACTCCAGCAATTTATGTTTTGTTCAAGATTCCACGTGTCCATGTTCCTTGTGTTTCCCTTTTTTCTTTATATCTTTATATAATGGTTTTTCCAAATATGTTTTGACTAAATGCAGTATTTTAAGCTGGGAATAAAATATATTTCTTATCCCCATTAATTTGTAGCAACAGAGCATAGGGAAATTTTCTTCAGTATTAGAAATATTCCAAAGATTCCGTTTTAATTAGTTAATTATTACCTTGCCTCTGAAATAGAAAGTTATGAGCTTCTGTCCTAGTTTATGAGTTGAGAATTTCATGTAGACGGTATGGTATTGATGAAGGTATACATTGTTTAAGAGAAGCTTTCTAAATGAAATATTAAACCGAGGCTTAATCTACTGATGTAGAAACAAAGAACTGCTGATGCAGGTAATATACAAAATGACACAAAGTGCTGGAGTAATGCAGCCGGTCAGGCAGCATCTCTGGAGAATGTGGATAGGTGACGTAAGGGTCGAACACTCTTCTTCAGACTACTACTTATCTACTTATTCTATTGGTTCATGAGGAATGTTAAAGATCTGATGGCACTATTTCAAAAGCATCATGGAATTCATTCATTGCCCTGAGCAATACATTTCCCTCTTGAATATCACCAAGAACAGATTAACTGATTCAATTTCTTATTGCTATTTGTGGGATTTTAATGTACAACAGTAATTCCATAAGTCAGAATATAAGTGTCCTCCTGGAATTATTGACACATTTCGAGGTACCCTTGCTGTAATGTGTGAAAGATATTAACATGGAAGACAATTATAATAATTTCAGTACGATTTGTTCATAAAGTACAACTCATAGTTATGAATATAGAAAAAAAAAGACATTTTACTGCACTAAGTATGAGATGTGCTTAATTCAAGAACTGCCCAGTCTCTGTGATAGAGAAATAAAATGATTTTGGAGATAGCTTAAGATTCCCAGATCCTTGTTTCCATATTTCCCCACACTAATAAACATATTTCTCAAAGGAATTCAATATATCATGTATTTGATACCATCAAAAACATCATTAAGGAAATTGTATTTTAAATTATTTTTAAGGATTCAGTAGACACTGCATTGGAGCTGTAACTTTGTATGATTGTGTAAAACCTCTTCTTTAATATAAGATATTCAAATTATTTTTCCAAAAGTGTTAACAGTGAGATTGCTTACATCTGGATTTTATTTCCCCCCTGCCTCCCCTTATTAAAAAATTGTCACTTTCTCAGGTGTCGAATGTCAATAATGTGTTGTGAACATGCAAATCCCATTTCAGAGATGCAACTGGGTTTGATTTAATTTTTTATAAATTCCAATGGTTCATCTTTATGATTGAAATTGCATTTGCACTGAGTTACATCAGTCACTTCTTCCCAGAATGTAGAATGAAAACAAATCTATGAAATAAGTTATTAAATATTACTTGTATTATTTGGTTTCCTATGGAATTGTTTGTCGTAAATTGGAGAATACACTATTTTACATCATCATTACTTATAATGTGTTTTGTATTATTTTAACTGTGTGGAAATGATCTAATCCCTTTAAAACCACATAAACTGACAGGAATACATAGACACAATCTGAGATTAATTACATGCCAATTGTTGTTGGTTTGGCTTTTGGTTCAGTGGAACTTGCAATGAGTGTGTTTCTAAAGATCCTAAGTAGATTTATTTTTACAACATTACTTAATTCAATGTTTTTCCACAGCTTAATATAGAGATACAGCGTGACAACAGGCCCTTCCATTGCTGAGTCCATGCCGACCAACAATCACTCTGTACACATTTATACTACTACCCCGTATGTACTATTCAACACACTAGGAACAATTTACAGAAGCCAATTAACTTACAACCCACACGGCTTTGGGATGTGGGCGGAACCCTGAGCAGCTGGAAAAAACCCATGCGGTCACAGGGAGAACGTGCCAAACTCTGTATGGACAGCACCCGTTGTCATGATCGAATCTGGTCACTGGCGCTGCAAGACAACAACTCTGCCACTGTGCCGCCTCATCCTTCCCCCAGCACACAAACCCATGCTGCTGATTTATTAATCCTGACACCTATTACTTAAGAAGTATACAAAATTCATTTCCATGACTGCGAACGTGATCCAGACATTTTTACTTTTGCTTTCTTCAGTCAAAGATAGACTACTTTGCTTTGCAACAACAGCTTGCAAAAAAACAATAGCTATGCTAAATACTGCAGCTATGAAACCCACATATATGTATAATTAAATGAACAGATGATGCTGATCATAACATTACAATTTCATCATTCTGTACAATAAAGGGACTGTTAAAATCATGTGCTTGGAGGTGTTAGTGCTGTGGAATAGCAGTAGAGTTACTGAGTATTAGTCAGAGTTGTACAATATAATGTCTCGATGCCAAACCTCTTGCCAATTTACATAAATCCCACTCACCTGCATTATGATTGTTTCAGATATTAACCCCTCTTTGTGTAAAAATAAATGTATCTGTCGAATCCCCTTTAAAATTCCCATTTCTCTCCTTAAGCCATCCCGTTTCAAACTCCTATCTGTATCCTTAGGCTCATGTCCTCTTCTTTTTTATACCATTCCATAACTATTACCCTATTAATGTCCTCATTATCTTGTATACCTCCATGAAGTCAACCCTCAACTAACTTTGCTTCTGGGAAATCAACCGCATCTAATCCATCTCACGTCAAAACCAAGTCTTGTAATGAAAGCAACATCCTGGTAAATCTCCTCTGCTATCTCTACAGTACAATCACATCCTTCCCATAGTGTGGCAACCAGAACTTCGCACAGTACTCCAAGTGCAGCATAATCAGGATTTAGTAACATTGAAATATAACATGATAAATTTTACATTCTATGACTCGACCTCTGAAGGCAACATGTCATATGCTGCCTTCATCATCCTTATAAATCCGTACTTTTGAATCATCTGTTGTCCTCGTATGTAGCCCACAACCCCTCATGTGGTTTAAAACAACTTGTGTAATGTGTGTAGATTGCTAGAAAGGTTTTAAGCATGGAACAGTTTCATTTCTGTAAACACTGTGATACTATGCATATAAAATAGAACAAAGTGTTACGCAAAGCTAGTGGAACTGTTGCCTTATAGCTTCGCCGAGCTGAGTTCAATCATGACCACCGGTGCTGTCTGCCTGGAGTTTGCACGTTCTCCCTGTGAACATGTGGATTTCATCTGGATTCTCTGGATTCCTCCCATTTCCCAAAAAACTTAGTTTGCTTGAGGGAATATGAGGAGAATAAAATGGTTACTTGGGGGAAAAAAAACACTTGGCGGCATCTGCATTAAAATCAAAATTGGTACAGTCTATCACCAACTAGTTTAAGTCAACTAGTCCATTCTCTACTTTGTTTTTTCGTTTCTTCATTTTCCGGCACATATACTTTCTGCTCAGTTCTGCCTGACTTTTACTTTACTGGCCTTTTTGACCACTATCACACCAGTGAAATGCACACCCGATAAACAAATTAGATTAGTTATTTTGAAAGCCACATGTGGCATTCTTAAAACAGAATGAATGAGAATGTAAATTACACATGGTTGACATTTATTGCTGGCATGGAGTTTTATTAATGGTGCGGGAGGGGGGTGGGTGGGTAATTTCAAAAAAAGGTAATCATCGAGATAGATCTTTGAGAGTGTCGATCCAATTTTTATCAATTTAAACATTTGTGTGTTCTGCATTTGAAATAGGACTTTAATAATTGACTTTCCATTTTTGGACGGTGGAAAATTTTCCATAGCTACAAACTGGCTTTGTTTTGATGACAACTTCCTAGTAATTAGGTTGATTAATGCCCTTGACTAATGTAGCCAAAGAAGTAGTTTAGACATCATGTTTCTCTGGGAACATTGTTGCAGATAGATAAGGTGTTGACAAAAATATTTTGATTTATCATATTTTGCTGGGGGTATGACGAGAAATCTAAAATACCGTTGTGACAATTTTCATACCGATTTGCTATCTTTAACTAAGGCAAAGCATTTCCTGCATAGATGGAACACAACTATGCTGGTGGACAACAGCCAACAATATATTGCTGTATAATAAAAGTGCCAGGCATTGGTTGTTGTGTTGCTATGGCCCCAACATAGCAACCACTTACAGTATACACATCTCCAGATGTGGTAAAGCCGAATAAAATTAGCTCTAAATCTGTTTAAACAAAAATAAAAGCTCAAATGGCATACATACAGGGTAAAACCATGAATCAATTTCATCAGATATAAGATTCAGTTTTTCTTCTAAAAATAAATTCCCCTCTTTGGTTGTGAACTGTATTCAAATCTGGATAGAATTTATTAAACTTTTTTAAATCACATCTAATAATCCTTCGAAGTTGGATTTTAAAACAAAAGTAAGTGCTTCTAAAAATAGTAGTTAAAATATTATTGAAGCCAACTTAATGAAATTGATTGATTTAAAGTTCTGCATAATGGAATGATATTCCTTTATGGGCATCTATTACCTGGAACCAGTGTTCTCTCCTCTGATAGAACAGAACTTGTACAGAGAGCAAAACTCCCACATAATCTTACACCTTCAGGAGACCATTCAACTTTTTAAAAACTCATTGAGGGTGTGAGGTGATTGCTTGTGGGATGTTTATTGACTATTCCTGTACGGTATTTGAAACCAGTGAGAACCTCCGAATGAGGTCTATTGCAGACTGTGCAGATGGTTAAATGTGAAACACTAGGAGGTCAAAGCTTTTAGTTAATTCACAGTTTCTGTCCACACTGGCCCACCACACCTTAGCACACGTGCCATTTGTCAAATAATATGATATATATATACCAAATGGTATGATATTATAATACACGCAACCTGTTTTTTTAAAAAAAACATAAACTGATCCAACATAAAATTAACCAAATTGGATTTTTTATATATCTGTGATATGAACAGCGGTATTGATTCTATTTATTTTGAATTTACAGATTTAACAAATATTGCAGACTATGACCAGTTGTGGATTTAGTAAAGTTGGCGCATCTATACATTTATTAGAAATTTACATGTTGGCTCTTCTTGAACAATTACAGGATCCACGTTAGGAACATCATTGATCTCATGCATAGTTTACATTTATCATCTTTGCTATTCTGCTGGGCATCGTGCTTTAGAATCAAGGAGTCCATATGAACTGTTCTGAATCTCTCTCTGCGATTTTTATGAGATTATTCTTAGAACCATTTACCTCCACTATTTCCCCAATAAGCCATCTTCTCATCTCTAGCCCAATGGAAAGTATCGGCACCAGAACTCTTTTGTGCAAACTGAACAGCTACTCCTTGCAGTTATCCATTGATGCTTATTCTGTTTCAACTTTCTTATTCCAGTTGGGCTGAATGAGATTTGACCGGGCTCCGAGTTCATGCATCAGTTTTTCCAGTGCAGTGAATGCTGTTATGGATTGTGTTGTTGATCTCTAGCTTAGAAAAAATTCCTTCCATGACCTGTTTCTGCAATGTCTCATTTTAACATGTAAACTGACCATTTTGCTTCCTCACTGAACATGGATGGTAAGAAGAATTGAAGCAATGTTTTATTCCTCGCTGTTCATATGATGCAAGTTCTGACAAAGATAGCTCTGACCTTCTCTATCATTCATTCTGTGATGAGTCATTATTCCACAATGTTAATTTCCCTTGCATTGAATAACTGGTGATTAATACAAAAAGCCACCCAACTATTTTCAGGTTTTTGTGTAGGTTAGAATGATCTAGGAGCCAATTTATACAGCTGGACTTGTGCTTTATGAAATTATGTTGTTCAATAACAATGACCAGGTCCTAAATCTTTTGCCACTACATATTTATATGTATTTTAATATGCCAAATCTGCATGGAATTCTTCCATAACCTTTATTTTTGGTTGCTTTAATATTATTACCCTTTGTCTCCATTTTGTTCCCATGGTGGGTGGACAGTTCACAGTCTTCATCTTCATTCCAACATGTTATAGAGCCGTACAACATGGAAATAGATCCTATGCTCCTCGAATAACTCAGCGGGTCAGGCAGCATCTCTGGAGAGAAGGAATGGGTGGTGTTTCGGGTCGAGAGCCTTCTCCAGACTGAAGGGTCTCGACCCGAAACGTCACCCATTCCTTCTCTCCAGAGATGCTGCCTGACCCGCTGAGTTACTCCAGCATTTTGTGTCTACCTTCGATTTAAACCAGCAACTGCAGTGCTTTCCTACACACTATGTTCCTAGAGTATGTGCCCACTATCAAACATCCAGTTCCACTAATGTTCTATAATACTCACATTCCCTTCAATGCCCACCAGATTCTACCTCCGTCATCATATTCACCAACATACTACGGGCGATTTACAATGACCAATTAACCCACCAATCCATAAATCTTTGAAATGTGGGTGGAAACAAAGCACCTGGAGGAAACCCACATGATCACGAGGAAAACATGTAAACTCCAGACAGACAGCACTGGAGGTCAGGATTGAACTCAAGTTGTTGGAGTGATGAGTGAACAGTTCTATGTTGTGGCACTAGACCACCTTTATGTGTGAAAATGTTATCCATGTAATATATGTGCTCATATATACTTGGTTTAAATTAGGTTGATTTTGCTAAGTAATTTATTTCCATTGCTATGACATTCTATCAACGAAAGTGTAAATTTATGCATTAGATTGTCTTGGCAAACTGTCTTGCCAAACTGTTTTATTTGGATGTTCTGTGTTCAAGGTCAAAGTCGTATATTGAAACAGGAGGATGGAATGTACATTCATTGTGGGAATAGCAGTATTCAGTCCCAGAATGATCAACAAATGTTAATAGTCTGTAAGTAGTACAGTGCCCTCCATAATGTTTGGGATAAAGACCTATCATTTATTTTCTTGTGGAGTACAGAGGCAAGTAAATAAATGATTGGTCTTTGTATCAAACATTATGGAAGGCATTGTATGTATGCTCTTCATAATAAGAAATTGTCCAGTCTTGTAACTCAGAATATAATTACCGACATCTTTTGTGAGTCTAGATTTTTCCATTTTTGGTCAGCATTGTGATGTGTTAACAATCGGTTTCTCATGAACGCTGTCAATTAACCTCCACAGCTGGAATCACTGCAAGCAAGTTTTAGTGCAGAGTTAATGTTGTAATCTCCCAAAAAAGGATTCACTGCTAAGGCTTTTCTTTTCCCTGAGCTTTCATTCATGAGGTACTGGCCTGGATGGATTTGGCATTTGGCTTAACACTCGTGGAGCTCAGTGCCCTTTAATACCTGTGTATTCATTAAGCAGATCTTCACGTGTTCTAGAAACTACTTTAAGCATTGTTATGAAGCATTCACACTAAATATGTTTTGCCATTCCATCCTCAATTCTCTCAGCCAATCTTTTAGCATGGTTGGTCTGTTTACATGATCGGCCACTATGATTGGGATTGTATACTCCCAACAGCTCTTGAATTTCAGTGCAGATATGATCTTTTTTTTACACTTTCCTCTGACCCCATCTCTTTGGCCAGTTCTACCTCCTTGTTCAGCTTTCACTGTCCTCACAAATCTTCCCCTCCCTGACCCCGAGTGACTGTTCCTCAGCAAGAGGCCTCTGGTTTGTCTTCCTCCACGCCCATCTAAGTGAATTCTGAGTATGACACGACATTGAACTTTTCTTTGACTGTCCCCACCTTTGTGCGCATTCTTTTGGTCAGGAGTCTTCACTTCAAATTGTAAATCTTTCCCTTGCCAGGATTTCCGTTGCCTCTGGCCTCTTGTCTTATCTCGAAACAGTCATTGCAGACCTCTGATGCAATAATGACCATCCTTATTTTTTCTATACCCTTTACTTGCTCTAACATTTTGTCTTCTGAACGCAACAGTCTATTTATGAAGACTAAATCAATATCATCATCAAACTCATAGAGAAGGGTAGCGCTTGTTGTGGTGTGGTGAGCTGACTCCTATGTTGCAGACACCAAATGTCAACCCACCCAAACTTACTTTCTCACACCTCCTTCTGCACTATGACCCTATTACTAATGGTCTGGCTATTGTCTACCAGCTGGTTTCATGTTTAATTTCCTCAAGAGATCTTCCATCCAAAGCTTTCAGTGTTGCAATCTCCCAGTGCTGCACAGCTGCTCATATCTCCTGCCCTAAATTCAGAAGCAGAACTGTTACAGCATTGTTTCAGGCTGCACCAACCACACATAGTAATAACAGGATCGGTCCGAGACAGCATGGATTTATGAAGGGGAAATCATGCTTGACTAATCCTCGGGAATTCTTTGAGGCTGTAACTAGGAAAATGGACAAGGGAGAGCCAGTGGATGTGGTGTACCTGGACTTTCAGCAAGCCTTTGATAAGGTCCCACATAGGAGATTAGTGGGCAAAATTAGAGCACATGGTATTGCGGGTAGGGTACTGACATGATAGAAAATTGGTTGGCAGACAGGAAACAAAGAGTAGGGATTAACGGATCCCTTTCAGAATGGCAGGAAGTGACTAGTGGGGTAACGCAAGGCTCGGTGCTGGGACCGAAGCTATTTACAAAATACATTAATGATTTAGATGAAGGGATTAAAAGTAACATTAGCAAATTTGCAGATGACACAAAGCTGGGTGACAGTGTGAACTGTGAGGAGGATGCTATGAGGATGCAGGGTGACTTGCAGGTTGGGTGAGTGGGCAGATGCATGGCAGAAGCAGTTTAATATGGATAAATGTGAGGTTATCCACTTTAGTGGTAAGAACGGGAAGGCAGATTATTATCTGAATGGTGTCAAATTAGGAAAAGGGTAAGTACAACAAGATCTGGGTGTCCTTGTTCAACTGTCACTGAAAGTAAGCATGCAGGTACAGCAGGCAGTGAAGAAAGCTGATGGCATGTTGGCCTTCATAACAAGAGGAGTTGAGTATAGGAGCAAGAGGTCCTTCTGCATTTGTACAGGGCACTAGTGAGGCCACACCTGGAGTATTGTGTGCAGTTTTGGTCTCCAAATTAAAGAAAGGACATTCTTGCTATTGAGGGAGTGTAGCGTAGATTTACGAGGTTAATTCCCAGGATGACGGGACTGTCATATGTTGAACGAATGGAGCGACTTTGCTTGTATACACTGGAATTTAGGACGAGAGGGGATCTTATTGAAACATATAAGATTATTAAGGAATTGGACACGCTAGAGGCAGGAAACATGTTCCCGTTGTTGGGGGAGTCCAGATATATGAATAAGATTGGTTTAAAGAGATATAGGACCAGCCCAGAATGCCAACTTGGACATAGGCCCTACGGGCCAATTGATCCAATGCCACCTTGGTTGGCATCAATCAGTTGGGCCAAAGGGCCTATTTCCATGCTGTGTAGCTCAATGATTATTATGACTCTAAGATAGATCCTCCATATTTCATTCTGATAGTGCGGCCATGGGATGGCCATGAGTAGTAGGCACCGGGACAACAGGATTTATCTCAATCATTTATATAATTCCCATTTTTAGGTCGGTCCACTTTCTACTGGCAGGGTAATTTTACATAAAAGGTTTCAATTGCATATTTTCTTTTACATGTTTGGCTTAAGTTTAGTATGCAGCACTGTCTGCATTCCTTCATCAATTGACAAGCATGATATAGGTGAAAGCTGGATTTTGTTTCCTTCATCATCTTGAATTCTCAGTCCTACTTCCATTGGTATCCTTATACGCAGCATCCATAAGTCAGTGATGAAGCCCTTGTAAGAGATCTTCAGCTGCTGCATGCAGCTGCTACAACTGCTGCAGGAATAAATCTGCAGTTCTAAAATCTGTGTGATTTATTTCTGCTTTCACTTTCTTTCTAGCTAAATGGCTCAAGTATGGCTGCAAAAGATCCAAAGGAACCAGCAAGCATAGAGAATTGTGCATATTTCTGAACCAACTAATTTTTCTAGTTTTGATTTGCACACTGATTCGCAATAGTTTCCGTTGGATGTTGATATCATGTTAGCTTGGAAATTATGAGGGCTGACCCATTTGCGCATGAATCCCCAGCTTTCCAGTTGCTAAAGCAGTGACATTTCAGCCTTGTGATGATACACAGCCACTCTTATTAAAGAAGCACCCGTTTTCTTATCATTTGTGAGTTTATCGTGGGAAGGGGGTTGGTTGAACTCAGAACCAACCACTGTTCTGTTTATTCATTGTTTATTCGTATTCAAAATATTACAGCTACTTTTTTTTCCCCCTCTCCTGAGCAATTTTCATCAATGAAACTTGTCGGGAGAGTAGATTCGTAAGCGGTAAAGATGTCTTCAGTGTAGTATAGGAAATACAGTCTCAGGAATTTTACTGTACAGTTTTTTATTTGAATAGCCATTTTCAAATATGAATTTGATTGCACAATAGTTTTTGAAGCATCCAATCCACAATACTAAAGCGGACTGACAAATTGAAATGCACATTTTCCTGATTGAAAAATGCTGTTGGAATTTAGCAGTAATTCAATTTTCATTTTCCAAGTATATAGAGAGTGGGAAGTATAGAGAATTACATTTTTGTGTCATTGATTTTTTCATTTATCCAAATTGCTTCTCACTGTAATTTGACTATTTTTCCTCAATAGTATGTCAGATCTTTTTTAAGCTACATTTTCTAAATTGCCTTCAGGTGGGGAGTCTGCCAAGTTAAGGGTCTGGACATTATTCATGGAGTTATGTTCAAATTTAGAAGATGGAATTTTGAATTGGTTTGAATTTGAATTAAACAATAATTTCAATGAACAAGTACAATGGCTAAAGTGAAAGAAGAACAAATAATTAAGTTATAGGGTCTTAATTAAGCTGACAGCAGTTCAATTTCCAATCCTAGTTTATCTAACTATTTTACTAATAGCTGAAAGTTATTTATTATTTTGAAATATGGTACTGGATCAATCAAGTCTTAATGTTATCTCCTTTCCCAACAGTCCTAAAGGAATGTTTTCTTGCTTTAAGTGCAATGCTGAATTTCAACATTTATTTGTCAATTTTATTCTACTAGAGACATATTTGCACAACTGGAAAACAGGCTCTTTGGTCCAACTCATCCAGATTACCACTGAATTACTCTAGATTGGATTGACAATGTTAAATCGTTTTGTAAAAACGATTAGTACAGCTCAAGATTTTTTTGGGGCTGGATACTGAGAGATAGGCAGAATGTTTACTATATTTTCCATATGTCATGAAAGTTGCTAAGAGGCCTCTTGCAGAAATTATGAAATTCTAAGTTTTGATTTGGTTACTTTGGAGAGGATGTGGAGGAGATTAACCAGGAAGACAATAAGGATGGAGTACTTGAGAAGAGACGAAATAATTTGGAATTGGATGGGCCAGACATGTCCAAGAGAAGATTTAACAGAGATGTTCAATTTATTAATGCTTGTAGTACAGGAGAACCTTTACCACTGGTAGGATAATAATAGCCAGAGAGGATAAATGTAATTATTAGCAAAGGAAACTGGCTTACATAGTGGAGCTCTAATCTCAAAACTACTGTTTAAAAGGATGTTGGAAGTAGAATCAACAGCCTTCTAAAAGGGAATAGACAGTTACTCTAAGAGGAATAATCTCTAGGGCTGTAAATATGCATTATGGACATAACAATCTGCTCCAGCATTCCATTTGTATTTGGTTCAATAATGTTTGTGGAGGCTAGCATCATTTTGGAGGGAATTTTATATCAAATGTTTTCCAACAGCAAGGACATGGAGACATAAGGGACTACTTCTTACTGATAAGGCCTGATAGCATTACTAGTATTTCTATTTTTGTTTAATACTTGGGTCCCTTTTCAGCTTTTAATAAAGTGGATATTAAAAAGTAATGCTGGTTTACAAAAAAAGACACAAAGTGCCGGAGTAACTCAGCAGGTCGGGTAGCATCTCTGGAAGACATTGATAGATGATGTTTCAGATCCGGACGCTTCTTCAGATATGGTGTGGATTTACAGCTACTTGTGCCTAGAAAGCTCAGGTACAGGAAGGGTAAAGGTCCCAGGTCAGGTGCAGAAAATCTGTTTATTTATTGTTTGCACATCCACCAGCCTTCAACCCAGATTTTCTTCCATTAATTTCTTCACAGCACCCCTCCCTCCCAACCTAATTTCCTTGGATAAATGTAGGTTAAAATGCTAGTAATCTCACCAGAAATTAGATTTAAAGGTATTATTTGAGTTACTAATATCCATTGGGAGATTGCCAGGGGCAAAGGAGGGGCCGTTAGATGTATGAAAATAGCAGTGGCGTGTGGCAGATACTGGCAGCATGACACTTGCTTGAAGATCCAGCTAGCAGTTCAGGAAATATAGCTCCAGGCAACGTAAATTGGCAATAGCTCAAAGTTCTGATTGCCATCACTGTTACAAAGGAACAGGTTCAAGGATCTGACTAGTAGAATAGAAAAAGGTTCCCTCGTCTGTTGAGTTACAAATCAGTTTTATTGGCAAGAGAGAGAACAAAAACAATACTTGGCTTGGTATGTGTGGGGTCCGTTTTACAGCAGTACACCTCCCTCTGCCTCCGTCCGCGGCGCTGATCGTGACTCAGTCCGTCGGTGAACCCCTCTTGTACATGAATACATCAGATTTATTGGCAAGAGAGAGAATAAAAACAATACTTGTTTTGGTATGTGCAGGGTCCGTTTTCTGCAGCACAACTCTTTCTCTCTCGCTCTCTCTCTCTCTCTCTCTCCCTCTGCATCCATCCGCGTGCTGATCGCGACTCAGCCAATCGGTGAACCCCTCTCGTACATAAACTAACTTATGGCTTACTGGCGCCTGCCTTAATACAGGTAGGAAATCAGCCGTTGAAATAACCGCCGGTAAGTCCTGGTCAATAGCGCTGCTCCCAAATTCAAACTATAACCAATGGTAGGGGACTGCATTTGGGAACAAAGCGCTCTCAGCCACAGACTGGCGCGTAAAGCAATACACAGCGCTACAGGGTTGACGCGAGACCAATACACTCCGCACTACAGACTTGGCGTGTAAAGGTAGTACACATAGCAATGTTACAACATTTTGAGATTATAAAAATCAAGTCTGCAATTTATCCCATCAGATAAAGCATAAAAATAAGTTTAATTTGACACCTAATTCACTTTCATATCTTCAGTATTAAAAAAGTTAAGGCCATTTTCATACTCGGAAATTAGCAACTTGTTTCCTTTTGCTTTTCTAGTGACTTAACACAAAAGTTGTGATCGAGGACAGTCAAAAGCCCATAACCTTCTTAAAAATTAAGAGAACTGAAAGAAATTTTCAGTTATTATTGATTGAAGTATTCTGAAACATATATGAAACAATCTTACTTGGATGACCTGAAATTAAAGCATATAATTAGTTAGTTACCCAATAGTAGCTAATTACAAAATTCAATTACTAGATCAAAACATCTATCCATTTCTTAAGAAAAAAAAATAAAAATATTTAAAGCCTAAGTGTCCAATTAACATTCACACAATATAACATGATTTTAAAATCTAATTGTCATTAATTTATAGGCCAAATTGAGGGAATTTAGTGTTTAATGCCCATAAATTAATGGGCATTTTAAGCTTGCGAGTGGGATTTTCTGGAACGCGATGGATTAGAAAGTTGCGGTTGTAGGGTCTCGACCCAAAACGTCGCCTGTTCCTTCGCTCCATAGATGCTGCCTCACCTGCTGAGTTTCTCTAGCTTTTTTGCCTACCTACAACATATAGTACAGTGATTTAAACTAGAAAATACACTTTTTGTTCATTATGGTATTTGCATGGTGTACCGATCCCCTACATCCATTGTGGTGGTTTCATGTGGTTTCCAAAACTTTTCATGTTGCAGTGACCCAGGTTCAGTCTCAACGTGAGTAAAGAGGTGACACTTCTTTAGTAATATTCAGAATTCAAATACCGTAAACGCATATAATGGTTAAAAAGTCAAACGCACATTAATTTAATCTGCAGTATGCAAATTTGATCTCAAATTTTATTGTGAGCTCATTTTATTTAGTGTAGTTATTAGTCGAATGATCAATAGCATTGAATAATGGAATGTAAAATTGAAGACATATTCACATTTTAAGTAATTGGCTCAGTTTTTGGTTGTAATTTTGCTTTAAAAGGAAAAAGAAATCAGTTGTTAATTACCTAATTCCTGACTCTTTGTACATTTCAAAGATGTCCAGATAAGATCTTAATGTCAATAGCCTGCTTTGAGACTGTCAGCAAATCCATTTAACTCTTTTTTTTCCCCAAGGAATTTTTCATTTAAAACTTTCATTTCACAGTGTGAACCAAAATACAATACCAGGGGTCTCTGCAATGTAGGATGCCATTTTGCTAAACTAATATGGCCATGTTTACACCAGGTTAATAGTTCTGACTTACTTTTTGATATCCACTTTATTAAAAGCTGAAGGAACCCAAGTATAAAACAAAATTAGAAAATGTTAGAAACACTATCAGACTTTATCAATAAGAAGAGAAACGGTCAACGTTTCAGGTCAAAGACCCTTTGTCAGAATAAATCAGAGTTTTAACGAAGATCTCATAACTGAAAAGTTGACTCTATATTGCTTCCCACAAATGTGGCCTGACCTGCTAAGTGATTCCAGCATTTAAAGAAAATACATTTATTTTCTTAATTTGGCATTTCTGGCAAAAGACTGTTAAATATAATGTTATAATAATGTATTGAATAAATATTTCATTTTACTTTTCAAATTTACTGAATTTGCCTTTGATAAATTACTGGTTTATTTTTCAACTACCCTGTCTGCAAGATGTACTTTGTTTTAACAAGTCATTTGGCTGCTTCCCAACAAGCATGTTTTAGCAAGAATCTAGTAGATCAGTCAATTGTAGGAGCACTATTTGTTATGTTGCTAACACGTCCTAAACCCCTACCTCAGAAATGGGTACACCCCAATAAAAGGGGATTACCCGAGGAATTTGAAGAGCAACTTTGTCTATGTTAAAACAAATATATCAGCATTAACATAAACATTGTTTTCAGACAAAATCTATAAACTGCAGTTTTGCTGCCTGTGTTTGCTGGAATTTGAAGTATGGCACAAAGCCTTAAAACAATATTCTTTATGAAAATTGGCTGATGCATTTCCTTTATTGGCTGTATGTTCTTCTGCCAAACTTTATACTCTTTTCATCAAAAGTGAGCTACACAGGAATGGGAATGTACAATTGCAGGCAAAAGCCAGTGTCAGAGCCACACTGAGGGTCAAACTAAACATTGAATAATCCACCCCCATTTGACTGTAATTAGTCTGTTTCCACCAGGAATATTGTTGTAATGCTACCTTTTTCTTACTATGTTCTGGTCTAATAAAAGTTACCGATACACATCATACTTTATTTAATATACAGGCTATCCCCGGTTAAATAATTGATTAGGTTCCAAAAAATCCATTGATATGAAAAATTCCAAAGGCAGGATTTACAGTGAACCCTTATCTTTCACCAGGGATACCACTTGCTGTGAATGGTAAGAAATGTAGTCAGAAGCTAGTCAATCTATTCTAACATTTCTCCTATTTGTGATAAATGTCAGAACTTGGAAGCTAATTTAACGCATAGTTTTGTAACATGTATAAAACTTAATTATTATTGGATAGAAATCTTTAGAGTTATTTCTGAAGTTCTTAAAATTAAACTAGACCCAGATCCAAAATTAATAATATTAGGAGTTCCGGATTCAAATCTAACATTAACAGTAAACCAAAGAAATTTCTTGGATTACTGTTTGATAATAGGGAAAAAATTAATATTGAAATTTTGGAAGGGAACATTATCCCCCACAATTAAAATGTGGACAGTGGAAATGTTGGAGACGTTGCATTTGGAAAGAATCAGATTTGTCCTAATGGACAAATACGAACTCTTTGAACAGATATGGTCTCCATATACAGAATATTTGAAGGGGTAGCTGTTCTTGGCATCACAACTCAATGGATACCCGGCAGGATTAGATGAAAATAACTCTTTGTTTCTCTTTTTGATTTGTATACATGTCTCCATTAATATTGTATTTGAAATAGTTATTCACTATTAAGATGTATAGTATAATCTCTCTCTTTTTCTATATAATACTTTATTTTAATTAAATATAAATAACAAGAATATATACATATACATATATATTTTTTTCTCCTCTTTTTTCTTTTCCACTTTTTTTTATAATCAAAATTATTATTTAATCACCACTTTTATTGATTAAAATCTATTCTTTTCTTTTTCTACTTTAAAAAAAAATAGAAGTTTATAAGTACTATTCGTAACATTCGTATACTTATTGAAATAAGTAGGTTGTGTATTGTAAAAGTTGTAATACCGTTGTTATGATGGATTCCTTTTAATAAAAATATTATTACACGAGAAGCTAGTCAATCACCTCCCAGTAAGGTTGCAGTAAATCAACGTCAAGTGTGGTTGTTTTGACAAGCTAAAACTTGAAAGCCAATGCTTACAAGTCCATTCGCTCAATGGTTATTATTGCCAGATGGATGTGTGCAGAAGCTCAATAGAGTTATTTCCCCCCATTCTAAATATCATGTTTATTGCACAGACTGCTGAATAGCATTTTAATTAAAACCCTTTGTAGCTATGAATGTTCACTGGCTGAGGGAAACCTGTACCTTCTAACATATTTGAAGTCTATCATTTTGCACAAGGGAACTTTGATTGCCACTTTTCATTGTTGGAGTCATGAACCAAAACTGAACCACCAGTCGAGTAACTGGAGCTCGGTGTAACTGTTTGTGCAAATCACATGCTGAAGCCATTTAGTTTGTGTTTCAGTGAGGTACAACTGTGATTATTTCCTGTTAAATTCCTTCCCGCCCTTGAAACTGGACTGTGTATTTACAGCTATTATTCATTCAAGTGTACTTAATATTTTCCCATCATCATACACACACTCAGTGACATTTTCAATGTGCAATGTTTATTTCCACTATTACTGGCATGAGGGACCTTCAATGAATATTCACAGCTGAACCAGGATATTATGTTACTTTGTTGTTTTAAAAAAGATACTCCTCTGAAACCGAGACATCTGATCTATGCCTTCAGCACTCGTAAAAGCTGTTTGCAGACTGTGCAAACGGCCTCCAGAATCTTCAGAATGTACTACAATTGGAACAAGTGCTTTTCCAGCAAAATAAAATTTGGGGAGCCTCATTAGTAACACCACAGGCACCAATCTATCACTGTAGGCATTGCTATGGTAATAGTTGGCCAGGTAGAGTGGTTCAGGGATGTGAGGCAGGAGGCAAAGGCACGTTTATTTCCGAAAAGGACACAAAGTGCTGGAGAAAGTCAGCAGTCCTGGGGTATATGGATAGGTGACATTTTGGGTCGAGACCCTTCAGACTGATTTCTGAAAATCTACTCCCCACAGCCCCTCTCCATTGTCTCTATCTGTATCCATCCTCCTGCTTGTGCCCCCTTGGTGGATGGGTAGATGGCCCCTCAGTTCATCGTTCTCGGGGTGGATCACAACCTCACACAGACATTGATCGTTGGAGGGCTCCCTCCCTTGTCGATGGTGTCTTCCTCATTGTCTTTACAAGGTTGAAGGAGATGAGTAAACATTTCATTTCATTTTCATCACTGGGGAAGGTTATGTTGTGTAAGAGTTAAGGAGGGGCTAGAATATCAACATAGAGTTGAAAGTTAGAGTTTGGTATCGGGAGAGGAGGTGAGTGTAAGTGGAATAATAGGAGATTAGAGAGTTGAGGATAATAGATTGAGAGTTGGTTAGAAGAAAGCAAAGATTGGGAATCAACAGCTCTTTCTCGGGTTGGCAGGCTGTGACTAGTGGCGTACCGTGGGACTTAGTGCTTCGGCTCCAGCTATTCACTACTTGTATCGATGATTTGACTGAGGGGATCAAATATCATATTTCGAAAATCCCCAAGACCTGGAGAAATAAGAAATAAATTTCATAAGTTAATATACTTCTATCAGATTACCCTTCAGCCTCTGACGCTTTTGAGAAAACAATCCAAGTTTGTCCAACCTCTCCTTATATTTCTCTTGCTGCATCCTTCGAATTGAGCACCTGCTGTATCACTGCCACACACCCCCTTTGCATATAGGACCTTGCTCTTGGCCTCCATTCTTGCACCACCGCCTGGGTATACAGTCGGTTGAACCAACGAGCTCTGTTCCTCCGTACCATTTTGCCCATCATTGTGTGTTCTTGATGTGTGGCTCTTCTGGCGAATGTGTCTCTGAGGGATTAGACTAGAGCGTCAAATTTCTGCAGTTGTGCCAATTAGGCGAGATCCATTCAGGAAGTTTGAGGGTCCCTTTTCAGTGTGTGATCATGGATGCTATTTCACTACATTTGTAAGGTGGGGGGGGGGGCAATTGCATTTCAGTACCAAAGACTATGACCAACAAATAAAGCTGTAATCTAATTACTAGACAACTTTGTCCAAGGAGAAATTGGAAACATTGAAGACAGTTAACGCAAGGCAGGAATAGCGATGTCTTGGCAAGAAGACAGCTTGCAATCTGAGCCAGAAAAAGAAGGACCTAAAATTGGAAGGAGAAATGCCATAGCAGAAATGTTTATTTTTAAATTGAATGATGCTTGAATTTCAGTGTGTTAGTTATTTATTCGTTTCTTGATGATTCATTATGTTAAATAATAATGTGGCAGATAAAAATCTGAATTCAAAATCAAGTTCCAGGTATTGAGATGAGATTCAATGAATATCATATTTATGTAATTTGCTGCAATTTTGTAGTTTTATATTTTTGCGAGTCAGGCAGCATCCTGGAGAACCTGGATATGTGATGTTTTCGGTTGGGGTTCTTCTTCAGAAGAAGGGTCCCAGCCCGATATGACCCTCTGAGTTACTCCAGCACTTTGTGTCTTTTTATTGTAAAACTGCAGTTCTTTGTTTCTAGAGGTAAAAATCATCTACGGTGTGGCCAGAGGTATGATTGGGAGTTTGGGACATGTTGGTGCAGGAAGCAATGAATAATTGAGCAGTAATAAGTTTGGCTTAGGAAGGTGTTGATAGGAGATGGGGTGTAGGTGGTAATGTTTGGGAGTTGGCAGTCTGTGTGAGTCAGTCTGAGAAAGGTTCATGCGGATCAGTGGCAAATGTAATTGGAGGGCAGTGAGTTTTATTTTGACATGGCATTGGGTATGAGAATGTAGCTAACAAGGAAATCTGGAGACTGAGAGCAACCACAAGAAATCTACTCAAAGGAGAATCCACCTGGAAGACCTTCAGTGCCTTAGATACCCCAGCAACAGGCAAGGTCAAGCCCTCTCAAACTAACTTTCCTGATAAGGCTTTCTCTAATCTCAGGAGAAGGCTTACTTCAAAATGAATGGTTTACACAGTTTGCAGACGTCATATGCAAACAATAATTTTTGACATGTGGCACCAAAACATGGATTGCATGCCACTTGATCTCGCTGTGCATCAGTCTCCTTGTTCAGGCATGTCAAGCACATCCAAAACCCAAAGCAATTTTCTAGAATTGCACTACCGGTAGAATGCAAGGGAATATTGTACATTACTTTGAACTACTGCATTTTACGTTATAATTAAAACATTTGTAAATAATACAGGATTTAACGTGCTAGAATATTGAAAACAGATGCTCAACATGGGAATTTGGTTTAAGTATCACTGAATAGTGTTTGGATTTTAACGATGGTTCTAACAAATGTTTTAGAAGGAACTGCAGATGCTGGAAAATCGAAGGTAAACAAAAATGCTGGAGAAACTCAACGGGTGAGGCAGCATATATGGAGCGAAGGAAATGGGCAACGTTTCGGGTCGAGACCCTTCAGACTGATGTGAGGGTGGAGGGGGGGGCAGGAAGAAGAAAGGAAGAAGCGGAGACAGTGGGCTGAGGCAGAGCTGAGAAAGGGAGGGGAAAGCAGGGACTACCTGAAATTAGAGAAGTCAATGTTCATACCGCTGGGGTGTAAACTGCCCAAGCGAAATATGGGATGCTGCTCCTCCAATTTATGGTGGTCCTCACTCTGGCCATGGAGGAGGCCCAGGACAGAAAGGTCGGATTCGGAATGGGAGGGGGAGTTGAAGTGCTGAGCCACCGGGAGATCAGGTAGGTTAATGCGAACCGAGCGGAGGTGTTGGGCGAAGTGATCGGCAAGCCTACGCTTGGTCTCACCGATGTAGAGCAGCTGACACCTAGAGCAGCGGATTCAATAGATGAGGTTGGAAGAGGTGCAGGTGAATCTCTGCCTCACCTGGAAAGATTGCTTGGGTCCTTGAATGGAGTCAAGGGGGGAGGTAGAGCAACAAGTGCAGCATTTCCTGCGGTTGCAAGGGAAAATGCCAGGTGAGGGGGTGGTTTGGGTGGGAAGGGAAGAATTGACCAGGGAGTTACGGAGGGAGCGGTCTCTGCGGAAAGCAGACAGGGGAGGAGATGGGAAGATGTGGCCGGTGGTGGTATCCCGTTGGAGTTGGCGAAAATGTCGGAGGATTATTTGTTGTATGTGACGGCTGGTAGGGTGGACAAGGGGGACTCTGCCCTTGTTACGAGTGGGGGGATGGGTAGTTAGAGCAGAGTTACGGGGTATAGAAGAGACCCTGGTGAGAGCCTCATCTATAGTAGAAGAGGGGAACACCCGTTCCCTGAAGAATGAGGACATCTCTGATGCCCTGGTGTGGAACACCTCATCCTGGGTGCAGATGCGGCGTAGGCGGAATAATTGGGAGTCAGGGATGGAGTCCTTACAGGAAGCAGGGTGGGAAGAAGTGTAGTCCAGATAGCCATGGGAGTCAGTGGGTTTATATATTGGATGTCGGTCAGTAGTCTATCACCTGCGATGGAGGTCTAGAAATGGTAGGGAAATGGCGGAAATGGTCCAGGTGTATTTGAGTGCCGGATGGAAGTTAGTGGTGAAATGGATGGTCAGTGAGTTGTGTGTGGGTGCAGGAGGTAGCACCAATGCAGTATTCGATGTAGCAGAGGTAGAGTTTGGGGATAGGGCCCTGGTACGCCTTGAACAAAGATTGTTCGACGTACCCTACAAAGAGGCAGGCATAGCTAGGGCCCATGCGCATGCCCATAGCTACGCCTTGTATTTGGAGGAAATAGGAGGAGTCAAACGAAAAGTTGTTAAGGGTAAGGACCAGTTCCGTTTGGCGGAGGAGAGTATCAGTGGACGGGGATTGGTTGGTTCTCCGGTTGAGGAAGAAACGGAGGGCTTTAAAAACATCCTGGTGGAGGATGGGGGTGTAGAGTGACTGGACATCCATGATGAAGATGAGGGAATGGGGGCCTAGAAAACGGAAGTCCTGGAATAGACGAAGAGCGTGTGATGTGTCTTGAACATAGGTAGGGAGGGATTTAGCCAGGGGGTATAGGATGGAGTCGGGGTATGTGGAAATAAGTTTGGTAGGATACGAACAGGCAGAAACAATGGGTCTGCCAGGACAGTCAGGTTTGTGGATTTTGGGGAGAAGGTAAAATCGGGCCGTGCGGGGCTGGGGAACGATGAGGGTGGAGGCTTGGGAGGGCAGGGAGCCAGAAGTGATGAAGTCAGTGATAGTGCTAGAGATGGTGGCCTGGTGCTTGTCTGTGGGGTCATGGTTGGCGTGTGGCCTCAGCCTTGTAGAGATCAGCACGCCAGTCTAACTAAATAGTCAGCAGAATCTAAAAGTTAAGGAGATCAAAAGGAAGTGAAGCTACGTTAGTAAAGATGATGGACTAGTAGTTCATTGCGATAATCTAAAATTGGTTGCATGATGCAATTGGATTATTAATGTGCTGTTCACACATATTTGGAAATTTGTATCATTTATGACAAGCATGGGAATAAAGGTCACTTCAGAAGCGAGCAGTGCACATCTATAATTATTCTTGTAAAATTTATTTTTTGCATTTGCGGACTGCAAATGGCATGTTGTAGGAAGTCTAGTTTAAGAATAAGTGGTTACTCTTTCAACACAGAGACAAGGAGGAATTTCTTTGGAACGTCATGAAAGTGAAATTCTCTGTCACAGCAATGCATCTTTGAAGGTGTTCAGAGCTAAGAAATATTTTTAGATTGATTGATTGAATTGACTGAATGATACAGCACGATAACATGCCCTTCTGCCCACCGAGTCCAAGCTGACTGTCGATTCACACTAGTTCTATGTTATCCCACTTTCTCATCCACCCCCAAAACACTAAGGGCAATTTACAGTGGCCAATTAACATATATATATAAAACATTAACATATAACATTTTGGGTCGGGCCCCGTGCTCGGCGTAGCAGTCTGGAGAAGGGTCCCGACCCGAAAAGCAAGATTCCAGCATCTGCAGCGCAGTTGCTTGTGTCTTCTTTGGTACAATATTTCTGCGTTACTTGGCCCAGTTACATTTCATTTACATCTTTATAAAAGTGACCTTTTCTTTGGAATGTTCTGCTGGTAATCTGCTGCAGTTGTTGCAGTCTGGCTGAAAAGGTTGCAATGGTTTCCCTATTCATACTTTAAAAAAATAAATAAATTGTAAGCACTGATTGAAAAGATTTTCTTTCTCTGGCTGAATGGTAGGTTGAATTTATTTGCCATAAAGGTAATGCACAGAACAGTGATTTTTTTTTTTTTGTGTGTGCTTTTTTTGCAGTGGATTTGACTATGAAATTATAGTAATTGATGATGGAAGTCCTGATGGAACACTTGAGGTTGCTAAGCAGTTGGAACAGATTTATGGATCTGATAAAATTGTGAGTATTTGTATAGCAGTGAACAATCCATGCATTTCTGGAACCTTTTGAATACAAGGTACATTTAAACTGGGATTTAAACCAAAAAAGAGCTTTCTCTGACTGTTTGTAAGAAACTGTGACCAAAGTTGCAAGAACAGAACACCCTATGATTTGGTATTGACAGGCTGCATCACATAGATGGATGATAAGAATATCCCTTTTCGGAAATAGAAATGTTATATTGTGACCGTAATGCCAGAAGAATCTAAGGAATGCAACAAGGCCACTTAGCCGCTCGAGGTCATCAATCCACTGTAGTTCCATCTGGTGTTTTTATGGTGCTGTAATTAGTCCCTCTCTGCAATTGCATCTGATTCAACCCAAAGCACAGCTCTCTTCACAAGTCTGCTCTAGATTTGGGCAATAATTTTATAACCAAAATATGAAAAATGCTCTTTTAAAATTATTTTTTGTTTCATTATTCACTGGACAAAATCTTAGCCTCTTCCTTTTGTTAATTTAATTTGTGTGTTCTTAAATAATTTCTTATATTCTCTTATACAGTCTGGAATTACCTTAAATTATCAGTTTTTCTTTAATGTGCTGATGGCACACTAATGTAAAAGTGCTCTTGAAGGTGACCCTTTCTTATTTTATATCACTACAATCAGAAGGCCATTGCTTTATTGTTTCAAATTTATTAAGTCTCAGAGACCATGCATTTTGGTTAAGTGAGCTAACTTTTCAGAGGTCATTCAGTGTTTCCAGTTGCCTGCCATCTTAATTCTCCACTGACTTATCTGCGGATGGCTTCCTGCACTGCTATAACAGTGTATTCTTGAGGAGCGGCACTTAATCTTCCATCTGGGCATCTTGCGGCCTTCCAGACTCATTATTTTTCTGTGTTGTGAAAGCTGTTTCTTTCACCCTTTCACCCACAAAGACTTGAAAAGATGAAAAGTAAAATTTGCAGGCCTTGTGGAAGGAGGGCGCAGATAATATAGCATACCGAGTGTAACAGAAAGCAATGGATTAACGGAGCAGGGGACTAAAAATAACACTCGTGATGAATCGGATGTGTGAGTGTTTGACTTAGATCAGGTGGAGAAAGCTGAATCTGGAACTGTCTTTTCCATATGTCCATAAGACATAAGAGCAGTATTAGGTCATTCGGCCCATTGAATCTACTCCATCATTCGATCAAGGCAGATTTATTTTTTCCTCATAACCCCATTCTCCTGTCTTGTCCCTGTAACCTTTGACACCCTTGCTAATCAAGAACCTATCACCCTCCGCTTTAAAAATACCAAATGACATGCCCTCCATAGCCACCTGTGGCAATTAATTCCACGGATTCACCACCCTCTGAATGGTGTGATTTGAATACAGGATTTCATTTTGCGTGAACCTTTGGCAGCTGCTTTGTAAAGAAATTTTATTTCTTAAGCTGCTGCTACCATTATCAGTTGGAGGAGGGGGGAAGAGGAGGAGGGGGGGGGGGGAGAGGGGGAGAGGAGGAGGAGGGGGGGAGAGGAGGAGGGGGGGAGAGGAGGCAGGGAGCAGATAGCGGTGCGGGCGTCAACCAAAGGGTTGCGAGTTCAGCGGCTTCAATCCAGAGCCGGCGGGGGTCGTCACAGGGGAGGGCTGGTTCCCGAACGCAATACTCCCTCGCTCCCGGCTCCCGGTTGCAAGCTCCAGGCTGCAGGCTCCAAGTACGGCGGGGAGTGGTCGAGGGGGCGACATCAATCGCAGAGCGTGGAACGCAGTGCAAGCCTCGCGAAGCAGATCCATTGCAACATCATCAGTGAAAGAGCCGGTTTATTTTCAGAGTTATTTCAGATTTGTGAACATAACACTAATCACCCCTTCACCCCCCACATACACTAACCACCCCCCTTGATATTATATTAATATTATTAATTAGCTCCTTATACCCCATCCCTGCCCTATCCACTCACACTTAGCCCCCAACTCGCAGGAGCGTTTAGAGAGGAAGAGTGAGGGGAGGGGGCAGAGACAGAGAGAGTGGGGTAGGGACAGAAAGAGAGGGGCAGAGAGAGAGGGGCAGAGACAGAGAGGGGGGGGGGGGGAAGAGAGAGGAGAGAGGGTGGGAGGAAATGGGGGGAGAGGAGGAGGGGGAGAGGAGGAGGGGGAGACACACACACACACACACACACACACACACACACACACACACACGCACACGCACACGCACACGCACACGCACGCACACGTGATACGGATACTAGACCTTACACTAGACTCCTTTAACCCTATCCACTGACGCATGGCCCCCAACTTGCAGGTGCGTCCAGAAAGGGAGGGGGGGACGGAGAGGGAGAGGAGAGGGGGTGTAGAGGCGGGCGTGGTGGTGGGGCTGGGGAGCGGGCGTCAACCAAAGGACTCCGAGTCCGGCGGAAGGGGGGGTGGTGTCATTCGGAGAGCATGGAATACAACGCAAGCCGTGGGCAGCAGACCCATTATGACATCATCAGCGAGACCATCTAGTTTATTTTCAAAGTTTTATGGGATTTGTGAACATTTTCATAAATAACTCGAGAAATAAAGGATGAATTTTTCAGATAAGGCGATTTTAGATTCCATGAGGAAAATCTCTACCGGAATATGCAAAGATTTTACCGTAAGCGCGTTGTTTTTTCGCGAAGATGTGATTATACACAAACAAATAAATATATACACACACACACACACACACACACACACACACGTCCAAGATCAGTTTTATAGTTATATATGGATATGGATGGATGATATGAACCTAAGTAATGACTGACATTTGATTTTGTATTGAAGAACTGCACACAACTTCTGAATAGCATGTACTCAAGCAATCCCCAATTTAAAAGTAATTTTGATACTAATTTTGAAGAGAGAAGAAATGTTCCTTTGCCACTACTTTATCCTTTTTATATCGGTGTGTTTGGAAACTGGAATGTAATGCTGAAACCTCCTGGTTTAAATTAAATTATTGGAACTTTCAATATTCATTTTTTTAATCTACTCTTTCCCACAAAGATAAAAACTAAAAAGAATTTTTATTTTCATATTAGATATTGGTTTTTACCCCAGCATAACTAATATTAATAATAGTTTACTGATTTCATAAGAAGACATAACATAACTGTACATGGTAGAATTAGGACTACATGGAATAAATCCATCTGTAAACCATGCTTCCAATTAATGTTCCTCTTTGAAAACACTCACATACAAACAAGATGCACCCCTGCTTTTTGGAATGATTCCTGTCATTCCAAAAAATTAAATTATACATCTCTTAAGTACATTTAGTATCCAATTGTATCTGAACAAACATAAGTGAACAAGAGTAGCACATGTAACCTTTCACTGTTGTCTGCACTTCAATTCAATATTTTGAATTATATTTGCAGTTGTCCAAGTAAACTAAATCTCTTGTAACATATTGTTATTAAACAGCTTTTCTAAATTTAATCCCCTTACGCCCCCACAATAGAAGGGGCATTTTTTGATTGATAAAGGTGCTTGTTTAATTTACTATTGTACTACACCGAAGTACAATTAAAATTTCCCACCACAGTTATGAGTTTTTTTCTTTCCTCAGCCTCTGTACTGAGTAGTTTCTTTCCACCAATGCTTTCAGCCTGTCTGAATTCACTTTGTGGCAGCTATTCTAAGATACTGCCCTCCTATCCTGTTTCTCCTCAAAACTGAAAGGCTGCATCACAAGCAACATCCTGGTGAATTTCCTTTGCATTCTTTCCAGTGCGATCACATCCTTCCTATTGTATGACGAGTCAATGCATTTTACGGAATGCCAGATGTGGCCTAACTAATGTTTTATAAACATATTATAACTTCTCTACTCTTATATTCTATGTTCCGGCTATTGCTGGTAGGTATCCCGGTAAATGTGCTGAAATCTTCAGGAATCGTTGGACAAATATACCAAGATCCTTCTGTTCTTCAATACTCTCTCGGGCACTACCTTTCATTGTGTAGGTCTTTGATACCCGTCACAAACCTCATTTTTTTTCCACTGATTCCATCCATCTTCCTGCCTAAAGTGAAAGTTTGCACGTTAGTGTCATGCTGGATTCCAAGACGAACTTTGTCATCGCCTCTTCAACATTTGTAACATCTTTTGATTCTAACTTTGTGTCAGCTCAACTGCTACTGAAATCTAATTAACATCGGACTTGACGTTTCCAGTGAACTTTTGGCTGACCTTCCTCTTGCTCCTTTGGCTAAACCAAAATTCTGCAGCCTATGTTCGCACCTACTGTATTTGCTGTAATAATGCCAACTAAGTGCTATTTAGTTGGCATCCAGCTAAGTAACACATCACTGTTAAAATTTGCATCCTTTTATTCAAAACCCTACATTTTCTCACCGTTCTTTATTGTTATAATTTCACTGAGATAGACACACAATGGCATTTTTATTTTTTATTATTTTGTGCCTAACTGATTTAAACCAGCATCTGCAGTTCTTTCCTGCACATCAAGTCACTGAGGTAACTGCACACTTCCAATTCTGACCGTTGCATGCCATCATTATCTAAATGTTCTGTTTTTTAATCAGAAACTTAAAGTTGTATTTCAACTTTATGAAACAAAATCTTGTAATACTAAATCCCGAGATATTAGGTAAAGAAGGGAAGCTGACATTTTCTTTCCAAAGATTTGTTATGAACTTTTTACAGATAACCACATAGTAAAAAGATGAACTTGAAAGCGCCTTCTTATAGTATACAGAGAGATTCATTTCATAGAACAGTGTAAGAATAATGTAAGAATATTTATTAATCCACTTGATATGTATGGATATCATTCAGTTTTCTATCTTAAAGGAAAGATTTGACCACTGTTGAAATGTTGACTTATTGCTAACTTTATTTCTAAATCTTTTCAGTGAATTCTATTGCAAAAAATGCACCTTTTTCTCTGAGCAACAACTGACACATTCAAAGCAATGCCACGAAAGATCTTTGGGAAAAGCACAAAATTGCCTTCAACTTCCCAGTATTTTCAGCAGAATGAGCTCTTTAGAAACAGTCCGACTGTAAAATATGACTCACAATTAGAATTTTGGAAGCTGTTGTTTAAATTATTGTTCACTGTTTTCACAGGTACTCAGACCACGAGCAAGGAAACTGGGATTAGGTAAGAGCTATGAATGCATGCAAGCTATTTTAAGTGGCAATTTGTGTTTTAAGTTTTGTAAATGATCTATGTTGAAAACATTTATTGAAAATTAAACTTTTTGTTTACTATTTTGGCACTCTAAATATCACGACCATTTCTAATGCTCAGAATCCGTCTGCACTCTGAATCTGTTTAGGCAGAACCTCTTGTTATTTTCATGTCAGGCAGTGAGGTGTAAATTTTGGATTTTCGAACTAACTGTCCAAAGACGAGACAAATAATCTGGAGAACTGATGCTTTTTTTTGGAAGTGAAGCTTTTTTATTGATGCCCTCTGGAGTCTTGCATGTGAATCTTAACTGTCCTCTTGAGCAGCCTAGCAACATAATCAGGAACGAATAAAAAGTGAAGCTATTCAGAGTCGCACCTTGTATGTTTTTATGCGATTCTGAATAGCTACATAACCTCTCCAAATTAATAATATTATTTATTTTGTCTTTTCTAAATACTGTGTAGAGTACATTTGCCTGGAACTCCAGTACATCCGAATACATCTACAACAGAGACACAGTATTGAGTGTCAAACACCATTTAAGAAGTCTGAAAACTTATTTGCGCAGAATCAAGGACTTGGGCAGAACTGACTGATCATTACACATTTTTGGCACTGAAAATATGTTGCCCAATGCTCTTTCCTGACGTTGTGAAACTGGGCTGGGGGTTGGGCAACCCTAAGCATTAATTGTGTTGTGTCTGTGGAGGGGGGAGGACATTGGAGCTGGCCACTTGGTAGGGGCAGAGGGGAGGGTGGAAGGACTAACATTATGTTTTATATTAGGGAGGCAAATGGTAGAAGATTGGGATTTGTAGGAAGAGGTATGTCATGGGGAGAAAAAGATGCTGGTGGGAACGATTGGGATTAGTACCAGCCGAAATAGAAGGAATAGGCCATCAATGGCATTGCCAACAGTCAGATCATGCTGGAAGTAATTTGAACGCAATGTCAACAAGATGAGCTTAGAAGACAGAAATCAGAGCTTTCACTGTGGTGGTCAAGATGCTGCGATAAAATTCATATTCCTTTTAACATGCTTTTTCCATTAGAATTTCTAGTTCAGCAGACCAAATCTGATAGAGAGGACAAAACACAAACTATTGCAACATTGGCACAGTTGATAGAGCTACTGCCTCACAGCGACAGAGACCTGGGTTCTATCCCGACCTTGGCCGCTGTCTGTGTGGAATTTGCATGTTGTCCCTATAACCGTGTGGGTTTCCTCTGGATGCTCTGGTTTCCTGCCACATCCCAAAAATGTGCAGGTTTGTAGGTTAATTAGCCTCAGTAAATTGTCCCTAGAGTGTAGGGAATGGATGGGAAAGTGGGATAACATGGATCTGGTGTGAACAGATGTTCAATGGTCAGCGAGGACTAGGTGGGCCAAACAGTTTCCATGCTTGCTCTCTAAACAACCTATCTTGCTTGTTAAGTAATTGCTTCCTCTTATTATAATAGTATGCTTTCAGTTAGTTATTACATGATACATCTTCAAAGACTTCATAAAGTGATTTTAAGAAAAACTATAGATTACAGTGGTGCTCTACAGTTCAATGTGAGAACAAAGGTATTTTCAGAACTGACATCAAAATTATGATCCTAGAAATGTTGGCTATATATTGGTTTGATGTTTCCCTAACAAAATACTTAAATTGTAAAATGTTCTCTTACATTTCTCTAATTACATCAAAATAAATTTCAAAATATATTTTGTTTCCGTGACCGATCCTGTAAAGCTAGTTGAAAATCAACTTTTTGCACTAAGCTGTTATTTTGAGTACTTTACTTATAAAGATGCCAATGAAAGTCAACAAATAATTTTTGCTGAATGTAATATCTGTGTGATTGATTTTTATTCTAGGAACAGCATATATTCATGGAATGCAACATGCCACTGGTAACTTTGTTGTAATAATGGATGCAGATCTTTCACATCATGTAAGTTTATTTTCAATTTTTTATATTGATATTTATATATATATATATATGATGTACTTATCGAACCAATCTTTTTATCTTTAATTTCAGCCAAAGTTTATCCTTGAGTTCATAAAGTAAGTATTCTTTGTTTTATGTGTACGCATGTGTATGTGTGTGCGCGCACGCGTGCGCGTGCCTGACCTGGGGTAGTGTCCAGAAGCTAGCCCAGAACAGACAGGAGTGGAGGACCTTTGTTGCTGCCCTACATGCCAGGAAGCATAATAGGCAGTAAGTAAGTATATATTACACACAAATATGTGTGTGTGTGTGTATATGTATATACACACACATGCACTGAACTTTATTTTCCCTCATTTATTATATTGTTTACAGTGTACTACATTTACGTATTTTGTTGTGCTGCTGCAAATAAGAATTTCATTCTTCTATCTGGGACATATGACAGTAAAACAACCTTGGCTCCCGACTATTTTCCTTATGTTTCCAAATATTACTTATCCTTATTGCCTGTTGCATAACTGATATATCCTCAGAAATTGGTCATTGGGCAAAGCATAACAGACAATTTTTTTTCATTCTGGTATCAATCCTTTCTTTATTATATCAGTGTGATTTTTGTGTCTATGATTTTAATTTTACCATTTTTATGACTTGAAACAATTATAAAAAGAGACAGGACATAGAGTAAAGCTAGGCACGGCATAAATATTTGCCCTGATTAATTCAAATGGTGTCCCATGTGCACATTCAGCACAAACTTTCATTGTATAACATTCCTCTACCCAAGCAAAAGTGGTACATTGCATTTTTGTCCTGTCAGATCATGTTTGTATAGTTACGCAATATTCTATATCATTATAATAATATTACAATTAAGTATTTGTAATTATGAGCCTACTCCTATATATATGCTCTCTAAACTAAATTTGGTATTGCCTGAAATCTAAAATTACTCAAATTATGAATGTGTGAATACAAATTTTTCTTGGTAAATTGTTCCTATTAATTACAAAGCTATGCAATTAATGTTTTTTTTATTGTTGTTCTTTAATTGTCATGTAATTCTCCAAAGCTTTCTTCCAAGAACATAAATAAAAGGCATTTCCTTTGCCTCTTCACAACAGCTGGGGGAGGTGATTACTTTTTCTCCCCCAAAATTGGGAATGCTTTTCCAGATAGCTGTAGATGCAACTGTTTTAGTTTTATGAACAACATGGTGAGCCTCCTACCCTTGAAAGTATAATTATGAGCCTTATTTATGTCTAGCCATATCACATGGATTCATCAGGGCTACACAAACCTGCCACTATGAGGCAAGCAGAATTAATGGCAGTAGATAGCAAGTGTTGTTTGTTGTTCTCTTTATGTGTCAGTACAAATAGCAATAGAATCATAGAGTGATACAGCATGAAATCAGCGCAAGTCGTCTGCTGACCAGGTTTAATGAACTAGTCTAATTTGCCTGTGTTTAACCCTTTTCCCACTAAACCTTACCGATTCATATACCTGTTTAAATATTTTTAATCATCACCATTGCACCCTTCCTCTGACAGCTCGTTCCCTTGCATGAAGAAATTGTCCCTCATGTTAAACCTGTGCCTTCTAGTTCTGGACTCTATGCTGGGATAAAAACTATCACCAATCACTCTATTTGTGCCTCATTATGTATAACTCTTTAAGGTCAACCATCAGCCCCCAATGCCCCAAGGAAAAAAGTCCCAGCCTATCCAGCCTCTCCTTATAATGGAAGCTCTCATACCCTAGCAACATCCTGGTGAATCTTTTCTGTATGGTTTCCAGCTTAGTGACATCAAATGTTAGCACTCAGCACCTCAATGAAACCTTCAATCTATCCATACTCAATCTTGGTCATGATTGGAAACCTATCTGTGTAATTGAGAGAACTGCACAAATCTAAATAGCAGCAAATATTTCAGATTAATCATCGAATGAGATGAAATCTTTAATCACTTTGGGCTGACATTTTTTTTAACCACACTGCCCTGACAAATGTAAAGATAAATTCTCATGAAACCTGAATCAATGGCATGGTGGACTATCTGCAGCTGATTTAACCAACAGTTGATAGGTCTGTAAAATAGTAAGTTATCATTGTCAAGTGGAATATTTGAAACTCTTCAACTCTTACATGCTTCAATTTATTAGTACTAAATTCAGGGAAGAACTGCTTTTAAATTATATGAATACATTGTCTACGCTATTGTACTATTTTGACTTACAATGAAGGGTAGGTTAGATTCATATAAACATGGGAAGGTACAGCATGCACAGGCACACTTAGTCTATGTCTATCATCAAGAACCCATTTTTACAGTATTCCAACATTAACCCCTTTTACTCTCCACATGTTCTCATTAACTTTCCTCCCCAATTCTCCAACTTATCTACACATTCGGGGGAATTCAAAGTGTCCAATTAACACAGTTTTGAGATGTGGGAGGAAACCAGAGTTTCTGGAGAAAACCTACACAGTCATAGGGTGTTTGTCCACACAGATGTCACTGTAGGTCAGGATTGAACTAATGTTGTTGGTGCTGTGAGCAGGAGCTCACATATAGGAGAAAATCCCAAAATGTTGTTTTTTGATGGATTTGGATTTGCTTTCCAACATATTTTCTGTGGATGTTATCTTAATTGAATCTCCTTGATTATTAAATTATCTCTTTGTTATGTATGCAGTAAATATATGGCTGATTTGGTTTATGCTTATCATGTCATAACTTAGCTAACTGGAAAAGGGTGCAGTCATATTTCGTTTCAAATTTGAAAATATGGTTTATTTTAGACATAGTTCTATCCAGCAGAAATGGGCCCTTCGGCCCAAATCATCCATACTCACCCAGGTTGCAAGTTTTCTTCTACTTATAGTGCAAAATCAATCTTCAATGTTGTAATTATCATACTAATAATTACATTTTAAATTAATATTTAGTTATTCAAATTTATATTTACTTTAGTATAATTTCAAAACATATCTTTGGTAGAAGTGAGGTTATAGGTTTCGAAACTTAAGGACACTAATGTAATTTTCATAGAATGATTTTGGAACAAGTTTTCTGTTTCAGAACCTCGATTAATTTAAGTTTAATAATGGATTTGTTATATAAATATTACAGAGAACAGAAGGAAGGAAATTATGATGTGGTGTCTGGCACACGCTACAGAGGAAATGGAGGCGTATATGGCTGGGATTTGAGAAGAAAACTTATCAGGTATAATAAGTAATGCATAATAAATACTTTAGATTCCCACCTAATAGATTAACTACAACATCAGTAAAATACCATTCTAATTTAGAAATCACTCGCCTAATTGGGTTTTATTAATATTTTCATTCAAACTGTTTCATCAAACAGAACATAGTTTTAGTTCTGTTTTTGATCAACCTCAACCACCCAGAATCGGAAGTGACTTAGTCAATGGAGAACTTGTGGTTGAATTGTATAGTATATGTATGTGAATAGTGTAATTCTAAATAGGTATGGAAGAATGCTGTTGTATATTTTTCTGAGTGCTAGGGTTTTCTTGTTAGGGTTATCACACACTGGAACCCCTCCAATGCATTCATGATCATGAATACCAAAATGATAGTTGTCTCAGATCGGTTTTACAAATGACTAGATTAAGTGGGACCCCTTGAGTCCATGTCACACAGGAGGCCTCGTCCCCCAACGCAGCCCGTTCCCCAATGCAATATTCCACCACTCACCCGTTCTCCCAATGCAACCTGTCCCCCCAACGCGATATTGCACCACTCACGCATAGTCCCCAAATGCGCAGGCAGGCTCATTTCACCTCATCCCTCCCCCTCCTCTTCACCCTCCCTCTTCTTTCCCCTCTCCTCCTCCCCTCCCCAACTCTCTCCCTCACTTCTCCCTCCCTCTCCTTTACCCTACCCTCACTCCCTCCATAACTTCTCTCACCTCCGTACCCTCCTCCTATCCCTCTATCCCCACTCCTCACTTCCCCCTATTCCCCCCCCCCCCCACTATCCCTACTGACCTCCACCACTGAAATCCTCTCCATCTATTCCCCACTGCCTACCTTCCCCAACCCCCCCTTCCTCTATCCCCCCTCCTCCACTCTTCTCACCTCCCCCATTTCCCCCCTCTCCCTCCCTACCCCTTCCTCTCTCTCTCAATCCCCCCAATATCCCTCCTCACCGCCCCAGGATCTTTCCCCTCCTCCAATCTCTCCCTCACCTCTCCCTCCCTCTCCTTTCCCCTACCCTCAGTCACACCCTCCCTCCCTCCCTGTGTGTGGTGTCTGTGTGAGTTACTCAAACTCCGTGCAAACTGCTCGGCCACCCTGCAACCTGACTCTCCCTCCCTCCCTCCCTCTGCCCACTCCAGCTCAGCCGCCGCTCGTCCCGTCCCCATCCTGTCCGATCGCCTGCTGCTGCCGCTCGTTCCTTCCCCGCCCTGCCTGCCTGCTGCCGCTGCCGGGCCTCGGTGGGGGGATGAAGGCCAACATGCCATTAACTTTCTTCACTGCCTGCTGTACCTGCATGTTTACTTTCAGTGACTGGTGTACAAGGTCACCCAGATCTCGTTGCACTTCCCTTTTTCCTAATCTGACACCATTCAGGTAATAATCTGCCTCCTTGTTTTGCCGCCAAAGTGGATAACCTCACATTTATCTACATTATACTGCATCTGCCATGCATCTGCCCACTCACTCAAAATGTCCAAGTCACCCTGCAACCTCCTAGCATCCTCTTCACAGTTCACAGCCACCCAGCTTTGTGTCATCTGCAAATTTGCTAGTGTTACTTTTAATCCCATCATCTAAATGATTAATATATATTGTAAATAGTTGCGATCCCAGCACTGAGCCTTGCGGCACTCCACTCGCCACTGCCTGCCATTCTGACAGGGACCCGTTTATTCCTACTCTTTGTTTCCTGTCTGCCAACCAATTCTCTCCATGTCAATACCCTACCCTCAATACCATGTGCTCTAATTTTGCCCACTAATCTCCAGGTGTCTGGCGCTGTAAAGCAGCAACTCTACTGCTGTGTCACCGTGCCACCCCAAGTTGGGCTCTGCCTTTTTTAAAGAAGATATTCATGAAAACTTCCCTTCTTATTATTTATGAAGTTGTCCACCACTATTCACAACTATATATGGTTTGCAATTTCCACTGTTTAGCATGTATGCTCTGCTGCTTCACCAAGTTGGCACAGAAACTCTGTAATGGACAGATGGTCAGCAACCGGTAGTTTTACAGAGGAGGAGGTCAAGCAAGCATCTTCCTTTCTTGATTGTCCCATCGCCGGATCATCTGCCCTTGCAGATGGTCGTGGAGAAGTCTGGGCTTTGGGAGAATAGTACGATTATGGGTTCAGGTTTATTATTGTCACGTGTATCGAGGTACTGTGAAAAGCTTTTGTTTTGCCTGCTATCTAATCAGATCAGATAATAATATACATAAGTACAAGACCACCACCAATTTTCCGGCAACCGACGGTCTGGCACCTCCTTTAATCTGGACCAAATCACGAGAGCACACTTGAATTCCCCCGCTGAAGTCACCCCAAAATATGGGTGCCTGGGCTGGGTGAGGCGGCCTATCTCGACCTTATCAGGACTTCCGCGCCATTCGGAGGGTCGAATTTGCCTCCCCCCGCTGTTCAGGAAGTTATCACATTTTTAAAAAAATTACCTAAGATCACATATTTTCAAAATGTTTAAGGTAAAATACAACTTAACTGTTGTTCAATTTAGGAGGATTTATTTTCTCTTTTTTCGCCGTAATCCAAGAAAATATTAATGATGATGTTTACATGCTTTTATATAAATTAGATTGATTTATCTATCTTAATAAGTGTGAAATTAAAAAAAAAACATGGCTCTCAATTCTCTAAAGGAATGAATGAAACGATTTCACGTTCTCATGTTATTTATTTTGCAATATAGCCGCGGAGCAAATTTTATCACTCAGGTATTGTTGAGACCAGGTGCTTCAGACTTGACAGGTAGCTTCAGGTAAGAATGTGGTTTAATATCTTCTGCTATATTACCTTTTGTGTGGGTGTACTTGTTTAACTTCAGGGCATGTTGAAGATTATTTATAATTACCGAACCACTGGCAAAGTGTGACTTTATTATACTAAGTTCATTTTTTTGCATTGTGCCCTCTTGTGTGAGTAGAGTAGTGAAAAACAGAACAATAAAATTATGGGAAATGGAGTCCCAAAGATATTTTTCAATTTTGGTGATTTTGAAGAAAGGTTATTTGACATATATATAAAACTTATTTGTACATAGCTAGAGGCTATTAGTATAGGTAGACTGGCTTGCCAGGAGATCAACATTTGTTTTACTGTGCTACAATTATGATCCATTAACTAGCAATTCACTTGAAGCTTTTGATTTTCCACTATTGCCGCACAATGATATTTTACACTCTGAAATGGAGCAAACAATTTGACTATTTTTTCCACTTCCCCTTCTAAAACATTTTTTGGAATAGTTGTTTCATTCGAAAACTGAAGCATTGTAGCTGATTCTAATCCTCTTCCAATATCACTTGAGCTCTGACCACTTTGCTGAAAATCAACAGGCCACAGGAAAGGAATCGGAAAAAAAAGTGGCACATTTTGCTTGTTTTTTTCAAGCGCTCTCCTGCCTCAGAAATGCAGATCAAAATATTGAGCTTTCTCTCCTGCATGGCTCAATGCAACAATATTAACAACAAATTTGCCCATTTAGGTAATACATTTATTTCCAGAGGTGATATATACCTCGACATAGCTCTTCTATAGTTGTTGAGATGGCATTTCTTGTTTTAGATTAGAAATCAGAGGAAACATATGAATTGTCTTTTTCTTCTTCAGGTATTGTTTGTATGTTTGAGTACATTCTAAAAGCATTTTCTTTTCACAGACTATACAGAAAAGATGTGCTGCAGAAACTGGTTGAAAAGTGTGTATCCAAAGGCTATGTCTTTCAAATGGAGATGATCATTAGGGCTCGACAGCTGAATTACAGTATTGGGGAGGTATGAAAGAATTACTTTAAAATAATTATAAAAAATAATTGAAAATCTGCAGTTGCGCATTACAAAATATCTTGCATAATTACAGAATTTACGTTTGAGTAATGCTTCATGATTTAGAATTAATGTTTCGATTTATGACTGTTGCACATGCTTCAAAAACCAAAATAGTTGGTTTGCAGCGTTATCGTAGACAAGATTGTTTCCTTTTCCCCCAGGAATAATTAAATTGTAAGATGACAAACAGCACTCGTGCTAAGCTTGGTGGGAGATGAGATAAATCAACTTTAGATGTAATTTCGGATGTAGTCCTGTGAAATAAAATTTGTCGTGTATTTCTATGAGGTTCAGGTAGGTGTTATTTAATTGAAGTATTTTAAATGATAAAATAATTTTACAGGGTTAATTAGAAATATTACTTCCTCTGGTATAATCTTAATCTTAATATGTTTTGGTATGATGGAGTCAAAGTAGAAAGCACTTAGCTAACAGATTGTGTTGAAACTTTGGAATATATTCTGGAAAAATATATGGATGGTCAATAAAAAAAAATTAAGGCTACGATCTCATAAAGTTTTATTATGTACATATATTAAGAGATATAGAACATAGTTGAGTAAATATACACTAACTGAATTATGGAGCTTATTAAGGAGCTAAATGGTGCTTGTGTTCCAGTTCACTCCAGTTTAACAAGTTGTGAATAATTGTGAAATAAATGTTGATGTCCTTACAGAAAAAATATTTTTATTTCCTATAGGAATGATTCAGCGGACATTATGTGTAAAGGACTGTGGTTCATACAGTATCAGGTGTGGAATTGGAGGCGATTTTATTAGCATGGATTGAGGATTGGTTTAGGGAGAAAAAGTAAGAATAAGCAGACTAAGTTTGAAATGGTAGCCTGCAATTACTGTCACAGGAAATAAAGTGACCTCTATTTTCAACTATTTTCAGTTTTAGATGAGTATAATAAATGGAATCCAACTGACGATACAAAGTAAACTATGGGGAGAATGAAAAGAGTTAGTAAACTAATAAAGACAGGTTAGGCATCTGGATACGAATGCGGCAAATGGAATGCACTGGGAAATATCAACTTAAATTGTTGAGGAAAAATAGAAAAACATGATAATTTTAAAAGATGACAATTCTGGAAATTGTTGTTTGTCAGAATGACGTGGTTGTGTTACACAAAGCACAAAGTTAACAAGTATAGAAAGAATTTAAGAAATTATGTGCTACTTTTATCGTAAAAGAATTGGAGTATATATGTAAGGTAGTCTTACTGTGATTAAATGGCGCCTTATGAAGGCACAGCTGGATTACTTGTGTAGTTTTGATTTCCTTGCCCAAGAAGAAATGCTCTTATTTTCGATGAGGTGTAAAATTTATTCACACAACTAATTTTCTGGATTCAATCAGTTTTAGAAAGAGGAGAGATTAAGTGCACTGGGCCTTTTTCTTTGTTTGAGTTAAAATGAATGAGTGATGACCTCAATGAAATTAGATTATCTGCCGAAACGCTTGTCAGAATCGATCAGGGAGTTTGTTGTCCTTGTTGATGGAGCCAAAAGCCAAAGGCTTGGCCATTAGGACAGCGGTAAAGAGAAATGTTTCTTTAGAGTGTAATTGATGGAAATTCTCCATCCCAGATGGCTATGTATTTGATTTTTTGTGCATGCATGCTCACATGCATAAACCAATCTACAATTTTGATGACTATTTTCAAGATAGGAACAAGTAGAGTTCTTGGAATCTGGGGATACATGATGATCGAATTAAGTGAAGATCTGCCAACATCTTATTAAATGGAAAAGTAGTTTTGAAGTGTCAAATGCCCTGCTGTTCCTTTTTTCTATATTCTTGTATCCTAATTAAAAATGAATCCATGACTAATTTAGAGAGAGAACTTTCTATGATGATTTCTGCGACACTTGACATCTTACAATCTTGAAAATAATTAACTCACAACTGAATAAAAAACATAAGAATAAGACACACAGGCAGGAATAGGCTCTCTGGCCTCTGAAACTTTATCCTCTATTCCCTAAGATTATGGTTAATTCAAAAATGTATCCCCATTCCTGTTCTATACCCGTGCCTCTTTACTCATTTTGTGTCCAAAAATAGGAGTCTCAGCTTCAACTGAAACAAGCAAGCGATTATAGTTCAATACCTACATGGATATGATAATTAGTCATAGAGTCATGGAATGATACAGTGTGGAAACAGGCCCTTCGTCCCAACTTGCCCACACCGGCCAACATGTCCCAGCTATACTAGTTCTATCTGTCTGTGCTTGGACAATATCCCTCCAATCCTGTCCCATCCATGTACCTGTCTATCTGGTGAATTCTGATGAATAGATTTCTCCTTACCTCTAACCTGAAATGCCCTAAGATTGTGATCTATGTTCCTAAGGTCTTCAACATAAGGAGGCAGCCTCTCAGTATCAACCCTCTTTATAATTCCCCCTTTTTTTTCTTACCACAGCCCCCTACCCCCCACAATTTGTTGAATACTATTCCACACCAGACAGTTTTCCTAGTATTACACCCTGGAGGCCATGACTTATGATTCCGTCTGAAGAAGGGTCTCGACCCGAAACGTCACCCATTCTTTCTAACTAGAGATGCTGCCTGTCCTGCTGAGTTACTCCAACATTTTGTGTCTATGGCGTAAATCAGCATCTGCAATTCCTTCTTACACTAATGTTTGTTTGAAGATGATTTCAATATATGGGATATCATATCTGCAATTGATCCTGCGATGTCTTTACACACATACATCAAGCTCATGTATGTTGATTGTATGTTCAAATTTGTAAGCTTATTACATCTTCAGTCATTGTCATTTCATTGGGAATCATTTCATATAAATCGACAATAAAAATGTTGGCTACTTTGTACTTTTTCAAAGAAACAAAGACAAATAGAAATTATTTTGGTGCTTCAAGTAAAGTTCATAGAAACATAGAAAATAGGTGCAGGAGTAGGTCATTCGGCCATTCGAGCCTGCACCGCCATTCAATATGATCATGGCTGATCATCCAACTCAGTATCCCGTACCTGCCTTCTCTCCATACCCTCTGATCCCTCTAGCCACAAGGGCCACATCCATCTCCCTTTTAAATATAGCCAATGAACTGGCCTCAACTACCTTCTGTGGCAGAGAATTCCACAGACTCACCACTCTATGTGTGAAAAATGTTTTTCTCATCTCGGTCCTAAAAGATTTCCCCCTTATCCTTAAACTGTGACCCCTTGCGCTGGACTTCCCCAACATCGGGAACAATCTTCCTGCATCTAGCCTGTCCAACCCCTTAAGAATTTTGTAAGTTTCTATAAGATCCCCCCGTGTGCAAGTTCAGCTCTTGCATCAAGTAATATTTGAGCCCAAGTTCTTTCTGGTCTCTTATGGTCTAGATACTTACTTTATAAACCTAGTGTGTTAATAGGAAGACATTTCCTTCATCTTCAAACCCTACTTCACCTTGATTCCAAAGACGTTGTGTTTAGTTTAATGGAGAGATACAGCATGGTCCACATCACCCACATGTTCACACTAGTCCTACATTATCCCACTTTCTCATTCTCTCCCTGCACCCTAGGGGCAAATCACAGTGGCTAATTATTCTACAATCATTTATTTATTCATTTATTTTAAATCTATGTTTATGCCGATATTTTCAGTTTTTCAATGGAGTATAGGTTTAATAAAAGTAGAGTTGGAATATGTGGTTGGAAGTGTGCTATTGATAATTTTGAAACAGTTACTTGGAAAGGACCACAAAGACAATGTTTTTTGACAGCATGCATATTTTATTTGATATGTTCTAAATATGCATCTACATTTAACGACATGAAAGAAGGAAGATGGAGATACCTTAAAATTAATATCTTTCACCATGACAGCAGGTTTACAGTTCCTCTTATTTGAGTAAGAATTAGTTTTATTGAAACAGAGTTCAATTTAGTAATGGGACAGAAAATACAGCCATTCTTATTTCTATATTACTCGGTGAATAACATTACAAATGATAAATTGATAACTAAAGCAGCATGGGTAAAATAAATAGCTCAAAATTATCTTATTAGGACCCATATACATTAAAAATCTATTTCCATGAGTAAAATGGTGTGTAAAATGTATAGATAACATAATGCATCAATTTCTTATTGCTGAAGGCATTCGTGTAAATAGAACATATGTCAGTTAATTCTTGATAGTTTCCTTTGCTTATTAATGCTTATGTTTACATTGAACTAATACATTTCTCCCCCTCCTAATTGTTGCAGGTACCTATTGCATTTGTGGACCGCATGTATGGTGAATCTAAGTTGGGAGGAAATGAAATAGTTTCGTTTTTGAAAGGACTGCTGTATCTCTTTGTTACCACATGATCAAAACTAAGAATTGCCACTGAAAATTTACATATCCAAAATTTCATCAGAGAAGATTTATATTGTTTTTCTGCTGCACAACCTCATTGTAAATTCCAATTTGTGTACAAAACTGTGGCACACCGCAGTGAGTGAACAATTGTATAATAAGAAATAATTCATTCCAGTCTTTGAGTAAGACTGTCGTTAAATATTAATTTTGTTTGATCCATTTTGATGCATATAGTCCTGCTGCCGTAAATCATATTGCTGAAATGTTTTGTATGTTTTATAACTAATTAAGAATAGAGACATGGCCTTATTTTGACATCACTAATACGGTTTGCTGTTACAAATATTTATCTTTATGTCCCCAATTAAAATAGAAGCATTTAGCTTATGTTGATACCTGATAAACACACTCTTCATCTCAAATATGTCAGGATTTCTTCTAACCGATACTTGTCATTACTATGTTGTTTTGTTCTAAAAAATTGCACATACAAATTCTAACATGATTAGCAATTTATTCTTACATTCTGAAAATCAATGTAATAATGCAGGACATTCTGGGAGTTCTAAGAGTTTCTATCTAAATTAATTTCCAGGTATTACATTTTTAATTTTGGTCAGAAATTTTAATTTTGATTATGTTTTCAGGGTTTTTACACTTTTGTCTATTAATCATTTGCCTATAAATATTCACTTTAATTATGTGTACTATCTTTACTAGAGGAATATAACCATCAATTGTCACAGATAAATTAAAATGTAATAATATCTTTGTACGCATTCATGCAAATACAATTTATTTTACACCGTGTGAACCTGTTGGGGCTAGATCTATTTGTTTCACTTTCGTGTCCAGTACCTCAGTAATTCTTTCTGCTTGAATTTTGTATCTCTCTAGATCCTTTAGTGTAATTTGGAGAATTTGCTCTGAAGGCTATCTCAATGTCACAATAAAATTGGTAGAAGGAAGTATGGTGTGCGTTTGATTTGTTACTTCAGCCAGTAATTGATGAAGTTCTAAGACTTGGCACATTCACTAACCAGGCCATTACCAGTGATGGGAATAATACATGTAAACCAGCATTCCTACTTTCTATGGTATCGCATTTAACAAACTTGTCTAAAATTGGGCAAAAACAAACTACTGGAAGAACTCAGTGGGTCAGCCAGCACCTGCGAAGGAAAATGGACAGAAATCTTTTTGGGTTGGGACCCTTCTGCAGACTGAAGAAGATTCCTGACATGAAATACCATCTATCAATTTCCCAACATAAATGCTATATGGCCTGTTGAGTTCTTCCAATGGTTTTTTTCGCTTAAGATTCCAGCATCTGCAGCCTCTTGTGCCTTATTGTCTAAAATTGGTATTGGTTTTACTTTCAAGCAGACGTGCTTTGCTCTTGTTGGCTGATGCACGAATGGTGTAATAATTTCATTTTTATTAGTTAGTTATTTCTTATAAATAGAATCCAGAAATCTTAACCTTACAACTTTGCATCATTTCAGGTTATCAGTGAAAATTGCAGGTACGTTTATAGCAGTCTCAGTGAAAAATTACACTGCATTTTCATTTAATTGATCTGTGTTGTGCTTTAGAGTGCTGTTTGTGTGCACCGTAACGTAAATCCCTAATCAGATTCATATTTTGTTAAGACGGTGTAATTGTTTCGTATTGAGTTCTGTACTCCTTTCAGTTCTGTCTAAACAAAATGATTTTCTTTAAATAGATTCTTACACATTTGACCAGATACTGATTAACTGTTGAAAATAACAATTTTGGGACCTGTTATAAGCATGTGATTGTGGTGAGTAAAAAAAATAGCAGTTCACAAATACCAAACTCTTTAGGATTTTTGTGAAACAAGTTCCTGACAGGAGTTGAATTAGTATGGCTAATCTAAGTACTGTCTTTGAATTTTTTTTTAAATGTGAGATTATATTTTTGCTCCTGTGGAATAAACAGATAATTATCACAAATCCAAGATTTGTTAGGTGCAATGGATTGTCATACCACATGTTGATTGAAATCTTTCCAGTAACCTTAATTTGAATATTTATGTAAAAGCAATGTTTGAGTTTTCATTTGTGGAAAATGTCATGAAATAATGAAATATTTGCATACAGTTATGTCCTAAGTAATATATTACTAAATTAATGAAAAGGCTGTTTTAGAACATTTTTTTTCCAAAAATTCTGGATCTAAATATGCATCACAATTAAAATCTTTTAGAAAGCAGGAACTTGCATTCATATATCAGCTTTTAAATCTTCTGTATGATCAGTTTTACAAACAAGGAATTATAGTGCAGTCATTATTATGTAAACTGAATTGATAGGCAATTCATACACAAATTTAAGAATAAATAACTACCTCTAGGACAGAAAACACACTGCTATCTTTGGACTGTTATACATATGTCTGACCTAGCAGACAGGCCCTTGGTTTACAGTATCAGCTGAAGGGTAGCACTTCTCAAATTATCTTAAAACATCTATGTGGATTTGATGTTTAAATCCATAGTAGTACTAATGTCTGTAACCTTATGACTCATGAGATGAACATGCAAAGTTTGGGTTGGAAGTTTAATTAACAATTCTTTATGTCCTTTTGGTTTGCTTCAAATTCAGATTCAGATTCAAAACTTTATTGTCATTGTGCAGTGTACAAGTACAGAGACAACAAAATGCAGTTAGCATCTCACCCAGAAGTGCGAACACAGAATAATGGAACAGTAAATATATATATGTATATACAGTAGCAGTAGTGCAATTTCCGGGGACGGAGATCAGTCACTGGGGGAAGGGGGGGGGGGATGACTGGCAATCACCAAGGCGTAAAGTAGGGTAACAACCGCAGGGGAGAAGCTGTTCCTGAACCTGCTGGTCCGTGAACGGAGAGAGAGACCTGTAGCACCTCCCAGATGGGAGGAGGGTAAACAATCTGTGGTTGGGGTGAGAGCAGTCCTTGACGATGCTGCGCGCCCTTCGCAGACATCGCCTGATCTGGACAGACTCAATGGAGGGGAGTGAGGAACCGGTGATGCGTTGGGCAGTTTTCACCACCCTCTGCAGTGCTTTCCGGTCGGAGACTGAGCAGTTGCCATACCATACTGTGTTACAGTTAGTAAGGATGCTCTTGATGGCACAGTGGTAGAAGTTCACCAGAATCTGAGGAGACAAAGTGCTTACAAAGGTCTGTGAGTGAAGAACTTGAATCTTGAATAAAGAATTCAAGATAATAAAAGATAAAAAAGAATCACTCTTGAATAAAGAATTTCAGTGAGGCCAGTGAAGCTAACAAAAGGAACAAAGATCAGCAGAGAATCCATTCAATCCAGGTTTCAATATTATATAAATATTCCACCCCAAAAATACTGAGATCAGGTGTAATCCCCAAAATTGTCTTGGTGAGCAACTCAAAACATTATTATTGATTAGATTAAACTCAGTCTGGTCTCTTTTGTCCAGCACGACAGTTGGCAAAATATAAGACAAAACATCTGACAGGCCTATATCCCGATAAAAGTCTGCTCAGAACAAACTTCGTATGTGATCAGAAATACTTGCCAAATCGTCATAACATTTAGTCAAGGTTCTGTGCTCCTGAAACAAAAATGTCATGAAATCAACCAAAAATGACTGATTAATTTAAAATGGGATATCAAATCATATTTTAATCAAAAATACAGAGGCATCAAAATAAAAACTAGACTAAATGGGTTGTAGTATTGAATGGTGGAATCTGAATGCAATGACTATGAAAAATGGGCTGTGGATATATGTTTACAATCCTTCAAGTTAGGCTTCTAGTATTGCACCATACAATTATTGGAGGAGTGGGAGAGGAGTTCATAAAGTAAGATCAAAAACTACAAAGTAATAGTCATCTAGTATCATGCTGTCTAATAAATGTACTATTTTGTCCAGGGCTTTCATTTGCTCTCATCCACTTTTTTGAAAAAAAAAATTGTTTTGCAACATAATAAAACAAGTCAGTTCCAGTTCGTCAAATCACTGAAACTATTTAAGCATTTACTGAATGTTTACAGACTTGCCTTTGTTTGCATGAGCGCAGGACAAGCGTGATGTTGACAAAAGTACTAGTGCCATAAATAGTCTTTGTATCAGCACCAAAAAGTCCAATGACCAAAACAAACTTCAAACTATATACTCCAACTATATATTTTTTATTGAAACAAAACTCCATTGCAGAACTGAAATCAGAATAAATGTACATTTTAAATAAATAAATAATGTACTGCAATGAATGTACAACCAAATGATTTGTTGTAAGCTAAAATAACTTATACATCGCTAATTCTCCCCAGATATATCCAAAGAGTCAATTGGTATTAATACTTTGCCTTGATGAGGTTCAATTTGAGATGAATATGAACAAAACCCCTTGTTGAGCTTGAATGATAGATTGTGGATCTCACAATAGTCTAGGAAGAGATTGCATTAATACTGGTTGTATTTCCATAAGATGTAGGAGCAGAATGAGGTAATTCGGACCATACAGTACTCCGCCATTTAATCATGGCTGATCTATTTTTCCCTCTCAACCCCATTCTCCAGCCTTCTCCCGTAGCCTTTGAAGCCCTTCTTATTGAAGAATGTTCAGTCTATGCACTTTGAAGGCCTTCCTAATCAAGAATTTCCAGTCTATACTAAAGTTGGAAATCAATAATTTAACATCTTTTCTCTTTATTTGTATGTTGCTGTTGGTGAATAAAATGACATGCTCTCGGTACATAGATTTGTGCATTTTTTTATGTTCAAAGAATCTAGTCACAAAGTGACTACAGACTGTTAGCTGAGGCCAAATGCAGCTTATATTTTTGAAGAGTGGAATCTGAAGTGGAAAGTCTTGTGACAAATGGTTCCCACCTCTGACATAATCGCAGAATTAAATCATACTGTTAACTATTAAAGTTATGGAGGTGGAGGCAGGCTCAAGCTGTTATGATATGAGAGTTTGGGGGGGAAGATTCCCCTGCAAATTGTTTTAGCTGTATAATGGTTTTTGTCACTAAACGTCCTTGCGATGAAGGGGACTCGTGGTTGTCATGAATGCTATTCTGTCCAGTAATAAGTTGGGATAAGAAAACTTGAGAACTGGATACATAAGGGGGTCAACAATTATTTTGAGAAGGGAAAACGTGGCTCTTAAGTGATCATCTTTGAATAAATGTAGGTTTATCTGTTATCCTTAAGAATTTTGTTTAATTCTGTTATTTGCAGCTAATTATACCATATTAACCAGCAACCATCATTGTAAAGACTTCTGATATTGCATGTTCCTGGATTTCCTAGGCAGACAAGACTTGGGGAGAGGGAGGGGGATACTATTGTAAGGATGGTCTACAATTGTTAGTTCATTTATCATTTTGTTCTTGATCTTTGCATAAAAATGAGAATACTCTGAAATGATCACTAATACATTTCATATTTCTTCAGAATGAAATTTTGAAACTAATTTATTTGAGAATTTCTTAAATTTTGTTTATGTCTAGGCTGGCAACATTAAATTTAGATGTTTATTAATGTCAATTACTTATTTTCTCAGGAACATAATATATTAATTTAAGGACACATAACCCTTTCACCACATAATTATTTTTGGAATGAAACTTGAATTTTTTATTTTATTTGCCTTTAAATTATGAAACAAAACTAAAAAGGTGCATATTATTAGCGAAGTTTATTTCATGTATGTTTAAGTATGTACAAAATACTTTTATTTGCACACAGATAATATGGCTACCATTGGAACCATCCATAATCTGCATTGTATTTTCTGATTAGCTACCATTCTGAGATAGGACAGGAAATGCTACAGTACGTAACAGGCAAGGCAGCATCCGTAGAGTGAAAAGCAGATTTAACTGTTCAGGCACATGACTTTTCATCATTTTCATATGAATAGAATCAGATTTTTCGTTGTTGAAATTGATTATATTCAGATTTCAATTACAAGAATGTGTCCATATATTTGAATAATTACGGTACATGATAATTGTCAGATCACATTCACCATGTATATGCCACATTTCATTGTTTTAGTTTTTTAAATTGTGGTCTAGTTATGAAATTTTGTCAGCTCATCTCTACACTATAATTGGGAATGTTAACCAATTGTTGAACTGTATAATGCTATTCAAGGGTATGATCTCTAATAGTGTGATGTTAGATGGCTTAGTTTATTACCAATCATGTGTCCACCTGATCAAAAGTTGGGCCTTTATGAAGAATTGAATGCTCTATTTTATGCTTCAGCTTTTCACTTTTCATGGAGGCTGAAGCTCACAATCCTTAAGCCATCTTTGTGAGCCAGTTATTCACCTAGATTATTAATTGTTTAGTTTATTGTCACGTGTACTGAGGTACATTGAAAAGCTTTTGTTGCGTGATGATCAGTCAGTGGAAAGACAATACATGATTTCAATCGAGCCATCCAGTGTGTAGGGATACATGATAAGCGAATAATGTTTAGTGGAAGATAAAGCTAATAAAGTCCGATCAACGAGAGTCGAGGGACCAATGGGGTAGATTGCTCAGGACTGCGCTCTGGTTGTGGCAGGATGGTTCAGTTCCCTGATAGCAGCTGGGAAGAAACTGTCCCTGAATCTGAATGCAACCTCTCTTGGTGTAACAAAATGGATGACTTCCCACCAGCATCTCAGAAAGTAGTGCTGGGCCAGGGCCAGACGGGAGGCGCAGTGATAACCCAAATGCTGAATCAGGTTGTGTGCACATATGTGTGCTGAGGTCTGTGACTGCACGCTGAGCAGATGGAGGCGCCAGATGCCCTAGTCCCGCACCTGCGCAGTGGCGCGCCCCTGCCAGCAACCTAATGGGCGGTCGAGTGGGGTAGCGCCCCCTCCTGGACGTCCGGGGGAGCCTCGCCTGCACAATCCTCGCGAGAATAGAGCCGGGGGGGAGGGGGGAGGTGTGGTAGCTTATGCAACATAAACCATTCCTATTCTTCCACCAACACCACCCTTGTTAACCACTTATTGGGCAGAAATAAGACCATTAATAGTGGGCAACCACCTCTTAGTTTGGAAGAATTGCCCTGAAAGTAGTGCTGCTCAAACTCTGCTCTCTATTGGACAATAGTCCCCTATGCAAATAAGGCGCCCGCGTCACTTCCGTTCTTTCTCGGCCGCCATTTTGAGCAGCGGAGGCTCAGTGAATTATTGTCCGAGAGAGATTGAATTTTCGCCCCCCTCTTTTACCCCCCCTTCGCGGCCCAGCGCCTCAGAAAGTTATCGGTCCGGGGAGAAAAAAAAAGTTCGCTCGGTCGGGTTTGAGGCTTTGTTGTTTTTTTGGGGGGGAGGAAAGGGAAAATTGCGGGGAGCCGCTTGTCCGGCGGCGCTCAGTTGTCTTTTTTTTCCCCCTCCTCTCCTCCTCCTCCTCTTCTTTTGCCACTCACTAAACAGCTCCCTCTTTCAGTGAGCGCTGGAAGCTCGGCCGCTCGGGGGTTGATGTGAGGAGATTGAAGCGGCAGCAGGAGGAGGAGGCCCTTTGTTTGCGGCTCGCGTTCTTCTCACTGCTGCCGGCCCCGGCTCGCGCTTTAACTGAACAATTAAAACAAAAATAATCAGAGCAAACAAAACCCCAAAAAAACAAGGTGAGAACATTTATCTTTCTTCTAACAAGTTATTATGACTGAGATTTTTTTTCGTGCACACAAATAGTCAAAAAAAAAAATCCAGGACCTATTTTTTTCCTTCTTTTGCACTGGGTTATCGTTTAAAAAAAAACAATATGCGATGCATGCGAGTAGTTTCTCTAACAATTGGCACTTTATGGACAAAGATGAATCGACCTAAGGTAACAGATCCAGCAATAACGATTGTTTTATCCTGTTTGTATGTTGCCTATTCGCATGATATAAAACATTGCATTAACACCCGATTAATTTGCGAAATGCACCATTTGTGAGCCGGCATCAGTTATACTAATCAATCATTTATAATTGTCAATCATTTGTGTGTGTTTACTGTACTTCAAAGTTAGGTGGGGATTCGGATATTAGTATAATTTACCATGTATTGATTTGATGTATATATGATAGGTCAAGGCAACCAATCGATGTTAGTGTTGCTTTTCCTAATCGTGGATTACAATATCACCCAAAAGTGTTTCTCAAAACTGGATGGCCAAGGTTTTTTTTCAAAAGAAGCTCCCCTGTTCAGAGGTTGTTTGATCTATGGGTGCATTAGTTCAGTTAATTTCGAGCTCCCTCAAAATCAGCTCTGTCCTGGACAACTGAAATATAACATAGTAATTGTTAACGGTTAATCTGTGTGAGGCATCAGTCGTGAATCTGATCGAACATTTGTTTACACATTTGCTCAATACCTTTTCTAGTGCTCCATGGTCTTTAGACAGCATGTTCAACCAATCCAGACAGCAAGGAACGCCCTAGACAGAAGACGGGGTGGATGGAAACTGTGATTTAATTTATTTGTTAATTTACATATAAGTATTCACGTGAGTTCACTCGGTGACAGTTCTGCATATTTTATGATGCTGATAATATTTAGGGATGGGATAAGTTGACGATGATAATGTTAAAATGTGCACCTCTGGACTGGTTGCCGGCTGTGACGTTGCTGTAAAATGGCGCGAGTACTGCTCCACTGCAGACATGAATAGATTCAGGGATCCCCAGTTTTGTAATTGCTTAAGTAGAAATGTTTAGCACGTGTTCTTTGGAGAAAACGTTTCGTGATCCAACCGTTATCAGGTTCAAAATGTTGCAACGTATATGACCGGCTTTCAGGAAAAGGCATTTAGAACTGTTATGCATCAAATAAAATAGTTCATTTAAAAAAAAATATTGTTGCATTCAAATCCATTTCGGTTGTAGTGTTTTCTGTATAATCTGATGGTAAACCAATTTTCCTTTCTTGCGTGCACAGCCGCCCCCACCCATATTGTAATGCAGCCATGCAGAAAATGAAAATCAATACTGGGTGCAGCAGGAGGCGCTCTCCAGAAGCTGGTTTGGAGGCTCCAGATGCAGGATGAGGAGTTTTTGGTGAAATAAATGCTGTGAGGGGAAAGGGCGGACGCTCCCAATACAGCGCCACCTGTAGCTTAATGGTGACTGAACATTGGGTTACATATAAAGCACATTCCGGCAAGTGTCTTACAAGAATGCAGTTAATCCAGTAGAACTTTAGATAGGTTTTCAGGAAAACATAGTAATTTGCTTAAGATCCAGCTCCATATGTTAAAGAATACCTGAAGAGTTTTTGGTTGACTCCGTTTTTTGGGACAACTCATTCAAGGCATTGGTTCTAGATTGTTTCCCCCCCCCCCCCCCCCATTGACTAATTAAATGATAATCGTTTAAGTTGGTTGTTTCAAAATATGTTTTGGGCTTACAAATTCATTGATGTAGTGAGACATCGGTGTAATCAAATGTGTTTTGATTTACCAAGAAATTATCTATCAAATGTATACGGATTTAAAAAATTGATAGCACCTTATTGCTGCCATTTATCATTAGGTTATGAGATGCGTACAATTTATCAAATAATCTTGTGGTTTCAGGTAACTTTGGATATCTAAATTTTGAACTGTTTAATCTATTTCTCAGGATTTTGCCCCCAACTATTTTTTTTGTTACTATATGGTTCAAAATGGCGCATGGTGCCATTATTTTAAAATAATCTGCAGGATATGTCTTGTAATGCATGTGATTTATGAAACTGCAGAATAAGATGTGAACCTTTCAAATCATGAATTTATAATATCATTTTTAATATTACACATTGCTATGGCTGTAGGCTACACAAATGGGATACACTTTACAAAATCGGTGGACAATTCTAATTTTTTTAATAGTTCGCCATTGGTTCCTTTGGCATGTAAATGTTAAGTCAATGTTAAGGTGTAGCTGGATACCATTTCTCTTCAGTTCAATTGTCTTACGCGGTTATGTGCATGATTTTTCTCCCAACTCTTTACAGTACATATTAAGAGTAATGATATTTTTCTGGCATGAGGAATATCTTCATGGCTTACTTGCATTAATTGTACACTTCTATTTCTTCTCAAGAAATCTTTTACTTTTTTGCCTTTGTGGCTTAGGCTAAGGTTTACAAGCTTGGCTGGGTTATAGTACCTCTGCCAAATGGGTAATGAACTTGGCTATGAAATTCAAAATCTAGTAACTTGCAAAGTTTCTACTTAGCGGCATCTGTTGCAGTTTTCATGTACCTTCCCATTGAGATGAATGAAAGCGTTGAAGAGTGGGACCCCCCCCCCCCCACCACCACCATCAGAATAGGTGGTTCCCTTAATGCCTGATGGAGAATAGCTAACTAATCATGTATTTGCAATCAAACCAAAGATGTCAGTTGTCTGCATATGGATATCTCAATTGCATTATGCCATCTGAACCATTGTGTTGGCTGAAGGGCTCATTCTTAAATTATATTATGCATTAATTTTAACTATTAGTCTGCTAGTAGCTCCAGGGATTTGCGAGGAACCTTATTACTTTGTTTCTAAATTTTACTTTTTGCAGAAAAAAATATTTATTAATAAAATAAAACTCAATTCTGTTCGGTGAATTTTATGCTAAATCGTTTTTCTTAATTCTTCCCCTAATTACCTTTATTTCTATTTAATAAGATTTTTTTTATCTTCGTTTAAAACTGCAGGATTTTTGAGAGGTGGTATAAGGTTGAAAACTTTTTATTGACAACTGTCTGAAGTGTCAGGTCAAAACAAAAAACATGGATAACCATTCAGCATTAATTGGACGTTGCCAGAGAAGTAATATGGTCGACACTTGAGAATTTCAACTGTTGAATGCAGATATGTCCGTGACAGTGAAATTTCACCCTGACTGGAGTTCATTGTTAGTATTCCAAGGAGTGTACAAATGTTCATAATGGAAAAATATTTATGACCTCATCTCTTTTAAATACCAAAATTAATTTATCGTATGACTTCTAAATTTCCCTTTACATTTTTTCTAGCCATTATCTTGGATTTAGATAAAGACATGGATTAGGTTTATCCTGTGTGCTATGCCTTTGATGTTTACCTGACTGAATTGTGGCAATCATTTGAAAATGATACATCTTAAAATTAGACGTTGTCTTGGTTTTTTAACATGCCATGCAGGATTACTATAATATTTCCATTTATTCTTGGCAAAAGGAAATATAGTATTTTTAACTTGTGTAGATGCATCTGAGTTTTTACAAATCTGATTAGATCAACATTGCCAAGGGGAATTTAATGTCAATATATAATCATTAAATATTTCAACATTTGGGGTTGTTCCCTTGTAGAATAATTATTCCAGGATTATTTGGTTTATTATACTGGCAATACTCTTCACAGGTAGAGGCTTTGCTTCTTTGTAAATCTTAAAATTATTTAATGTCATAAGTCCTGGCAACTAATATGTTGACTGCTTTTGTGAAAGCAAGGAGAATATAGATGAACTGCATAATTGGCAGCTATTTGGCAACTGCTTGTTGTAGTCATTATCATTAAGTTAGTTTGAATTTAAGTCCTCAAAGAAAGTGAAAGCTTGTACATTATATACTTAACGTGGCATTTATTCTGTATAGATAGTGAACTGCCATTTATATTTGAACTTGAAGTCAATTCTTCAACTTCATAGGGAGACATTCATTGTTTTAAATGTCTAAAGATTTAAATTGCACATTTGGAGAGAAGCTTTGCCTGAACTTGGAAAGTAATTTTCATATTGTGAGAGGTGCTTAAAGCATATTAATTCTAAGATATGTTGAAGATTTCACAAATGGCTTGATGGTCTATATAACGAATCACTACGAAGTAAATGCTAAGAAACACAATTTTAATAACCTGAATCTGCCAATGTGACGTTTTCAATGATTTAAGTATCTATTTTGTTCCCTGCTTTACACCTTGAGGAATTTAAAAGTTGTCATACTTGCTTTAGTTAGATGAATGAAGATATTTGGTCAAGTTCCTGATGTGCATTCACCAGCTGTATGTGTGCATGTACAGCAAAAAATAGATTATCTTTGGGTAATGCTTCTGCTTGAATCATTGGCTAAGGGAAAATGGCAAAAAAAATGATCTTTGAGGTTAAAATCACCCTTTGCTCTCATGTTCCTGTGCTTTATTTCCTGACTATCAACTGTCATGTTTCAATGGTTTCTTTAATGTCACATGTACCAGGTACAGTGAAATACATTTTTTGTCATGGTGCCAAAGGATAATTTTGAAGAACCCTTTAGTTTTTCTTTAAATAATGTTTTTAAGGTAGTTATACAACCGTCCGAAGAAACTGCAGTTAATTGGTGCGGCCTTGAAGAAGAAAGGATGTTAGGAACTCACAATGATGTCAGATGGTTTAGATATGTGCCGTTAGAAGTGTCAACGGTGATATTTGCTGAAATAAATAGTACATAGTATGCATTGTAAATCTTCCAAAACTGCATATATTTAAGAACATCTAATTGCAGGGTAGGTACTTGGGCTGTAGTGTCAAACATTTGGAAATAGTCCAGTAGTTCAAAACCTCGGCCCAAAAATCTTTCATTACTTTATATGAATTTATTAAGAGGCAATGTTTTTGAGCTTCTCTGAAATGAAAATATCACTTTAGCCACATATCAGGTGCACATTGGTCAGTTGTAGGTGCGTGGTACTGTAGAGTAGGGATTAAAACAAACCATTGATTACTTTTGAGTTTGTTGCTGCTGCACTGAAGGAAATTATGATTTTGAGCTTGCATTGGGTTTGATTAGATTTATAAAATAGAATCTGAAAACTAACAACATGGAAGGAAATGTTGGCTCATTGTCGCTCTCCTGCGTAGTTCCACCTTTCAGAATTGGCTGTCATTACTCGTGTCATTACTCTTTGGGTATGCAAGCATTTGTTAATCACGATGATCACCACCCTTGCAGAGAATTAATTTAAGCCCATACAGACTTTGAGGTTTTTTTTCCCCTCCCAATATTTATTGCTGTATTTGCTGTACTAAGGTAATTGGGTCCTTTACCTGGTCTGTACCCTCATAATTATGTATATCTCAATGAAATCTCTGGTCATCTTCTAACAAACACAATCCCAAATTATCTCTTAATTCCTCGTAGCTAAAACTTTCCAAAACCTGACTCTGTATTTGAGTTTCATCTGCACCTTGTGCATTCTTATCTTTGCTGTATGTGATCAGAACTGTAGACTGTATTTAAAGCTGTGACCCAAGGAGAGTTGTATACAGTTCTAGCGTAACCTCGCTGCTTTACATTCTATGCCTCTGTTAGTGAAGAAAAACATCACTTGTGCATTTTTCACTGCATCAGTAACCTGTTCTGCTACCTTTGCAGATCTGTGGATATAAGTTCCAAGATTCCGTGTGTTTCATAACACCATTTTGTTCTCCCATTTATGTTATTTTCCCTTGCCTTGTGTCCCCAAATACCTTAAATTACACTTCTCTGGATTAAATTTCCTTTGCCACCTTACTACTCAATATCTTCCAGCAGTCTTAAAAAGCTCCTCATTGATGTCAAAGGTCTAGCCAGATCTATGTGTAAATTGGTATACATTTCAAAAAGGGACCACAAACGAACTGAAGTTTTTTTTTAATCACAAAAATTCGATAATTACCATTAAAGGCCCGGATTTGGAAATACTTTTTATATAAAAGTAGCTTATTTTCTTAGACCTGGCAAATCTGAGACTTTAAGCTACAGATTTAATTATAAGGCCTTTTAGTTTTTAATTACATTTTTAACCAATAAGTGATACTTATAAATATGAAAATCCATGTACCCTGCATGCATACCTAGATTTTTCATTTCTACTCGTGAAGAATGACTGCAGTATTTGATTTTCGTTAACCCTTTGGCAGAGGTGTACGTGAGAGAGCTGGTTTATAATTCATGTGTATGATTATTTTAAATTGTTGATTTCGTTATTGAGCTTGGCCCTTATCCAATATTTTTTTGCAAATTAGATTAGTGAGCTTCTGCTTTGCAGACAAATTAGAAGTTGACTTTTGACCAGATACCTGGAAATGGAAACGAGTGAAAGAAGTCGAGTGGAACTGGAACTTCAAAGCCACTGGGCAAATCAGAAGCAACAGAATGAATTGCAGGGATCAAAAAGTGCAAACTTCCTGGGTAATAGTTAAACATAATAGTCTGGTGCACAACTTTTGCAGACTAGATTGATGACCCGAATGCTCATGTACAAGAATTTATTAATACATTTATTTATACTTACTGGTCAGATTGCAAACACACCATCAACTATCTCTGGCAGCTCTTTCCATATACCCACCGTCTGTGTGAAAAAGTTGCCCCACGGTTTCCTTTTTTTTTAAAATGGAAAAAGATGTGATTAAGAAGCAATGAGTGATAGCAGGAAAGTGCCAGGGAAGTATGATGGCATGTGTCCTCTTTCAATACCTATATTTTGGGAGCCAAATGCTCCCCAATTGTTTCTATCAAAAATAGATTGTCAGTTTTTTCCTGAATTTTGCAATGCAACAATGTCATAATATTTTAAATTTAATTCTCATACAATTTTCCGATACCAATACATCATGATATAAATAGACAAGAAGTCTCCATCCATGCCATTCTTAGGAGAATCCACTCCTGACAAAGTGCATGCTGGCTACCCCTACAATATTTCATTTTGATTTATAGAGCATACAACTAGAGAGAAAATAAGTTTTATCACAATCATTGATAATTCGGGAGGAATTATTTGGAGTTGAGGTGCGAGCTACACATGTTTCTTGGTCACTGTGGCAACTAAACGATGCAGAGCTCAATGATCTGGATTTGTTTTAGTGCTTTCAGCCACCTCTATAAATGTGGCTATAAGATAGTGGTTGGCTGGTTTAATTATAAGATATGCTTTGTCTATTGTAAGTGGTGGTCAGATCTCTTAAATGAACAGTTGCAATTTAGTTAATTAGGAGCATTTAAAGTCCAGCATACATGTAGAAAGTAGCTGAACTAATGACAAGGACCTTGTATCTGGTGCTTGTGGCTTGTTGAAGACTCCAGAGAGAGCTGGGAAGTTGGATGAGACCTAGGGGTAGGATATTGAACACCACTCGCAAAAACACACCCTTTAAATTTACTCAACATAAGAAATTGTGATTTATCTCGTTTAATTAACCAAAATATTTGGTAAACATATAATGTGCCTGATGCATCATTGATCTTTCAGTAAAGTAGATTTGAACAATAAAGTGATTAAAATGGACAAAAGTCTCTTGTCACTCTGACCACTATATTTTATGAGGTTGCCCAAGATTTTTGACGTGAAGGAGGTACTTTGTCATTTAGTGGCTATATTCTGCAGGTCATAAAACAGACATATTCGGAACAAATTTAAACAGAAGAAATTAACTGTGGTATGAAGTTTCCATATTAGTGAGGAATATTAACTTTGTGTTGCTTGTAATATAGTTATTATTTTTACAATTCATATTTAACTATCCATTTAGAGATCCATATATTTAATTTGTATAAATTTTAGTGTTTGTAATCAAAGCAAGTCGGGAAGTGAATAATCTTCCTATAATTGCCCATTGACTGCAAAGAAACTTTGTATTATTGATAATGATAAAGGACTAAATTTACGTGTTATTGCCTAATTTAAAGTAGGTTGTATTTAAAATTGAGAATATTTTATCATTTATAAATGCATTAGCATGGTTTTGATGTGTTTGTATTGGTTTATTGTCATTTATACCATGATACAATGAACAGCTCTGTTTGCTTAATACCCAGTCAATTCATACGATACACGAGTACAATTGAGCTATACACTAACACAATGGGTAATACAAAGAGAAAAATACAAGTGCAGAATTTGTCACAGCATTATAGTACAGTTGCAAAGAAAATGCAAGATTTGCAGTGAGTAGGTTGGAAGATTAGCATCTGTTTACGGGAGGACTGTTCAGTAGTTTGATGACAATATGGATTTGTAAGGAATGGGGAAGAGGAAGAGGAGGAGGAGGAATTGACAATGTTTTGGGTTGAGCCCTTATTTAGGACCAAGGGTGGTATAAAGAGAGAAGCAGTGATAAGATGTTCACCAGTGGGTGATTGGTGGACCGAAGAGGGGTGAGGGATGATGGGCAGCTGGGGGAGGAGGAGGATGTGGTATTTTGAGGCAGAGGCAGGTGGATGATAGATGGAGGCAGCCAATAAAGGCAGGTGATGATAATTCCTCAAACTGCTGGAGGGTTATAGGCAAGTATGCATAGGCTTATAATGCTAGGATGTGATAAGTAAGGAAGATAATAAGGAAACCACTAGGAGAGAGGTGAAGGGCAAGGGGAACCAGACTTTTGTGGGGGATTGGGGACGACTGTTGGGATGGATAATTAGGTGGCTGGAACTAGGAGGGAAAAGGGTAATGTAATGGGATGATTACCTGCAATAGGTGAGTGTGGAGAGAAAAATATCCTTATTGTGGATGGAGGTGTATGAAGACTAGACATTCATAATGAAGATGAAACGGGTAAGGAAAATTGGAATTTATCAAAATGATGGCCGGCAAGTTAGATGACCTATATATGGGTGGGAAGTGTTTGGACAAGGAGAGAAATGATAGCGTTACGGTAAAAGAAGACGGGTTCTGTGGGACAAAATGAGGAAAAATAATGGGCCTAACAGGACAGTCCAGTTGGGTGATTTTGAATAAAAGCTAGAAGCAATAAGTGCTGTTGGGGGGCAAAAGCTTGGAGTCTGGAAGGAAGATCCATTATTTTGTTGAGATTTGTGACAAGGATTACGTCTCTTACATTTCTATATTGTGAGATGGAGTTTCTTGCAGTCACTGTTTGGCTCTGCATTTTGGCGATCCGTTCTGGTAATACGCATTATTGAGAATGATGAAATTTATGCTTTAAGTATGGACAATTTGAAGAACTTTTAGTTATACAGGGAGGATATAGATGTCCATCCATCTTCACAATTAGTTTTGAACTTTTCAGAGCAATTAGTTTGCAATTTTGGAAGTCTTGTGGACAACTGAAGTTTAAGATTCTTTATATTTGGAACATGTTACACTGTCTAAACTATGCTGGATAACATGGTTTGAATGCTTAGGAAAAGTATTAAGTTATACTTAATTTATTCAAAGCAAAAACTTTGATTTGAAATTTACATTAATTGAAATTTTGGTACCAAATAATTAGAAACATTAAAAAAAATAGGTGCAGGATTAGACCATTCAGCCCTATGAGCCAGCACCGCCATTCAATATGATCACGACTGATCATCTAAAATCAATACCCCGTTTCTGCTTTCCCCCCCCCCCCCCCCCCCATATCTCTTGATTCCTTTAGCCCTAAGAGCTAACTCTTGAAAACATCCAGTGAATTGGCCTGCACTGCCTTCTGTGGCAGAGAATTCCACGGATTCACAACTTTCTGGGAGAAGACGTTTTTCCTCATCTCAGTCCAAAATGGCCTGCCCCTTATTCTTAAACTGTGACCCCTGGCTCTGGACTCCCCCAACATCGGGAAAATTTTTCCTGCATCTAACCTGTCCAATCCTTTAAGAATGTTATACCTTTCTATAAGATCCCGTCTCATCCTAAATTACAAGCCCGGTCGACCCATTATTTTATTATATGTCAGTCCCGCCATCCTGGGAATTAACCTGGTGAACCTACGCTGCACTCCCTCAATAGCAACTAAGTCCTTCCTCAAATTAGGAAACTAAGATTGCACACAATACTACAGTTGCAGTCTCACCAGGGTCCTGTACAACCTAAACTCAAATCCTCTCGCAATGAAGGCCAACATGCCATTAGCATTCTTCTCTGCCTGCTGCACCTGCATGCTTACTTTCAGTGACTGATGTACATGCACATCCAGGTCTTGTTGCATCTCCCCTTTTCCTAATCTGACACCATTCAGATAATCTGTGTTCCTGTTCTTTCCACCAAAGCGGATAACCTCACATTTATCCACATGATATGGCATCTGTCCATTCACTCAACCTATCCAAGTCACCCTGTAGCCTCATAGCATCCTCGTCGCAGCTCACACTGCCATCCAGCTTTGTGTCATCCGCAAACGTGGAGATGTCACATTTAATTCCCTTGTCTAAATCGTTAATATATATTGTAAATAACTGGGGTCCCAGCACCGAGCCTTGTGGCACCCCACTAGTCATTGCCTGCCATTCTGAAAAGGACCCGTTAATTCCTACTCTTTGCTTCCTGTCTGCCAACCAGTTTTCTATCCATGTCAATACATACGCTGAATACCATGTGCTCTAATTTTGCACACTAATCCCATATGTGGGGCCTTGTTAAAGGCTTCCTGAAAGTCCAGGTACTTGACATCCACTGACTCTCCCTTATCCATTATACTTGTTACATCCTTAAAAAATTCAAGTAGATTAATCAAGCATAATTTCCCCTTCATAAATCCATGCCTATTTTGACTGATCCTGTGGTAGACAAACATGCTTGAGAAACTCAGCGGTGAGGCAGCATCTATGGAGAGAAAGGAATAGGTGACGTTTCGGACGGAGACCCTTCTGATCCTGTCACTGCTTTCCAAATGCGCTGCTATAACATCTTTAATAATCGACTCGAGCATCTTCCCATCTACCAATGTAAGGCTAACTGGTCTATAATTCCCCGTTTTCTCTCTCCCTCCTTTCTTAATAAATTGAGAAATTGGCTACCCTCCAGTCCACATGAACTGATCCAGAGTGGAGAGAACATTGGAAAATGATCACCAATGCATCCACAATTTCTAGGGCCACCTCCTTAGGTATTCTGGAATGCAGACCATCAGGCCCTGGGGATTTATCTGCCTTCAATCCTAACAGTTTACCCAACACCGTTTCCTGATTAATGTGGATTCCCTTCAGTTCCTCCCTCCCACTAGATATACTCGGTCCACTAGTATTTCTGGGAGATTGTTTGTCTTCCTTAGTGAAGACAGAACCAAAGTACTCATTTAACTGCTCTGCCATTTCCTTGTTTCCCATTATAAATTCACCTGTCTCTGACTGTAAGGGACCTACATTTGTTTTCACTAATCTTTTCCTTTTTACATATTTAAAGACATTTGACAGATAGCTAATTTGTTTTAATTTGTTTGTTTGCTGGGAACAAAAGCATCAATTTTTTTTACAAATGTGGAAAAATGGGTACTTTGCAGGGACACTGCAAATGTGCTAAATCAAAGAGATGGGAGAACTGGACTAAAGGGTTTATTAAAGTTACAAGCTTTAAGAACATGGCAAAAAGATGTTGATGTGTGGGAAAGAGCTGCAGATGCTGGTTTAAATCGAGGGTAGTCGCAAAATGCTGGAGTAACTCAGCGGGTCCGGCAGCATCTCTGGAGCGAAGGAGTGGGATTTTGGATTAAAGTTGGCTAATGAAGAAAAGGGTGATGGGTTGGTGAAGGAAATGGAACAAAAATAGTTAAAACTTGGAAAACAATACATTTGAAGAGTTGAGGTTGGTGGTGTGCTGATATGAAACAAGGTTCAATGTTACATGACCTTGAATGGAATCAGGTTATAGGTAACAAACTATAAAATGCTGAAATTTACAGACTGGTGCTGATATTAACTGGTAATTTGAGGCAGAGGTGGGAGAAAAGTGTTTTTCTACCAGGATGGAAATAAAGGATAACATTTCACAATTGTGGTTCAAGGTTAAAGGACAGTCTGATTAATACCAAGATGGTGCCTGGAAATGGATAGCGTCGGTTGGTAGAGATTTGTGAAAACAGTCATAGCCTGTTACTTTGATCCTATATAGCTGGAAAAATTATTTTTTCATCAAGGCTGGCAGTTGAAGATTTGGAAGGTCATTTAAATGTGGAAGATGTATAGCTGAAATAAAAACATCCAATTATTTGAAGTTTTAACAGGTTAGGCAACATCTGAGGGGAATGGAGTTAATGCTTTCAGTCAATAACCTCATTCTAACGAACCTCTACGTGAGCTCAGAGAACAGTTACCCTTCTTTTGATTAGATGTGTCACTGCCTTCCTGACGCAGGTAATCGGCAATTCTTGAGGTAAGCAGTAGGTCTGTATGGGAGTGAGATGAAACATGGGGTCAACTTGCTGAATTGAAAGGAGGTCTTCTACAAAATGGTCAGCCAGTCTGCTTTTTGGTTTCTTCATTGGATCGGGGACTGCATGATGGCCATTTAAAGAAACATATTAAAATGGCAGATGTACAAGTAAATTGCTGCTTCGACAGGAGGATGGTGGGATCCAATAAACTTAAAAGCACATTTCTATCAGTTGTTAGGGAAGACAATACAGTTGTGTGGCCATGAATGTTGCAAAGGAATATAATTGAAGGGGAAAAGTGAAGAGAGTATCAAAAATGGATTGAAGATAGAACAAAACAGCACTTTGGCCTACAATATATGTGCTGAGCATGATGTCAATTTAAACTCTGCCTGTTTGTGATCCACATCCTTCCATTCCCGGATATTAATGTGTGTATCTAACATGCCACGGTCGTATATGCTTCCTCCACCACCTCTGGCGATGCACTTCAGGCACCCGCCACTCTATGTGTAAAAAAAACTTGCACCACACATCTCCTTTAAACGTATCTCCTCTCCCCTTAAACCTATATCCTCCACCCTGGGAAAAACATTCTGACTGTCTATCATATCTATGTGCCTCATAATTTATATACTTATATCAAGTTGCCCCTCAGTCTCGGCTCCAGAAAAAAAGTCCCAAGTTTATCCAACCTCGCGTTACAGCTGATGCACTAAGCAATGTAGCAACATGATAAACCCCTTCTGCACCCTCTCCATATCTGTCTATAATGGGGCAACTTGAGTTGCACACAATACTTCAAATGTGGCAGTACCAGTTTTGTAAAGCTGCAACGTGACTTCCTGACTCTTGCACTCAGTGCCCTGGCCAATGAAAGCAAGTCTATCAAGCTGTGATCCAATTACATAGTGATATTTTGAAATGGTAATGACATTGTAGGATTAAATACACACAAATTGGGAGTCTTTAGATCTTTGCTTTAGTGCAGTCTGATGCATTGTCTTTATTTAAGAAAATAGTGTGCGGTTTATGGTTTTGATGACACATTCAACTTACCGAACCTATGCAAGCTGTAAGATCATTTTCATCGGTATCAGTTTGTAGCCTATTCTCCCTTGCATACTCATGCACCAGGGAGGAGGGGGCAATTCACAATAGATGGTGTACCATCACATCTTTGCGATTTGAGATAATATAACAGATATCAGTACATTCAGTGGAAGCTCACAGAGCAATTGGAAAGTATGCAGGCATTCAAAGTCGGAGTTGGACCATTGAGCTGTGAGGCAGCAATGGTACCTGCTTTGCCATTGTATAATCCTTGCTGGTCAGCAAGAGGACTGACTGCATGCAATAATGTCCTTACTAAACTGTAAATTGCAAGGTAAAATGCAATTTTGCAAAACATATTTTTCTGTACAAATTTGCAATGGAGAAGGATCCACATTGGGGCCTGAACACATTTTAGGTGTTCTTAATCTGTGCTGTTTTTTATTAGCTGTTCTATATATAAATCACTGCAAGAGGTTGAATTTTACTTTATTCTTCAGTTTGGTGTATCTCCAGTGTGCTGTTCCTCTAATTCTTTGTTATGCTTCCCTCGCTGCATCCATCTTACTTGTGACATGAACACTGTAATTGTGGGGGGAGATTTTCCTGCCAAACTGAAGGGATGGTGTAATTCTACTTTATTGTCATTGCCATGGCTGAGCTATTATATGTTTAGCAAGCTGTAAAACAAGGTAATTTTCTCACTAGCTAATAACATTGGTATGCTTAAACTATACTTTCACTCCTCTGGCTTGATACTACTTGTAATATAATTAGTCTTGATGGCAAACCTCTGGTATTTCACCCAAAAAAAGTGTTTGCTACCCATGAGGTGTTGAATTCTATCTAAATGGCAGTGTAAATTGAAATAAAATGCAGAAAAAGAAAGGAAATGATATATTTTGAGAATAGGCCTGTCTCATACAACTTGTGGGTTGAGCTAAACTTGTGTAATATTAAAATGGCAGGCCTTTAACTTTTTTTACTCTGAAAAATGTGTGTTAAATATTTGTTATTCACAGTGTGCTTTACTCACAAAAATGGTTGTTCTACAACCTAGATTTTGCAGAAATAACGGCTGAGTAAAAGTGAAACTGTTATATGCCTCTGTTTGTTCATATTATTGACCCAGAGAATGCATCTGTGTAATTGCATATGAAAAGTTTATATTTTGCTTCATAATAATAATAATAATAATAACTTTATTACGGATTCAAGGTCCAGACAAGGGGCAACATTACATTTTAAAAAATGCATTGCATCTCAAATATCATAAATATATATAAAATCCTGGTAAATCACATAAAAACATCATAATTTATATATTTAAATAAAAAATAGTGAAAGTAATTGCAGATACCTAATGGACAGTCGCTGACATTCAAGCATATTTATTTTTTTGACTCAGTCAGCCATTTTACACCTCTTTGGTTGTAATATTTAATTTTCCAAATGTGGTCACTTTTATCTTTTTCTGTTTGGTTATTTGGCATTGCACATCTTGTTGATATTTCTGTTCAGATGATGTATTTTAGTATGGATGGAGAAATATTTACTTATATTAATGTCGGGTCTGATTTCACATTTTAATTTTATTGAGCAGCTCCAGTGATATTTGTTAATGGATATGTCTTCCCTTATGCACAGTTTGCAAATGAAAATCTGACTCAACATGACCTAATCTTGTAAACTGTCGTTCATTTTGTTTGTGGCAGAGCAGTTGGAGCTTGTGTATGATGAAGCAACTTTGGTCCTTAAGTTTTTCTTCCGTAACATTTTCTTGCTATTATCCATTTATTTTTTACGTTCCAGTGTTTGGTTACAGTGACTTGGACGGGGTATGAGTAACTCCTTTCATACATCACAAAAAAAACTACCTTTTCATACATAGCAACCAAATGCAGTGTTTTAAAAACAAAACGGTGTTTTAAAATATTAATCCATTTTGAATTTGAGTCTAGGCATAATAAGGGTTTTACAATTGTGCAGGTTTTATGGACCATTGCACAAACTTTGCTAACAAATCAACTGTGCATGGCAACTTGGGTTGAGAATATTTTTAAATAACAAATATTTAAAATGTATGTTTCAATCTAATTTACCTAGACTGCTTGGTTGGAAAAGACTGATCAGTGGCATGATACAATTGAGGGCGAAGGAAAAGAGAAATTGTGCACCAAATTAACATCTATTGAAGGTATACTTTCCTTTAGACATTTCCATGTTTGAAAGCTCTAATTTATTTTAGTTTATTTGATTGCTTAATTAGATCTTTTTAATCTAAATTTCCGAATGTAAATGTGTAAAATTTAATCTAATCCACTAAACAGGTTGCAAATTCTCCGATATCTATTATATTATCTGATATCTTCTGTAGAAAATCTTTTCTTACCTGGAATTACTTCAAATCAAACACTCAGTCATTTTCAAATTATTTAAAATATCAAATATGTAACCTGGAGTGCCAGGCGTGCTCACCAAAAATGTTTCTTATGAAGCATCTGTTGTAACTGCCCAACTCTGAACTAATTTGAGATAGCCTATTTACTATCAATGTGCCAACATTAGAACGATTTATCACATAGTTCCCTTTCTGATTAACCTTTTAATTTTCATGCTGCCATTTAGTTGTTTTGACATTTTGTCCATTCAAAAGTTGTACTTTGTTTCCTACAGAGATCCCCTTCATCCACAAGCTGTTAAATCTGGGGACAAAAGTTCAGGTGAGATGGTTTATTCAATGTATTGGCGTCTAAAATACAGACTTTTGCTGATTCAGGTAGTTATAGAAACATTCTCAATGTAAAACATTAACATTAATGCTCTCCGCTAATGCTGTTCCACTGGAGTATTTCCAGTATTTCATTACTTTATTTGCAGTTTTCCGCATCAGTAATATTTAATATATTGTGTGTGTGTGTGTGGCCTCCAGGGGGTGCAAACTGTTCTCTGATTCTGGTTTCTGTAAGTTCCTGGAGTCTAAACTCCACTTGTTACAATTTGGAACTTAATGGATGAGTATTCAAAAGAGATCTCAATAAAACAATGAAGGAAGGAGCTCAAGCTTGCCCCACCATTAAATATGACCATAGCCAAGAGGTTGCCTTGTACCTCCTCTGTGTCAGTTCCCTATAACCCTCAATTCCTCGATCTTTACAGTATTTATCCATAACGAGTCACAAGGTTAATTCGCGGGATGGCGGGACTGTTATATGCTGAGAGAATGGAGCGGCAGGGCTTGTATACCCTGGAATTTAGAAGGATGAGAGGCGATCTTATTGAAACATATAAGATTACGGTTTGGGCACACTCGAGGCAGGAAACATGTTCCCGATGTTGGGGGAGTCCAGAACCAGGGGCCACAGATTAAGAATAAGGGGTAAGCCATTTAGAACGGAGATGAGGAAACCCTTTCTCACACAGAGTTGTGAGTCTGTGGAATTCTCTGCCTCAGGTGGAGGCCGTTTCTCTGGATACTTTCAAGTGAGAGGGCTCTTAAAGATAGCGGAGTCAGGGGATATGGGCAGGAACGGGGTACTGATTGTGGATGATCCGCCATGATCACATTGAATGGCGGTGCTGGCTTGAAGGGCCGAATGTCTACTCCTGCACCTATTGTTTATTGTCCACAATAGGTATCTAATGGTCTGGCTATCCTCATCCTCTGTAACAGAGCATTCCAGAACTTCACTGCGCTTAAAATCTCCTTGCATTTTAATTTAACTTACCAGCCCTTTATTTTGTGGGGATGTCTCCATAGTTTGTGACTTCCACTTATGCAAATAATTAAATCCTCCCTGTCCAACCTCTTAGGATCTTTTTGAGGAAGGTCAACCAACATTCTTCTACACTCCAAGGAATGCAGACTCAATCGGTGCAGCTTATTGGTAACACAACTCCTTCATTTGTGCACTACAATAATTAAATCCCTGAACTTGACTCATTTGCAGGCGCTTGCCATTTAAATATTCTGCCTTTTGATTCCTCCTACCAATATTTATGGAAATATTAGATTGATATTGGAGGTTTTGTTGAATTTTGGGAAATCTATCAGAGATCTGTCATGTTGAGACATGGTGGAGATTTGATCTAAGGGGCATTGGTAAAAGTATGGATTTAAGTTATTTCCTGGTGTGTTGCAATATGAGGTGCATGTGAATAATCCACTGTTTAACCCCCATCTCTTGTGGTTTGGTTTCAAAATTACTTGTATGGCTGTGCCACATCAACAAAATGACCATTCTTCATGCATGAATCCAGACACTGAATTCTACCAGGTTTATTTGAGTTCACTGCACACCATCAAATCCTGGAACAGTTAAACATCTTGAGATATTGAATCGTTTACTAATGTCTTAGTGGCCACAAACCAGAATTAAATGTATTTTTAATTTCTTATAATTTAACAGTTGAGAGGTCTGAAAATAAATGAAATCTTGAACTTCGTTTTTCTTTCTTCAATTATTATTATTTTCAGTCAGACAACTTTCTTACAAGGAGCTTCAGATGATGGAATCTTGCATAGAACACAAAGTACTGGAGTTGCTCAATAGGTCGGGCAGCATCTCTGGAGGACGTGAGTAGGCGGCATTCCAAGATGTCACCTATCCATGTCCCACAGACATGTTGCCTGATCTGCTGGGTTGGTTATTCCAGCACTTTGAATTCTCCCCAAAAATTTTATATAAATACATACCTGTTGTGAGTGCTCCACAGAGCATCGTGCCTAATAAAGCCTAAGATGATTCATTTGATGTGATATTCCCTTAGTTTGTGGATGTTTCACAGTCCTGCTACTACAGGTCCACCATTGATTTTCTGGCAACTGGTGGTCCGGCACTTCCTTTAAACTGGAAAAAACCACGAGAGCACATTTGAACCCCACTTCCAGAAATCCCCACCGAAAATGTGCACAGGCTGGGTGAGGGGACCGATCTCAGCCTCATCGGCACCTGTGCGGCCGAGCGGTGGGTTGAAATTGCCTCCTGCGGTCGCGGCTCTGGAATCCAGCAGATCAAAGGTTCTTAAAAGCCCTTATAGTACCTAACCCCATTTTCACTCTTGTCAGTTTGTTTCAGGCACCCACTACACCCTGAAAAATAAAATAGAAAATGTGCCCTGCACATCTCCTTTAAATTTTGCCTGTCTCGCTTTAAAGTTTGACATTTCCAGGGGGAAATGGGTATAATTGTCTACCCTATTTATGCCTCTCACATTTTGTTACATACCTATGTGTCGGGTGTCCCCTGGAAAATAATGATTCTCCAGAGAAAATAATCCAAGCTTGTCCAACCTTTTCTAGCTAATACCCTCTAATCACAGCAGCATCCCTGTAAATCTGTTCTGTGTCCTTGACAAAGCCTTCATTTCCTAGTAATGGACCAATCAGAACTGCGCACGATATTGCAAATGCGGCCTAACCAGACCCCTATCAAGCTGCACATACTTATGCCCTGACTGATGAAGTTGAGCAAACCATATGCCGCCTTTATCCACGTGTTGCTACATTCAGGACACAATTGAACCCCAAGATTCCTCTGTATAACAATGCAGTTAAGGCTCTTGCCATTAATTATATATTTTCCCCATACATTTGACCCCCCAAAATGCTACACCATGTGCTCAGTCGGATTGGTGTAGCTTTTTCTCTGTACATTTGCTTTTTCTCTGTACATTATTATAGATGATCTTATAAGGCAATGAATACTTTGGCAGCCTTCCTCACTTCACTGGTTTTGGTGTAATCTGCAAACATACTAACCAATCCATTTACATTAATAGGTAGACAAAAGTGCTGGAGAAACTCAGCGGGTGAGGCAGCATCTATGGAGCGAAGGAAATGGGAAACGTTTCAAGCCAAAATCTTTCTTCAGACTGGAAGAAGGGTTTCAGCCCTAAATGTTGCCTAATTCCTACGCTCCATAGATGCTGCCTCATCTGCTGAGTTTCTCCAGCACTTTTGTCTACCTTTGATTTTCCAGCATCTGCAGTTCCGTCTTAAACACTTACATTAATATCCTAGTTGTTTGTATGTTTTTCAGAAACACCATAGCCACAGCACATATATACCTGCGTAATTCCGCTGGTCTCAGACTTCCAGCCAGAATAACCTTTCCACCACAACCCTCTGTCCTCTGAGTGAGTCAGTTCTGAATCCAAATGACCAAGTCACAATGGGTCTTAATCTTCTGGATCAGATCCCCTTGAGAGACTTCATCGGTCATTTCCATGATATCAGAATTCATCAGTGTTATACAAATCTATTGCTGGTCTGCATATTATTACCTCTTAAGCTTGATTGATCAATTCACAAGTAATGTGGAATCTGGTACGAAATTTGAACATAGGAGGGATATGGTCTGAGTGCAGGTAGATTAGGGGAAAACAAATGGTCGGCACGGACTGGAAGTGCCGAGAGGGCCTGTTTCTGTGCTGTAATTGTTATATGGTTATAGTCGTTAATGGAATGGGATACTAAGCATTTGAAGAAATCCATACACCGCAAAGAAAATGCACAAGTATATTTATTTCATTCCTACAGTGGTTTCACTTGGGTTGTTTAATGATATGTAGTTCTTGGTAATTTATGCCACATTTAACCTTATTTTGAAAATAATTCCATCGGGGCTTACCTGTGCTCTTTTTGGTTTGAACAGAAACGATGTACCAGCTTCCTGTTAACAACCTTGCAAATCTAAGAAAAGCTCGTAAAACGGTGAAAAAAATCCTTACTGATATTGGGTTAGATTATTGTAAAGACCATATCGAGGTAAGTAGAATGCATTTTGGAAGGGGTTGAAATTATATCACATCCTAATTGTACCAGGATTTTGTTAGCATTTCAAAATGAACATAGCAAGTTAAGGCAATTATTACATTTATTATATGATGGTCCAGAATTTGCTGTTCTTAAGTTGTAGAAATTGCAACTAGGGAGATGTTATTCTGATGTGATAAAAGGATGCTCTTCTGGATGACAAAGTATTACAGAGCTTTACTAAATTTATTCCATAATGCCACGAGTGCTGGTTGGATCTGGATATGTAGGGTAAAATTTCAAATATCTTCTAATAGTGCAGAACTTGAAATTATGGTAAACAGTGAAGAAGAAAATAGGAGACTGCAAGAAGACAGGGTGGCACAATGTGGAATTCCGCAGGCACATGGAAGTGGCAGATGGAATTTAATACAATTTAAATAAAGTAATTGGCAGAAAGAATGAGACAGTGTAGATCAAATGGCAGTGTTCTTGATGTATTGTTATGCATTGATGGAGTAGTGAGTAAAGTTTATGGCAAAGAATGTAAAAGCAGGAAAACTGCATAAGATCCCCACAAGTTGTATGAGGACAGGGTATAAGTTATTTGTTTGGTCACAACAAGAGGATTGTATCCAATTCTGGCTACTACCTGTTAAGAGAGGTTGAGTAGATCCAAGACTATTTAAAAAATTAAAAAAAAAAAAATTCCAGGTTGATGTTTGACTTAAAGTTTGGATTACTCTTTTCAGAGCATAGGCGGTTGAGAAGCAAATTGAAGATGTATAAGATCATGATTGTTTTAATATGAAAAGTAGAGGGAACTGTACTTAGAAGCAGTGCTTCAAAGACAAGATGGCGCAAATTTCAAATTTGGATAGAATAAGGGGAATAATAGCAATCCTGCATAAAATATTGGGTTGCAAATAGACTATTATTAATTTGTAGAAATGTAACCTCGGTTGAATAAGTGTATATTTATAACCTGGAACAGTGACCGTAAGAGCCCTGGAAAAGATTACACAAGGCTTTAAAAAGAGAATTGGAATTGCACTCTAGGGACAAAAATTTGCCAGGGAATGAGTCTGATAATCCTGCTTTACTATAAGATGTATTGTCATTTGTCTGGCCACTCCTGCTGTGACAGCAGTTCAACGCTTTGGCATTGAATTTGCAACTATTGGACAAATTACTACTGAAGTAATACTGCATTTTGAGAACTCAAGTTTGTATCATTTTGCTGCTTACAGCTTTATAGGATTAATTTATATTGTGTGTAAATATAGAAATTGTAAGAATATTGTTTTGACGAAGCTTCAGGAAAGGTTTTTAAGAACTAATGAATTCAATAGTAGAATTACTCTAATTCCAGGATTTTAAACAGTTTGAACCAAATGATTTCTACCTAAAAAACACTACTTGGGATGATGTCTCACTATGGGATCCTTCTTCCACAAAGCTGCAGGTTGGTTTCATTTCAGATTTTGAATATATTGACAGTTAAGTTATGGTTACATGTATGATTCAGCCATAACTAGTTATCAGGAAGATATTTATCTAGTTATCAGGAAGATCTTTATTACTACAGGATCCTTCATTCTTTTGGTCTGCAATTTTTTAACTAATGGTTCGATGATTGTGTTGGTAAATCCGGCAGTTCAAGACATTTGATGCATCTCTCTGTATATATGAATTGTAGTTTAATGCAGTTGAAATATGTTGTATATATTTATTCAGTTCTCTCAAGCCTCACTGCTAACTGGAGTATCAGCACAACATGTAAAGTAGTATCTGTGCTATTCTTGTGTAGACACTAAAACTATATCATGGCTAAATAACGTAAAACTGATTTAGAGCAGTTTTTGGTAGTGAATTTAAAAATGAAACTTCTAAAATTGAAAAAATATTGTGTATCTATATTTACACAATTTATTTACAGTATTCTAATGGTTTTGTTTAAATCATAAACGAAGTAATATTAGATTGATTTACATTGCAATATGAACTAAACATCTTTTTTTTTTTTTTTTTTTCAGGATTATCGTACAAAACCATTTTGCTGCAGCGCTTGTCCTTTTGCATCCAAATTTTTTTCTGCCTACAAAAGCCACTTCCGGAATGTTCATAGTGAAGATTTTGAAAACAAAATCCTCATCAATTGCCCTTATTGTCCATACAATGCCGACAGAAAGACCCTGGAGACCCATATCAAAATATTTCATGTTCCTCTCTGGAAAGTACCTAGTGGAGGCAAGAATGCACATCATGAAAAGTCAAAGCAGGATAGCAGTCTTAAACTGAAGCATGGTGACAGTGTGGAACAAGCAGTCTATTACTGCAAGAAGTGTACTTACCGTGATCCCCTTTATGATGTTGTCAGGAAGCATATTTACAGGGAACATTTTCAGCATGTGGCAGCCCCTTATGTGGCAAGAACAGCAGATAAGTCAGTGAATGGAACATTTTCTGCCACTAATGGAAGAGAGGATGGGACTGTGCATTGTAAACGTTGTCTCTTCATACCTAAAACGTACGAAGCCTTGGTGCAGCATGTTATTGAAGACCATGAACGAATAGGATACCAAGTAACAGCTATGATAGGGCATACTAATGTGGTTGTTCCAAGATCAAAACCCTTGATGCTGATAGCACCAAAGCCACATGACAAGGCTTTATCTGCTGGAAATTATCAGGGTGGGAAAGGTTCAATGCAGCAGAATATGAATCGTGCATCTATGTCAAAAAATACACAGAATTCAGCTGTCAATCTTATGTCGGGTGGTGGTCGTCTGCCACCAAAGTACGCTGTTTCATCGATGGCACATAACTATTCTTTGGGTCAACAAATGAGGCTCCCACTGCCAGGTGGTTTACCAGTTTCTATGCAGCAGCGACCACAAACAGTAAAACAGTTGATCTCTGGTGGCAATGGGCGACAATATGGAGTTGGTGCCGGTGAACAGAGGAGAGCATCGCAGATGCAATATAATGTTCAGTCAGGAAGTATGACTGGTAACAGTGGATCAAGTCAATTATCAATGAAACAGTCACAGTTCAATATGTCTCAAGCTCAGAGGATGCAAGGATTATCTGCTTCAGCAGTAAAGTCATTAACTTCCCCAACAGGCCTAACTAATTCTGCTAACCAGAGCCCTGCGTTAGCAGGGTCTGCTGCTCAGAAGTGGAAGATTTGCACAATGTGTAATGAGCTTTTTCCAGAAAGTGTGTACAGCATACACTTTGAAAAGGAGCATAAAGCTGAAAAGATCCAGGCTGTAGCTAATTACATTCAGAAGATCAACAGTTTCACAAGCAAATGTCTCTACTGTAATCGCTATTTACCCAGTGAAACACTGCTTAACCATATGCTTATCCATGGACTCTCATGTCCTTACTGTCGTTCCACTTTCAATGATGTTGAAAAGATGGCTGAACATGTAAGAATCCTTCACATTGATGAAGAAGTGGGACCCAAGACTGAATCAACATTAACTTTTGATCTGTCTACACAGAAAGGTAGTCGCAGTAATATACAGCTCCATGTTACTACATACAGTACATCTGAGAGTACCTCGGTGGAGAATACAAATTATCGGCCCCAGAATCAGAACTTGGGTTTTAGAAAGCCAGAAGGGCAGTTGCAGCAGCCAAAGCCACAGGTCAAATCCAAAATAAAGCCAGATTTGAATTCTATACCTCAAACCCAGATACCCTATAAAAATGATGTGGGCAAAACCCTTTGTCCTTTGTGCTTTTCTATTTTGAAGGGCCCAATATCTGATGCTTTGGCGCACCATCTGAGGGAACGGCATCAGGTGATACAAACAATTCATCCGGTGGAGAAAAAGCTTACCTATAAGTGCATTCACTGTTTGGGAGTCTACACGAGTAACATGACAGCTTCAACCATAACATTGCACCTGGTGCACTGTAGAGGTGTTGGAAAAACCCAAAATGGTCAGGATCGGAGCCTTACTCATGCCAAAGTAACACACTCGCCAAGTGTAATGCCCATGAAGCGAGAATATGAGTATGCATATGGGGACTTCGCTTTAATGAAAAAAAGGAAATTGGATGGTGAAGAACCTGTTCAGAGTTTTACCCCGGGAGACGATAAACCAGAGGAGCCAGTAGCTTTAGCTATTGATCCCAAGGGTTATGAGGATGAGTCCTATGAGGCCAGAAAAATGTTCCTTACAAACTATTTTAACAAACAACCATACCCAAGCAGAAGGGAAATTGAAAAGTTGGCAGCTGGCTTATGGTTGTGGAAATCTGATATTGCCTCCCACTTTAGCAATAAGAGGAAGAAATGTGTTCGAGATTGCGAGAAGTACAGGCCTAAAGTATTGCTTGGATTTAACATGATGGAGACGCGAAAAGTAAAGCACAATATGGACTTTGGGCCGACTTGGAATATACTAAATAACAAAGAAATAGTTGGCAAAGAATCTGTTACTTTAAAACCAAGCATAGAAAAGGTAAATCAGAAACTGGGAAAAGGGAGACGAGATTTGATTCGGGGACCGGAAAAATTGGAGGGAACTGTTTTAGATTTGAGCTCTCAAATGGAGGAAAATTCAAATCCAAACTTGGGAAAGATGAAAGGAAGAACTGTGAACCTGTGCTCAGAAAATGTGGAGGGAAGTGCTTTAGACTTGAGCACTCAGATGGAAGAAAGACCTTCAAATGCCGGCTCTGCAATGGAGGAGGGAACGCCATTGGATTTGAGTGCTCAGGTGGTGGAGGAAAGTCCTTCAATCAAGAGCACTGAGATGGTGGAGGAAAGTCCTTCAAATATGAGTTCTGAGATGGCAACAGAGAGCCCTTCAAATGTAAGTTCTGATATGGTGGAGGGAAGTGCTTTAGATTTGAGTTCCCAGATGGTGGAAAAAAGCCCTTCAAGCATGAGTGCTGAGATGGTGGAGGAAAGCCCATCTAACATGAGTGCTGAGATGGTGGAAGCAAGTCCTATAAATACGAGTCCTGATAATATGGAGGAAAATGCAACAAATGCTTTTGTTGGTGAAGATTTGTCATCAAGTGAAATGAGTGGTTTGCAGAGCAGGGAAGAAACTTCTGAAATGGTTCCTGAAGAATTAAACAATGAATTGCAAAAACCTGCATTTACGGCAACTGCATCATCAGAGTTGAAGGATGATGTGTCAAATATGGACGAGGAGCAGTATCCTGCACCATCTTTAGAATCAAAAGATAAAGACTCAGAAAGTGAAGATTCAGAACAACTTTCTGACTGCAAAGATGTTGCTTCAGCAACTGAGGATGGACTAGCATCGCCGCATGCTTCTGATCAGGAAGATGTTTCATCTGAACTGAAGCAAGAATTTTGGATCAAACGACCTTGGACAGATGATGTATCCCAAAGTGAAGAGGAGGAGGAGCCCACTCGGACCTCGAAAACAAAAGCTGTATTGGAAAACGATGAACAAAATTGGGGAGCGGGGCCAGGTGAGTGGAGTGGAGCACCATTCCAAAATGAAGGAGAAAAGTGGTCCAAAGAACAACCTGAATGGAAGAATGTTTCACCAGAAAATGAGAGTTTGTCCAATCCATTGTTGGATTGGCAAGGTAACACGGCAGATAGTGAAGGTGAGGAGCTGGATCAACTCCTTGATCAGTCAAACGATGGCCTCTCCGATAATGTAGCAGAACCTGTTTGCAGCTCTTCATCGGGTGTTGGGCTAAGTAGTCAACCTGCATAAAGTTTGACTTGTTTTGGAGTCTCTTGCTGTGAAATGTGTGCAGTATCTTAAAATGAAAGAAGCCTGTGTATAAAATTTGAAGGACAATTCAAAGGTACAGAATTACAGATGGGGTGGGGGGGGCAGTAAAATGTGACTAGTTTTGTTGCAATTTGCCCTCGGGATGCTTTAAAGTTGTACAAAAGTGGCATTGTAATTTACTTTCTAAATGTTTTCTCATTTACCTATGGTAGTGAAAGGCCAACATGTACTTACTGGTTAACAGTGTAATGTACTATAGATTTCAATAAGACCTTTAAGTTTGTTATATTCATTTACTCAGTCTGCGTAGCTGGAATGTATATTTCTACAGTTTTAGAGCCATTCTAAGTGAAGCTTATCGTATAGGTCTTGTGTACTTGTTCTAGATTTACTGTATGATTCACCTTTTTTTAGTGATGCCCCTGCTGTTAAATAAACGCAGCATTTAGTTCACTTGATAACTGCTTGAAGGAGGTTGTGCTGTAGTGTCTGTCAACATTATTATAAAACTAGTTTTTATTGCACATATCCTTATACAACTTTGGTAGCATTTGGCCAGTAGCTTACTGAACATAATAACTGGCCTTGCTGTAATATGGCAAATTGCTGTTTAATGTATCCTTTGCTCCAATATTGATGGTTACTGGCATTTCAAATGTTAATGCATTTTTAAAATCTCCCTTCAATCTAAATTACTTACAGAACTAGGAATGAAATTCATAATATGCTGATTTCACTAATTTGTGTTTTGGATCAGCGCACATGGTGAATTGGGTAAAACATGGCAAATATTTAGAAATGCCTGGTTTTGCCTACTTCAAGGTTATATGTTAGGGATAAACACCGTTATGGTGTTTGTATACATTGTATCATCTATGTAATAGTGTCTGTGTAGTAAATTTCATTTTTGTGATCTTTATTTTCCTTTGTACTTTTCATTTACACTTCTGGAAAATAAAATGCTTTATCGTACTTTATTGTGTATGATATTTACATGCATTTTACATTATGTACTTGAAATAGTGGACAGTTTTAATAAAATGCAGTCCCCTATATCAGTTTCATAAAGACCCATTAATTAAGTTTAGCAGTATTTCTTAACTTGGTAAACCTCAAATACGGACTGTTTTGTAAGTTCTCGATAATATATTGGATATGTTACAGTTCATAAATCATTTTGAAGCAACAAAATGACTGCTTTTGATTTTGGTGGGGGGTGCATCTTAAATTACTGTTGCATTCCTAGTTTCATTAATTTAATGTGTATACATTCAGTGCACATGCTGTGAGCTGTAATTGCTTATAATGTTGTTGCTTCATGACTAATTAGTTGTAATAATTCAGTAATCCAGTGGCTGTGTAACTTTGTGTAAAGTTGGATACCATGCAGTCTAGCATGGATAAATGTTAATACATTAATTTGTACTTCAATTTTGAAGATAGACTTTAATGCAAGTCTGAGTGGATGTCTTCCACTTTTTTCAAGATCTATTAAGATTGTTGATCGGCATTTGATTTCATGTTATTGAGATTGTAAAAGCAATTCAATTTCAGATAATCCATTCAATTTAACAGATGCTTACTTCTGTATAAAACATGCTTGTTTATGATCTGCAAGTTTTTGCAAGGGAAGCATTTAAGAATCCTGACAAATTCAGAATTTAATATACATAGAAATATTTAGGCAGTGAATTTGAATTCCCCAATTGCAACATTAGAAGCTACAGTTACCAGATCATTAGTCAAAGTTTGTGAAATACATTCGGGTGAGGGTGGAAATGTGGATAGGCTGTTGGGGCCTACTTTTCAAAGTTCATTATAGTAGTAACTGCTAGTTCAGGGGTTTATCTATCTGAATATTTTTAATAAGAAATTTTAATTAACTCTTAATATCGTGATTTTAATAATGGAGCATAATTTACTCTATTTAGTGTACATTTTAAATTCTAAATCTGCTTACAGTTCATATGAATTAAGATCACACTTGTAAATTGTCCTGATTCTTTCACACATGGTGTCATTTATTTTAAGTGCTTTATTCATTAAGGTATATATTGTTATATAATATAGTGTCATGATTGTATAAGACAATGGTGTATTTTGTGTTCCCCTTGTATATTTTGTTGAATACATCTGTAAATTTCACTTTCTAATTGTGAGCAATGCTACTTGGAATGTTCCACCTTTAATGTTGACTGCTTTTCGGGTTAGAATTTGTATGATTCTTAAATAGTGTCAAACTCAAGTACCATTGCTAATACTTTGCCCTCTGACTCAGTTCTAGATTAACATTTACTTTATAGCATCAAGGAATGGGTTCAGTTTCAAAAAGCCAGTGCATACATACAGGATTGCACACAATATGTATTTGAGGAACCAGTGCATCTGAAATAAGTTAGTACGCTAAGTGGTATGCAGCATGCCGACATAACTTGGATAATTTTGACATTATTCCAGAAGTCATAGAACTGGCTGGAACTGCAGTGAGACTCTTAGAAAATAACTACATTGTGGTTTGGTGCGCGAAGACTCACAAAGAACTGAAATAAAAAATTGAATATAAAGTTTCATAAGGTAACAAGTTTACATCGATTGGTCTGTATAGAATCATTCTGAAATGAGTTTGCTAGCTGTAACAGAGGAAACTACAATTTATATACCAGGATCAATTATACATAAGTTTAAGAGCTAGCTTGAAGCTTCTTGGGTCTTTTGTGTGAGTTTAATCAATTTTAGACAGATTGTATTGAATAAATCAAAGCACACTGGGCAAAAACTTCTGCTTATTTGAGACACTGTCACCAAATATACAAGAGCACTGTGAAATTAAGGTGAAGGTACTTAACTTTAATTAGGTAAATGACGATGAATAAATGTATTGAATAAGCTTCCAAGGGGATTGATTGAAGTTTCTCAAGTATTTGGAGGGAAATATGTGAATTAATGTATTTGAACTGGCTGAACTGATTTAAGTAGTTCAATTGCATATTTGTAAAAATCCTGTGCTTTAGCGAAGCATTAAACTGAAACTGCGTGTGTTGCAGTGGAAGAGACAAACTCTCTGCCAATAGACTATAAGTGCAGGAGTAGGCCATTCAAGCCAGCACCGCCATTCAATGTGATCATGGCTGGTCCTATCAATGCATCTTCAACATTCTTCAATCAAACCTGGCCTCTAACGGCAAAAAGCTGATTAACTTAAACTAGTCATTCTCCTGCTGTGCATAATAATTAGAGGTGTGCTCCATTGCCCCATCTCAAAGTTTGAAAATTTACTAAGGCTTTATCGCTTTGAAGAAATTACGAATTTCAAAGATTCTCTGCTTTAAGAGAATGTATTTCTCTTCCACTCTATCTCATATTGGAGCTATGATCCTGAGTACTGATTTCTTATAAGAGAAAAGAGTCCTGTGGTGCCTACTTGTCAGAACCCTCAGGAGCTTGTATGTTATCAGAAAATCATCACTCATGCTGTTAAATACTAGAACATAGGCCTGATCTACTTAATATTTCACATATAGATCCTCCCTTCATATCTGTAATATGCCAGATACCAGTTTCATCTGTTCAGCCAAAATGTCAACTCATCGGAGTTGAAGAATTATCTATTTTTGCTAGAATTGAAAATGTTCCAGATTTTAAAATGAACAGTGACATCTCTCAGTGTGTCAGTCTGTAGGCCTTTCCATCCTTAAATACTAGTTCTAAATGCCAGCGTTTCCAAAGTACTTTCTGCATCTACAGCTGTTCTTGCATCACATTTTGTTTACTTGTGCAGATATATGCTCCTGAGAAGTACATAGAATGAGTGTTTTGGGTTGACTAATGTAGGAGGAGCAGAGGTAGTGATTTAAAAACACCAATTCATTGGAGGCAATATCAGCAGCCAGCCCAAAATTCAAAGGTCAAAGCTATTGTGGGTGAGGCAGAGATAGCCTGATGATAAATCCATTGGATTCTCTAAAGAACACTTACAATTATTGTATGGAATTGTTTGACTCTAATTATCTACCAATCAGGAAGAGGACGTTATAATTTAAGATTCTCTGGCACTTGATTCCAACAACAACTGTGACGCAAGAAATGTCAATGCTTTTGGGGTCATGTCATGTGATTGGAATAAGGGCAATTGTGAGAATGGCCGAGTTTGGATAAAGTTCACAATTGCATCCTTGATGTCCTCTTTCATTCTAGTGGTTTCCTTTCCATGATTCTTTGAGTGCAAAGATGGACCAATTCAGTACACATTTTAGCTAGATAGTTGGATGTGGCTGGACTGTGTTAGGCACCAGACCTGATTCCAGCTGGATTGTTATGAAAGCAGAGATCAATGTGTCTCGGAGAAAAATCTGAGTTGGGTCCCTAAGTGCTCATTTGCCTTCAACAAGGCATGTAATTAACGAGACTGTTGTTTAAATATATTGGTTCCCTTTTCTATTACCATCTTGTCTACTGAGTAACTGCTAACATTTTAACCCCTAATGTCTTGTATACTGGTTATAAGTGGTCCTGACCCCAAGCTCCCGAGGGGTCTGTTAAGTAGATGCCACAACATTTTTTTCCTATTATGAGAAATCAACACTCGGGATCATAGCCCCAATGTGAAGTAGCCTAGAAGAGAAATACATTCTCTTAAAGCATAGAGAATCTTTGAAATTCATAATCTCTTTAGTAGATTCATACTTCAAGCCAGTTGCCTATAATCCCTATTTATATCTCATGAACTGAACATATGCTTGACGCATACCTGATTCATTTTACAAAATCACAATTACTTGCTGCCCTTTAGTATTGTTTCCTGGCATTATAAACCAATTACCTTTCAAGAATGTACCTTCAAACCACCTGCTTCCACACTCCCTTTCCCCTAATTCATGAAATCTATTCGCATTAAACAGGCAGTTACATTAAATACATATTTCCACCTGTGTTCGCTCTTGAATATCCAATTGTACCTGCATAAATCTGGCAAAGGATGCCTTTTCAAACCCCAGATTATTTAGATTACGTAAATACACCCTTGATTCATTTCTCAGCGTAATTGTGTCATACTTAAGTGCAGATATACCTCTTTCCCCCCCCCCCCCCCCTTAATTCTATAATATCAATGTTAATTGACATGCATATTTTAGTCAATTATTTGGCAGACAAAGTTACAATAATCATCCCCAACAAAAGCTCATTTTCTTTGGTATCAATTTTCAGCACTTGGTCTAACCAGGTTGTTTGCAATGTGAAGCAAGTTACTAGCTGATGTGAAACAATTTCTTTAAAACTACCTTTAGCCATTCCTTTAAGTCAATCTGCTGTTTAACCTCTCATTGTAACTTAATGATGTTTCTGTTTTATTTTGTTAATGCTATATTTTCAGGTTCCTCCCACCTATTTCATTTTTCAAAATCTTTTGGTTTTATTCTATTCTTTACCAAGAAACTTGCATTCTTGATGATTAGCTCTCATCTCAAATTTAAAAAAAAAAACAGCTGTCCATAATGTTTGGGACAAAGACCTATCATTTATTGATTTGCCTCTACTCCACAATTTGAGATTTGTAATAGTAAAAATCACATGTGGGTAAAGTGCATTGTCAGATTTTATTAATTGCCATTTTTACAAATTTTGGTTTTGCCTTGTAGAAATTGCAGCTGTGTTTATACACAGTCGTCACTCCCCCCCCCATTGGAGAGCACCATAATATTTGGGACATATGGCTTCACAGGCGTTTGTAATTGCCTCCTTAATGCAAGTATAAGAGAGCTCTCAGCACCTAGTCTTTCCATCACATTTGGAAACTTTTATTGTGTTTATCAACATGAGGACCAAAGTTGTGCCAATGAAAGTCAAAGAAGCCATTATGAGACTGAGAAACAAGAATAAAACAGTTAGATACATTAACCAAACCTTAAGCTTACCAAAATCAACTGTTTGGAACATCATTATGAAAAAAGAGCACTGGTGAACTTACCAATTGCAAAGGGACTGGCAGGTCAAGGAAGACCTCCACAGCTGATGACGGAAGCATTCTCTATAATAAAGAAAAATCGCCAAACACCTATCCGACAAATCCGAAACACTATTCAGGAGTCAGTTGTGGATTTGTCAATGACCACTGTCTGCAGAAGACTTCATGAACAGAAATAGAGAGGCTACACTGCAAGTACGGGGGAGAGAAAGAAGAAGATCCAAAGCATTCATCCTCATCTGTGAAACACGGTGGTGGGGGTGTTGTGGCCTGGCCATGTATGTCTGCTGAAGGTACTGGCTCATTTATCTTCGTTGATGATGCAACTACTGATGGTAGTAGCATAATGAATTCTGAAGTGTGGACACATCCTATCTGCTCAAGTTCAAACAAATGCCTCAAAACACATTTGCTGGCGGTTCATTCTACAGGGAGACAATGATCCCAAATATACTGCAAAAGCAACAAAGGAGTTTTTCAAAGCTAAAAAATGGTAAATTCTTGAGTGGCCAAGTCAATCACCCGATCTGAACCCAATTGAGCATGCCTTTCATATGCTTAAGAGAAAACTTTAAGAGGACTAGCCCCCAAAACAAGCATAGGCTAAAAATGACTGCAATAAAGGCCTGTCAGATAATCACCAGAGAAGACACCCAGCAACTGGTGATGTGCATGAATCACAGACTTCAAGCAGTCATTGCATGCAAAGGATATGCAACAAAATACTAAACATGATTACTTTCATTTACATGACTTTGCTGTGTCCCAAACCTTATGGTGCCTGAAATGGGGGGACACTGTATAAACACTGCTGTAACTTCTATATGGTGAAACCAAAATGTATAAACTTGCCTTTATCAAAATCTGACCATGTGCACTTTAACCACCTGTGATTCTTTCTATTACAAATCTCAAATTGTGGAGTACTGAGGCAAATAAATAAATGATGGGTCTTTGTCCCAAACATTATGGAGGACACTGTATATTAGTGTAACATTCTTAAATCTGGAAACGTCACTTGCCTGTGAAGAAACGTTCCAAATGCTTTTGTTCTCTAGATCTGAGGTTTTGTTTCAACTATTTCACTTCCCCTCAAATTTACCTCTGTTTATAAAAAAAAAGTAAAGTACTGGAGTGACTCGCCAGCCAGTAGCATTTTTGAAGAACATGAATAGGTGATGATTCGGGTCAGGATCCTCCTTCGGGCTGATTGTGGTGAAAGAGGGAAAAAGCTGGAAGAGACGGGGCAGGACACCTTGCAAGTAATAGGTGGATAGGGGGGGTGGGGGTGTTGATTGGCATAGTTGGGCAACCGCTAGAGATGAAAAAGATAAAAGGTGTGAGAAAATTGTCAAAGAGGTGTGAATTATGAAGGAATCGGGAAGAAGGAAATAGGCACAAATCCAGGTGAGGCCAAGGATGGGGGGGGTGTACCTAAACTTGGAGGATTCAATGTTCATACCAATTAGGTTATAAGCTAGCGACATCTTACTCCTAATCAATTCTTTATTGACACGTATCAATCAGTGTATTCCATGTAATATCCCCCCAAAAAGTCACTTTGAAATGCATAATCATTCAATTTTAAGGTTTAGAAGAAAAAACTAACGGCAAATGCTTCTGTTTGGTAATTAATGCTTGTTTAATAGTTTGAAATAATTTCTTGCATCTATCCTTAAGTCTTGGGGGAAAAAAAAGAATAAACTCCAGTCCTTTCATATTGGATTCTTGAGCTCACATTAAATATGCTGTGAAGACAACAGTTCCAAATGCCAATTCAGTTAAGTTCTGCTTAGGGCAGCAGCAAGGTAAAAATCTCTCATGCTTTGCAATTTGGCTGATAACCTGTTTCAATGGGAAAAATCAATCTGAGGGGATAAGAAAGGCACTTAAAGGTTGACCTAAAACATCACAGGTCATGAGAGGTAATTTGTGGACATCACAATGAGCCGTTGAGTGAGTACATTTTTGTATTAGAAAGCGACGTATTATGAGTGCAGAGCAAACAAGGTAAATACACTGTTGGAGGGCTACATTTTGCTAATTCTATGTGAATATTTCATTGTAGCCTCTCCAGTCAAGTTGTAATGTGAAAGTTCTGAAATCGGAGAAGTAGCTAAAGTATTAACTTGGCCTAATTTAATATTCTAATGTGGTATTAGAGTTTTTAAGGCATGCCATATTTTTCTTTACTTTGAGTTAACCAGAAGCGATACAACTGGAGCTAATTTCATCTTGGATCTCCTTGTATTGATTTGTGGCTGATCTTTAAACTGTCATTTAGAGATGGATACCCAGTCATTTGCCAAATAAATACTTTAAAGAAAAATCATGAATTAAATGATGACTACATGGTGCTGATCCAAATATTGCATATAGCAGTTCATTAAGCTTTGTATTGTGCCCGCATTAAAATAAGAATCAACTTAACCCTTGACTGGGATAGCAGCTGAACCAGAAATGCTGTTAATTGTAAAATATTCCTATTCAATTGGTACACCAAGAAAATTCTTTTTGAGATAGGAATTTAATTTTGTTGTAGCTTTTCTTTATACACAGTATGTTGCACCTCTTAAATATTTTAAGTGGTCCATTCAAAATTGTGCTTGGAAGATCATCTGAATCAAGTGGATTTCATTTTGCTGCAATGATTGGAAATACTGAAGGCTATATACAAGTTGCTACAGATTTCCGAAAATCAAGTTCACTCACTGACTAGTTTGAGGCTTCCCTTTAGTATGACTGGATTCATAAGCGCATTAAGAATGAGGAGTTCTTCATCTAGTGTAGATCCTTTTCTGTTCTTGGAAATTAAAACGGTAAAGCTGATTTGTAATAGAAAGAGGGACCATTTGTAAAACATACTGAAAATGCTAATTTTCAACAAAACAATCTTGCATTGGTTAAATTATAAAATCAGTTGCTGGCACAAGCTTTTTATTAAGTTAGCTTTGGTTTTAAATAGATAATTCATTGGTTACTATTTCAATTTATGAACTAGCTGTAGCATATTAACTGAAAAGTATGGACAGGTTAATGGTGTATGGATGCTACTAAAACGTAGGCCAACCATATTAGTTTTATCACAATTGGAAATCCATGCATCAGCTATCACACATACACAGTAAATTTTAAATGCACTGGTACAGTTCATACATTGACTAAATAACTGGCATCTGTAAGGTGCTCTCGTCAATCAATATGATTTAAACTTTTCTACAAAAATTATCTTCTATTCAGATTAAATAAAATACCAGAAAACATTAGCAAAGTTGCACAAAATAAAATGTTTCCCATTAATTGACCGTCCTGAGCCACTTTCAAAAGTGAAATTATATTGAAATTGTACCAATAGAGAGGGGTGTCATTCCATAAATGTATATCTTTAATGTAGGTAAATATTTGTGCTTCTTTAAAAGTAATTTTCTCACTAACTTAATTGATTGCTAATCATTTAAGTCTTTCAGTTTAATTGAAATGCAAAATGTACACTTGATAAATTAGTGAATGGCAAATGTTATGCTGGATTAATTGGATAATAAAGAGACAATTTAAAACAAATTACAGCATTGATCAAGTGGAATACAAGTAATGCTCAATAGTTTTACACCTCTACATTGGTACAACATACGCAATAATTCTGTCTGCAAACATATTTGACATTACACCTGCAGTCAATTTACAAAGTAACAAGGATCACAATTTTAATTCAAAGACATCAGCACAAAATGTTTATTCTACAAAACATTATGTAGAAGACAAATTACTGTTGGTCATTTTCACCACCATTGGTAGGATGACGTTTGTAAAGGTTTGAGCAATTTGATGTTATAAAGTCCACGTGTTAGTGATAACCACTTGTAAGAACAGGATCAAATTTTGATAAGTCAGTGGTCCAATCCATATTTTTAAGGCTGATTTTATGCAATGAATTTATCACAATGCCAATTTTGTCTTATTAAATTCTTAACAATCCTTTCAAACTATTTCATTTTCTTGTCTAGTTTGTATCATTTACAACTGCTGCCAAAGGTTTGGCTATGGCTGCATTACTTAACAGGAACAGATGCTTCTGTACCTCTACTGCTGGGCAAAAAATGCATGTTAAATTGACAGGAAGTGTGTAGTGTTTCCATGATATAAAACTGATCCTATTTAATTTATAACATAGTCTTCTGGAAGATAAAACAATGTTGGAGAATTGTGCTGTTGGGATAGATATCTGCATAAAATGAATCGCTTTACCATTAACCTATTTGCTTTACAAAATAACTATATTTTCTTAGACTTTCTATTGCTTCCATTATATTCCTATTTTTAGTTTAAAGCTCTGCTTTTTAAGTCTTATATCCAATAACAGGATATAAGTGGCAGTTGACTTCTGTTTTTCAAGAAAATAAAATGTCTAAATTCCAAAAGCAGGAAAAGTATTGTATTCATAAACTTGAACCAATGAACATAGATATTAAGTCACGGTGTTATGATTATTCAGGAATATTCCAGTAAATACTGTTAGAATTTAGATTATATGTTCATGCTTGGTATTTTAAGCATGCATGTGAAAATTTTCTGTTTTTTAAGACTCCTTTATCTTGAAGCACACTGCTGTCAATCCAACACTGGATTTACTTCATAACATAGTCACTTGTATTTCTTGCATTGAAAGAAATATACCCCAATATTACATTACCTCAGCCAAGCGACAGTTTTAAACTTTATGTTGCACTTAATATGCTGCCATGGTGGGTTGGAGCTACAACTGTAGACATTTTTGATGTTACAGGCCCATTACCGATTTTCCGGCATCCTTGTTTCTAGAACCTTTCTGGATAATCCGCTTCGCCGGACCAACAGAGGTCACGGCCTCTTGAGGATTCCAACAGTACGGGAACCGTCTACCTGGGCTACCGGCCTGCAGAGGCGGCTTCTGAAATCAGCTGTGGGAACAGATCCTCTGGCTGGGCCAGAGCCCTGGCCCACCGGTCATTATGGAAGCCCCGATGAGGTCGGGATTGACCACCTCACATGGCCTTGGTGCCACAGTGTCGGGGGGACCTCCGAGGAGATTTTAAGTGCACTCTCATAATTTTATCTGGATTTAAGGAGGTGCTAGACCACAGTTGCTGGAAAATCAGTGGTGGAGCTGTACTACTAATTTACAGTATTCAACCCAATTAATCTAAGTGTCTTCATGCATCCATTTTGTACTTCAATAGCTTTTTCACATGATATCTCCATAATTTCAATGAAGCGATTTCCAGGTCGCGTCCAAGTAGAACTAGGTGGACAAACTGTACAAGACTTGCAATAATGTCCATGTCAGCATGAACCGTGACCTCTTTAGCAACAATAGTTATGAGTTGTTTGGTTTGAAGAATGTCCTATTGGGATTTGCAGGAAAATATGCTTCAGTTCGATATAGGTTGGGTAGCTCGTATGTTACATTTTGTTGGCTGAGAAAGTTTTGTTTCTTCTGCATGAGAAAAATAATGAGAAAGTAATTGAAATGCAATGGTTGGATTATTGCTGGTTTTAATTAAACAAATAGTGCAAATTTCCATTGCATTTATCACCCATCGCCAATTTACCCCACCCCCTGAAAAGATAATTCCCCTTACTCTGTTAATAATGAACACATAATTAAGCAATTGAATTGTTAACATTTATAAATAAAACTTTGTGGTTTATGTATGGGTTCTGTGCTTTCACTTACATTCACAAAAGGTGCATTGATTGAATGCAGAAATTTGCAAACACCACGGGACATGTTGCTGCAATCTTTTTCTGCCTGAACCACTTGCTCTTCTAGCGTAGCTGCACTCTGTTCAACCATCTTCACAAAAATCTGCAAAAGATAAAAACTTGTACTTTAATAATTTATGGCAAAGAATATTTTTCATCTGACAGCTGCCATTAGTTTGTTCTAACTACTTTTCCTGGGAAAATAGGTTATTTGCTGTTTCTCCTATCCATTTTACTGAGTTAAATTATGGGCAGGGATTTGTTTAAAGCAGCATGTTGTGCCTACTGAAATTAGATGAGCTGGGTAAAAAAAATCTAAGAACACTGAATAGGTACACAAGCTGTAAGTATTAGCTTCAAGTCAACAAAAGGTACCCATGTTCTAAAACCAAAAGGAAAACTTGGGAAAAATTAACTGGATAACAGTTCCAAATTGCATCCACAAATTCCAAGATGACATCCCATAAAATAGTGATAATTGGTTCAGAGAGTGAAATGTAGGAGTTAATCCAAAATTTAATTAATCTCTAGTATGATCATTTTTTTCCAATGATGAATCTGTTCCAATGTTTTTTTGAAAGAGCATTTTGTTGATGTAAATAAATAATGGGCTCTCACATGAATTAAAATCTTAAGTTAACGGAGGTTTTAGCCAACGTTAATATGAATACCAATAATTTACTTCTTTGGAACTGATCAGAAGTTTAAGTCCTAAAGTTGTTTTTGAATAAATTCAATAATTTAATTGAAAGTTGGCTAAGTCTTAGGCATCTATTGCAGGTGAAATTTGTTCTCTCTTCCATTTCTTCCCCTACCGACATATCTGAACAATTTGTGTAATTATATTATCAATTAACATGTAAATATACAACATTAAATCCAAATTTTTTAAGCATTAAACTCAAATCGAAATGATCACTTTAAGCTACAATTTATTTAGAATAGCCAAGCTAATAATCAAGGAAAATGCCATTAATCATGAATTGATTAATGGCATCAAAGAGATAAGCCATTGTATAGTTGTTGATACAATTTTAAATGACGTTCCCATTTATTTTTGGGAGGTCGACGTTGGACATTTATTGTCCACCACCAACTACTCTTGAATTGGAAAAGCAGGTAAGAATCATCTTTGTTAACAATTTTATGCAACATTGTGAACTGAGGGGGGGGGGGGGGGGGGAGCATTGAAATGCAGAAAAATGTACAACACTAGAGGTTGATGATGAAATTTAATCTGGAGAAATCCTGCAAGCCATATTATGCAGCAAAATACTTTTTAAAAGGGTTGCAGGGAAATTTGAAGACTGCAACTGGATGAATAGTACATTGCATAGCAATGTTACAACATTTTGAGATTTCAAAAATCAAGTCTGCAATTTATCCCATCAGATAAAGCATAAAAATAAGTTTAATTTGACACCTAATTCACTTTCATTTCTTCAGTATTAAAAAAGTTATGGCCATTTTCATACTCGGAAATTAGCATCTTGTTCCCCATTAAGTGTCCAAATAACATTCACACAATAATTCACAATATAACATGATTTTTAAATCTAATTTTCATGAATTTATAGGCCAAATGGAAGGAATTTAGTGTTTAATTCCTGTGAATTAATGACCATTTAAATCAACGGGTTTTAGTGGAACGCGGTGGATTAAAACGTTGCGGTGAAGTTGGCATGAAAAACACTGCCGGTTCATCCATTTTTTTTGGTCCCCATTTCGCAACATGAAAATGTGATTAAAGGCTTCCTAAAAACCAAGTTTTAATGTAAAGATAAACTGTACTTTATTTTCTCCCCTACGTAAAATCCTTCCCGTTGTTGGCGCTCATGGCTTTAGAAGATGATTTTTAAATTACTCTAGCCAATAAATAATCTAGTGTAATTTAAAAATTAATGAATGAAATGTCGGAGTGATTTTTCTTCAGCAACAAAATCCCCATGACGGATCGATTTGCCCTGTCTGTGGAAAAACGGCACTTTAAACACGCCCCCCTCTGAAAGGCGCCAAAGTCACGCACACGGGGAGCGGCAGAACCGCAGCGCTGCTCAAGGTAAGTTTTGTAACATACCTACATTGCAGTAATTTAAAATTCAAACTGGAATGTTAACATATAACAATACACATTGGATTGGGGAGAAGAAACGTTTCAATACAACATATGTAATGTCATTCTTAAAAATGGAAAGTCAAATTATAAACCTATAAAACTGACAGTTGGGAATCCATATGTAGGGATGTTATTGCAGGACTTTGTAAAATCATAATCGGGCTAAGGCAACGGGTCTCATGAAAGGGAAATAATGTTGACAATTTTTGGGGCTGTTTTATGTATAATTAAGATTCATTGTCAAATCAGTGGAGGTGAAGTATCTGGATTTGTAAATGATATTGGACATAGCGATACACAAACAGTTGAACAATATAGACTAATGGGGTTTCAGGTAAAATATGGATAGAGGATTTGCGAAATGAGAATGGATGATCATTAAGAAAAAATATGGAATTGCATTCCTGGTTCCTAAACCAAATTAATCTATTGGAATATAAAACAGTAACTAACTGGGCAGAAGCCACTTCCTCCAGCTGGTGTACAGTCCGAGAATAAAGTGGTCAGCAATTTAGGACCAAATAAACAAGTTCTTCATTCAAATAGTCTTATGATTTATTTTTTTTGCCCATCCTTCTCTCCAAAATTCCAGAAGATAAGTTAAGTACATTCAAGGTTGAGAATCGAGGAAGGTGAAAAACTGAGCAAGCTCAATGCCTATTTGCTCTTTAAAGGGAATTAAAAGTAAAACATTTTTAGAAATTGCAAACCATTGTTAAAATCCTGAAGTGTTCTGTTTGTTTTATTTTTCAACCCATCTTTGTTATCTTGTTTATTGAATCAACTAAGATGGGCCATGTAGACTGAAGAATCATCCAAAATACTATTTTCTAATTAAGTCACTGTTTCCTATCAAAACACTAAACAACAGCACATATATTGGAGAACCTCAAAGGATAATAAACATCTAAAATTGGTATCAAAGAAATCTGAAAAACCCACTTCGGACGTCCTCATGCATGATTCACACTACGTCCATGCCATAGCACCTCCATCTGAGGTTTCTATGTGCATTTGAGATTCAGAATTGTAATTTCACATGGTGTCAGAAAAGTACTTAAAAATCATTACAAACCTCCATTTTATCAATCTTTGCATACACCTTCTTCATTGCTAGTGCCTTGTCTTTTATTTTTGGTATATTTTCATCCAAAATTTGTGAGGAATCATTTCGAATCTGAGAAAAAGAAATATACAAGCGATTTAGCTACACTCTTGAAGTATTTTCTTTAAATTCATTTCTTCATTAAAATTAATATCCCAAGACCTGTCTAGTTCTGAGTATTCCTGTTAGTGAGTACACTTCCAATTGAAACTATTCACACAACAGGTTTCTAATTGACATGCAGTTTGCTTCATTTTCAATAATTTTGATGAGTTTTGCAGAGAATAAAATGATAGACCGCCTTTCTAATTTTTGAGTCAAGCCTGCACATTGGTCACCATTTTCCAATATGAAAGTTTCCCATCTTTTCACTGTTTATCAGATTAAAATAATAACTGGAAAGGTATTTAATTTTATTCTGTGCAAAGTACATAAGGCTTATTGATGGAAGTAACACAGAAACAAAGACAGTGATATGTTTCTCTGCTAAGAAAATGCTTACCTTTAAAATAAAATTACTTTGATTTGGATTTAAAAATGAGGCAAACTGGTGCCTAGACAATCTAAATGTGGTAATCAAGAAGTTACTTCCAAGTGGTCCCCAACTGTAAACCATTGATGAACTGGGCGGTAAATTCACAGGTTTAGGCCAGGTCCGCTGCATACAAGTGAAACAATCCTGAGGTACAAGATGATCTACACAAAGCATCAAGGATGCCAAGAGATAATACCGGGACAAACATGAGTCCTAGTATAATCACTTGGGACACATGAAGAATGTGGCATGGTTTGAATATGATAACTGACTGCAAAGCAATGTCAGGAAACATCATTGGTGATAGTGCGACTACCGGATGAACTGAATGCTTTCTATGCTTGCTTCGAGCAAAAGGCCAACAGGGCGGTGACATCTGGCATTTCAGACTCAAGTATACCTCTCCCCAGGGTGACTGTTGTAGAGGTTAGATTGGTCTTCCTGAAAAGCAACTGGCCCAGACGGAATTCCTGGCTGTGTACTTAGTAGCTGCGTGAACCAGCTAGTCGGAGTATTTGCGGACATCTTTAATCTCTCTACTCCGTTCTGAGATACCCACTTGAAGACCACTATCATCCCAGTGCCGAAGAAAAGCAAGACCTCATGCCTAAACTACATCCAGTGGTCTTGACATCCATCATCATGAAATATTTTGTGAGGTTGGTTATGGAATGCATCCAGTCTACCCAGTGTCCTTGACCCACTGCAGTTCGCCTACAGCCATAACAGACTCCTATTTGTAGAGTACAGCTCTGCCTTTAATACCATTATACTATCCAAACTTGCATGACTTGGTGTCAGCACTTATCTCTGCAACTGGATCTTCGACTTCCCAACCAACAGAGTGTATTCAGACCCCTTCGCTTTTTCCACATATTGTTATGTTACAGCCTTATTTTAAAATTGATTAAATTATTTTTTTTATCATCACAATACCCGAGAATGAAGTGAAAACAGGTGTTTAGAAATATTTGCAAAGTATTTAAAAAGAAATAACTGAAATATACTTTGCTATGACACTCAACATTGAGCTTCGGTGCATCCTGTTTCCATTAATTATCCTTGAGATGTTTCTACAACTTAATTGGAGTCCACCAGTGGTAAATTAAATTGATTGTACATGATTTGGAAAGGCACACACCTCTCCATATAAGGTCCCATAGTTGACAGTGCATGTCAGAGCAAAAACCAAGCCATGAAGACGAAGGAATTGTCCATAGACATCCAAGACAGGATTATGTTGAGACACAGATCTAGGGAAGGGAATAAAACAATTTCTGCAGCATTTCAGGACCCGAAGAACATAGTGGTCTCCGTCATTCTTAAATGGAAGAACTTTGGAACCACCAGGACTCTTCATAGGGCTGGCCGCCTGGCCAAACTGAGCAATCGGGGGTGAAGGGCCTTGGTGAGGAAGGTGGCCAAGAACCCGGTGGTCACTCTGAAGACCTCCAGTGTTCCTTTGTGGAGATGGGAGAACCTTACTGTAAAGTAGATTCACGGACACCATTAGATCTTCACTACTTTATTAATCACACATTATTGCCCTAGCTGTACGTGGTCTGTCACGATCACCAGAGAGAGAGCTAGGGGCGTGTGGGTTATAATTATACTAACAGTAAGGCACGGGAATACAGAATCACACGTAATCGCCGTAACAGAACAGCGGCCTGACCAGGCGACCAGACCGGGTCCGAACCTCGCCATCACCTCCTTCCCCGACGGGGACGACGCTGGGGCATGGTGGGGGCTACGGACAGGAGAACCCCTGGGCGATGAGGGCATCGTGGGGGGCGGCAAAGAGAAGCGCGAGGAAGCCGGAGAAAGCGGGACCGCAGCCGGGAGACGGACAGGAGAAGGACGAGGGGGGGGACCCCAGGGGAACGGGCAAGGCACTAGGCCGCGAAAGTGGCAGCGGGGTGGCATACGGAGCCGCCGGGCGAGGGAGAGGCTCGTTCACGAGCCGGAGATGCTGGCGGGACCGGCGGTACACCTTGCCATAGTGGTTGTCAAGGTACGAACGAGGGGAGCTGGCAGAACCGACAACCACAGCCAGCTTAGAGCGGCCAGAAATGGACCTCATACGGACGACCTGTCGTTTGGCACTGCGGACAGAGGAGACACGCGCTCGGCCACATGTCTGTTGCGGAGATCTGCGGAGCGGGATATTCCAACAATCCTTTGGCACTGCTATTCCGGGCTGCTGGTGTAATGACGAAAGTTCCATCGTTCGGCAAAAGCGCGGAACTCGGTGCTGGTGAACTGGCTGCCGTTGTCCGACTGCAGGCTGATCGGGGACCCGAAGGTGGCAAAGTCGCGGCGCAACTTCTCGATGACCGCGGAGGAAGAGGGAGTGTAGCTGGTCAACTTCAAACCAGCTGGAGTAAGAGTCGACAAGCACCAGGAAGTGCTTTCCAGCACAGACCAGGGCAGGTCAGCAGCTGGTTGCTGCAGGAGCGGCTGCCGCTGTTGCTGCGGAGCGAGGCTGTTGCAGATAGGGCACGCGGAGACTCTATCCCGGAAGTAGCGAGTCATGTCAGGCCAGAAGAACTGGATTTGAGCGATGGAAAGGATCGCTTCGGCCCCGGGATGGCCACGATGAGCGGTTTTGAAGTATTGTTCTCGTAGTGCTGCGAGCACCACCACCTTGTGCCCCTTCACAATCACACCATCACGCAGCACCAACTCGTCACGAACCAGGAATAAGGCACCGCTGCGGCCGGCAGGGAAGAACGGCGGTCTGGCCAGCTCCGCTTGATGATTGCGGCTAGCTGTTGTAGCGAAGCGTCAGCCGCCGTGTGCTTGGCCAGGGATTTCAACTGACTGGAGGGCACGAAATTGACGTTCATGACTATCAGATCGGACACCTCGTATGGATGTCGGGTTGTGGATGAGCGAGGCGCCCGAGACAGCGTGTCAGCAACAAACATGTCCTTGCCCTTGCAATAAACCACTGTGAAAGTGAAGCATTGTAGCTGGAGGATCATGTGCTGTAGCCGGGAGGAGGCCACGTGTATCGGCTTGTTGAGGATGGTGACCAGAGGCTGGTGGTCGTTTCGACAGTGAAGCAGGTGCCCAGGTGTCCTTGAATTTAGAGCAGGCAAAGACAACAGCCAGCAGCTCCTTTTCAATCTGGGCATAGCGTTGTTCAGCGGTCATCATTGTGCAGGATGCGTAGGACACAGGCAGTTGCACCCAGTCATGGATCTGCAGGCAGGCGGCCCAGAGGCCAAACTTAGATGCATCACATGTGAGAACGATGGGGCGCTGGAGTTCGAAGTACTTCAGCGTTGGCATGCTGATCAGCTTGGATTTGAGGGTGTCAAATGCTTTCTGGTGTTGAAGGAACCCGGCCCAGGCAGTGTCCTTTTTCACCAGGTCCCTCAGAGGGGCGCTCAGTTCACTCAGGTCGGGGATGAACTTCCCCAGGTAGGAAGCACTGTAGGCCAGGCACGTCAGCAGGTGCTGGCATCCCAGATATTGTGGTCGTCTTCTGCGGGTCGGGCTTCAGCCCCGATGCAGTGAAGACATGCCCCACGTAGGTGACCTCAGGAACCCGGAATCGGCACTTCTTCGGGTTGAGCTTCAGGTTGACTTCTCGGGCCCGCTACAGCACCTGGCGAAGGTGGTAGTCGTGCTCAGCGACGTTCTTCCCATAGACCAGGATGTCGTCGACAATGATGGCACACGGAAGCCTAGCAAACAGTTGTTCCATGGTCCTTTGGAACACCTCGCTGGCAGAGTTGATCCCAAACGGCATGCAGAGGAAGCGATACCTGCCGAAAGGCATGCTGAAGGTCGTCAGGTGCGAGGATCGCTCGTCTAGAGGTATCTGCCAGAACAAACTCTTGGCATCGAGAACCGAAAACACGGTGGCAAGGCCAACCTGTGCAGCAACATCCTCCACCGTCCGCATGGGATAATGCGGGCGCCTGATGGCCAAGTTCAAGTCCTTAGGGTTGATGCAGATCCGTAGTTCACTCTTATCTTTCTTCCCAGCGACAACCATAGTAGAGACCCACTGGGTGGAAGCCGTTACTGGTTCAGGATGCCTGTGGCCACCATCTCGAGAAGAGCAGACTCGACCCTGCCCCTCATGGCGAAGTGTGGAGGACGGATAACCGGCGTGATGTCGGGATTGAGGGCAATCTTGTAGCTGCAGGGCAACTTCCCCAGCTTCGAGTCAAAACGGTCAGGGTATTCGGCCAGCGGGTTCAAGGGTGCCTCTACCAGGCAGACATCGCTGTGGAAGCTCACCAATCCGAGGTCCTGGCAGGCTTCCACGCCGAGCAGGGGGTCACATTTACCATCTAGCAGGAAGAAAGAGAGGGGCCGAGAGGTCTTCAGCACCTTGCAGTGGAGAGTGGCCTTCCCCACAGGAACAAGTACGCCACCCCCATAGGCACGCAAAACAGCACTGTCTGTGGAAACAAGCTCATTATTTCTTATCTTCCTGAACAGGCTTGTTGACATAACATTAGCAGCAGCCCCCGTGTCCACCTTAGCAGAGAGGGCCATGCCATTCACCGTAACTCGGATGGTTGGGTTTGTTATCAGAGTAGGTGCACCTCGCAAGGAAAACACACTCAGTTGGTCTGAGAAGAGCCAGAGTCAGACAGGGGGAGTTCATCATGCTGGAGATGGGAACCAGACGCGGTATCATCGCACGTCAAGTTGTGAGACCGTTTCTGCTGTGGCTGTGCAGGGTTCCCACGGGTACGTCGGGAACGGCATGCCGCCGAGAAATGGTTGGGCTTGTTGCAGAAATTACAGGTTTTCCCCAACGCTGGGCAGACATTAGCACGGTGCGAAACAAAGTTACAATTCGGACAGCGTTGACGCGGTCTGGAGCCCGGCGGAGGGCTTGCCCTCTGTCGCCGAGGAGCATTGTACTGGTGACCAGCGAAACTGGCTGCGTGGACCACAGGGTCAGGTACAGCTGTGGAGACAGCCTGAGCTAAACGAGAGGCATGCAGCGCCTCATTGAATGTCAGATCAGGCTTACGTAGCAGCTCAGAGCGCAGCTTATCATCCCGTAGACCAAAGACCAAGATGTCACGGGTCAAAGTCTCAGGGGTCAGGACATGCAGGTCACATCGGCGAGCCAGTTGGCGCAGCGCGGCCACGAAATTGTCAATAGATTCCCCAGGGTTTTGGCGTCGGGAGAACAGTTTGAAACGCTCTAAGATGTGGTTAGTGGGAAGGTCACACATTGTCGTAAATTTAGCAATCAGACATACCGGGTCCTGAATACTCTCGCCTGGTCCGTAGATGAATTACTCCGATTGCTCAAGCGCCTCAGGACCAGCCAGGTTCAGCAGAAGGGAGGCGCTGACCGCGGGGGCCACAGCAGGGTGAGCGATTGTAACATAATGCTCAAAGTCACGTCGGAACACACTCCAGCAGTGAGTGATGTCTGCATCAAAGACTAGGATGTCAGGTTTACGACAGGCAGAAGCCATCACGGCACAGGGAGGGGGTACTGGGACTAAGAAAATAAAACTCGATAAACTGGAGACGCAGGAAGGAGAACTTTAAGACCGAGATGAGAAAGAGATGAGAAAGACTTTTTTCACACAGAGAGTGGTGAGTCTCTGGAACTCTCTGCCACAGAGGGTAGTTGAGGCCAGTTCATTGGCTATATTTAAGAGTGAGTTGGATGTGGCCCTTGTGGCTAAGGGGATCAGAGGGTATGGAGAGAAGGCAGGTACGGGATACTGAGTTGGATGATCAGCCATGATCATATTGAATGGCGGTGCAGGCTCGAAGGGCTGAATGGCCTACTCCTGCACCTAATTTCTATGTTTCTATGTTTCTATGTTTCTATGTAACTTCTGACGCCATGTAAAGTAGATTCGCGGATACCATTAGATCTTCACTACTTTATTAATCACACATTGCCCTAGCTGTACGTGGTCTGTCACGATCACCAGAGGGAGAGCTAGGGGCGTGTAGGTTACAATTATACTAACTGGTGGGGGAGTGGTTAGCATGGACATCATTACTAACAATTAAAGGTGTATACACATATTATCTACACTTACAGAAGGACAAATATATCTGCAGCACTGCACCAATCAGGCCTTTATGGTAGAGTGGCCAGACGGAAGCCACTCTTCAGTAAAAGGCCCATGACAACCCGCTTGGAGTTTGCCAAAAGGCACCTAAAGGACTCTCAGACCATGAGAAACAAGATTTTCTGGTCTGATGAAACCAAGATTGAACTGTTTGCCTGAATGCCAAGCGTCACGTCTGGAGGAAACCAGGCACCGCTCATCATCTGGCCAATACCATACCTACGGTGAAGCATGGTGGTGGCAACATCATGCTGTTGGAATGTTTTTCAGCAGCAGGAACTGGGAGACTAGTCAGGATCGAGGGAAAAATGAACAGAGCAAAGTACATAGAGATCCTTGATGAAAATCTGCTCCAGAGCGTTCTGGACCTCAGACTGGGGCGGAGATTCACCTTCCAACAGGACAAAAACCCTAAGCACACAGCCAAGACAACGCAGGAGTGGCTTCGTGACAAGTCTATGAATGTCCTTGAGTGGCCCAACCAGAGCCCGATCGAACATCTGATCGATCGGGCTCTGGTTGGTCCTTGAACCTGATCAAATAACTCTGGAGGGACCTGAAAATAGCTGTGCATCGACGCTTCCCATCCAACCTGACAGAGCTCAAGAGCATATGCAGAGAAGAATGGGAGAAATTACCCAAATACAGGTGTGCCAAGCTTGTAGCATCATACCCAAGAAGACTTGAGGCTGTAATCACTGCCAAAGGTGCCTCAACAAAGTACTGAGTAAAGGGTCTGAATACTTATGTAAATGTGATATTTCAGTTATTACTTTTTAATTTCTAAACACCTGTTTTCACTTTATTATGGGGTATTGTGTGTAGATTGATGATAACAAAATAATTTAATCAATTTTAGAATAAGGCTGTAACAAAACAAAATGTGGAAAAAGTGAACGGGTCTGAATACTTTCTGAATGCACTGTACCCAATCAGTGAGGATAGGTAACAAATAATCCTCAGCACTGGGATTCTGCAAGGATGCGTTCTCAGCCCCCTTTACTCCTTGTACACCAGCGACTGCAGCCATGTACAAATCTAATTCGCAGATGACACCACCATTGTGGACAAATAATAATGAGACAGAGTACAAGAAGGAGATCGAGAACCTCGTGTCCTGGTGTCAAGACAACAACTTTTCTCTCAATGACAGCAAGACAAAGGAGATAGTAATCAACTTCAAGAAGCGAAGCAGTACACATACCCCAGTTTGCATTGGGTAGGAAGAACTGTAGATGCTGGTTAAACCAAAGATAGACACAAAATGCTGGAATAACTCGAGGGACAGACAACATCTTTGGAGAGAAGGAATGGGTACACATTGCTTCTCTCCAGTCATGCTGCCTGTCCCGCCGAGTTACTCCAGCATTTTGTGTCTGTCCCCAATTTACATTGATGGGGCCGAAGTAGAAATGATTGAAAACTTCAATTTATTCGGAATTAAAATCACAACTCTTACTAGACCACCCATATTGAAGCAACGAACAAGAAAGCACACCAACACCTCTACTTCCTTCGAAGGCTTAGGAAGTTCAGCATGTCCCAGACAACTCTCACCAATTTCTACAGATGCACCATAGAAAGCACTTTATCAGGATGCATCACAGTTTGGTTTGGGAACAGTTCAATCCAAGAAATTGCAGGGAATTGTGGATGCAGCCCAGGCCATCACACAGACTAACCTCTCTTCTATTCACTCCATTTATACTTCACGCTGCCTTGGCACGGTCAGCAGCATAATCAAGGACAAGCCGCACCCTCGCCACTCCCTCTTCTCCCCTCTCCAATCAGGCAAAATATATAGAAGTGTGAAAATGCACACCTCCAGATTCAAGGACAGTTTCTTCCCAGCTGAATCACCCTACCACAACCAGAGAGTAGTGCTGAAATACTATCAACCTCATTGGTGACCCTCAGACTATCCTTGATCTGTCTTTGCTAGCTTTACCTTGCAGGAAATGTTATTCCCTTATCATGTATCATACACTGCCAATGTCTCGATTGTAATCATGTGTTGTTTTTCTGCTGACTGGATAGCACAGAACAAAAGCTCTAAATTAAAACACAAAGTACTTGTGCTATAACTGCAGGATTTGCGCTCAGCTAAGAAAACCAAGCCCAAAACATTATCTAACTAAATACACCAACTTACAATAAATGACTACAAATGCAAAAAAAAGCTAGCTACATATTAATTAGCTCTTTAAAAAAAAACCTGATCCTGTAGATGCAAGTATATAATTGGGGTTATCGAGTGGGCTCCTCCCTTCATTGGTGTTTCATTGAGTTAGGCCCACGACACCTCGGGAAGGTTCAACAGTTGGTTCTGGCGTCCCAGAACCATCCCCCTCAATACCTTCTCTCACCACCTTTGCTGCCAGTATACTAAAGGAAGCTGCAGCCAATTAGCTCACTCAAACAAATGCTAAACATCTGGATCCTATCTTCCACTAATCCTAGCCCATCATTAAGCTTGTAACAAATATCACCCTTGCATAAGTACACTTGCACAGACTACAATTACAAAGAAATACACAAACTGCATGTCATACGTTTCCTTTCTGTCCCCAACTATTTCTTCTCCACCAAATCCACCTGCCATGCTCTGCTGCCTGACATTCGCTTTACAGCCTGACGCAAACTCTGTCCGCGAATTCTTAGCTCTCCAAATAACGACGTGGTCGATCTCGCTATGAAACCTCTGCAACCCACCTTTACCGGATGTACTCTTGCTCTCCATCCTCGCTGCCCAACTTCTGCTGCCAACTCTGCATATCTAAGCCTTACTTTCACAAGCCTCGTCCACTTGTTCTGCTCTTTCACAAGATATTGTTCTCCAGTACCTCAAATGTTGCAATAATGTTACAAAAACTGTGTGGGGTTGGGTACTTACCTACTAAGTATTCCAGAGGTGGTTTAGGGATGTGCTTTAAGTATATGTAAAATTTTAATATTTTAGATTTAGGGCAAAAGAAACGTGCTGGCACTGATATTATCACAAGTGTGAAATCCCATTCCTTCTAATTGGTGACTTAATAAAAATCAAGCTTTTATTTATTGCTTTCCTTGAACTTCATTATATTTCCCTATTATTATATTTTTGGATACCGCTTTTACATATGCCAAATTTTACTTCCTGATTTAAACTCATATGTGGTCGCACTAAGGAGTCTTCAATCTGATCCGTTAAAATGCAGTACAGCTGCTTTTTCTGATCACAGATAAACCAAATCCCCAGTGAATGGTTCGGCATTGGTTTGACTGATCAATATCACTTACTGCAGCAAATGGACAATCAAGGCTAAGGCTATGCAATTAGGTCATTTGTTTTATACCAAGATGTTTCATAGGGGAGCTACTGAGGCAGGTGCATACTCTGGGTAATTATATAGATAACAATGTTCTAAAAAAAATTCAGATTGAGTAATTACATTTCTTTGATGCAAAACCAAACTGGAAGATATTGTAATTTGACACATGCAAGCCACCAAAAAATAAACTGCTGTAAGACCTCAGCGCATCAAGCAGCATAGACGCTCACACTGATGCCATTTGACCAGCCAGCTACTTCCTGCAGTTTATTTTTTGGCACCACCTTTCAGCATCTGTAGTCTCTTGTTCCTCCTTGTCAACCGTATGGTTTATACTGTAAATTTCTATGAGGATATGAATATATAATAATTCAGGATCCCTTATAAATGTAATTTTTATACTATAAAATATCTTCATGCTGTCCATTTTGCTACCATCACATATCTTAATACAATAAAATCTCAATACATTGCTTATTCTGCACTTTCGATGCCCTAGCAATGTCCTCTGCTGTGAATAATAACTATTTTTTACCCTTTTAAAATTGTGATGAATAATTAGCTATGTTATGCAATTCTTACTTTGATTTATAAAGTAAAACTTACCATGTCAAGCATTCCACAAAATTCATCCAATCGGATTAACATTTCTTCAATGCTCTCTTCAAGCTCTTTGGCCTACATATGGGAAAAAAACACAAACTGGATGTACCAATATTGGTAAAAGATTTGACACCCTAATTGCCTCAAATTCCATTTTCGAGGAGAGAAAGGACGGACTGTCATTCCAACAACGATGATCAGAATATTTATTGTACATCACCTTAGTCAGAGAAAACTATTATATCAGATTTGAAACAAAATCAAACCAGTGAATAAGTGAAATCCTTGCGGATTCAACTCTCAATGCAGCATATTGACTGTATATTCTTGGCTGGCAATGTACTGTACTGTCTTCCAAATGAGACATTAACATAAAAGTATGATATATCTATTTGCGTGGATGTAAAAGATTAATTGGCATAATTCAGAGGATGAATTTCTGTTTCTTTGAACCAACAACCTTTAATCAATAGTATAAATGCAGGGAACATTTGCTGCTTTGTGTACATTACCAATAGTTTTTACTCTAAATACTTATTATTCTCTGAAATGGTGGTAGTCCGAAAGTCATGAAGGGCGATAAAATTTGAGAGTTTTCTCAAACATTATGGACACAATGAACAATATCACAACTTCCTCGGCCCGAACCATTTCTACAATAATTATTCGAAATTAAAGAATGTAAACATTCAGCAATAGTAAGGATGTGAAACAGTGAAATAAATGCAAACAATTCACATTTATTCATTTTAACATACTTCAATTCGGTCATTTTAATTATGTAAAAAATTGGATTGTTCAACATGCAATAAAAAGGAATTTATTCCAGGTAAATAATTTAACAGCCACATAATCCAAAACAGATTTTTGTTTCATGGACTCAAATACCATGGAGTTTCACAAGTCAATACGAAGTTTAGATTATGCCGTTTTTTTTTTTACAATGTGCAGCAAATAACAAACATCAATACTCTGATTTAGCTTATCATCGTCTGGAGATGCAACAGCATAAAGAACTGCCCCATTCCAAACATTTGAGCTCAAAAAATGAATCAAAACAAACAGACGAGGCAGCTGATTTCCTGAATGTCAAGAATTCATCAAGCAATCATAGAGTCATTTAGAGCACCCAAGATATGAAAATCTAGAATAAAAATCTGGAAAAATTACAATAAAAACTTTGCAGTCAATGCTCTAGTTTGCAAACGGGCTGGATATGTTACAGAAACATTAAATAACAAAATCAAGGATTAACTATGATGTTTGGTCATTTGTATTCTATGAGATATCTAGTTTCTTCATTTACAACAGAAGTATTGTGATAAAAGCTTATGTTTGGGAAACCCTCACATAACGCATTGGAGCAATGATCCCCATTTTCAAAAGGGAAGTCAGTTGTCATGGAGATCTTAGTTTCCATCTAAAAGCAGCATTTCATACAAATAATCAAAAAATGTCTTGGATAGAAACATATACATAGAAAAATAGGTGCAGGAGTAGACCATTCAGCCCTTCGAGCCTACACCGCCATTCAATATGATCATGGCTGATCATCCAAAGTATCCCGTACCTGCCTTCTCTCCATACCCACTGATCCCTTTAGCCACAAGAGCCACATCCAACTCCCTCTTGAATATAGCCAATGAACTGGCCTCAACGACCTTCTGTGGCAGAGAATTCCAGAGACTCACCACTCTCTGTGTAAAGAAGGGATGAATTACTTTGTTCATTCGCAACACTAAGATCTATTTAATAAATAACTTTAAATGTTTTTTTTTTTTTTTTTTAAATACTTGTTCACTGATTGTCCAATTGGACAGCCCAGAAATTTGGACTTTCAATTTCAAAATGGCAAACGTTTTAGTAAGGCAGAGATTTGGCTCAATTATTCAACATTCTTTTAAACCTTTTAATGGCAAGGTAAACTCTGGCCTTGCATAGATTTTAGTATGTGTTATTTTAATTAAGCCTGACCAAAATAAAACAAAGCCAAATCTCAAATTGGAGATAAGTTTGAAAATACATAACCATATAACCATATAACAATTACAGCACGGAAACAGGCCCTCTCGGCCCTTCCAGTCCGTGCCGACCATTTGTTTTCCCCTAGTCCCATCTACCTGCACTCAGACCATACCCCTCCATTCCCTTCACGTCCATATACCTATCCACTTTACTCTTAAATGTTAAAATCGATCCTGCCTCCACCACTTCTGCTGGAAGCTCATTCCACACAGCCACCACCCTCTGAGTAAAGAAGTTCCCCCTCACGTTACCCCTAAACTTCTGTCCCTTAATTCCCATGTCATGCCCTCTTGTTTGAATCTACCCTACCCTCAATGGGAAAAACGTATCCACGTTAACTCTGTCTATCCCTTTCATCATTTTAAAGACCTCAATCAAGTCCCCCCTTAACCTTCTGCGCTCCAAAGAATAAAGACCTAACTTGTTCAACCTTTCTCTGTAACATTGTTGCTGGAACCCTGGCAACATTCTAGTAAATCTCCTCTGTACTCTCTCCATTTTGTTGACATCCTTCCTATAACTAGGCGACCAAAATTGTACACCATACTCCAGAATTGGTCTTACCAATGCCGTACAATTTTAACATTACTTCCCTACTCCTATATTCAATGCTCTGATTTATAAAGGCCAGAACACCAAAGGCTTTCTTTACCACCCTATCTACATGCGATTCCACCTTCAGGGAACTATGCACAGTTATTCCTAAATCCCTCTGTTCCACAGCATTCCTCAATTCCCTACCATTTACCATTTACGTCCTATTTTGATTTGTCCTGCCAAGATGTAGCACTTCACACTTAACAGCATTAAACTCCATCTGCCATCTTTCAGCCCACTTTTCCAAATGGCCCAAATCTCTCTGTAGACTTTGAAAATCTACTTCATTATCCACAACACCACCTATCTTAGTATCATCTGCATACTTACTTATCCAATTTTCCACCCCATCATCCAGATCATTGATGTACATGACAAACAACAGTGGACCCAACACAGATCCCTGAGGCACCCCACTGGTCACCGGCTTCCAACCTGACAAACAGCCATCCACCATTACTCTCTGACATCTCCCATTCAGCCACTGTTGAATCCATCTTGCTACTCCGCCATTAACACCCAAAGATTGAACCTTCTTAACCAACCTTCCATGGGGAACCTTATCAAAGGCCTTACTGAAATCCATATAGACAACATCCACTGCTTTACCCTCATCAATTTCCCTAGTTACCGCTTCAAAAAATTCAAGAAGGTTTGTCAAACATGACCTTCCAGGCACAAATCCATGTTGACTGTTCCTGATCAGACCCTGTTTATCCAGATGCTTATATATATATTATCTCTAAGTATCCTTTCCATTAATTTGCCCACCACTGACGTCAAACTAATAGGTCTATAATTGCTAGGTTTATTCTTTGAACCCTTTTTAAACAAAGGAACAACATGCGCAGTATGCCAATCCTCCGGCACTATTCCCGTTTCTAATGACATTTGAAATATTTCTGTCATAGCTCCTGCTATTTCTACACTAACTTCCCTCAATGTCCTAGGGAATATCCTGTCAGGACCTGGAGACTTATCCACTTTTATATATTTTCAAAAGTGTCAGTACTTCCTCCTCTTTGAATCTCATAGTTTCCATAGCTACTCTACTTTTTCCCCTTAACTCACAGAGTTCAATATCCTTCTCCTTGGTGAATACCGAAGAAAAGAAATTGTTCAATATCTCCCCCATCTCTTTTGGCTCTGCAGATAGCTGTCCATTCTGGTTCTCTAATGGTCCAATTTTATCCCTCGTTAAACTTTTGCTATTAATATAGCTGTAGAAACCCTTTGGGTTTACTTTCACCTTTCTTGCCAAAGCAACCTCATATCTTTTAGCCTTCCTAATTTCTTTCTTAAGATTCTTTTCACATTCTTTATACTCCTCTAGCACCTCATTTACTCCATGCCTCCTATAATTACTGTAGATATATCTCTTTTTTCGAAACAAGTGTCCAATTTCCCTTGAAAACCATGGCTCTTTCCAATTTTTATCATTTCCTTTCAACCTAACAGGGACATAAAGATTCTGTACTCTTACAATTTCCCCTTTAAATGTCCTCCATTTCTCTTCTACATCCTTCCCATGAAACAAAGTGTCCCAATTCACTCCTTCAAAATCCTTACGCATTCCCTCAAAGTTAGCCTTTCTCCAATCAAAAATCTCCACCCTAGGTCCAGTTCTGACTCTCTCCATAATTATATTGAAACTAATGGTATTGTGATCACTGGTCCCGAAGTGCTCACCAACGCATACCTCCGTCACCTGACCTGCCTCATTTCCTAACAGGAGGTCCAGCACTGCCCCTTCTCTGGTCGATACCTCTATGTACTGCTGCAAAAAACTATCCTGCACACATTTTACAAACTCCAAACCATCCAGCACATGATTAAAAAAATAATGCTTTTATTTATGTACCTTGTTTTCTGGTATTCTAGCACCATGTATCAAGTACACTGGCAGTGCGGAACAGGCACAAGAAACAATATAATCTGAGACCTTACCAACTTTACACGCCTGCAGTTTATTGTTACTGCCCAAAGGTTTACATTTGTATCTTCAGCATGGTAAAATTATTTTTTCTTGAACCATTTTATTTGCCTTCCAAATAAAAACTGATTGGGAATCCACTGAACCACTATGAATTGCTAATCTTGCATTCTACAATGTGGGAGAGATCTGACTTTCCACTAATTTGTGTAACAAATGAGTTCCATAAGATTTCAAATGGTCTTTTTTTTAAAAATGAAGCAGAAAACAGCAATTGAATAATATGTAGGGCAGCGATGGTAATAATTTTTGTTAGTTAGTAAATGTGCTAGCTTCAAAAGATGGCCCAAATTTTTCTATGGCCAGGCCTGTGCACATCTGCAGTTACTTCCTGTCCATTTTGTGGAACATCCCACACACTCACGTTAGATGAATGTGCAGGGCTGATTTCACCGAGTACCTGACTGCTTTTGACAAATTGATTAAGAAGGAACTGCAGATGATGTAAAATCGAAGGTAGACAAAAGTGCACAACAGGATTTTCTTCTGTCAAAGTAGTCACGGATTTTTAGTTTTTAAATGTCTTTGACAATAATAGGCACACAAAATATGGTAAAATTGAAGTAAATAAGCCTCAAAGATTTGTACTTGAACATTTAGTACTACATCAAGCCACAGAAAAGATCTTCTAACACCAGTCCACTGCAGTAAGGAAAACATAATAAACTCAAAAGGCCTCAGGCAGATCAACAAGGAATGCCATCATATCAGAAGCATGCGATTAGGTGGCTGGTGATTTGGAATGTGTGCCCCAAGGGATTATGTAAAGAAAAACAAAGGCTAGATTCAAAGGTGCCAGCTGGTGTAGTCAAATTAAAGACTCAATAGATCTATTAATTTAGTCTTTGTAAGAAGGAACTGCAGATGCTGGTGTAAACCGTAGACACAAAAAGCTGGAGTAACTCAGCGGGACAGGCAGCATCTCTGGAGAGAAGGAATGGGTGACGTTTCAGGTCTGCCTGTCCCGATGAGTTACTCCAGCTTTTCGTGTCTATAACGTAGACTGCAAGAATTTCATCTCATGGTGGAGAAACATCACACAGAGGCCCACACAAATACCCTTTGCCCCTGTTAAATAATAATACATAAACACGTATGTTAGAGAATTGCATCCATCATTTTTTGAATGTTACTATTGATAATAAATTATAAGATTGAAATCATGCAAATAACCCATAGGTAGTTTTCATGTTATTTGATTTGTATTCCTGCCCCAAACAAAGGTGGGTAAGGTCTGCACATTACAGCACCTAAATAGGTGTCAGCAGTACTAGATTGAATGATTCCAACAGACGATAAGGAAAACTTGCTAACTAGAAACTTGCTAACTATAAATAAAAAATATGCTGGAAATGTTTCAGGTCAAATACATCTTTCAAAATTGTATCTGAAAATTCAGTTTCTCTCTATACAGATGTTGTTTGACAAAAGAGCATTTTCAGCAATTCTGAAACGGACCCACATTCATTATTCAACCATCAGCCCAGTTTTTTACAAATTTCATATTGCTAGGAGACAATGAATCCACAGTAATCTTTGAATTGGTTCCATCGCCTCTTTCACACAGAGATATATAGATTTCCACTACCCTTTCAGCCTCTCCTCATAACTCCAACTATGGCAACATCCACCTACATCTCCTCTGCACCCGCTCTAGTACTATGATTGATCGTACCACTGCATATGCTGATTATAACCTCAAATTTTCCAATAATTTGCCCATTGCCAATGTCATGCATATGTCTACTCCTTTCTGCATTGTTAAATAGCAGTGTAACATTCTTTATCTTCCAGTTGAAGGATATCCCTCCAGGAACTAAAGAGGTTTGGAAAATGACAGTCTGTTGAATCATTATTTTCTTCTTAATTAAAATCTATTTATTCTTAATATCAATTAATACCTCCTTCCTCTTCCTAGTAATGTTCCTTGTTTTTTCACTGAGCTGCACTGTGCGAATAGTGAAATAGTGCAAATCCCTAAATAGAATTGATTTCTCACTGTAAGCTAAGACTTGGGCCCATATTGCAATTACATTGGAGCAAAGTACTATTTAGAAGAGTTTTTCAGCATAGCTCAGTAGATGTTCAGATTTTGGTAAAATTCAAGTGTGAGGGCACCAACTCTCCTGTTTGTAATGGATGAGCCCAGACACTGTGCAATCTTAACCTTCCTCTTTGATCTTAATTTATTACAAACATCTTTATTCTACCAATGGAACATTGGTCTAGTCCCCCTTGGTTTAGTCTCCTTTACATTTTTTATCTTCTCCACTATACAATTGTAAAGAGTGCATGGTACAACTATGAATTTGAGATCAAGATATTTTAATAACGCAGCAGGCAAGTAAACATATTACTAGTGAAGTCCTTCGAAATAGCATGAGATCAAACTGCAAATAGCTGACTCTGACTCTTCATTGCAACTTTAAGGAATAACTTTGACACCAATGCTGATCCCAGGATCACATGGCTCGAAAAACTTTTGCAACTTCAACACCACAACTGTTCTGTGAATTTGAGTGGCCCACGATAAAAAAAAACATAGGTTCGTGGTTTTCATTGTTCGCAAGCTCCTCTGATTCCTGAGCACTTGGAAACAGTGAAATATATTAAAAAATCATTGAAAATGTTAAATCAGAAAAATATTTATAAACACACTAAGCAACAGTTAAAAATCTGGTAAAAATCTTTTAATCTAGCTTGCTCAGGTCTTTGATGGTACCAGATGAACAGACCTTCTAGACTATTCTATGTTACTGTATTAATCTTCAAACATTTTAAAACACATTTTAAAGATATGATACAGTAGAATCATTTTTTTCAGCAAATCAGTTAGTTTCAAGAGGGATTGGAAATCAAGGGACCAGTGAATGACTGGGGGCATCGGAACCAGGGTCCCAATGGGAAGGGAGCATGGGAACATAGAACTGAGCTCAAATATTTGTGTCCAATAAGCAGAAAGAAGTGGGGAACTGGAGACCTGGTATGTTAATGGAAGCACAGGAATCTGTACTTGACAAGACAGTTGAATGAAAAAAAATAAAACCTTAAAAACCAACCTTTTAAACTAAGTCATCAACTCAATTGAAATGAATGGCACTGCAATAGATAATGCCAGCTAAGAATGATGCAAAGTTGAAAGACCCAATACAATTTTGTATCTGGCCCATCGTATCAAAAGTAAGTAGAGTTCAGTGAGTTCTATCATTAATACGGTCTTTCCAGATTTTGCAAGCCTGGTGTTTTTCTAGCATTCTCCATTCACCAGTACTATGTAATTGCCTTCAATGCTCTCATAGTTCTGCCTGCCGGCATTCAATCAGGAAAGGATGCGTAAATAAAGTATATTCACCAATTTCAGGTTATCAATAGTTTAAATAATTTGATGGGCACCGTATTATGGCAGTTTTGAGGTGATTTTTATCCACTGCAGTTCTGAGGATTTTGAAGTGGCTGCTGAGACCAATGTGGACGCTACAAACACTGCCATGTTGGCGCATTCAGTTTGGGAGTTGTGTGCTCCTTTTTGCTTGGCTTCCACAAGCTTTTATAAAGAAATTTAAAGTTCTCAGTGCTCTACTGGATATTCCTTTTTTTCCATTTTGAGATGATTGTGAGAATATTGTCATAGCCTGGTTGTGATAACATCTTTATTGCAATTTATCCATCTTCCCGAGGACTCTCTTGCCATAACAGAGCTCAAAGCAGATTGTTGACAGAGGAATTGGGAGTAGTGGGATAGAGTCTTTGCAGGAAGCAGGGTAGGAAGAAGTGCAGTCTAGATAGCTGTGGGAGTCAGTAGGTTTATAATAAATGGTAGTCGATAGTTTATCTCCTGTGTGATGAAGCCGGTGAGATCAAGAAACGGTAGGGAGATGTTGGAGATGTTCCAAGTGAATTCGAGTGCAGGATGGAAATTAGTAGTGAAGTTAATGAAGTCTGTGAGTTCTGCAGGGCCTAGACAGACATAGCTCAAGCCTTTGGTGAAATGATCATTTAATGTATGCTTGGTTTTGCTGATATAAAGGTGGTCACATTGGCAGCACCAAATGTGGCAGATGAGGTTGGATAATGATGTGATAATTGAATTAAAAAACTCCCTGGTCTGTTTCCATATATCACATCAATGCTTTATCTCACCCCTCCCGTTCTCCAACCTCTCATTTCCAACCCCCCCCCCCCCCCCTCTACCCAGTCTGTAGAAGGGTCCCAATGGGAATCGTTGTTTGTCCATTCCCTCCACAGATGCCGCCTAACCCACTGAGTTCCTCTAGCAATTTGTATTTTGTGCAAGATTCCAGCATCTGCAGTCTTGTGTCTCCCTCCATTGATGCTGAATGACATTGGCATTGGTTATGGGGAGAAGGCAACAGAATGCGGTTAAGAGGGGAAGATCAGCCATAATTGAATGGTGGAGTCGACTTTAATTCCGTTCCTATCACTGCTGCCCGATTTCGAACATTGATTTTAAGATTTGCAGCATCCAAACTATTTTGTCTTTGTAGGAATTTGACGTGAAATACAATGCAACTGTAGATAATCTTCATGACATTAAGGTTAGGCGTTTGGCTATGGTTAGCCGCATCAGCGAGCTGGCTCTGACCAGACCTACCTCGCTGCAGGGATCAGCCCTCAGACTCGCCGCCAGCTCCTGCGCGTCCTGTCGCACCACCCAGCTCTGCCTCCCTGCGGCCGAGGCCACCGGCTCTGGGTCCGCGCTCCTCCCGGCCGGCGACACCGACTCTGGGCTCCCGCTCCACCGGGCCGGTGAGACGCACTCCGGCTCCGACACCGGGCTCCCCTCGTCTCCGGTTGCAGCCGCTGCGGCCGCGCTCGCCTCCATCACGAAGCCTCTCCGCCCGTTGCCCCGGCGACGCCACGATCCCGGCCGCTCAGTCCCGTGTCTCCCCCTCCCGAGCTGCAGGTGGCGCTGCAGAGGCAGCACAGGCGACCTCTGGCGGCGGGCGAGGGCGGTGCGGAAAACAGGGAAGTCCCAGGGGGTTACACAAAAAGCTGGAGAAACTCAGCGGGTGCAGCAGCATCTAAGGAGCGAAGGAGTTAGGCGACGTTTCGGGTCGAGACCCTTCTTCAGACTCTGAAGTCCCAGGGGGTGCAGGAAACAAAAGGAGCTCCTCCAGTATCTTTGGCAGGAACAGCATTGCATATTTCGCTTGGGTAGCTTACAACCCGGCGGTATGAATATTGAAGATAGACACGAAAAGCTAGAGTAACTCAGCAGGACAGGCTCCATCTCAGTATAAATATTGATATTCGTAACTGTCACTATGTCATGTTGTTATTTGTGGGTGGAGCACCAAGGCAAATTCCTTGTATGTGAATACTTGGCCAATAAACTTACAATTTCTCCAACTTGCAGTCACTAGTTTCAATATTTTATTGTTATATGTTTTTTTGTGTGCCCTGAAACTGAACTTGAAAACATGAGACTTTTTGTGTCATCTTTAAACTAGCATCTGCAGTTCCTTCCTACACATAAGAGTCAAGAATATTTTATTGTTATATGCCCTGAAACTGAACAATGAAATTATTACTTGCAGGAGTAAAACAGGTTGAGACCCTTCCTCGGACCGAGTCAGGGGAAAGGGAGTCTAGAGATATGGAAGGGCAAGGTGTGAAAACGACAGATCAAAGCAGAAGTTGATCAAGGAAATGTAGAATGGTCCATTGTTGGTTGAGGGGAAGGTTACAACGAGGCATATAATCAGTAAAATTAATCAGGAGGACAGAAACTAGTCAGAGAAGTCGGGTGGGGGCAGGACAAAGCAAGAAAGAAAGCAAATCAATATTCATACCACTGACTTGTAAGATGCTGTTTCTCAAATTTGCATTGTCAAGAATGTTTTATTGTCATTATGTCCTGAAACAGAACAATGAAGTTCTTACTTGCGGGAGTACGAGAGGATTGTCAACATGGTACTCAGCAGATACCATAATAAACAAAAATTCTATAAATTAAAAATAAACAATATAATGCAAAAACAAAACCTGAGGTCAAAGAGGAGTTTGCACTTTTGTTGAGATTTGCGGTGTTCATTAGCTGGATGGTTGTTGGGAAGAAGCTGTCCCTGAACTTTGAAATTAGAGTTTTCAGACTCACTCATGAGCACCATGAGGCAGACGTCATTGCCCCTCCCATTTCCTAGTGTATTCGTTCAGTCCATGGGATGAATTAAGTGCTGAATCTGGGGAGCAGAGGTTGAACCGTCTATATGAAACAGAGCACACATCATTCCCTCATTGCTTTGATAAAGCAGTCTTGCCATTAAGTCTTGGGGTGGGAGATTGCATCCTTCACATGGTCCACCTGTTTCGACTAATGCAATCAACCCGACGTGCCCTGCAGAATGGAAGACAGACAGAGATTGGGGACTTCATGGTTTTCTGTGCTTCAGCTCTATTTGTAAATCGCCCAGCGACCATGTTTTTGGACAGAATGGAGGCCTCTGCTGTGTTTCCAGGCACTGTATTGACCATAACAGCGATCCTCTGTGTGCCACGGAGGATTATCTTGCAATATGTGCTTCAGTTAGGAGAGAGCAATAGCGCTGATCCATTGAAATGAACCAGCAGCTATTCAGTTACAGCACAAATTTGTGCTGTTTTTTTAACCATTATATTGAATATAAGAACTGTTATATTTGATTCTTTGTTATGCTGCTAACAAAATGTCGTCACGGCATGGTGCCATTTTAAAATAAAAGCAGTGATCTAAGATTCCGAACAATGAACTGTGCGCTACTAGCTGCAGCAGATTTACATCTAGCAGGTCACATCCTCCCTGGGTAAAACACAACCCAAACTCAAAACTAGCTTAGTTAAGATAATAATTGTGTGTTGTACAGGTAAACAGATAAGGATGACAAAAAGTAATATTTAAAATTACAATTACAAAGAACTGAAGGAAAGAAATTCTACCCAGGTAATAGATTATTTTGGTACAAGGAAGGCTGACAGTGATTATCGTTTGCCAAACCATTAACAGGACTTAGTTCAGGCCGAAATGTTCTGAGGTAAATGAAACATAAAAAATTAAAAAAATTAGCACCACATTTCACACTGACTAGGTCACGCAACAACCCCAGGACGAGAAACCAAGTAAACAACTCAGATCTGAAGCCCTTTGTCATAGCTGCAAGGGTAAATAATTGTCTCAGAAAAGTCTAATGAAGTTAGCTAAAATATAGAAAAGTAAACCAACTGATAGACATGTAGCACCTTTTGTTAAGCTAATAAAATTGATATTTGGCCTTCAACATTCAAAGATTCACTGAGAATAACTAGAAACAAGGAACTGTGGATGCTGATTTAGAAAAGGCACAACATGCTGGAGTAACACGGCGGGTTAGGCATAATCCCTGAAGAACACGGATAGGTGACATCAAGTCAAAACCATTCTTCTTTTGGGTCCCAACCCAAAACGTCACCTACCCATGTTATCCAGGGATGCTGCCTGACCTGCTCAGTTACTTCAACACTTTGTGTCTTATCACACAGAATAATATGGGCATAGAATGATCTTTACCCATTTAGAGTATAACATTCATCCCTCAGTGGCTCAGTATTGACAAGTAAACAGTGCTGGAGAAGTTGCAAAGAATAAATGCAATTAATCCAAGGACTCAGTGATCCATATCACTCTATTTCCAAGGCTACTCTTGTTATCTTCCAACATTTTATAGATTCTGAATTATTCCTATGAATTACACAATAACTACTATTATCACCACTAATTAAGAAGGAGATTAAAGTGGGAACTAGCAAGTTGTTACACTATTGCCAGCAGTAGGGAAATTGCTGGAAACTATAAAGGTGTAAGGCCAGAAACTTTGAAAAGAATAATTGCATTGAGCAGAATCAAGCATGGGTTCGGAAGGCAACTCAAATTTGACTAATCTGGAAATGTGACTGTTACAATAGAGGAGGGGAAACCAATGACAGTGGATTTTCAGATGGCTTTTGATAAGGTCCTATGCAGGAGGTTTGTCTTTTCCTGTTTGCATGTAGTTTATTCAGTTAAAATGTCACTGCCTTCCAAAATCTGACTGCACTCCTTAGTAGGAGCAGTGCTGCTAAACTTCAAAACCACAATGATTTTGTAGTTCTGAGAAAAGCTTATGTTGGTCAGGTATTAAAAACATTTTTTCCATATTGGCTTACGTTAATACACAATTCCAGTAATTTATGGTAATGTAGATAAATATAAAATACTGATAATCAAATAAAGCTATTATTAACGCACACTGACTGATAGTGTAGAGAAAGTACTCTCAGGTTGCAAGGCTGATTATTGCATATATTAGACAATAGGTGCAGGAGTAGGCCATTCGGCCCTTCGAGCCAGCACCGCCATTCAATGTGATCATGGCTGATCATCCCCGATCAGTGCCCCGTCCTGCCTCCTCCCCATATCCCGACTCTGCTATTTTTAAGATCCCTATCTAGCTCTCTCTTGAAAGCATCCAGAGAAGAGAACCTGCCTCCACCGCCCTCTGAGGCAGAGAATTCCACAGACTCACCACTCTCTGTGAGAAAAAGTGTTTCCTCATCTCCGACTCCCCCAACATCGGGAACATTGTTCCTGCCTCTAGCGTGTCCAAGCCCTTAACAATCTTATACATTTCAATGAGATTCTCTCTCATCCTTCAATGAGATTCCATCTCATCCTCCAGTGTACAAGCCCAGCTGCTCCATTCTCTCAGCATATGACAGTCCCACCATCCCAGAAATTAACCTTGTAAACCTACGCTGCACTCCCTCAGTAGCAAGAATGTCCTTCCTCAAATTAGGGGACCAAAACTGCACACAATACTCTAGGTGTGCTCTCACTAGGACTCTGCACAACTGCAGAAGGACCTCTTTGCTCCTATGTTCGATTCCTCTTGTTATAAAAGCAAAAATGCCATTCGCTTTCTTCACTGCTAGCTGTACCTGCATGCTTACTTTCATAGACTGATGTACAAGGACCCCCAGATCCCGTTGTTCTTCCCCTTTTCCCAACTTGACGCCATTTAGATAGTAATCTGCCTTCCTGTTTTTGCTACCAAAGTGGATAACCTCACATTTATCCCCATTAAAACTTCATCTGCCATGCATCTGCCCACTCCCCCAACCTGTCCAAGTCACCCTGCATTCTCATAGCATCCTCCTCACAGTTCATACTGCCACCCAGCTTTGTGTCATCTGCAAATGTGCTAATGTTACTTTGAACCCCTTCACCCAAATCATTGATGTATATTGTAAATAGCCGCGGTCCCAGCACCGAGCCTTGCGGTACCCCACTAGTCACTGCCTGCCATTCTGAAAGGGACCCGTTAATCCCCACTCTGTTTCCTGTCTGCCAACCACTTCTCTATCCATGTCAGCACTCTACCCCCAATAGCATGTGCCTTCATTTTGCCCACTAATCTCCTATGTGGGAACTTATCAAATGCTTTCTGAAAGTCCAGGTACACTACATTCACTAGCTCTCCCTTGTCCATTTTCCTAGTTACATCTTCTAAAAAATCCAGAAGATTAGTCAAGCGTGATTTCCCCTTCGTAAATCCATGCTGACTCGGACCAATCCTGTTACTGCTATCCAAATGTTCGGCTATCTCATCTTTTATAATCGACTCCAGCATCTTCCCCACCACCGATGTCAGGCTAACTGGTCTATAATTCTGTTTTCTCTCTCCCGCCTTTCTTAAAAAGTGGGATAACATTAGCTACCCTCCAATGCACAGGAACTGATCCTAAGTCTATAGAACATTGGAAAATTATCACCAATGCATCCACAATTTCTAGAGCCACTTCCTTAAGTACCCTGGGATGCAGGCCATCAGGCCCTGGGGATTTATCAGCCTTCAGTCCCATCAGTCTATCCAGCACAATTTCCTGCGTAATGTGCATTTCCTTCAGTTCCTCTGTCACCCCAGATCCTCTGGCCACTACTAATTTAAATGGTCAGCATGGATAAAAAGTTTAATGCATTTTCCCCACATTGGTTAAATCAATTTGGGATTTACCAAATGATAATATGGCATTTAAATAAATTTTATTGGCAAATTGCCTTTGTCTAATGCTTTAATTCTCTCTCTCCAACACCTCTTCGTATCCAATCATTTGTCCACTGCGCCCACCTCAAAAAAAAAACCCCCACCATATCCAGGTCATCTGAACACAGTTAAGTTTTCAAAATGCTGCACAAAGTTCTGTACAAATGCATAACAATGAAATTATAGTAATGTCATGACAATTTCACTTTCCATCTCTATCCCCTCACCACAATCTTCTAATTAAGCTCACAAGATGTGAACGCATCCAATGTTCCAACTGGCCTTTACAGCTTGAGAGGACATTTTATAATTTTAGAAGTCAATTTTGCTTCTTGTATTTATTCGGCCCCCAGATAATTTTTGTCTTCGTCATTCTTTATTGCCATTTTATCTCTCGTGCTTGCCAATTTGCCCAATAAGCTCTTGCTCTCTAACCACTTCCCCCCTCCACCAACTTCCCTGCATTTTAAACTGTTTCAATTCTCAAAGCTTTTGTAAACTGTTACCAATTTCAATTGCCAATGCAATCCTGCTTGATAAGCATTTGGATTTTTTTTTAAATTCAGTATCCAGATTATATTGTTTTGCACAATGTGTCTATTTTCAATACATCTCAAAGATTGCACGGAAAGCTAAGCAACGCTCCAAGTCTTAAACAAAACAAAACTCAAATGATCCCTTATTGGAAGTTCAGCCATCTTGTGTTTTACACGTGTTTGATTTATGAGTTTTTGAAAAAAACCCGCTTGTTCCTTTAATACCGAAACTTGATTTATGTGCTGGTATTTTGGAAACACGTGTTCAAATTTACTGCTGACAACGTAGTCACATAGATATTTAATTTAATAGATGTTTGAATTACACACCACTTTAAGCAAGTAACCCCCACCTAAAATGCGAGGTGCCTGTAATTTATTATATGGGAGGCAAACAGAAAATAAAAGTACACATTTTCCACTCAACAGTCCAATATCAATGTTGCCATATTTCATGCATTTCATGAAGTGCATATTTCATGGTTATTTTGGAAATAAAGTGCAGCAACAGCTAAAAACAGGTCCAAGGAATGATCCAGTTGAGTTCTCAATTCTAAATTAACAAATTCATTAAACATTTTACTCAAATACAATAATCCCCAGCAACACTTAATTTTTTGGGCATGCATCCATATTTAGGAGTCTCAGAATAATGAAATCTACCAGAAGATTTTTTTTCTGTGGCTAGTTTGTGAGGGAAGCAATGGGATAACAGACATAGATGCATTATAGATGGTGATAATGGCCAAATGGCGGTGCTGGCTCGAAGGGCCGAATGGCCTACTCCTGCACCTATTGTCTATTGATACTACATAGGAGTAGAATTAGGCCATTTGGCCCATTGACTCTGTCCACCATCCATTTTTCCCTCTCAACCCCATTCTCCTACCTTCTCCCCCTAACATTTGACACCCTAACTAATCAATAATCTATCAATCTCCTCTTTAAAAATTGTAACAACCATACAAGGTAAAATTATATTTATTAGAAAGGATACATTAAATTTTTAGGGCATTTCAAATATTTTAAATTGTAATAGCTGTTCATTTATTACCCCATATAGCAGCTGTGAAACAATCTGCAATCATGCCAAAACTGCATTCTTTCATAATTGAATGCAGTCATAATGCCCATCTTCACTATAGTAATAAGTTTAAACAGTCTAAAACAATGCAGCTGTACAAATACTGGCAATTAGGTTTCTGACTGTGCAATTGTTTTTCCCTACAAAAAAAGTCACTTATGTTAACAACCTCAAAGAAGGGACATAATATTTTAAATTACAATTAAGTTTTTTGCATTCTAACAATGTTACAGAGTGTGGGTCCAATTTTACATTTTCTTTTGGAGAGCAGCATATTCCTAAAACAGAGAATGGTCAGTTTATTGACTTTTCTAAAACTGCATCAAAAATCATAATCTGGTCATTTCAGGCACCTGAAAAATGCTGTGCTTTCAGAGCAGAGTTTGATCATGGTCTTACCAAAGGTGTAGAGTTGTGTCCTCAACAAATTGAATGTTAATGGTGACGTCATAAGAGTGGATTAGCTCTGAATCAAGATTAATATTGGAGCATCACCGCATGTATGAATTCAGGATATTAGTATTCCCATTTTCCAAACTGCAAAGAAAGTATAAACATTTGAAAGATGGTGAAAGGAGACATAATTTATAGCAAACTTTTACCTTCCAATGTTAACACACGCCCCCAAATTTCTCAATAAAAATATAACGTGCTGTTTTATTTTGCAGTGGTTATCATTTATCACAGCTCTGAATACACTAATTTTGTGTGATCAAATTGAGGATATTCACTCCGAACAAATTGGGAATTCACTCCATTTTCTGTACAAGAGAAACATTTTGAATTAATCATTTTGAATAGCATTTTTAAATTTGTTGATGTTACGCATTATATATAATTAAGTGCAATATCATTTAATGTGTATAATGTGCAAGCTACTTGACATGAAATAGTTTCAAAAGTCAAGTACATTTCATGTTGCTACACCATTGTAGTCTTTGACTATTCTAGTTATCAATGTCCCCAAATGATAAAAGGATTGGCTTGTATTTGTTTTTCTTTAAAGAGTAAATAAACATACAAAAGACAAAATCTGTTTATTCATGAGCTTTTATTGTTATATTCAACAATATGCACGTCAAGTTTCCTGTTCCTATTTCCACAGAACGCATTTGGTACCGAGTCAACACAATGCAAAAAATATAGCAAAGGCAATTAAAGTGCAATATGTCAGTTATTTCCATTTGATTAATGTACAATTTGATGGAATAGTTTAAGTAATTTCAAAATTTAAAATCCTGATCCAAGTTTATGTGGGTACAAATCATCAACTTAAGGCTTTGTTTATCTTAATTGCCAAATTGCTCAGACATTTCTCTGAACATATTAGATGATTCGAAAACTCATGATCAAAGTATGAAAAGAAATTTATGAACTGCATGAAGCACATTTGACCATTAATGTCTTAATCCCAATCGGAAGCAAATTAAATTTAAAAAAACCACAATACTTTCTGTAGCACAGGAAAACCGGATCTCAATAACTACAAAATTGAAGCCTCTACTTTCTCCAGTCCATACAAAATATATTAAGCATGAGGCTACAATCTCCAATTCTAAATCGTAAAGTTTCTCTCTAGTGTGATCATATAAATGTACATTGTATAGTGGTATGAAAATACTGATATTTGTGCCTATTCTTTATAAATTTTCCCATATAAAAGTGGTAAAAAAAATCAAGCCATAGCACATTTTTCACAAGGAATAGTTAAACACAGCACAGGAATTTTCAACTATAGTTGTTTTAAAGAGAAGCAATTTGTGGCTGTATATTCACCATGGAATACAAACTAGTTGGAATGATGTTAATTGGTCAAGAACAAGTCAGAGTGTTTAAAATAACATAATTCAGAGGTAGTAAATGAAACAATAAAGACCAAGACTAGAGTATTGATAATCTTCAATTAGTTTTCCTATTTGAGTAATTACTCATACAATATAACTCAACGATAACAATTTTGGAAAGCATTTCAATTACACATTCTCTCCAGCAGTTGGAGATGTAATTAACAATGGCCCACAATGAAACATGCTTCACAGTCATAATAAATGGTATACTACTCATAGCCAGCAGAGGGTGAATGCACAACTAAAAATATACCGTCTGAGGTATGGTACCATTAGCTATTTTGTCCATTACCCTGTTCTTCAAATAATTATTGAGCAGTACAATGTTCTGAAAATACAAGTCTGTGCCTTATAAAAACGATGCAATTAGTTTGTAAAGGAAGATCAGTGTTTTGATTATTAGAGCAAACAAAAATATTTATTTTCACAATATGATTCATGATATCCCAACATTGTCCAGTGTCATTCCAAATTGAAGTGCATGTTGTCTACTTTGTCCAGTATAATTTAATAATTGTTTAGTAACTTTAATTTACTAAATACACATTTAGTATCTTGGAATGCAAAGGCAAATCTTCCATTTGAAAGTGATTCAAAAAGCACATGATCACACATGTGCAAATTAATAAGCTGGGGAGGGGGCAAGTGAAATAATTGCATAACATTCATATATTCAGCCAATTTACACAAATTACTTCAGGAAATCATGTGTGTATTTTAGATTGTACATAAACTTTCCAACATAAAAGTCTTCTGCACCCAGGAATTAAACATTATTGTACTGCAATCATTGCATCATTAAGCCTATTTGAGTCAGTTTCCCCTCTCACCCGCCACCCCTACAATAAAGAACAATTTTAGGAGCCAGAATTTAAGCTAACAAAGCACGGGATAGATTGAGTAACTTAGATTTTTTTTTTTAAATTAATAAACTAATGTAGCAATCTAGGGAAAAACATTTCTAAAATTGCCCATTTCATTCAGTATCAGAGAGATTGTATCTGCAATGTTCTGGTAATTATGTAAATTTAAATTTGCAGTTATCAAGTTTTTTAAAATCTACTCCTTTCCCTTTAAAAGTTGTTCACATTTTAATCTCTATCCCTCTACTAAAGAAACATTCTAGGAACTTTTAGCTCATCAAAAGATGTATAATTAAAAATGAAATCCTTATCAATGCAATTCAGAAAGTCAAATCAGTGTTGGTTTAAAGTCAAGGTTCTCAGTTACATTCAGTATTCTTGCATCTACTAGGCTATTAAAAAAAAATCTGAATCAAGTTAATGTGATTTCAATAGCACTTACACTACGAGATTCCAACTATGTAAATTAATGTTTCTTTGTGATGGCAGATATAAAGTATTAGGAAGCACTGCATCATCAATGAAAGACAACCACTCAAAGCACTCAATTAATTTGATAGGAACCTTTAAAAAATTCTCATGAGTTTTTTAGCTGTTTGATTTCTGCATGGGTCAAATATTTCAGCTGTCAGTTAATTCTTTTTAAAAGATAAAACTCTAGAAATAATTAATATATAAAAAGTAGCTATTGTGGAGAGAAGAAAGTTTACATTTCAGGTCTGTGACCTTACCCAAACAAGAAACACTCTTGAAAAGATCATTAACATGAAACACAAACTTATCACAAACTCTCCACAGACTCTATGAGTTGACTACAGTATTTTGTAGTTTTATCTGAAATTTCAAATATCTATATTGCCGTTGGTTGATTATCAAAACTCTGCAGACAAGAGAATTCCAAACTGATGATTTAAAAGTTTACAATTTCACTCTGGACATTTGACAAATTATTTGCACCATTAGCAAAAGGAAAATGGTTACCTTTTATTTGATATCAATGAGATATTGAATTTATGCAGAATGAAATTTCTTCTCTATAATCGATGAAAAAAAAAAAAAAAAACTAGGGCAAGACTATTAAAATTTGTGAATCTGTATACAATTTTATTAAATGGTATCGAATAGATAGCTAAACAAACTTTTATTATGGATTATAGTTCCATTAGAATTTAATTTGGATTAATGATCAAGATAAAAGTATAAAAAAGTGTATTCAATTATAATTTGATAAAGGATCAATTATTTAACTACATTTATGTTGATTAACATAAATGCATGAAGCATATTGCAACTTGCCAACAGAAAAATCAGTTTTGATAATACGAACTGAAATTCAACGAATTTCTTAAATTAGGTGAATTCTGGCCTGCATTAAGCAAACTTGAAGCATACTTAACTCAGGTGGTTGGATCACGGATGTATGTTTGAGCTGCACATAGACATCAAATGCCTACTTTGTACCAGGTGCATAAGTGATGGAGTAGATCAATTTATCCAACTCAGAGTTGCCTACTTTTGTTTCCATTAAACAGGCAGCAATTTTGAACCAGTAGTTGGACTACAACAAAATCAAATTGCCATGCAGCCTTTACCTAGCAAAATGACAGCCGAGCATCCTGCTTCCTAATCTCCGTCAATGGTGCTCTAATCTGAGCAGATGGGCGAGTTTGAGGAGCCAACTACTGAATGCCTTTTCCCTTTTGGAAGAATGAATGAAGTGGCCGAATTAATGAAAAACATCAATGTGTATACACACTCAATTTGTGCAGAATATAGTGTAATCAAACATTTAAAAAAAAACAGCAGAGTGAAATCTCTCTGAATGGAACACCACTGATTGGTCAAAATGGTTGTTCTTCAATCATTTAAAGGCTTCAAGTGACTTCTCAATCGATGAATACAAAATACTTAAGTCTGTCTTACAAAAATATCAATCCTATGCATTCAAATAAAAGCTGCATACCATAAAATGTCTGGTATACATTGTTATTAGAATGTTTGCTTAAAAAAAACTGTTAGAACAATTATATTTATATTGTTTTAAAAAAAAAACAGCGATGCTCAAATGACAAATCTGTCTTGATGAAAGTCAAGTATTCCTCTCTGGCGATGTCACCTAACATTGATTATTTATAATATCCACAGAGTTTGATTTTGTATTAAAATGTTAGTCAGACAGCATAGAAACAGCTCCTTCAGTCCTACCCATCCATGTCAACCAAGAAACCCTATCTGAGCTAGTCTAACTTTTCCACGTTTGGGCCACAATCTCTTTCAACCTTTCCGATCCATGTACCCATTTAAATGACTTAAATACTATTTGTACCTGTCTCAACCACTTCCTCCAGCAGCTCTTGCCATATATCCCTATCTTAGAAGGTAGAAAGGTCTGTGCAAATACTTCCAAACCCAATTAACATATACAAACTAAACTTCTGAATGTAATTTAGCTAAATGTGCTACAGTAGCAACATATAGAATTTGGAGGAATTCTCCCATCACAACCTTGTTCAGTTTGTTCAAATCCCGACTCAATATGGAGAACAAGTGGAAATCAAGGGCATACTTCTTTAAAACTATAAAAATATTTTTTTAAGTTAAAAAAAGCTTTTGTTTAAGTTAAAATACTAACGATTTTTAATCTAAAATTAAGCTTGTTACCAAATTCAAAATATATAATCTTAAATTTAAAGGAGATGTACTGATTGTGCTGGGTGACAACTGGAATTCATGAAAGCTAATGGGCCTGTCCCACTTAGGCGACTGCTGGAGACTCTGCAGTCACCACATGTTCACGGGTGGTTGCCGGGTGGTCCCCTTCATGGTCGTGAGGGGTTGCATAAAAACATTAAAAATAGGTGCAGGAGGCCATTCGGCCCTTCGAGCCAGCACCGCCATTCATTGTGATCATGGCTGATCGTCCCCCATTAATAACCCGTGCCTGCCTTCTCCCCATATCCCTTTACTCCACTAGCCCCTAGAGCTCTCTCTAACTCTCTTAAATCCATCCAGTGACTTGGCCTCCACTGCCCTCTGTGGCAGGGAATTCCATAAATTCACAACTCTCTGGGTAAAAAAGTTTTTTTCTCACCTCAGTCTTAAATGACCTCCCCTTTATTCTAAGGTTCCCGCATTCTGGGAAGTAGTCATGGCCTCATTATGGTCGCCGCACATGTTGAGAAATTAGTGGCGACTAGAATGAAGCCGCCATGGAGAGTAGAGAGAATTCTCAGTCCGTAGGTGGGTCGCCAGGAGGTCGCAGGTTCTCTTAGGTTGTAGCCAGTGTTGACTGGTGAATTTCATTGGTTCATTGGGAAAAAAAAACATAAGCAGTAGTTTCAGAACCAAGGATAACCGACCGGTAATGTTAATGTCTGCCAAGCTTCACAGCCGTGCATCTCCGGCTTCTTAAAAGTTGTCTCGACTCCTTCCCGCTCTCTCTTCCTTCTCCCCACTTCTTTTAAAGGACTTACTGTACACTGTGCTTTTTAGCTTCTTAATGACAACACGTACCTTCCTGTTCATTGTGGTGCGTGTCAGGATCACGTGTGTGTGTGTGTGTGTGTGTGTGTGTGTGTGTGTGTGTGTGTGTGTGTGTGTGTGTGTGTGTGTGTGTGTGTCTCTCTCTCTCTCTCTTCCACTTTGACAGTCGCCGTTCTAGTTGCCAGTTTTTCGTCGAAGAACGGAAAAATCGCCTAAGTGGGACAGGCCCATAAGGCAAGACTGCGAAATCAAGGTCAAATGAAAACATAGCTCCACAACCCCAAACCCATCTTAATTGTCTACCTAAAATGGCTCACAAAATGTGAATGTATTCTTGCAAATCCTTTTTTTTAACATAAATGCAGGCATGATTCAATAAGTTAAGGAATAAAAAAAAATCCTCAGAAGTACCACAAAAATCTTCCTTAAATTGGGGTTAAAAAAATCCATTAGCTTTTGAGCTTGATGAGATCCTACACATACCCAGAATATTAGAAAAGAAAACCCTGGCAATTGAACACTCAGGGGACTGGACAAGTAAAGGATGGGGAACCAACCTTTTGGAACCAAGGCTTCAGTCAATCCAGAAAGTTAAACTTTAAAAAAAAAAGTATTTTATTCCCTTATTTTTACTATTATTTATTTTTAAACAAGGCCTCCCAAAATAATTTAGTTAAACTAGATGAATAGGGTTTTATAAGATAGGTTTTTTACACCCGCTTATAAGAGTTAATTATGTTGTTTTATATGCTAGAGGCAGGGTTGGGAACTTCACAATTTTCCAGTTCAAAGTGCAAATCCGACTGTCCATTGTTTAAAAAAAAATCTGATTTTAAAGGTGCCGACGATAGGACAATGGGGTTGAGCTTTGGACAGACAGAATTGATGTAAATGCAGCGATTTGGAGATATCACGACCGTGGGTCTTTATCAGCTACTAGTTATAATGTTGAGGTAGTAAGAGATAATTTTAGTAGGACAATAAGGGCGACACGTAATAACTGGCAGAATGTAGCGTTTGAGGCCTGGAATAATGAGATATCAGGGAATATGTCTCATATTACAAAAAAATGAGCTCCAGAACCATAGCTGGATTGACAGATTTTCATCCCTTGAAGCAGTCAGAGTACATCACGTCTTTACCATTTAGAATATACACCTACCCCAAAAGGAATATCCTAGCCCTTTTCAGAAAATATTTGTGGAGGATATGGTCTCTTTGACTTTTAAGCAAGAGGTAATTTCTGCCAGCATTGCAACCACCCAACAGGTTTCAAAAGAGAATACAAGTGGACCTTGTATGCCTGCACTTGTTCTTTGATGGAGCTAATTCAGACCACAAATATGTCCGTTTGATTTTCACTGTTATGGTGCTTGGACAAGGCAGAAGAATTACACAATGTGTATGAGCACCGGCACTTAAATTTTCATGTCCCGAATAAATTCCCAGGTTCATAATTACAGCAGCTCGGCAGACAATTTCTTGTGTTTAGAAAAGAATAATCAGCTAGGAATATTCTGGTAATTAATATTAAAATGTTACTATCAGGAATTCCTGAATTCCTATTAATGTTATTGAGTAAGTTATACGCATGTACTGTTATTATTTCAGTTTGTCTTTGAGCATTTGATAAATGTATTGTTCATTTAACTTGAGCAGTATACTTAATCCAGACTAGTTAAAAGACAAAAGCCCGAAAGAACAGATTTTGTGCAGTCTCTGCAACATGCATTTTATAAAGGAATTAAATAGCAACTATATAATCATAGAAATAGGTGCAATAGGCAACCCTTCGATATAATATGATCATGATCATCCAACTCAGGGTTATAATTATACTTAATCCCATTTTGTGTGTTAACCCCCTTATCCTTATGCATCTCTTATAAAAAAGTGCAACTAATGATACCTTACCAATTGCATGCAGACATGCAACAAAGTCTTCTAATTAGGGGAATAAAAATACACGAGAAGTGTCAAGTGTGATTATTAGTCATTTTTGAAAAAGTTTACAATCTGTAAAGAAAATTTTGTAGACCACCACTTCCAATAACTATCGTTTATAGCTTTCCCAATCTACTTTAATAGCAATGAAAATATATTTTGGCCTATAGGTCGGAACAATACCAGTTCATTCTTTTCTTTGTTATATCAGTTTGAGAGGAGTGGTTCTGTTTCTCTTTTCTAAAAGCGGTGGTTTTTTTTTTAAAATTTCTATATGTAAAAAAATATACACACAAGGAATGAGCCCAGCCAGTGAAACTCTTACTACCCTATCCACTTAAGTCTATACTTCTGGTGATATTAACTCGATATATTATGAAGCTCATTTCATAAAAGTGAGTAATTTACATTGATAGTGCTACTGTACAACAGGCAAATCTTAAACAAAACACTGGCACCTGTAAGTGCAGATCAAGAAACCTAGAGTGTAATAACAGTGCCATCCTCCTCAATGCTTTGCCTGTTCACGTTTTCAACAGGATCCACTTTTATGGGACCTGATGGCATGTACACGTTTCCTTTAACTCCAGCAACAGAGCCATTTGAAGTTACACCATGATTATGGTCATTTTTTGTTAACGATGTTATGCTGGCACTGGTAGAAGTTGCCACTGGAATGTGTTGTGGCTCACCACTGCCCTCAATGACTATGTCAGTTTCTTCATCACTGTCCACGTCTTCTGAATGGAAATTTTGCACAATGTGTGGAGACGCCATATAAGCAAGGTGGCTAGTTCCACTGTCAGTGGACTGACCTGAACTACCAGAAGTCCGACTGATTCTCACAATATTATTCCTTTGATTTGCTGGCTTCACAGTAATGATGAGATTATGGCTGTTTGCTATCATCATATCAGTCACTTGATCAAGAGTTTTTCCTGACACTTCAATCCCATTCACCTCAAGAACTTCATCATTTACAGCTAGCAGACCAGTGCTTTCTGCCAACCCCCCTTGCACCAATCTGGAAATGAAAATTCCAGGGACTTTCTCAAGTCCATTGGGGGTTACTCGAACACTTGAGCCATCACGGATATAAAATCCAAGTGGTTTATCAGACCCGTGCTTGTACAGCCGCACTCTTCGGTGGGTTTCTGGCAGAATATCCACATCGATGATTGAAGACACAGGACGGAAGTCACGCGGCAAGCTGATTGCAATTGAGGATTTTTTTCGATTAATATCAGGACGCAGTACATTTGACAGGACGTTCTTTTTCCGCGTTAAAGTGTCTGTACCAAAAGCACTGTAGTCAGCATCCTCTGCAAAACAAGAAATATCGTGTTATATATATATATACACACCACATTAATAGACAGATCATATATTTCTAAAGCTTTAATTTCAAAATCCATGAAAATATCGAATAAAATAATTGTCATCAACCAGTTTTACTCCCTCGCTTTGTGGAAAGTTTTTCCATCTATGATTGTATTGAAATACCGGCAGTATAACAATTTCTCAGTTGATTTTTGGTACAGCAAGTGCCATTTGTTGGCAACAGAATTTGGCTATGCATAAACCCTTCTTTTGCACTGCAAATTGATAGTGTACGACTACAAGCTCAAGGAAGTTTTAACAGTTCAATTAAGACAATGAAATCTGTGCAGCTGAACATTTAATATGTTCATGAAATGTGAATGTCACTGGTAATGCTAGCATTTATTGTCTACCTTTAATTGTTTCCAAATTAAGGAGGTTATTAAAAGTCAGCCACATGAGCATATCAAGAGTCACATATACTCCACATAGGGCAAGGATTGTAGATTTTCTTTCCTGAAGGACATGTGAACCAAATGGGTACATTTTATAACTATTATGGAGTAAAGTTATTAAATAAATTACAGCAAGTTCTACAGGAGTGAAAATCTCATCTACTAAAACACTCAATAGTGATATCCATGCAAGATCATAGGTTAAATGGCTCGGTTCAGTTCATTTTTGAGAAGGCTGGGATGCAACCCTCAATAAGTCTTTCCAGTTAGGAAAGTGATTAGAAATGATAAGAATAAGTCTACATGACCATATCTTCACCAAGTTACATCGACATGCATCTGTCTATGGTAATGCTGGTTGAAGTCATCAGCACTGAGTCCTTGTACAGACAAAGCTCCGTTTCCACACCAAGAGCACTCACCCAGGTGTGTGGCACTGTACAGTGTAAACAACAGCAGTGGACAGTAACAGGCCCTCCAGCCTATAATGTCTGTGCCAATCCTAATGCCAATGTAAACTAATCCCATCTGCCAGCACATGGTCTATATCCGCCCCAAATCCCTGCCTATTTCTGTACCTATCGAAATGCTTCTGAAATGTTTTATTGTTTCTGCTTCACACCACCTCCCTTCTTCTGCCGTTAATACAGCATCTACAAATCTCTGTAAAAAGATGACATCAACTTTAAACCCCCTCCTCCACTCCCTTTCACATTAAAGCTATGCTCTCTAGTATTTAACCTTTCCACCCTAGGAGAGAGCCAATCTACCCTACTCATGCCTTGTATTGTTTATATACTCTATGAGATTGTCACTCATTTGCCAAAACTCCAGTATAAACATTCCAAGTCTGTCCAGCTTTCCTGATAACATACTTTCTAAACCAGGCGACATCCTTCTACTTATGAACTACTTCTGCTCTCTTTCCGATCACTATGGCCAAGAGAGCACACTAATACCTCTATTTCCACAGAAGAGGATAGAAATGTGGCATGTCCAATTTCAGTAGATGCCCTGTAGAAAGCATATTTTTGTGCTGCACCACAACTTGATTTGGCAATAGCTCTGCCCAATACTGCAAAACATTGCAGAGACTTGTGCTTGCAGCCCAGTCCATCACACAAAGCACTCTCCCTCCCCATCCACTCAATCCACATTTCGCACTGCCCGAGGAAAGTGGCCAACATAATCAAGAACTACTTATACCCACCCCTTCTCCCCTCACATGGTGGGCAGAAAAAAGTCAAGAGTGTTTTATTGTCATATATCCCAGATGAGACAATGAAATTCTTACTTGCTGCAGCACAACAGAATATGTGAATATGTAAACACAGTACATAACGGGGGAAATTAAAAAAGTTCAATAAATAACAAATAGTGCAAATAACAAATAATAATAATCTTTTGCAGTTCAGAGCTCAGAACTTATTTGTTGTTGTGTTTAATAGCCTGATGGCTGTAGGGAAGAAGCTGTTCCTGAACGTTACAGTTTTCAGGCTCCTGTACCTTCTTCCTGATGTCAATGGTGAGATAGGTGTGTGGCCAGGATGGTGTGGGTCCTTGATGGTTTTGACTGCCTTTTTGAGGCAGCGACTACGATAGATCCCTTCAACGGTGGGGAGGTCAAAGCCTGTGATGGACTGGACAGTGGTCACAACTTTTTGTCATCTTTTTCGCTCCTGGACATTCAAGTTGCCGAACAGGCCACGATGCAACCAATCAGAATGCTCTCTACCATGCACCTGTAGAAGTTTAGGAGAATCCTCTTCCACATGCCGAATCTCCGTAATCTTCTCAGGAAGTAGAGTCGCCGATGTGCCTTCTTTATAATTGCATCACTGTGCTGGGTCCAGGAAAGATCATCGGAAATATGCACGCCCAGGAATTGACCCTCTCCACCATCGTCCCATTGATATGAACATAGCATATACCACCAGATTCAGGAATAGCTTTTTTCACACTGAACTGACCTCTCATAAGCTGAGGTAGACAAAAATGCTGGAGAAACTCAGCAGGTGTGGCAGCATCTATGGAGCAAAGGAATAGGTGACGTTTTGGGTCGAAGCCCTTCTTCATACTGATGTGGAGGTGGGGGTGGGGGAGCGGGAAGAAGAAAGGAAGGGGGGGGCGGGAAGAAGAAAGGTAGGCGGAGACAGTAGGCTGTGGGAGAGCTGGAAAGGTATGGGGAAGGAGGGAGAAAGCAAGGACTACCTGAAATTGGAGAAGTCAATGTTCATACCGCTGGGGTGTAAACTGCCCAAGCAAAATATGAGGTGCCGCTCCACCAATTTGCGGTGGGACTTACTCTGGCCATGGAGGAGGCCCAGGACAGAAAGGTCGAATTCGGAATGGGAGGGGTAGTTGAAGTGCTGGGGCACCGGGAGATCAGGATGGTTAGTTTGAACCGAGCGGAGGTATTGGGCGAAGCGATCGCCAAGCCTACGCTTGGTCTCATCGATGTATAGCAGCTGACATCTAGAGCAGCAGATGCAATAGATGAGGTTGGAGGTGCAGGTGAACCTCTGCCTCACCTGGAAAGACTGCTTGGGTCCTTGGATGGAGTCAAGGGAGGCGGTAAAGCGACAAGTGTAGCATTTCCTGCGGTTGCAAGGGAAAGTACCAGGTGAGGGGGTGGCTTGGGTGGGAAGGGACGAATTGACCAGGGAGTTACAGAGTGAGCGGTCTCTGAGGAAAGCCGAAAGGGGAGGAGATGGGAAGATGTGGCCAGTGGTGGGATCCAGTTGGAGGTGGCAAAAATGTTGGAGGATTATAAGCTGAGCGTCGCCCCAATCTCCCACTCCTACCTTATTGTGGCACTTGCACTTTGTTTTAAATCAACACTTTTTCTGCAGCGGTAACATTGTTCATAAGTTCTAGGAGCTTAATTAGCCCATTCGGCCCACCATGTCTACTCTGCCATTCACTCATGGCTGATCTATCTTTCCCTCTCAATCCCATTCTCCTGCTTTCTCCCCATAAACCCTGACATCTCGAATAATAAAGTAACACTATTCTGCACTCTGGTTATTTTTCTCTTTGGACTACCCATTGTACTTGTGTGCATGGCTTAACTGTACGCTAGGACTGGATAGTATGCAAATAAAGTTCTGCACAATATTGAAAGGCATGACAATAAACCAATAATAACCAAGGCCTTCACATCCTTCCTGTAATGCACACAATATTCCAAATGTGGCCTAACCAAAGTTTTATAGGGTGCGAGATGTCCTTGCCAACTTTTATATTCAATATGCCAACCGATGAAAACCAGTGTGCAGTTTGTTTTCTTTACTGCTTGCAATTTTACTATCTGGTATAGTCTCAATGCAGATGTGGCATGGTGAAATTAAGAAGTGTTGTAGGCCATCAGTAACAACAGAAATACAGTGCATTCAGAAAGTATTCAGACTCCTTCATTTTTTTAATCATCAATCTACACACAATACTCCAGAATGAAGTAGTGAAATCAGGTGTTTAGACGTTTTTGCAAAGTAATTAAAAAGAAATAACTGAAATATCACATTTACATAACAGGGCTCTCACTTAACTTTTTTCCCCTGACAAGAGATGGCCAAAGGACATAACTGCAGCAAATGTTCTTTTGGCAATATGTTTAAAGGTGTCAAAACGCCACATTACCGGACACTCAGATTAGGTGTATGTGTTGTGAACAGCAATGAAGATACCCAGTTTGTACGCAACAGATTAAAAAAAAATTTCTAAACGCTGTTTCCATCATTCCCACTTCAGAATTAACATTAAAACTTCAAATGAAATATCTCATGACCAAATTTGTGATGTATATGACCGACTGCAGAAGTAAAACCTGGATAAATCCAACGTATCGTTGTGAAGGGTTACACAAAAAGCTGGAGAAACTCAGCGGGTGCAGCAGCATCTAAGGAGCGAAGGAGATAGGCGATGTTTCGGGTCGAGACCCTTCTTCAGACTAGTCAGGGATCAGGGAAACTAGAGATATAGACGGTGATGTGGAGAGATAAAGAACAATGAACAGTGCAGGTAGATGGGACTAGGGGAAAACAAATGGTCGGCACGGACTGGAAGGGCCGAGAGGGCCTGTTTCCGTGCTGTAATTGTTATATGGTTATATGGTTATATGGAATGAAAGATATGCAAAAAAGTATCGATAATAAAGGGAACAAGCCATTGTAAGCTGTTTGTGGTGTGAAAATGAGAAGCTAGTGCGACTAGGGTGGGGGAGGGAGATAGAGATAGAGGGAATGCCAGGACCCGAGGGCTGAGGGAGAGGTGGGAAGGGGAGGAGGCAGCAAGGGTTAACAGAATTGCGAAAATTCAATGTTCAAGCCCAAAGGATGCAGACTCCCCAAGCGGAATACGAGGTGCTGTTCCTCCAACTTGCGGTGTTGCTCACTCTGGCCGTGGAGGAGGCCTAGGACCGAGAGGTCGGATACGGAATGGGAGGGGGAGTTGAAGTGCTGAGCCACCGGGAAGTCGGGTTGGTTGTTGCGGACCGAGCGGAGGTGTTCGGCGAAACGATCGCCAAGCCTCCGCTTGGTCTCACCGATATAGATCATCTGGCATCTGGAGCAGCGGATGCAGTAGATGAGGTTGGAGGAGGTGCAGGTGAACCTCTGTCGGACCTGGAAGGACTGCTTGGGTCCCTGAAAGGAGTGGAGGGGGGAGGTGAAGGGACAAGTGTTGCATTTCTTGCGGTTGCACGGGAAAGTGCTCAGGGAAGGGGTAGAGCGGGAGGGGAGGGAAGAATTGACAAGGGAGTTGCGGAGGGAGCGGTCTTTGCGGAAGGCAGACGGGGGGAGATGGGAAGATGTGGCGGGGTCACGTTGGAGGTGGCGAAACTGGCGAAGGACTATGTGTTGTATTTGCCGGCTGGTGGGGTGAAAGGTGAGGACCAGGAGGACTCTGCCCTGTTTGCGAGTGGGGGAATGGGGAGAGAGGGCAGTGTTGCGGGGTATGGAGGAGACCCTGGTGCGAGCCTCATCAATAGTGGGGGAGGGGAATCCCCGTTCTCTGAAGAATTAGGCCATTTGTGATGACCTGGTGTGGAACACCTCATCCTGGGAGCAGATGCGGCGTAGACGGAGGAATTGGGAATAGGGGATGGAGTCCTTACAGGAAGCAGGGTGGGAGGAAGAGTAGTCCAGGTAGCTGTGGGAGTCAGTTGGTTTGTAGTGGATGTCGGTCAGGAGTGTATCACCTGCAATAGAGATGGTGAGGTCAAGGAATGGTAGGGAAATGTCGGAAATGGTCCAAGTGTATTTGAGTGCCGGATGGAAGTTGGTGGTGAAATGAATGAAGTCAGTCGTGTGTGGGTGCAGGAGGTGACACCAAAGCAGTCGTCGATGTAACGGAGGTAGAGGTCGGGGATGGGGCCCTGGTACGCCGAGAACAAGGATTGTTCGACATACCCAACAAAGAGGCAAGCGTAGCTGGGGCCCAGGCGTGTGCCCATAGCTACGCCTTGTGTTTGGAGGAAATGGGAGGAATCAAAAGAGAAGTTATTGAAGTTATTAAATAACTACAGTACTGATACTCCATATTAAGAGCATTGATTTGCCGTTAAAATTAATTCTGTAATAATGTGGCAATGGTAGCAGTGACAATCGAGCACTGCGGTTTTAATGTTTCACGTGTTCACAATTTAATGAATCCATCTTTATGGACTAAAGCAAATAATAGCATTGGGAATTAAAACACATTTGATTGCATTCCATTATCAAATATAGTCAATGTTCGCTCTGAATACATTTCCAGCGCAGTAGTGTTGGGGGGGGGGGAGGTGAATCAGTGCGGGATGGATAGATGGTGAGCTGGATAGGTGGTGGTGTTTGAGAATGCAATCGTTGCGGAATGGATGGATTGAGGCAGGGGAATTAGTGAGTGTTGGTTGGAGTAGGTAAAATTGTGAGGGGAGAGCGCGGGGGATGTCTGTGGGGGTTGAATGGTGGGCGGTTCAGTGCAGGATGGATGGGGGGGGGGGGGGGGATCAGTACAGAATGAATGGGGGGGGATCAGTACAGGATGGATGGGGGGGGGGCGCGCGATCAGTACAGTATGAATGAGGGGAGGGATCCGTACGGGATGGATGGGGAAAGGATATAAAACAGATGTGGGGAAGGGTATAAAACAATGTGTGCAGCATTGCAGGTCCCAATAGGGGACAGTGGCCTCCGTCACTCTTAACTGGAACAACTTTGGAACCACCAGGACTTTTCATAGAACTGGTCGCCCGGCCAAACTGAGCAACCAGGGGAGAAGGGCCTTGGTCAGGGAGGTGAATACGAACCCAAAGTTCACTGACAGAGCTCCAGAATTCCTCTGTGGAGATGGGAGAACGTTCCAGAAGGACAACTATATCTGCAGCACTCCACTAATCAGGCCTCTACCATAGTGGCCAGATGGAAGCCACTCCTCAGTAAAAGCCCACTTGTAGTTTGCCAAAATGCATGAGAAGCAAGATTCTCTGGTCTGATGAAACCAAGATTGAACTCTTTGGCCTGAATGCCATGCGTCACGTCTGGAGGAAACCAGGCACCGCTCATCACCTGGCCAATACCATACCTACGGTGAAGCATGGTGGTGGCAACATCATGCTGTGGGAATGTTTTTTCAGCAGCAGGAACTGGGAGAATAGTCAGGATCGAGGGAAAGATGAACGGAGTAAAGTACATAGAGATCCTTGGTGAAAATCTGCTCCAGAGCGTTCGGGACCTCAGACTGGGGCGGAGGTTCACCTTCAAACAGGACAACAACCCTAAGCACACAGCCAAGACAACGCAGGAGTGGCTTCGTGACAAGTCTTTGAATGTCCTTGAGTGGCCCAACCAGAGCCCGGACTTGAACCCGATCAAACATCTCTGGAGGGACCTGAAAATAGCTGTGCATCGACGTTCCCCAACCAACCCGACAGAGCTTGAGAGGATCTGAAGAGAAGAATGGGAGAAATTACCCAAATACAGGTCTGCCAAGCTTGTAGCGTCATACCCAAGAAGACTTGAGGCTATAATCGCTGCCAAAGGTGCCTCAACAAAGTACTGAGTAAAGGGTCTGAATACTTATGTAAATATGATATTTCAGTTATTTCTTTTTAATTACTTTGCAAAAATTTCTAAACACCCATTTTCATTTTTTTATTATAGGGTATTATGTAGATTGATGATATTCTAAAATGGATTAAATTCATTTTTAAGGCTGTAACGTAACAAAATGTGGAAAAGGTGAAGGGGTCTGAATACTTTCTGAATGCACTGCATACATCAGATGCAAGTTCATGGCCCACCATTTCCATCACTCTCGTTACTGATCAGGCCAGGGGATCAATGAGTGCAAAAGATCACGAGCAACTTAAAGCTATACTTAGAGATGCCAGCCCAGTGAAGCTGCAGAACAGGATTACATGTTTTTTTAAACAGCAAAAAACACATGCAACAGATAAAAGCCATCTCATAATAGACAAATGCTGGATAGTTCTACCACATGAATGGTGACACCCAATTAAACAAGGACACGTAGGGATCAGTAATAAATTTTGCGAGTGATACCCACATGCCAAAAATAAATCAAAAACAACCCTCTAAGAATAGAAACTTTGCGCAAAATCTCTTTCCAATTCACCAAGCTTCTACCATCCCACAGAGTACTAAGCAGCTTAATTCGCTCCACATATATCAAGCAGAACAGGAATTCCTTTCACTAATCTACTGAAAAATGACAATTTAACTTTTAAATTAATTCACACAACTGGCATTGTTGTATTCCATTAAGTGGATTGTATCCCAATTTAAGAAAAAGAGTAGTGACTCCTGGACACAATGTTAAAAAAGTGGAGCGGACTGTTGCATGAGAACATTAAGAAAAATCACAAAAATCAGTTTTGTAAGATTACAATACAATTTCTTGCCTCAACTTCCTGGCTGTGGTAAGAGGTAGGGTTTCACAACAGACTGTATACAGGAAATAGAGAAACATTAATGGTGGGAGAGATTGTTTCTGGAGTAAGAAAGTCAGAAAGTGCAGAATTATTATAAAGCAGTAAAAGGAATTAACCTTTTGGGAAAAAATGCATTTAATTCCAGAGAAACAGTTTGCTTTGATTCAATTTGTGAGAATCAATAAAAGGAGGGCAAAATTTAATTTTCATGTAAACAAAACATGGAAGATGGGAGGACCGTCAGCGTGGGATCTCCAAAAAAACTAATTTGCATGCAAAAATTGAATAATCCATACTTTGTGAAATGCAGCCAGTCCAATTAAAAAGAGAATTAGACCAACATTATGAAATAAGGGCAAAATAAAGTGCTAGTGACTAACATAGATAACGCAATGCCAATTCTGATGGGCAAGCCAAAATCTTGTGTACATAAATTTCAGTCTCAAATTGAGACAGCCTAATGTTTCTCCATCTGATGGGGGATTCAATTTTACTGTTTTTTGTACTGTATAATCCAATGCTTCAACCAGCTGAATTACCCTCCATGGTTGGTTTTGAATAGTCAGGAGAACTATGACAAAGTTTAATACCATTTGGTTTTATTTTTTCCCCAAATTTGTTTGCAAAATATACTTGATATTCTGAAAACTGGTTATTACTCATTAGTTTCCCTGCAGCAAGATGGTAGATCTCCTTATGTTGCTAGTGCTTACATGAATGATACAGTGAAGAAAACTCCAGATTTTTGTCCGTGAAGGAACAGCAATAAATTCCCAGCTCACAATGCTTGTTATTAGGGGTCACGGTGCCCCTACTGCATGGTTCTTTTTTTCTGTTTGGTTGTAGGCAGTTAGGAAGACTACTGAAGATGAAAGGTTGGCAAGATGCTGTAGCCCACCCTTTTGTGTGCATATCGTGCAGCCAAAATGAAGGGCTCAATTTTAAATGCAAATGCCTTTTTCAAAAACAAAATTTACATCAAGAACAATAAGAAATGTAACAAATTAGAAGAGAACTACATTAAAAATGATTGGCAAAGCAACAGTTAACCTATTGTTTACATGTTATTGAGTGTTGTACTGTGTGCAAACCTTTACAGTCGTATTCCCTACTCCTGTGCATGATCCATAGAAGTTCCGAACCATGGACCAGAACTATTCTAGTTCAGTTGATAAAATGGGGAGTTAGCCCGTTTTGATTAAGGTGACAATGCACTCGGGTGTTTTGATTAGATGAGGAGAAAACTGCTAAGATTTCAGCATAGAAAACTTCAGAAAAATGTTCTTCTTCCATCTGAAGAAGGGTCTCGACCTGAAATGTTGCTTATCCATGTATTCCCGAGATGCTGCCTGAGCTGCTGAGCTACTCCGGCACTCTCTTCTTCAGAGAACGCAAGCAAGGGATATGGGGAGAAGGCAGGCATGGGTTATTGATTGGAGATGATCAGCCATGATCGCAATGAATGGCGGTGCTGGCTCGAAGGGCCTAATAGCCTCCTCCTGCACCTATTTTCTATGTTTCTAAGATTGGCCTCACTTGCCACTATGGTTGGGATGGCGGTGACATTTATTGCTAATTCTCAAAAATGAAGGATGATTATTTGGGTAAAGTAGTACATATATTCAATCATGCAGGATAAAAAATCAAAAGCAAAGGAATGGGACGACTAAAGAAAATGTTCGCTGACAGATTGCAACCACATCTTCAAAATATTGGGGATTCTCATTTGCACAAACACTAGATTGAGGTAACAGGGTGTAACACAAGATCATAGAAATTCTTAAGTAACAAAGTCATTTCCAAGTTTAAATTATTACAATTTATCTCAATGTTAACTGTACAAACTGCTTAGTTTGTTACAGCTTGGCATGGGTGGGGAAAAGACTGGTTTAATGTTTTCATCAGGTACACGCTTATCCAGATTCCATTGAATGAGTCATCATCCTGGAATGCTTATAAAGATCAAATTAATTTCCCAATAAAGGGACTTTGAATATGTCAACAATATCACTCATTAATATTACACTGGGATCATGTCTAATGTCTCACGCAACTTTGTAGAGATATTTGAGTAAAAATATTACTTTTAATCACACACGTAAACCAAACTCTGCGAATGACCTGTGGAGAAATGTACATATGGTATTCAAAAAGATAACATTTCACTTTTGACCCCTTAAACTGTTGTCTATTTGGATGATGTTAACCAGATGTATATTTAAATGGCCTTAATGTCCATAGACTGAGGATTAAGAGAATTTACCAAAATTCTCATCCAATAGTGCATCAGTGACTAAATATGTCTACTTGAACAGTGTCATGTGTCAATGCTTGGTGATTGAAACACTTACAAATCAGGTTAACATGAAAGGTCATGTGAGACTTGTTAATATTTGGGATGCAGTAGAGGAAAAAAAAATGACTAACTGCAGTGGCATGCTAAGAATGCTAGATTGCATAAGAACACAAGGGAAGAAGAAATAGATGATAGTGCCATATTGCACTGGGCTTTAAGTATTAAAATAGTTAATCGAAACAAATGACGGAATCACAATCTGAGCTGAGTTAGGGTGAAAAAAGAGGAAGAGAAAATGAGAGGCAGATAACGCTCCTCACTACCCTCAACCATTTTCAGCTAAGAATATGATTTACCCTTTCATAATGTACCAGTTTTATCGTTGTTCAGGTTTGAAATGGTGACCCATCAGTGGTGTGGACAAAGATAGTAATAATTTATGACCGAGAGAATTAAGCATTCAAATTTTGTAAAATTATATTGAATTTAGCTACATCTATGTTTAGAGACTCTCAAAAACTGGGGACACCATTCAAAGGAACATTAATACTGTCAGTATTAATATAGAAAATAAGTAAAGGAGACTCAAGGATCAGATCAATCTTTTTAAAGTTCTTAGTCGGACATTTGGGATTTTTTTAATTTTGAAAATGTTACAAATTCATTCAATCGCTCAAAGCTGAACCTTCGTAAGTGGCAACATAATGTCCTTTCAGAATATTTGTGATGGGCATCTCCTAACACCTACAAGGTGAAGCAAATGACTGACTAAATGGTCTCTGGTTTTATGAGAGCAGAAACTAGTTTAGGATCGGTGCCTCATTAGAGCCTTCGCCGCTCCCAAACATTTGCTTGCTGCCAACTTGGAGGAGAGAGAGTTGACAATCAGAAGAGAGGTAATATTTCAAAGATTTTATCGTGTGTTGGCAAGTCTGGAGACAGCAATGAGAGTGGTACAAATCAGTTTTTCACAAATGACAAGTACCAGAGAGTGGCAGGAGCACCGTGGAGAAAGACAATTTTGTATGAAATGTTTTATAGCTTCAGCAGCAGTCTCCATTAAGTTCTGGCAATCTATTGGTTCTGACATATTGATTGCATTGGTAGAGGGAGATCAGATAGTCTAACTGTCCAAATACTTAATCATATTGAAACAATATTTATTTAACAAAAAATTAAACATTGAACAAATTGTAGCATAGTGAATTTCAGAATGATACCAATTTTTATTTTAAGGGCAAAATATTCATAATCGTGCAGAATAAGGATAGCATTGACAACTGAACTTCAATAAGGTCTTTGATAAGGTCCCACATAGGAGGTTATTGGGCAAAATTAGAGCACATGGTATTGGGGGTAGGGTACTGACATGGATAGAAAATTGTTAGCAGACAGGAAACAAAGAGTAGTGATAAACGGGTCCCTTTCAGAATGGCAGGCAGTGTCTAGTGGAGTACCGCAAGGCTCAGTGCTAGGACCACAGCTACAGTGCCCTCCATAATGTTTGGGACAAAGACCCATCGTTTATTTATTTGCCTCTGTACTCCACAATTTGAAATTTGTAATAGAAAAAAAATCGCATGTGGTTAAAGTGCACATTATCAGATTTTAATAAAGGCCGTTTTTATACATTTTGCTTTACAATGTAGAAATTACAGCAGTGTTTATACATAGTCCCCCCATTTCAGGGCACCATAATGTTTGGGACACAGCAATGTCATGTAAATGAAAGTAGTCATGTTTAGTATTTTGTTGCATATCCTTTGAATGCAATGACTGCTTGAAGTCTGCGATTTATGGACATCACCAGTTGCTGGATGTCTTCTCTGGTAATGCTCTGCCAGGCCTGTTTTGCAGCCATCTTTAACATGCTTGTTTTGGGGGCTAGTCCCCTTCAATTTTCTCTTCAGCATATAAAAGGCATGCTCAATTGGGTGATTGGCGGCCACTCAAATGATAATTTTTTAGCTTTATAAAGACTCCTCTGTTGCTTTAGCAGCATGTTTGGGATCATTGTCTTGCTGTAGAATGAACCACCAGCCAATGTGTTTTGAGGCATTTGTTTGGACTTGTGCACATAGGATGTGTCTACACACTTCAGAATTCAGTATGCTACTACCATTGGCAGTTGTATCATCAATGAAGATAAGTGAGCCTTCAGTAGCCATGCATGCCCAGGCCATAACACCCCCACCACCGTGTTTCACAGAAGAGGAGTGCTTTGGATCTAGGGCAGCACTTTCTCTCCTCCATACTTCGCTCTTGCCATCACTCTGATATAAGTTAATCTTTGTCTCATCTGTCCACAAGACCTTTTTCCAGAACAGTGGTTGCTCTTTTAAGTACTTCTTGGCAAACTGTAACCTGGCCATCCTATTTTTGCAGCTAACCAGTGGTTTGCAATTTGCAGTGTAGCCTCTGTATTTCTGTTCATGAAGTCGTCTGCGGACAGTGGTCATTGCCAAATCCACACCTGACTCCTGAAGAGTGTTTCTAATCTGTCAGACAGATGTTTGGGGATTATTCTGTCATTAGCTGTGGAGGTCTTCCTTGGCCTGCCAGTCCCTTTACGATTAGTGAGCTCACCAGTGCTCTCTTTCTTCTTAATGATGTTCCAAACAGTTGATTTTGGTAAGCCCAAGCACAAGTTTTATTCTTGTTTCTCAGTCTCATAATGGCTTCTTTGACTTTCATTGGCAGAACTTTGGTCCTCATGTTGATAAACAGCAATAAAAGTTTTCAAAGGTGATGGAATGACTGGAGGAAAGACTAGGTGCTGAGAGCTCTCTTATACCTACATTAAGGAGGCAATTAAACACACCTGTGCAATTACAAACACCTGTGAAGCCGTGTGTCCCAAACATTAGGTGCCCTGAAATGGGGAACTATGTATGAACACAGCTATAATTTCTACATTGAGAAACCAAAATGTATAAAAATGTTGATAAAATCTGACAATGTGCACTTTGACCACATGTGATTTTTCTATTACAAATCTCAAATTGTGGAGTAGAGGCAAATCAATAAATGGGTCTGTCTCAAACATTATGGGGTGCACTATATTTACAATATACATTAATGATTTAGATGAAGGGATTAAAAATAACATTAGCAAATTTGCAGATGACACAAAGCTGGGTGGCAGTGTGAACTGCGAGGATGCTATAAGGATGCAGGGTGACTTGGACAGGTTGGGGGAAAGGGCAAATGCAGTTTAATGTGGATAAATGTGAGGTTATCCACTTTGGTGGCAAGAACAGGATGGCAGATTATTATCTGAATGGTGTTAAGTTAAGAAACAGGGAAGTACAACAAGATCTGGGTGTCCTTGTACATCAGTCACTGGAAGTAAGCATGCAGGTGCAGCAGGTAGTAAAGAAAGCCAATGACATGTTGGCCTTCATAAGAGAAGTTGAGTATAGGAGCAGAGAGGTCCCTCTGCATTTGTACAGGGCCCTGGTGAGACCACACCTGATGTATTGTGTGCAGTTTTGGTTTCCAAATTTGAGGAAGGGCATTCTTGCTATTGAGGGAGTGCAGCGTAGGTTCACAATGCTAATTCCCGGGATGGCTGGACTGCCATATGTTGAAAAATTGGTGTGACTGGGCTTGTATACATTGGAATTTAGTAGGATGAGAGGGTATCTTATTGAAACATATAAGATTGTTAAGAGTTAGGACATGCTAGAGGCAGGAAACATGTTCTCAATGTTGGGGGAGTCCAGAACCAGGGACCACAGTTTAAGAATAAGGGGTAAGCCATTTAGAACGGAGACGAGGAAAACCTTTTTCACAGAGAGTTGTGAATCAGTGGAATTCTCTGCCTCAGAAGGCATTGGAGGCAGATTCTCTGGATGCTTTAAGGCAGGAACGGGGTACTGATTGTGGATGATCAGCCATGATCACAGTGAATGGCGATGCTGACTCGAAAGGCTGAATGGCCTACTCCTGCACCTTTTGTCTATTGATAGACAAGTACAGGTGGCATATTTTATTTTAAAGGTGGCTAAATGTTTTTTGTAAATAAACAATCTAAATTAGCTGGTCAAAGACAACAAAGAATTTGCACACCAAAAAATTAAAGATGCAGATTAATGGGCAAACAGCATTGGGAGCTCACCTTTCGAGAAGGGAAATTAGATAGAGTGTTTTACATTGTGGATGAGGGGAGGATATGAACAGGCTAAATAAATGGGCAAAAACATTGTAGAAGGGGTATGATGTGAAAAGGTGACAGGTCACCCACCTTGCTGGAGTTCAAAACTATATATATATTTTTTTAAATGGCTAGTTTGAAAAGGTGGTGAAGAATGTGGGCATACATGAAATCACTAGAAGTTAAGAAGCAAGTACGATAAGCAATTGGGAAGGAAATAGTATGCTTGTCTTTACTGCAGTAGAATTTGAATGCTGGAATCGAGATATATTGCACCAACTACTGATAATTCAGTTGTGCAAGCCTCTCATATCCGAAACACTGCTTTGCATTTTTGTTTCAAAAGTTACTACTTATTTTTCACACAAGCATCCAATTTTGAAAAAAAATTGAATGAAAAAGTACAATCCATTTCAAATTAAACAATTTACTTGCCACTGGCCCCTGGTTCTGGACTCGCCCAACATTGGGAAATGTTTTCCTGCATCTAGTTTGTCCTATCCTTTTATAATTTTATATGTTTCTATAAGATCCCCCCTCATTCTTCTAAACTCTAGCCTAGTCTTTTCAATCTTTCCTCATATGACAGTCCCGCCATCCCAGGGATCAATCTCGTGAACCTATGCTGCACTGCCTCAATCACAAGGATGTCCTTCCTCAAATTAAGAGACCAAAACTGTACACAATACTCCAGATGTAGTCTTACCAGAGCCCTATACAACTGCAGAAGAACCTCTTTACTCGTATACTGAAATCCTCTTGTTATGAAGGCCAACATTCCATTAGCTTTCTTCACTGCCTGCTGTACCTGCACGCCAACCTTCAGTGTCTCGCTGTACCTCCCCCTTACCTAACCTAACCCCATTGAGATAATAATCTGCTCCATTGTTTTTGCCGCCAAAGTGGATAACCTCACATTTATCTATATTATACTGCAAATGCAATGCATCTGCCCATTCACTCAAACTGTCCAGGTCACCCTGCAACCTCCTAACATCCTCTTCACAGTTCACACTGCCACCCAGCTTTGTGTCATCCACAAACTTGCTAGTGTTGCTCCTAATTCCCTCTTCCAAATCAGTAATATATATGGTAAACAGTTGTGGCCCCAACACCGAGCCTTGCGGTACTCCACTCGCCACTGCGTGCTATTCTGAAAAGGACCCGTTCACTCCTACTCTTTGCTTCCTGTCTGCCAACCAATTTTCTATCCACGTCAACAACCTACCATGTGCTCTAATTTTAGTCACCAGTCTCCCGTGCGGGATCTTATCAAAGGCTTTTTGAAAGTCTAGATACACTACACCCACTGGCACCCCTTCATCCATTTTACTTATCACATCCTCAAAAAATTCCAGAAGATTAGTCAAGCATTATTTTCCTTTCATAAATCCATGCTGATTTAGACTAATCCTTTTACTGCTATCCAAATGACCCATTATTACCTCTTTAATAATTGACTCAAGCATCTTTCCCACCACCGAAGTCAGGCTAACTGGTCTGTAATTCCCTGTTTTCTCTTGAAAAGTGGGATAACATTAGCTATCCTACAAACCACAGGAACTGATCCTGAATCTATTGAGCATTGGAAAATGATCACCAATGCGTCCACTATTTCTAGAGCCACCTCCCTGAGGACCCTGGGATGCAGACCATCAGGCCCAGGGGATTTATCATCCCACAGTGCCATTAGCCTACCCAATAGTATTTCTTGCCTAATTAAAATTTCTTTCAGTTCCTCTACCCCCTATTTTTATAAATTTTATAACTAATATAAACTATTTTTAGATAGTTTAATAATGTTTGTATCCGAATTCCATACACACTGAATTACATAGTACAGCTTTGATAACAAATACTTTTGACATTATCTTCATAGACTAAATGCTGGCTGTAATCAGTAGAAACTAGTACTTTTAAAATCTGTAGTTCATAATCAGTCATATTGGCAATAGTTGTTTAATCATTAGCAATAGGAATTCTAACAATCTACTCTAGCTTGAAGCAAATTTCATAACATAAATCAAATCTCAATATAACTATAACTGATCTGATTGGCTATACTTCCTCACAAAATTATTGTGCTTTTGTAAAGGATACATCTTCCAAGATCATTAAACATTTCAATGTCATTATTTAGATCAAAGTAGAATTAGGTGTTGCTGTGGAAGCCAAAAATGTTCAGAAATCTAAGTGTTTTTTTTAAAAACCAAAATCTGCAAAGGGGTCAACTTAATCTAAAACAATTGATGTCCACATGTACTTTGTGCCAATGGATGGGAATCTTATTCCAAAAATATTTTTAATCTTAAAAGTACAAATTTAAATTACAATATTCCAGCTACCATATTAACATTTTGTTCCATTCCCCCAAGAGATGTTCATGTACAGCATAAGCTATCAAGTAATGATGCACATACAAATTAACAGGAAGATTTTCTACATTCCCTAAAAGCATCTTTCAACATTCAAGGGTGTAGTTTAAACAGTGACTAATTCATGTTATTTATCACCAATTTTTTTCCAAGTGTTAGGAACATTAATTTAAATGCCAAAACTGAAAGGAAGATAAACATCAATAAACCAAGTTACCAAGCAAGTCCTCAAACCAGATACAAAAACATATTCTGTGCCTCAAAAGAATTATTCATTGCCCTCAATGCCTGATCGCTTCTTAAGACAGAGGATTTTTTTTCCTTTCCCATCACTATTGCAAGTTAATTTCTCAACTGGGAAAAATATAATATCATTGAAAATAATGACTGTGAACCCACAGTCTGGGTCTTTTAGTTCATTCTTGGTCAAAATATAAATCCATCTAAATTTCTTTACCCATCTGATGGTAAGAGCCAATTTCATACAAAAGAAGACAGTCCATGTGCCCCACAATACACCGAAGTTAACATGACCATCTGCTCAAATGATGCATACATGTCTAGTTTCCTCAAGGGGCAACCTTATATTTGGTATCAGTAATTTGCCTTAAAAATGACCCATACGTATTATGTAACCCATGATCAGTAATCAGTATAATGAATTGTTTTTAATTATGGATGTTCTCTCAACAATTCTCATATTATAGAATGTCTGTACAGTAGCATTCATTTGTTGTTGTGTTGTGAATTACTGACTCTGCATGGATGTTCTTCAAGGGTCTTCCAACACTAAGATTCCATGATTTTTCTCCCTCTGAACATTTCACGTCAATGTAGTTAGTTGCTTTACTGAGCTATACAGCATTGAATAAACTTAAACATGTTCCATGCTTGCTGACTCATTTCTGTGTTACACTTCTACTACCAGTGAATCTGTGGCACATCCTTTTCCCTAACCTCCAGCAAGGCACAGTGTTTTTTGTTCCTTCCATGCCTACAAAGTAGGAAAATGAGAAATGCAATCAGCTTATTCCAAATGAAAATCAATTATAAAAAGAGAGATCAGAATTGGTCATCGATAGATCCAACCAAATTCTCACCTAAAAATACTGAAATTAATCTGACCATTGGTCTACTGCTAAAAGAGGAAACCCTAAAAATGCAATTGGGTTTCAACTATACACAGATCAGTAGCAAACTGCTGCAAATGAAGGAATCTGAAGTTTAAAAAACACAAATTGCTGGAAATAGTTAGTGGTAATGCCTAATTGAGAAACATCCTTGACATCTGGATTTTACAGTCAACAGCAAAATAATAAAATTTGCATCTGACCCCAACAGAAGAATTTTTGCAATTTAAAAGGAATAAAATTATAAAAATAAATTTATGAGTGACCAGATAATATTTTGTTGACATAGGCACAAATATGGGCAAGGACACATTGTTAACTATTCTGTTTGTGATTGAAATAGTTCCGTAACCTGTTATATCCAACTAGAGTGCAGGGTACAGTATGGAACAAAAGGAGGCCAATCTGTCCATTGAGCCTCCTATGCCATGTAATAAGAGCATGGCTTATCAGTTTGTTATCTAATGTTCATCTTCCCATCTACTGATCTACATTTCACCCACATTTCTTATTTAGAATCTGATCTTTCACACTCTCCAAGCTCCAGTGGTTACAAGCATAGTCTATCAAATTTATTTCCAAAATATAGCCCAACTATTCCACATATGTCTAGTAAACCCTTCTTTGAACTGCTTCATATGCATTACCATACATTCTTAATGCTTAGATAAACTAAAAATGAGATGCTGAAGCCTTTACCTTAAAATAAGTCTCTTTTAGTAGAAATATATTCAGGATGGTGATTTGCCAAACTTCCATATCTGACAAATAGATGGAATTACTTCAATCTCCTAAACCTATCTATGCCGCAAAGTGTATCCTGTGTGCTGGAATGTCAGATTTATTAAAAAAACAAATCGGATGTTATCATTCTGTCATACTGCAGGGATATGGGTCCCTCAGCACAACTTGTCCATGCCAACCAAAATGTCTCATCTACGCTCTTCCCGTCTGGCCCATATCCCTCTAAACTTTTCCTATCTATGTGTTTGTCCAAATATCTTTTAAATGGTGTTATTGTACCCACCTTGACTGCTTCCTCTGGCAGCTCATTGCGTATATTCACCATTTGCCCTTCAGATTCCTATATTAAAAAAACTTTCCCTCTCATCTTAAATGTATAAGATCACCCCCATCTCCTATGCTCCAAAGATGCCAGCTGCACAGTCCAAAGCAAAATTATATTCCGTCTAAAATAGATTCTCCAAAAAAGTCAGTACTTCACTCTTTCAATTAGGAGACAGGTTTCCAGCGACCAAGACCTGGAGTTCCAATTTCCAAACCAGACTTAAATCCTGTTCTTGGCTCAAGTATATAAACATTCAGAACTCAAAGAGCTTACAGTCAAAACTTCCACTTTACTTACCATTTCAAAAAGTAGGTTCTCAGCAATGTCTGCAACTAAAATCAAGAATTCAAAACAGACTAACTATTGGAAAGTTATCCAGGCATCCTTGTCTAAATATATAATTTGCATCCTGATAAGATCTCTGTATATAATGCCATCAATTTGTTTTAAGTACACTGTCTGTCATGTGCAAATGAAGAACAGTAGGAGATCTTGACTTTATGCCTTCAATTATATTCTCCACTACCGATTTCCCAGTACCCTCAATTCCAGAGCCTTGCTGTATTATCCGTTTTGCCGGACCAACAGAGGTTACGCAATAATAATACACCTTAGCATTCCCATTTCTCTAAAGCATTAGATTGCTAGAAAAATAAAACATTAAATTAAAGTTAATTTTACAGTAAAACCTGCATTTCTTGCAGCCTGAGCGGCTGTTAACAATTTGCCCTCGGATGTCCCGAGGGCTATTTGATCGACGGCCACCCTACTATTTTAATAAGTTACCATGCTTGCTTAATGTCAACATTTTTTCCAAACAGTTTTTATGAAAAAAACAATGCACCAAACAACTTGGTTTTCAAATTTTAACAAAATCACAGTTTGATTTTCATTCAATTCACATTTCAATGCACAAATCCAGCAGCAAAAATATGGCCATAACCTCAGTAATCCACATCCAGCCAAAACATGGCATCAAAAAGACTGAAAAACACAGATCTTTTGTACAACAAATAAGATTAATTAACTAAAGGGCCAATCCCACTTACGTGTCCTTGGCACGCACATTACGCAAGATGGTCGCGTTGAGCCGCGATGGTCTGGCGCGATTACATGCGTACGCACAGCCGTCTGGAGAGCGTGACATCATTTGAAGATGGACACAAAGCTGGAGTAACTCAGCGGGACCAGCAGCATCTCTGGAGAGAAGCAATGGGTGACGTTTCGTGTCGAGACTCTTCTTCAGTCTGAAAAGAAGGGTCTTGACCCGAAACGTCACCCATTGCTTCTCTCCAGAGATGCTGCCAGTCCTGCTGAGTTAGTCCAGCATTTTGTGTCTATCTTCAATTTTCTTGGCCCCGCTCTGGGAGTAGAAGTGCGGGCGGATCTGGACCACAACAGCCGTGAGCCCCAGGCCGAGTTCGGCGATCGTTTGCCTGCTTCTGCTGCTGTTGAAGGTGAGACGTTGCATCGCGCCAGGGTCTTGGGCCTGTCCCACTTTTGGCCGGCAGTTCCACGACAGGCCGTTGGCGCGTGAAGATTACATTCACTACAAAAATTTCAGAGCCCTGCGCGATGTCGTGCACAACTACATACTCCTCCGCGCTTCTAAGCGGGACCGGGACCGGCCCCGCGTGGCCATACGATGCCCGTATGCCTCAACGCGACCACGAAGTCGCGTAATATGCGTGCCAAGGACACACGTAAGTGGGACAGGCCCTTAACTAAGACAATTCAAACAGCAGATGAAATAAACTACAGTGAATTCTCCCTGTAGAGTTAGACTATGTTTATCCAGTGCAGCGTAGAAGGTTACACAAATTGCATGCATAAAATCACTCTGTCACTTGCATTGTGTTGGCATCACACTTGATAAAGGAATTAATACATCTCAACTCTGGCTAAAGTGCTGTCGCCAAAAGTTGGCAGACTAATACTAGAAACCATGTAGACTGAACAAAGTCCATCTCAGGGATTGGGCAAAAATTATCAAAGTAAACTGGTATCTCTGTGATCTGCAAAACTCAATTAAAACTTAATGGCAATGAAAACTAAACTGAAAATTATATCAACTTTTAACGATTGATAATTCCGTGTCAAAATTAAGCTTTAGAGCAAAGAAAGGCACAATAGACACTCAATATTTGTAGAAATTAGGATCTGAACTTCCATCTGATGTTATCTTTCCCTCCTTTCTCATCTTCTTCGCAGGGAAATTAATCTTGCCTCACTTCACATTCAACTACACCAGAATGATATATTCGGTCCTGATCAAGTATCACCTACTTATCCTTTCACCTTTCCTAAAAGACTGATTAATATGCTATTATCTTCATAAAGTGTGCACATTTTATAGGAACTTTGTACTACTGGGTAAACTCAGTACACTTGTAATGTATCTGCCACATTTGTAATATGTCTAATTATGCAAGATAGCCGTAAAAATCTAGGGTGTTACATCGTGCCAAATACTGCTGCACTGAGCTGATGAGGTACAATAAAAGAGTGACTGTACTAAAGAAAATTCTGTCAATTTTAAAAGCACAAAGCATTCTAGATCTTCAAATGTTAACCAGCTGTGCAATAACAGAAGCAATAATTTACATAATCCCAAATTCAATTCCAGTGCCTATGCAATTTATCCCCAATAGCTTAAAAGCACGCCAGTTCAATCAAATGACTGAAGTTTTTTTTTTGGCTTCCGATTGAACATCTCTTCAGCTTTCCAGCCTTGGACGTCACTTTCCAAAAGTCAAGTCATATCATGTTTGATCAGTACATCAGATCTTTGTTGCCTTTTGGATAAAGTCTCTTCTAAATTCCCATTCAATTTGTTGAAGACGTCTTTATTTTGATAAAACTAATGACTGGCGTACACAAGTGCTGAAGATTTTCCAGCAGCATGTGACATACACCATAAATTTTATAACGTGGAAATTCTCATCTGAACAATGACCATGTTCTGAATAATATGCTGCTAATATTAAAGTCCTGTTGGTACATAATGTTATTAGAATGGGTAATATGCAATTATATTCTAGAAGTGTTTGTGTACTTAAAAATGTGCAACAGTGTTCCTTTAATTTTTCCATTTCTAAATCTTTTCTTGAACATTATGTACCCTGCAGATCCCTAGCCAAAATGACAATTAACTGAATTTTATTGAGACTTGCTTTCTTCACAAGTTTTTGTCATACCTCACAGTTCAAAATTACCCCTCAATTTAGATTTAGTGTGTTTATCCACCATAAAGAATCGAATCCTGTCCACTGTAAAAGGAAAATAAACAATGTTTCATATTTTGAGTAGCGCTTCATAATTGCGTTCATTCTGTGCAAAAATTGTCCATAGAATGTCATGTTTCACTATTCACTATGTAGGCGAGGTATTACACAAGCATAATAAACCCTCGTTATAACGGACCATTGGGGCGGTGGGGGGGGGGGGGGAATAGTGTCCGTTATTGTCAATTGTCCGCTATAACCGAATAAGGTATTATCATAGTATTGTAGTTGACACAAAGAACTGCAGATGATGGTTAATACAAAAAAAAGACACAAAGTGCTGGTGGAACTCAGCAGGTCAAGCAGCATTGCTGGAGAACTTGATTAAGTGACGTTGGGATCATTCTTCACGCTGAGTCACTTTGCTGGTCTGCACTAGTGAGCACTTCTTCACCCATCACACGACTGTTGTTGCAGTTCATGCTGTAGCCCCTGGCCAACAGCTCTGTCTCCAGGCCGCTGTCAACAAGACATGCTCAGTCACCGTGGGGCTCCATCCCTTCTCACGTGCTGCCGCTTCCAATGTGGGGTATGTGTGCGACTCCGGGGAACGAGAGAGAGGGGCTGAGTGAACAGGGTGACAGGAGGATCAAGCAGCGATGGTTGACAACAGCCAACACGAAGAAACAGCAACAGGTTGTGGGGAGCCCCATGGTGATGAAGCATGTCCTGTGGGTGGTGGCGGACCAAAGCTGTCCCCAGGGGCTACATGAGCTGAACTGACTTAGAACTAACTTAGCCATAGAAGCAGAGGGAAGTGGAGGAAGGCTGCCAAAGGATACAATAGGATATTGATCGGTTACAGGTATGGGCAGAGAAATGCCAAAAGGATTTTAATGCAAACAAATGTGAGGTGTTACCCTTAACTGCATTGATGTACAGAGGGATCTTGGGGTCCAAATCTATAGGTTCCCAAAAGTAGCAACACAAGAAGATAGAGTGGTAAAGGCGGCATTTGCTGTGCTAACAAAGCAACTTCGTAGCTCCAACCCCTGACAACTCCTCTGTAGCTGTAAACATTTCCATCACCATGTTTATCCAATTTCTTTCAAGGCCATGATGAAACCTGCCTCCGCTGTATCCATAAGCAGTGCATTCAATTTTTTTCCTCTTCATTCTCCATAACTCCCAGTCCTCAACACTTCCATCAATGGGAACAGCCTGCATCATCCATTCAGTCCAAACTTTTTACATACGTTAACAAATGTCCTATGGCTTTCTCCAAAGAAGAAACCCCAGCCTGTAATCTACTGTTGTATATGTGGTCTGTCAATGCAGGAAACATTCTTGCAAATCTATTCCAGACCAACTTACATGCTTCACATATATCCAATAATGAGGTGAACAGCTGACTAAAATACCCAAATTCCGTAAAACTTAAATGCTTTTTACTCTCATGCCTCTATTGATCAATTCTAGAATGTATTCCTTATTAACTGCTTTCAAACCTGCTCTTCCATCTAATTGACTAACACTCATGTTCGTCCAGGTCCCTCCTGTAACCCTTTTAGAACAGCATTGTTCACTCTATATTATAGAGCCATGAAGTCATACAGCACAGAAAAAGGCCCTTTGGCCCAACTTACTCATGCCAATGAAGATGCCCTATCAACAATAGTCCCACCTGCTCATGTATACCCCATGTATCCTTATAAACTTTCCTATCCACGTACCTGTCCAAATGCCTTTTAAATGTTGTTATAGTACTTGCCTCAACTACATCCATACGCCCACCACACTGTGTGAAAAAGTGGAGAAGTTGATGGTGGTTGAATGGGTAAGCAGGCAGGCAGTTTGGGAGGTGCTGTACACCTTCTGCCACTTAGATTGGACAGGAGGTTTTCAATGCAATCCTGAATGCACCTCCATAAATTCTGAGCAGTCGTATACCATCAATTTCCACAATACTGTGGGGGCGTTACATTTTTGCAAAGAGAACTCAAGAAAAACCTTGAATATTTTTCTACATTGCTTCGCAACATAATTTACAACTTCATTAGGAATGCTTTTTGGTCTTTTTAAAAAATCTAAATGTCTACTAGATGGTCTCCTGCCAGGACAGAGCACCAAACAGTGTGACTGTTGCTTTGAAACTGGTGTCAAGCTTGCAACACACAAAACATGCTCAGAGACAACTGTAAGTGTTGGGAATGTTGTTAAAAGCTGCAGACATTGATTGACTCATCCGCCCCACCAGAGGGGAGAGAACACTCGATCACTGTTATATGGCAATCAAGAACGCATATCGCTCTGTTCCTTGGGCGGGTCTGGGTCTCTCTGATCATTGTCTAGTTCACCTTATTGCGACCTACAGGCAGAAGCTAAAAGCTGCTAAGCCTGTTGTCAGAACAACGAAAAGGTGGAGAAGCGAGGGCAATGGGAAACTACAATCCTGCTTTGACTGCACGGTGTGGAATGTGTTCAGGGAAGCAACCACAAGCCTCAATGAGTATACGGACACTGTATCTTCATATGTCAGCTTTTGCGAGGACAGTTGCATTCCAACTAAGACATGGTTCAACAACAACAAGCCGTGATTCACTGCAGAACTCAGACAGCTCCGATGGTCTAAAGAGGAGGCCTACAGGAGTGGGGATGCAGACCTCTACAGGCAGGCCAAGTACAAGCTGAGAAGAGGAATCAGAGCTGCCAAGGAAAGATATTCTGAGACGTTGAAGAGCAAGTTCTCAGCTAATGACTCTTCCTCAGTTTGGAAGGGGTTGCAAGAAATTACCAGCTACAAGAGGAAAGCCCCCTGCTCTTTGGACAATCATCAGCTGACCAACGACCTGAATGAGTTTTACTGCAGGTTTGAAAATCAGAAACATAACCCTGGAACCCCCCCCCCCCCCCCCCCCGTCCCACAGCCAGACCTCAGCCTACAAAGAATGAACCCTGCACCCTCTCCTTCCCATTCACCACTTCACACCTACTTAAGGCAAGACTCTTGGACCATTTCCCACCTCAATCATCATTTCACACCCACTCACAGCCTGACATTGTGCAAAGACTGGGCCCTTCTACACCCACCCCCCTCCAATTACCACTTCACACCCAATCACCCACACCCTCCGAGTTGCACAACATTATTTCTCCATCATCAACAATGAAATAGAGGAGATGGAGAGGCTTTAAAGAGGACAAAAAAGCCGGAAATCTCCAGGACCTGACAATGTTTCCCCCTCTACTCTTAAGCTCTGTGCCAAACAGCTGGCACCAGTATATACAGACATTTTTAACCAGTCCCTGCAAACATGTACTGTCCCTGCCTGCTTCAAAGTCTCCACTATTGTCCCTGTACCCAAAAAGGCAAGGATTACATGTTTTAATGACTACAGGCCTGTTGCACTGACCTCGGTAGTCATGAAGACACTCGAAAAGCTTGTGCTGGCCAATAGCAAGAATGTCCTTCCACAAATCAGGGAACCAAAACTGCACACAATACCCCAGGTGCGGTCTCACCAGGGCCCTATACAACTGCAGAAGGACCTCTTTGCTCCTATACTCAACTCCTCTTGTTATGAAGGCCAACATGGAATTCGCTTTCTTCACTGCCTGCTGAACCGGCATGCTTACTTTCCTTGACTGATGAACAAGGACCCCCAGATCCCGTTGTACTTCCCCTTTTCACAACGACACCATTTAGATAATAATCTGCCTTCCTGTTTTTGCTACCAAAGTGGATTTCACATTTATCCACATTAAACTGCATCTGCCAACTCACACAACCTGTCCAAGTCACCCTGCATTCCCATAGCATCCTCCTCATAGTCCACACTGCCATCCAGCTTTGTGTCATCTGAAAATTTGCTAATGTTACTTTGAATCCCTTCATCTAAATTCTGCAATGGAATTCTCTCCAGCATAAATACTGCTACAAATACAATTGGATGCAGGTATGATGCACTCCATTGTAAATGATTCATTAAGACACTTGCCAAAATTTATATGAAATAAACAACCAATCATTCAATAATCAAAAGGAAATGAAAACATGCAAGAAATGAACATGCATAGATCACACTGTCGTAGGGGGTGTCGTCGAGAATGGCTGCCCTGCCAGCTGCTGTTAGTCTTTTCACCCTTTTAAAAAATTTTTAGTTTGTTAAAAGTGTTTGTTTTGGGTTTGTCTTTGTATGTAGGGGGTGGAGGAAAAAGGGGGAAACTACTTTTCTCAGTACCTACCTGGTCGGAGATGTGGCTTTTCTCCGAGCCGTGTTTTGGACCCTTCCTTGCAGCCTACCGGCACTCTGGAGCGATGTTTCCTGCCGGGACCGGCCAGGACATCAGCTCCTGAAGGCGGAGGCACAGCGGTGAGGCACCATCGCGGAGCGGGCGATGCCTTGCCCGGGTCGCCGTGCAGTAAGCTCCGGAGAGCTGTGACCGCCGACTTCAACATCGTGGAGCGGCGGTCTGCGGAACTCCCAGCAGCGGGCGGCTTCGAGTTAAGAACACCGTGGAGCCTGGGATCCCACGGTGGTCATCAGGGTCGGAGCCGCCAGCGCGGCCCGTGGACTTTGGGGAGGAAGCGGCTGCTCCAGACACTCCGGGCCGCTGAGAGTGTTCACCCAACGCCAGAGCTTCATCATCCGGCGAGAGGGCCTGAAACATTGGGCTGCCGTAACGGCGACTGCGGAGGCCTCAATAGTCCCGACTAAGGGGGAACTGGGGATGGGGACTGGACTTTGCTGCCTTCCCCCACAGTGGGAACCATTGTGGGGGGATATTTTTATGTTTACTGTTAAATTCTTTAATGTTGTGTATTATCTTTATTAGTGTGTTGCATTGGCAAGTCAAATTTCACTGCACCAATTAGTGTATGTGATAATAAATGTCCTTTGTCCTTGTCCTTTGAGAAAAGAACATATTTTGAAATAACTGATCACCTGAAACAAATCCAAGTGCTAACATTCCAGAACCCCCCACAGATCACAACATAAAATCTTCTCGATATTTCCAATGCCATGAGAATGCTATCATATCTTAAACACCCACCTACACTCTCTCAAGTGATGAAAGCCTTGATTACAATTTACCACCCTACAATTTAACCAATAAAATAAAACAAGGCAAAAGAAATGTAACAGTACATTCAAGGATTAGTGAAAATTGGCTACCCTAGTAGAAAGCAACTCTTTCAAAAGGCAGAAGTTGGGGAGCATCCTCTCTTGGCAGATACAGGAGCCAAGTTCAAACTAGAGAAAGATTTCCATCCCATTAACCCCAATACACAATTCTCTTTGCATGCAACTTCAAGAGCATTAGCTTGATCTAATTTGAAGATAGACCTCACAAGACAACCTTCAAAATAGTCTAGGACAACAGAAGAAGAAAGGAAGAGGCAGTGACAGTGGGCTGAGGGAGAGCTGGGAAGGGGAGGAGAAAGCAGGGACTACCTGATATTGGAGGTCAATGTTCATACCGCTGGGTTGTAAACTGCCCAAGTGAAATATGAGGTGCTGCTCCTCCAATTTACGGTGGGCCTCACTCTGGCCATGGAGGAGGCCCAGGACAGAAAGGTCAGACTCGGAATGGGATGGGGAGTTGAAGTGCTGCGCCACCGGGAGATCTGGTTGGTTATTGCGAACTGAGCGGACGTGTTGGGCGAAGCGATAGCAAAGCATACGCTTGGTCTCACCAATGTAGAGCAGCTGACACCTAGAGCAGCAGATGCAATAGACGAGGTTGGAGGAGGTGGAGGTGAACCTCTGCCACACCTGGAAAGATTGCTTGGGTCCTTAAATGCAGTCATGAGGGGAGGTAAAGCGACAAGTGTAGCATTTCCTGTGGTTGCAAGGGAAAGTGAAGGGAGAGGGGATGGTTTGGGTGGGAAGGGACAAATTGACCAGGGAGTTACGGAGGGAGAGGTCTCTGCGGAAAGCCAACAGGGGAGGAGATGGGAAGATGTGGCCAGTGGTGGGATCCGGTTGGTAGACAAAAACGTTGGAGAAAATCAGCGGGTGAGGCAGCATCTATGGAGCGAAGGAATAGGTGACGTTTCGGGTAGAGACTGATGTCGGGGGAAAGAGGGGGAAGAAAGGAAGAGGCGGAGACAGTAGGCTGTGGGAGAGCTGGGAATGGGAGGGGAAAGAGGGAGAAAACAAGGACTACCTGAAATTGGAGAAGCCAATGTTGATACCACTGAGATGTAAACTACCCAAGCGAAATATGAGGTGCTGTTCCTCCAATTTGCCTCCCAAAATTGGGCCTCACTCTGGCCATGGAGGAGGCCCACGACAGAAAGGTCGGATTTGGAATGGGAGGGGGAGTTGAAGTGCTGAGCCACCGGGAGATCAGGTTGGTTATTGCGAATTGAGTGTAGGTGTTGTGCGAAGTGATCGCCAAGCCTGCTCTTGGTCTCACCGAGGTTGATCATACGCTGAATAATCCAACCACATTTTTGTTTGGAAGTGGAAAGAAATAATAGAAATTGCATTCATTGCAACGTGTAAAGAGTTGAGATACTGTATTATAATTTTGCTGCATGCCATTGTGGTATATATCATGTCTTGATTGGTGAATGTTTTAGTTTATTTGAAGCAGAAATAATATGTGAATGCTTCATTGAGCATAATTCCGACTGGTAACTACGCACTTCGTCCGAGCACATTATTGCACGCGTCATGCAAGCAGTCTTAGATGACCACCTAAACTGTCATTTGGCAACCTAAAAAGCTGCCTTGGTTGCCCGGCTAGCAACAGAGAAAAAAGGAGCCCTGCATTATACAGCTAAAATTGAGAGACAAGTTTCATCAAGTATAACAACCTTTTTGTTATATAAAACGCTACAATTCAGGTATAGCAAGCAGCCTTAAAGTTTGAAGCAAAGGTAAAACTTGTCATAGAAGATTCAGACTTCAGGTAAAAAAGGCAAGCATAAATTAAGCCAAAAAGGTGGATTAAATGGAAAGTGCGTTACTTTGAATGGGTCAATATGGGCAAAAAAAAAATACAACCAATGATACGAACAAAACTATAATGGTATCCATACAAAAATCCTAAAGAGCTGGCAAGGCATATTGATTAGTTGAAACATACCCAATTTACCCGTATAGACAAAATGTAAAATCAAAATTATAATAGAAAAACGTTATAAATGAGTTATTAGGAATTATCTGGAGCATTACAGATAACTGCCTGATTTGTTTCAACAACATTCTGCTACTTGCATCAATATTTCAGAAAAGTACCAAAGTAAACCAGTTATATTTGCATATCAGATGTCCTGCAAAAGGGATACACTGCACCCCTTTTCATCAGCAAGATGACAGAGACTGGCAATGGATGGATAATCTGCAGTGATCTGAAAAGTTGGCATGTATATCAATGACAGGTATACCCATTCTTAAATGGAAACCAAACCACACATGTTGCTTCAAAACACTAACAACAAAACATCTTAATTTAAATGCTCAAAAATAAATCATGTTTTATCCACCCCACAGGGATGCCAAAATCCAATTCCAGCAAAGGTTTACACCTGTATATTTTTCACTACAAATCAGAGCAAGAACTTATAATATAAAAATTCAGACAGGATTTAGGCTTCTGCAGTCAAGATCGTTAAAAAAAAAAAACTTCATATACTACAATGTTGAATTTTCCTAATATTTAAGTCTTGGTGCTAATTTCATATTTAAACTAAATAAAATAGTATTTCAGTTTGAGGATCTTCAACAAATTATTTATACCCTACCAAAAAGGTAGAAACAAACTCCACAAATACAACTTGTCATTTCTAAACAAGTTAAGACAGCAGAATATGTAAACCACAAATCATCCAATGACAGAAGCTGCCAAACAGGAAGCTAGGCATTAAATGTTATGTTTTACCATTGTAACACAGATGACACAAAGTTGCAGGTACATTAAACAGGAATTTCAAGCACATCTTGGAAAACACCTAGAGATAGCCGAAAGTATACACCTCCCACAACATATTTGGAACAGTGACTTACGATTGAAATCTAAAATACTTCAAATTTCTATTCTACTTTTTTAAAACAAACATTTTATTAAATAATCAAAGAAAAACAATGCTAGAAGGTCTCAGTAGGCCAGGCAGCATGCCTGGAGAAAAAAAAAATGCTTTAGATTGGTGACCATGTATCAAAAAAAAAAATTGGGTCACTGGCAATACTCTCGCTAATGGCCCTCATATATGTCAGAAGTACAAGTAATTTGGTCTGCCACGGACAATGACGTCAGTAGCCGTAACCAATTTCAGACTGGCAAACATCCCATTCAACTATTAGTCAAGCCCATGCCCGAAAACTTAAAATGGGAAAAAAAAGATGCACCAGATTTTCTTGCACCTCATTCACCACTTAGAATCACCAACTGTGCTCCATTCTTCCACACACACTTGTGTTGCAATGTCCAGACTAAGATCTTATCCCATAGTAATGGCTGGACATTAACAGTACCCTTCAGAATTAATCGTTACAGTCAAAGAAATTCAGATCCATGTTTTCCCTTCAAAGTAGTGAAAATAAGAGTGGAAAATGGATTGAAAATCTTTAACCATGTAACATGTAGCACACAATATTGCACAGAAGTCAGATCTCCGAGTAAAAAGCAATTATTCTCCTGAACATCCCCTGATCCTCGGTCAGGATCATTTAATGTCAAGGCTATTCAGTAGGTTTTTTTTTAAATGTTCTGAAGGAACAACATTTATATGTTTTGATTACACCGAGTTAATTCTAAGAATCGGAATACCAATTTTTAAACTTTCTTACCTTTCCTTTGCAGAAACACTCTGAGCAAAGGCATTGCAGTCTTAATTGCCTTTAAATAGTTATCATCATTGTTTATTGGTAACAAGTCTCCATGAATGTCAGCATATCCAACTAAAACATCAACATTTGGAATTCTGTGGACATGCTGCAATAATCCATAAAATTCTTCAAACTTCCCAGGTTTGGATCGATCCAGAGAGAAACGACGAAATTCAGCTCCAAACTAAATAAGTTAAGGGGGGGGGGGGGGGGGGGGAGGGGAAGAAGTGAAAACATTTCAGCTGCATAATTTGGGACTATTTTCAAAAATGCATCGTGAATTTAAATGGCAGAATTCTAAAACTTATATTGCTACAAATATTTTATATAATAAAAGAAAATGGACATAAAATAAATTTAAGCTGGTAAACTATTGCTTAGTTTAGATGTATAGGTTCTATGTCGCACAGGATTTTTTATTTGTATGAAATTCATATCTTTGGAACATATTGCAAATCAGCATTTCTTTACACGGGCACAATTGAACAAGATTGAATGGGTTAATGTATTTTCATATTCCTATGATTTTACCCAAAATAAAGAATTCTAATTAAAGCATGGAAGCAAAAGATTCTGGAAAACCATTATTTCCTCTTTAATAGTACAAAACCCTGTTTGTCAAAACCAGTTGTGATTACTCATCAAAGATTAGTAAGGAGCAGTCTATCATGGAGGCAGTGATAAAAGTTTTTTTTTTTTTTACAATTCTGCATACCATGTCCATTTGTTATCGGTTTTTATCACAATCCTGAATACAGATGAACACTGAATGCAACTCATTTTCTAACACAGAATGAAAAGTTGTCTGCCAGGCAAAGACATTGATTTAATTAAAGAAGAATAAATATCCCTGTTTAGTAGCAAATGAAACACACTCAAAGATATTTGTAACTCATATACAGCATTTCACACACTTGAACATAGAACAGTATAGCACAGGAACAAGCCCTTCAGCCAACAATGTCTGTGCTGAGCATGAAGCCAAGTTTAAAAAAAATCCTATATGGCAAAGGCGAGAGATGAGATTTAACAGAGCAAATTGGTTCATCCAAAGAAACTAGGGTCAGAGAAACATTGAAAACCTAAAAAGCAACATCCATAAACAGGTTGGATTAATACCACTTGTATGGATTCGAGTTTTGGTTTATCATCTTAATTATGTACTTTCCTTTTGCTAAGTGATTCTAGTTAAAGAAAAGCTCACAACTTAAATCAGTTAACTACAACCAGAACTAAATTCATTAGACTCCCAAGATGTTGATTTCAGTCCATGTACAACACGGTCTAATTTGTGTTTTCATCATCAACATGTTCACATGAAGAAACTGTTGGACACAATCCAAATTACAGGTCCATAGTTTACATTCTATGTACAGCCAATGTTGCATGTTAACACTGCCAAATTATTGCAACAACCCTCATTAAAAGTTATAATTTAAAATGATAGTTTTAAAGTCATATTCATTCACTAGTGAAATTCTACAGACAAAAATAAAGATGATGTAATTTCGTTCTTCAAATACAGTTTTTTAATGGTTCAATCTTAATTTGTCGAGTACCCATATAATTAGAACCTCCTTTCCATTTAAAATGAGCTTACAGCACAATCCTTTAGGGAACTGTTTCATGTATCCGAAATGCTTTACTAATTGCTTAGGGATGGCATTTACAAATCACACTGCTATCCAAAAATTTTATTTTAAGGGGCGCAAGCATTTCTAACCAGAAAGTAGGCACAGGAAAAATTTATGTTCATTGGACTGTGCTATCACATGCTTCAAGTCCCAGCAGAACCTGAATAGTGAAACAAATGGAATTACAAAACAATGGTTTAAATGTTTGAAGCTGTAGCAGGCCTGCGTCTGACCAGACGATTGAACCCTGGCAGCGACAACACTGGTCACAGATCCTGCGCCAACAGGGGTATTAGCCAGGACACTGGATCTAACTCATCTCCTGCGTCGACCGCTTCACAGACCTTCCCACACCCAGTCCCCATTTCGCCAGGCACACCGTGGCCGTCATCCACGCACCTTGCTCTTCACCTCCACCGTATCCAGGCACTTGGACGACGTGCGATGGTGAGTCTTGATCATTTTCGCAGCGCTGTTCGCCGACCCGGTGCTCGCTCGTTCGTTTGTTTCCCCCAAGGACAGCGGCTCAGCGTGAGGGGGAGGTCACGTTCGGGTAGTTTGGAGGGGAGGGAGATAGTCCAGGATGAACCCCGTCGCCGCTAATGGCGATTGCGTGTGCCGAGCAACGGCTCAAACTCCACCGCCTCCTCCTGACGACCTGCACCAAACTCCGGACTTTGTTACCAGATGACGTCAGCCTCCCCGGAAACCCAACCTGTGCATGCGCGCGCCCGCCCCCCCCAGCCAGCTCGTGCTCGCGCCCGCGCTCGCAGCCCGTTGTCGCGCAGATCCTTCGCCGCGCGCACTGGCCGTTGAGGGGCGGAGAGTGCGGGCGCCCGGAGGCCTGACCCACCTGTCCACTTGATGCTTGCCATGAACAGGTATTTAAAATCAGTGACCACCCCAGACGCTAACAGCCACTGCAAGATCTCCTCAAGCAATCTAGATAACCCCAGTAGTTCTCCAACTTTCCTTCCTTTATCAAAGCATACCAAATCTACGCAAAGCTTTAAAGCAATCTACAAATGAGCACACAAACAAACCTTCATCAAAATATAGTATTTTGCAGGTACCATTCAAATGATCTTTCATTATTGCCATGCACTTCAATGCATCAGACTAAATGGATGTTTCTCGGCCTGATTTTACTTCGGAGTCACGTGAGTGACTTAGTGAAGACCCCGCCGGCACACATGCGCGACATATCGTCGACCGCATGCAAAGCGACAGGCAGGGAGGGGGGTCGCTCCTCCACCGGAACGGACCTGCAGGTAAGGTAAACTAACCTGTGGTCGGTTTTTCTTCCAGGGACTCTGTGTGACAGAGTACTCCACGGGCCGCTTCGAGACTGACTGCGGACCGCGGGATGTGGGCAGTCAGCGGCGGCAGCAACAGACCGGAGTCAGGCACGCCCGTTGACCTGGGAGGGTCCGGGCTTACAGACTCGCCGTTCGCAGGTAGCAATGGCAGAATGGCAGCCCGGCTCAACACCGCAGCCCGCAGGATCACTGCGGACTGACGGCAACGCTACCCGGAAGTCGGGCAAGCCCGTTGAACCAGGAGGGTCCCGGCTCACAGACTCGCTGTTCGGAGCGACGGCAGAGCGGCAGCCTGACTCAACACCGCAGCCCGCAGGATCACCGCGGACTGACGACAACGCTACCTGGAAATCGGGCAAGCCCGTTGACCCAGGAGAGTCCGGGCTCGGAGATTGCCATTCGCGGGTAGCGAAGGAGAGCAGGAGCTCCGACTCAACGACGCAGGCCACAGGAATACCGCAGACTGACGGCAACACTACCCAGTAGAGGTAGCGAAGACAGAGCCGGGGCCCCGACTCACAACATAGGCGGGAGACTTGCCGTTAGTGGCAGTCTATATTCCCGCATGAGAGTCTGGTCACCATGGGAGCTGGGGGGGTGGGGGAGTGCGCTCCTTCACCGGCAGCTTCAAAAGGCCCTCAGGTAAGTTATACTAACCTTGAGCTGCTTAGCTTCTGTAGTAGACTTATTTGTTTACAGAAACGATGGACAGGAAGATCAGAATGAAGGCATCGAAGCATGCCTCCAAGGGCCGCGGGACTTCGGACGGGAGTAAGCGGCCACAATCCCCGGAGCTGCCCGCAACACCGGCAGCACCCGCTCCGCGGGCCGGGAAAAGAAGGCGGAAGTCGGGGAGCCCTACACAACCAGGATCCGACTCTCCACCACGGCTATCTATGGAGCTACATAGTGGTAGGAGCACCGCGCGGGAGCAGGGTAGGCAAGACCCTGACTCCCTACCGCCATCACCTAAACATAGGGACAGTGGTATGAAGGTGCGTAAGCGTGTTCCCCGCTCTGCAGCACGTTCTGTCTCCCCTCCAATACAGGTCACCAGAGGGTGGACCGGGGAAGAACCGCACTAAGGTCGAAGAGCCCCGCTGCAGCGGCCGGCGTCGACTTGCCACCGGAGCAGTCCGCCAGATCGTGGACCAGTGAGGGATCGAGGTCTGAGTCTGGGAGCCCCACAGGTGCGGCTGGCGCAGACTCACCACCGGGGGAGCCTGACAGATCGCGGGCCAGTGGAAAATCATCTCGGTCACCGCACCCCGCGTTAGCGGCTGGACGTGACCATGCGTCGCCTTTGTCCCGGGGGAAGATAGGCGGCAAGCTCACGCGGATATCGGTGAACCCCGCTTCAGCAGCTGGAACCGACTCCTCACCGCTTATGTCTTTCCACAGGTGGGCCTCTGCTACGCCGCCACCAAGACAGCTGTTCGGTGAAGACCTGCCAAAACAGGTAAAAGACCTGGACGAGGAGGCAAAAGCGGTCGGGTTGATGAAACCACCATCCTCGAGTAGGCCACCGGCGTATCGCAGACAGCATCCTTACGCTACGTCTAACAGGCCTCGGGTTCAACCCGACAGGGCAATCAGAACCTATCCACCGGTAGCACCCTATCAACAAAAGCCTTTTTTAGGACAGGGCCCATAGCGACCAGCGAGGAAGATGCGCCAACCCCACATCCCAGCAACACAACAAACTAAAAAAGCCCAGAACATCAAGGGCCACTGGTAACTATGGAGGTAAGGGGCTCTGGGTCTCTTGGGAGTGCTGCATGTATAACCTCACAAGTAGGAGGGAGGTTGCGTACATTCTGGGATGCATGGGATTCTGATTGTCACTATCCCAGGGAACAAAGCAATAGACATAATAGAGGCTTGTAACAGCCTTGCTTGCGCCAGGAAACCGACTATTAGACATGCTGCTAAGGTGATTGGGAAACTTGTAGCTACATTCCAGCTGCACAATTTGGGCCGTTACACTATCAAAGCTTGCAAAGAGCAAAAATCTAAGCATTAAAAGCAAATGCTGGACATTTTGACAGGCCTATGCAGCTGCCAAACAAGGCAAAAATTGAGCTACAATGGTGGATTAGCAATGTCTGTGATTGTTTTAATCCCATCATTATATCAAACCCATCAGTCGTGTTACAAACCGACGCAAGCACCCAGGGCTGGGGAGCTACAGACACCACTTCCAGTTGTGGCTGCTGATGGGATTTGCACGAGTCTACTCTTCTTCAATCACAAGGTATAAACTATTTGGAAATGCTGGGAGCATGTCACGGGCTGCGGGCTTACTGCACTAATCTGCATCATACGCATGTACGTCTTCAAAATAAATAATACCACTGGTGGTGTATTTAAACCATATGGGTGGTATCAAGTCAATATCTTGTGATGAATTGGCAAATTTAATATGGCTCTGGTGTATTGAAAGAAATATTTGGATATCAGCTACGTACCTTCCAGTTAAGCTCAATACAGTGGCGGACACCAGGTCACGAGTATTTAATAACAACATCAAGTGGATGTTGAACCCCCAAATATTTGCTAAAATTATAGCCAAATATGGAACACCAGATATCGACCTCTTTGCGTCCAAGTTGAACCATCAGATACCAACATATGTCTCTTGGGAACCAGATCCTGGGGCAGTGGTGATGAACGCGTTCTCGCTACGTTAGGGGAAATGGGTTTCTATGCTTTTACCCCATTCTACTTCATTAGTCGAGTATTGCAGAAATTCAACTAGATTCTGCAACTGGTATACTGATAATACCCGACTGGCCCACACAACCATGGTACCCGGTGGTCCTCAACATGATAAAAGAACCATGGGCACAGGTTACCAAATGCCCGAATTGGTGACCAATCCCATGACAGGGGATAATCATCTGTGCCATGGTCATCTGAACCTGTTGGCTTGCAGGTTCTGAAGAGCCACTACTGGAATTTGGGCTGTCATCAAAAAGCATGGACATCATAATAGCATCGTGCAGAGAGTCCACAAGGAAGCAGTACCTCACCCACATAAGGAAATGGGAGGTCTTCTGTAGTCGGACCAAGACCACCTACAACTCTGCTACGATCTCCAATGTGCTGGAATTCCTCGCGGGCCTTCATTATGATGAGGCCCTCAGTCACAGTGCGATAAACAGTGCCAGGAGTGCACTGTCATCCTATCTCAACATTGGAGTGGGATCTCACCAGCTGGTATCCAAACTATGAGGGGTATATTCAATTCCAACCCCCCCCGACACGATATTATATTACCTGGGATATAGAGGTGGTGTTGACCCTACTCAGGAGCTGGTCGCCTATGACGTATTTACCACTGGACTAACTCACCTTCAAAGTGATCGTGTTAATGGCACTGCCAAAGCACAACGGGTCCAGACTCTACAGAAACTGAAACTGGGTAGAATGGTCTTGACCCCCAATAAAGTGACTTTCTTTATAGATGAGTTGCTTAAACAACACAAACCTGGGACTACAGGACTGAAAATGGAATACCTAGCATATCCCGTTGATGTAAGACTCTGTATAGCCACCTATATCCACACACACCATCAGGAATATGGAGACGGGTCTGTTTATCAGCCAAGAAAACCCACATGATAGGGTGACAGTGCAGACTATCTCCAGGTGGCTCAGGGTGGTATTCAGTGCAGCAGTTAAGACACTTAACATTTTTAAATCTCATTCTACCACGGTTGCATCCACATCAGCGGCGAGGACCATGGAGGTACCCATGGATCATGTCCTCGCAATAGCAATACCAGTGAAACTACATTTCAGCGTTTTTATAACAAACCTATGGCTGCTCCCGCAACGTTTGCGGAGTCAGTTTTAAGTGCTGTTCCCTAAACGTTTGTGCCCGAGTTCAGGGGTTTATTGTTTGTATTAACAAATATGTTATTATTTTTCAGCTTGTTCAAGTCTGAAATACGTTAACATACTTCCTCCATCAGTAATTACGGCAGTGTGTGAGCATGGACGTGGTCCGGGGCATGGAATCACAAAGCTTTGAAATCTTCACGAAGTCACTCACGTGACTCCGAACTAAAATAGTAAGATTAAACGAGAACTTACCAGTTTGAAGTTTGATCTTTATTTAATGAGGAGTTACGATGAGGGATTTTGTGCTCTCCGCTCCCAACCCTCTATCATAAGGTCAACTGGTATATTAGAGTCTCTTAAATCTTCAGTCATTGTTGTTATCTGTGATTCCACACTGCTGCTTTGAAGAATGTCACGCATGCGTGCTGGAGGGGTCTTCACAAAATCCCTCATCGCAACTCCTTATAAAATAAAGATCAAACTTCAAACTGGTATGTTCTCATTTAATCTTACTATTAAACTCAGTTTTGTTAATAAAGCTTATTTTACAGGTATTTATCAACTTTTTTATATTTAGGCAGAACAAAAGACAGAAAGTAAGAAACGGTGTGTATTTGGATTTTCTGAAGATCTTTAATAAAGTGAAAAGTGTAAAAAAAAACCACATGGGGCTGCATAAAATATTATGTGTTTTGTATGATTTAGCAATGTTACAAAATTTTGAGATTTAAAAAATCAAGTCTGCAATTTATCCCATCAGATAAAGCATAAAAATAAGTTTAATTTGACACCTAATTCACTTTCATATCTTCAGTATTAAAAAAGTTATGGCCATTTTCATACTCGGAAATTAGCATCTTGTTCCCCATTGCCTTTCCATTGACTTAACTCAAAAGCTGTGATCTAGGACAGTCAAAAGCCCATAACTTTCTTAAAAATTAGGAGTAACTCAATGAAATTTTCAGTTATTATAGACCTGAAATTAAAGCATATAATTAGCTAGTTACCTAATTGTAGCTAATTACAAAATTCAATTACCAGATCTAAACATCTATCCATTTCTTAAGAAAAGATAAACATTTGTAAATTGCCTAAGTGTCCAAATAACATTCACACAATAATTCACAATATAACATGATTTTAAAATCTCATTTTCATGAATTTATAGGCCAAATGGAAGGAATTTAGTGTTTAATTCCCGTAAATTAATGGCCATTTAAATCAACTTGCGAGTGGGTTTTAGCGGAATGTGGTGGATTGGAATGTTGCGGTTTGCGGTGAATTTAACCCACAGTCGGCAGGACAAATATTACCGGTTCGTATACATTTTTTGTCCCCATTTCGCAACATGAAAATTTGATTAAATGCTTCCTAAGAACCACGTTTTTATGTAAAAATAAATTGTGTACCTTCTTTTCTCCCCTACGTAAAATCCTTCCCATTGTTGGCGCTCACGGTTTTAGAAGATGATTTTTAAATTACTCTAGCTAATAAATGATCTAGTGTAGTTTAAAAATACCTTCATAAAACAAATATCGTAGTGATTTCTCTTTAGCAACGAAATCCCCTGAGATGGATCGACTTGCCCTGTCTGGAGAAAAACGGCACTTTAAACCCGCCCCCCTCTGAAAGGCGCCAAAGTCACGCACACGGTGATTGGCAGAACTGCAGCGCCGCTAAAGGTAAGTTTTGTAACATACCTACATGATATGACACCTGAAATACTAACTTTACATGTCGTTTTAAATTTAGTGGTGAAACAGAGTTGGCATAAATTAGCCTTTTTTTCAAGATGGTGAATTGGGACAAGGATCACTGCTTGGGGTCCAGTTATTCACAATACAGTATCAGCAATTTGGATGAGAGAACTGAATAATATTTCTAAGGTTGCGGATACCACGATACTGTAAGAGGATTATGAGATGTGAGGGGAACACAAAAAAGTTTCACGACAATGTAGATAAATGAAATATGCGGTATAATATGGATAATTAAAGTTAAAATATGGGACTGCAGATGTTGGAATCTTGAGCAAAACACAAAGTGCTGTCGGAACTCAGTAGGTCAGGCAACATGTGTGGAGGGAATTGGGCAGATGGCATCCGAAGAAGGGTCTCAACCCAAAATGTCACTCCACAGATGCTGAGTTCATCACTTTGTGTTTTATTCAGGGACCTTTTTCATCCCAGTTATTCCCTCTCCAAAACCTCTGTTATCAGACAACTGAGAAAAAAAATCCGTCAGTTCGGGGATAGTCCCAATCTTCCAACCTACCTTCATTGTAAACGCTATACTTTTACTGAGTCTGTTATGCTACAATGTTATAAATATACAGTGGCTTGCAAAAGTATTCATACCACTTAAACTTTTCCACATTTTGTCACGTTAAAACCACAAACGTAAATGTATTTTGTTGGGATTTTAAGTGATAGACCAACACAAAGTGGTGCATAATTGTGAAGTGGAAGGAAAATGATACATGGTTTCCAAATTTTATTACAAATAAAAAAACTGAAAAGTGTGGTGTGCAAAAGTATTCAGCCCCCCAGAGTCAATACTTTGTAGAACCACCTTTCGCTGCAATTACAGCTGCAAGTCTTTTGGGGTATGTCTCTACCAGCTTTGCACATCTAGAGACTGACATTTTTGCCCATTCTTCTTTGCAAAATAGCTCAAGCTCAGTCAGATTGGATGGAGAGCATCTGTGAACAGCAATTTTCAAGTCTTGCCAGAGATTCTCAATTGGATTTAGGTCTGGACTTTGACTGGGCCATTCTAACACATGAGTATGCTTTGATCTGAACCATTCTATTGTAGCTCTGGCTGTATGTTTAGGGTTGTTGTCCTGCTGGAAGGTGAACCTCCGCCCCAGTCTCAAGTCTTTTGCAGACTCTAACAGGTTTTCTTCCAAGATTGCCCTGTATTTGGCTCCATCCATCTTCCCATCAACTCTGACCAGCTTCCCTGTCCCTGTTGAGGAAAAGCATCCCCACAGCATGATGCTGCCACCACCATGTTTCACAGTGGGGATGGTGTGTTCAGGGTGATGTGCGGTGTTAGTTTTCCGCCACACATAGCGTTTTGCATTTAAGCCAAAAACTTCAATTTTGGTCTCATCAGACCAGAGCACCTTCCTCCACGTGTTTGCTGTGTCCCCCACATGGCTTGTGGCAAACTGCAAATGGGACTTCTTATGGCTTTGTTTCAACAATGGCTTTCTTCTTGCCACTCTTCCATAAAGGCCTGATTTGTGGAGTGCACAACTAATAGTTGTCCTGTGGACAGATTCTTCCACCTGAGCTGTGGATCTCTGCAGCACCTCCAGAGTTACCATGGGCCTCTTGGCTGCTTCTCTGATCAATGCTCTCCTTGCCCGGCCTGTCAGTTTAAGTGGATGGCCATGTCTTGGTAGATTTGCAGTTGTGCCATACTCTTTCCATTTTCGGATGAAGGATTGAACAGTGCTCCATGAGATGTTCAAAGCTTGGGATATTTTTTGTTAACCTAACCTTGCTTTAAACTTCTCCACAACTTTATTCCTGACCTGTCTGGTGTGTTCCTTGGGCTTCATGATGCTGTTTGTTCACTAATGTTCTCTAACAAACCTCTGAGGACTTCACAGAACATCTGTATTTATACTGAGATTATTTACACACAAGTGGACTCTATTTACTAATTAGGTGACTTCTGAAGGCAATTGGTTGCACTGGATTTTATTTAGGGGTATCAGAGTAAAGGGGGCTGAATACTTTTGCACGCCACACCTTTCAGTTTTTTATTTGTAAAAAAATTTGAAAACCATGTATCATTTTCCTTCCACTTCACAATTATGCGCCACTTTGTGTTGGTCTATCACATAAAATCCCAATAAAATACATTTACGTTTGTGGTTGTAACGTGACAAAATGTGGAAAAGTTCAAGGGGTATGAAAACTTTTGCAAGCCACTGTATATTCTGCTTTCGAGTATTTTTCTCTTTGTACTACTCGTTGCACTTGTGCAAAGCTTGATTGTACTCGTGCACAGAATGATTAGATTTAATTGGATAGTGCAGCAACGAACGCTTTTCACTGTACCTCAGTATATGACAATAATAAAGCAATACCAATAGATGAAGCTGAAGGAAGAAAGGGATAAGCACTCTGGCCAGGAGTCTATTCCCAAAGGTACACAAAAGGCTGGAGAAACTCAGCGGGTGCAGCAGCATCTAAGGAGCGAAGGAGATAGGCGACGTTTCGGGTCGAGACCCTTCTTCAGACTGGTCAGGGATCAGGGAAACGAGATATATATACAGTGATGTGGAGAGATAAAGAACAATGAATGAAAGATATGCAAAAAAGTATTGATGATAAAGGGAACAAGCCATTGTAAGCTGTTTGTGGTGTGAAAATGAGAAGCTAGTGCGACTAGGGTGGGGGAGGGAGATAGAGAGAGAGGGAATGCCAGGGCCCGAGGACTGAGGGAGAGGTGGGAAGGGGAGGAGACAGCAAGGGTTAACAGAATTGAGAAAATTCAATGTTCAAGCCCAAAGGATGCAGACTCCCCAAGCGGAATATGAGGTGCTGTTCCTCCAACTTGCAACCTATTCCCAAAGGTCTTCCATAACAAAGTTCCTATCTCCATAAGCACCATTGTTGCTTTGCCATCAATACAGGGACAATTCTAAAAAAATAGGAACTCATCTTCTGAAGAAGTCTAAAGAAGGGTCCTATCCTGGAATGACACCCATCAATGTGGTGTGACCCACTGAATTACTCCAGCACTTTGTGTCTTTTTGTTGTAAATTAGCATCTGCATTTCCTTGTTTCCACTCCAAACACATTTTCTGCACCTCATACTGAACTAGTAGGCAGTGGAGCCATGCTAATTTGCTGAGGTAGGGGAGTTGCTGAAAGTTTAAATAATGGTAAACTTTACGCATGTTCATGCTCCACATTTGAATCCCAAGTTGTCACAAAAGAATATTCTTGGAGATAAAACATCCATTTGTCTCTTAACCAGGAGAATCCTCTTTGACATACCGAATCTCCGTAATCTTCTCATGAAGTAGAGGTGCTGATGCGCCTTCTTTATAATTGCATCAGGGTGCTGGGTCCAGGAAAGGTCTTCGGAAATATGTACACATAGAAATTTGAAGTTTTTGACCCTCTCCACCATCGTCCCATTGATATAAGCAGGATTGTGGGTCCTCATCCTTCCCCTTCCAAAGTTCACAATCAGTTGGTTTTACTGACGTTGAGAGCCAGGTTGTTGTGCTGGCACCATTTGGTCAATCGGCCGATCTCACTTCTATACTCTGACTCATTGGCACCTGTAATTCATCCAACAACAATGGTGTCATCGGCGAACTTGATGATGGAGTTTGCACTATGTCTGGTTACACAGTCATGGGTATAGAGTGAGTAAAGCAGGGGGCTGAGGACACAGCCTTTAGGTACTCCCCTTCTGATTGTTACTGAGGATGAAGTATTTCTGCCAATCGAACTGACTCTGGTCTGTGGAAGAGGAAGTCGAGGATCCAATTGCAGAGGGATGCTCAGAGACCCAGTTCTGTGAGCTTGGTAACCAGCTTGGAGGGGATGATGGTGTTGAACGCCGAGCAGTAGTCTATAAACAACAGTCTGACCTAAGTGTTTTCATTATCCAAGTGGTCCAATGCGGAGTGGAGAGCCAGTGAGATCGCATCCTCTGTTGTCCTGTTGTGGCTGTAGGTGAACTGTAGTGGGTCGAGGGTTTGTCAAGGTAGGAGTTGATATGCACCATAACCAATCTCTCAAAGCACTTCATGTTGGTGCCACTGGTCGATAGTCATTAAGGCAGGTCACCTTCCTCTTCTTGGGCACCGGTATTATTCATGCCCTCTTAAAGCAGGTGAGAATCTCAGACCTCAGAAGTGAGAGGTTGAAAATGTCCTCAAAAACTCCAGCCAGTTGGTCTGCACAGATTTTGAGAACTTCAGCCAGTTGGTCTGCACAGGTTTAAGAACTCGACTGGCTTTCTGAGGGTTCACCCCCTGAAGGATCTTCTGACGTCGGCCTCTGTGACTGTGACTAATACCATCAGGGCGAACGGAGGCTCGGGAAGGCACATCAGTGTTCTCCCTATCAAAGCGCGCGTAGAACCCATTGAGCTCATCAGGTAGTGATGCTTCGCTGTCGTTTGAGCTGCCTCCTGATTTTGCCTTGCAGGAGGTGATGGCATTCAAGCCCTGCCACAGTTGCCGAACATCCACCTCATCCTCCAGCTTAGAGCAGAAGTCTCTTTTGGCCTTTTTGATGGCTTTGTCAAGGTCGTATCTGGATTTCTTATAGATCTCTGCGTCACCAGACCTGAATGCCCGGGATCTGGTCTTCAGAAGAATGCGGATCTCATGTTTCATCCAAGGCGTCTGGTTAGGAAACACGCGGAAGGTTTTTGTTGGAACACAGTCCTCCACACATTCCCTTATGAAGTCTGAACGACTGTGACGCATTCATTCGGGTCTGTTGCCGAGTTCTTGAACATCGCCCAGTCTGCAGACTCCAAGCAGTCCTGCAGTTGTTCTTCTACCTCCCCAGACCAGCTCTGTGCAGTCCTCACCTCTGGGGGTGCACTCTTCAGTTGTTGCCTGTGTGCAGGAAGAAGCAGCACCGCTGAATGGTCAGATTTCCCGAAGTGAGGGCGAGGGATAGAGCGATAGGCATCCTTGATCGTATAGCAGTGGTAAAGGGTGTTTAATCCTGTGGTGCTGCAGGAGACATGTTGATTGTAGTTTGGGAGTGATTTTTTCAGGTTGGCTTTGTTGAACTCCCCGGCTATGGTGGTAAACGCGATTCTCCAAGTTGACTATTCACAGTAGGATGGGAGGAACATGTCATATAGCACATTTCTTGTTATTATATTAGTACATTTCTTGCTATTCTAAGTCACACTGGGAGACCTGACAGGGTAGCCTCTCAATTGAATGCTGGTTATCCAACCACTTTCCAAGATCCAAAGTGTGATGCATGTAACATTGAACATTTTCTCAGCATTTTGCTGCTGAAAATTTTACTCCAGGGGTATCAAATAGTGAGAATGCTGAAAATACCATATTATTGGCAGTGTGGTTATGCTCGTGTCTGCCCACTCATTTTGGTTTTGGATCTTGAAACAAGAGGCACATCTACACAGAGTCTATGCAGGACACCTTTGGATTACATTCTAATGCCTGGACCATGGAGATCACGTTGACTCTCAATTTCTTAGATAAATGATCATTCCCAACTTGCTGCTCACTACTGCATCAGAGAGGGCCCCCAGCCATTGTATTCACAGTGAAATAATTTTCTTGAGGAATAGAAGGCATTTGGGGCACTAGGATCTCAAGTGAAGGAGGCCTTTGAATGTTCTTAATTACCCTCATCATTTAACAGGATTTCGATTCCATTTATGTTCGTGTTTTTATCAATTGAAAGAAGAATTCCCTCATGATTTGCCACAATTCTGGGAAGCACCAATGATTTTGTCATTCCGAGGGAGACTACCGCTGCACATTTTCAGAGGTTGGCACTGCCTAAAGGGAAAGATTCAGGGGGAGGACTAAGGGTTACTTTCCACGCTCTTGGTTGGTCATACTAATAATGCACTATTCTTTTTCAGCACCATAGAACAGATGCAACAAAAGCCATACAAGTACAAGAATCTAAGTGGAGAACACATTAAGTTTCATAAAAATGCTTGCATAAATTCAAGCACACTTTGCAGTTTATATTTGCAATGACATCTTCTTCATAACCTTACCAAATGAAGACATCGGATGCTGCCTGAGGAAGAGCATGGGTACTTAGAGTCTGAGGGTGATGAGGTGGAGCTCAGCGATCAAGAATCAAGAGCGTTTATTGTCATATGTCCCAAATAGAACAATGAAATTCTTACTTGCTGCAGCACAACAGAATATGTAAACATAGTACACTGTAAACAATATAATAAACGAGAGAGAAAAACAAGTTCATATATATATCGCACACATACATACACGTAAAAAAACAAACAATAATAGTGCAATAATAACAATATTGTAGTTCAGAGCTTATTTGACGTTGTAGTGTTTAATAGCCTGATGGCTGCAGGGAAGAAGCTGTCCCTGAACCTGGACATTATAGTTTTCAGGCAATTTTCAGTGAAATGACTGTATGCCAGGGTGTTGTGGGTCTCTGATGATGCTGCCTGCCTTTTTGAGGCAACGACTCCGGTAAATCTCTTTGTTGGTGGGGAGGTCAGAGCCGGTGATGGACTGGGCAATGTTCACAGCTTTTTGCAGTCTTTTTCGCTCCTGGGCATTCAAGTTGCCGAACCAGGCCGTGATGCAACCAGTACTATCTATCTAATGTACACCTATAAAAGTTTAAGAGGCAGGTAAAATCCCTATGGACTCCAATTGAAGTTAATTTTCAACCATTCCAAGGTAAATAATGGGGTAAAATTAACTGCAGATGCTGGTTAACAAAAAAAACATGATGTTGAGGTATGTGAATAGAGGGAAGGTGCACATTCTTGCTTCTGCAGATGAGCGACTAGTTCTTGTATGTTTTTGGTGGTGATGTACTCCATCTCGCTGGTTATCTGACGTGCAGTATTTTTCTACTCTGCGAAAATAGCTAGATATTTATTTGTAGTATCTCTTTGCTTCATTAGAACTGGAAGCTGCTCATAGCTAATATGCTGTGGCCATTGACAGAGTAGACAAGTGCATCGTAGAAAAATGTGGCCTAATTTCTCAACACCAGTCTAAAGTAGTATTTTAGAGGAAATGTCATAATTCTGTGCATATCTGGTGAAATTGTTCTTGTGGCAGAAATGCAATTCTGAACTGAATATGCCCAATTAATTTAGGTTGTTTGCATGCATAAATGGGGCAATTGCTCCAGAAATAACTACAGTATTTATAAATGCAGTACAGTAAACAGTTGCAATAATGGACTATGCAGGGGGGCTTGGTGTCCGTTATTGCCGATTGTCCACAACAGCCGAGTGAGGGGGGGTAAATTTAACCCAAGGCCATGAGGGAAGAAAGTTGGAAGGTGTGAACAAGAGAGAATGCACAGGCCAGGGAGCCCCCGATCCCACATGCAATGTGCCACCGATTGGGCCAAATGCTGCTCATGCTGTTTGCTCTCCTCCCACGACCAGAAGCATGTCACGTGATGCCAGCTCATTGGGTAACTGGCGGAAGTTGGGATGAGGGGGGACGGAGCAATAAGCGTCTCATTATAGTGTTTTGGTTATAGTCGATAACCAAAATCCACTATGTGGAGGTCCGTTATTGCGAGGGTTTACTGTACTGACAAAAATAAATCAGCATGTTAAATTTCCAGGTGTGGCAGAGGTTCACCTGCACCTCCTCCAACCTCATCTATTGCATCCGCTGCTCTAGATGTCAGCTGCTCTACATCGGTGAGACCAAGCGTAGGCTTGGTGATTGCTTCGCCAAACACCTCCGCTCGGTTCGCAATTACCAACCTGATCTCCCGGTGGCTCAGCACTTCAACTCCCCCTCCCATTCCGAATCCGACCTTTCTGTCCTCGGCCTCGTCCATGGCCAGAATGAGGACCACCGTGGATTGGAGGAACAGCACCTCATATTTCGCTTGGGCAGTTTGCACCTCAGCGGTATGAACATTAACTTCTCTAATTTCAGGTAGTTCTTACTTTCTCCTCTCCTTCTCAGCTCTCCCACTGGCTCCACCTCTTCCTTTCTTCTTCCCGACTCCCCCACCCTCACATCAGTCTGAAGAAGGGTTTTGGCCCGCAACGCTGCCTATTTCATTCACTCCATAGATGCTGCCTCACCCGCTGAGTTTCTCCAGCATTTTTGTCTACCTGTTAAATTTTCACTGCCATTACTCTTTTGCAGCAATGTTGTTAAACTTTTTTTTTTTTTTTTTAAATTTCAAAATATACTTTATTCGAATGATAAATATATACAATACATTAACCTTGCGGAAAATCCATCCGACATTTTCGGAGGCTGTACAATAGATCAATACAGTTTAGACATTTTCTTTTTCCCAAGTTTCCACAAATCAGTCCCCCACTCATGCCACAATGGCGTGGGATACCTTCCCTTATATTGAGGGGAGTCTCCACAATACTGTACCCCCCATGTCCAGCAGCGGAAGGGCCTTAGACTGTGGCCCTCCCCCACCGAGCCTTGGCGTTGGCTGCACCGAGCTTCAGTGCGTTCCTCAGCACGTACTCCTGCAGTCTGCAGCGGGCCAGTCGGCAACATTCCCTGACGGACATCTCGCTCTGCTGGGTGGTGAACAATGCTCGGGCAGACCAAAGGGCGTCTTTTACTGAGTTGATGACCCTCCAGCAGCACTCGATGTCAGTCTCTGAATGTGTCCCTGGGAACAGTCCGTAAATCACAGAGTCCTCTGTGACGGAGCTGTTCGGGATAAAGCGTACCAGGGACCCTTGCATTTTTCTCCAGACTCTTTTAGCAAACCCACACTCTGTGAAGAGGTGGGCAACCGTCTCCTCGCCATAGCAGCCGTCCCGAGGGCAGCGTGCGCTGGTAGTGAGGTTCCGACGGTGCAGGAAGGATCTGACTGGGAGGGCTCCCCTCACCGCCAGCCAAGCCAGGTCTTGGTGCTTGTTGGTGAGTTCTGGCGATGAGGCATTTTGCCAGACTAGCTGGGCAGTCTGCTCAGGGAACCACGCCACCGGGTCCATAGAGTCCTTTCCCTGCAGTGCCTGCAGGACATTCTGTGCTGACCACTGCCCGATGGACATGTGGTCAAAGGTGTTGGTCCGGAAGAACCCTTCCACCGACGACAGATGGGGCGGCAATGTCCAGCTGACTGGCACATTGCGTGGCACCTGCGCCAGGCCCATCCTTCTCAACACCGGGGACAGGTAGAACCTCAACAGGTAGTGACACTTGGTGCCCACGTGCCTTGGCTCTACACTCCGCCTGATGCAGCCACACACGAAGGTGGCCATCAGAATGAGGGCGACGTTGGGCACGCTTTTACCCCCGTTGTCTGCCGACTTGTACATTGTAGCCCGTCGCACCCGGTCCATCCTCGACCCCCAGATGAAGTGGAAGATGGCCCAGGTGATCCCTGTGGCGTATGAGGGAGGGACAGGCCACACTTGTGCCAAGTACAGCAGCCCCGAGAGCACCTCACACCTGATGACCAAATTCTTTCCCGTTATGGAGAGGGAGCGTTGCCTCCACAGCTCCAGCTTCCTCCCCACCCTGGCTATCCGCTCCAGCCAATTTTTGTTACATGCCTCAGCCCCCCCGAACCAGATCCCCAGCATCTTCAAGAAGTCAGGCTTGATGGTGAAGGGGACGGAAGATCTGTCAGGCCAGTTGCCAAAGAGCATGGCCTCGCTCTTCCTGCGGTTCACCCTGGCTCCCGTGGCCGACTCAAACTGGTCGCAGATACTAATCAGTCTGCGAACCGACCCTGGATCCGAGCAGAAGACAGCGACATCGTCCATGTACAGGGAGGTCTTTACTTGAATGCCCCCACTGCCTGGCAATGTCACTCTTATGCCAGCATCCTTCCTGATGGATTCAGCAAAAGGTTCAATACAGCAGACAAACAAGACAGGAGAGAGAGGGCAACCCTGCCTAACTCCAGACCTTACAGGGAAACTGTCTGATTCCCACCCATTGATTTGGACTGCACTACGGATGTTGGTGTAGAGCAGTTTGATCCAATTTCTGATTCCCTCCCCAAAACCCATTTTGGAGAGCACGTCCCTCATGTACGTGTGCGAAATCCTGTCGAAGGCCTTCTCCTGGTCCAAGCTGACTAGGCAGGCATCCACCCGTCTGTCCTGCACGTAGGCGATGGTATCTCTCAGCAGCGCTAGGCTGTCTGAGATTTTCCTGCCAGGTACAGCACAGGTTTGGTCCGGGTGGATCACCTGTCCCAGAGCAGACTTGACCCGGTTGGCGATGGCCTTGGACAGGATCTTGTAGTCCACATTCAAGAGTGTTATGGGTCTCCAATTCTTTATGTCCTTCATCTCCCCCTTCTGCTTGTAGATTAGGGTGATGTTGCCCTTCCTCATGGAGTCTGACATGCTACCAGCCAGAAGCATGTTGTTGTACACTTCTGTAATAATATTTTTATTAAAAGGAATCCATCATAACAACGGTATTACAACTTTTACAATACACAACCAACTTATTTCAATAAGTATACGAATGTTACGAATAGTACTTATAAACTTCTATTTTTTTTTTAAGTAGAAAAAGAAAAGAATAGATTTTAATCAATAAAAGTGGTAATTAAATAATAATTTTGATTATAAAAAAAGTGGAAAAGAAAAAAGAGGAGAAAAAATATATATGTATATGTATATATTCTTGTTATTTATATTTAATTAAAATAAAGTATTATATAGAAAAAGAGAGAGATTATACTATACATCTTAATAGTAAATAACTATTTCAAATACAATATTAATGGAGACATGTATACAAATCAAAAAGAGAAACAAAGAGTTATTTTCATCTAATCCTGCTGGGTATCCATTGAGTTGTGATGCCAAGAACAGCTACCCCTTCAAATATTCTGTATATGGAGACCATATCTGTTCAAAGAGTTCGAGTTTGTCCATTAGGACAAATCTGATTCTTTCCAAATGCAACGTCTCCAACATTTCCACTGTCCACATTTTAATTGTGGGGGATAATGTTCCCTTCCAAAATTTCAATATTAATTTTTTCCCTATTATCAAACAGTAATCCAAGAAATTTCTTTGGTTTACTGTTAATGTTAGATTTGAATCCGGAACTCCTAATATTATTAATTTTGGATCTGGGTCTAGTTTAATTTTAAGAACTTCAGAAATAACTCTAAAGATTTCTATCCAATAATAATTAAGTTTTATACATGTTACAAAACTATGCGTTAAATTAGCTTCCAAGTTCTGACATTTATCACAAATAGGAGAAATGTTAGAATAAATTCTATTTAATTTCGTTTTTGAGTAATGTAATCTGTGTAATACCTTAAATTGTATCAATATATGTCTAGCATTTAATGAGCAACGATGTATACATTGTAGACCTTTCTTCCCAAATTTCCTTCGTTATAGATAAACCCATTTCATTTTCCCATGTTTGTCGATATATTTCCGAAGTTGGGATTTCCTTATCCAAAATAGTATTATATATATACGCTATTAATTTTTCTGTATTTGGGTGTTTATTAAACAATTCATCTAATAATCCTGGTTTTCTATTTTTATAGTCTTGCATATTTGACTTAATATAATTTCTAATTTGTAAATACCTAAATATGTTATTTGACTGCAATCCATAGATATCCTGTAACTCTTGAAATGAGAGAAATTTTCCTTCCTTATAAAGGTGTTCTATCCTTTTAATTCCTAAATCATTCCAATGTTTAAACCCCTTGTCCAATACAGAGGGCTTAAACAAAGGATTTATTCATAATTGGCAAACAAAGTGACAAATTATCCATATGTAGGGTCTTAACTATTTGTTTCCAAATACGTCTATAACTATGAATTATAGGGTTGTTACCATACATTTTTTTTTGTACTTCCCTTGGTGCAAAAAGAATTGAACCTACATCAAAAGGCAAACAGTCTTCCTTTTCCATCTTTAGCCAGCTTGGTTCATGATCTAAATTTACCAACCAAAAATTCATATTCTTAATCTGAACTGCCCAGAAATAATATAGGAAATTTGGTAGTGCTAGTCCACCATTTATTTTAGATTTACATAGATGTTTTTTACTTATTCGATGGTTTTTATAGTCCCAAATAAAACTATTAACCAAAGTATCTATATTTTTAAAAAACATTTTAGGGAGATATAAGGGGATTGCTTGAAATAAATATAACAATTGTGGTAAAAAAATCATTTTTATAGCATTTATTCTACCGATCATTGATATAGGTAGTGTTTTCCAATATAAAATATATTTCTTAAGTTTATTTAATAATTGCGGGTAATTATATTTAAATAGACAGTTATACGATTTAGATACATTAATTCCTAAATATTTGAGTTTGTCCGTAACTATTTTAAGTGGGAATTGTTCTAATATATTTAATTTTATTCCAGTTATAGGCATAATTTCACTTTTATTCCAATTAATTCTATACCCAGAAAATGTACTAAACTTAGTTATAACATTAAATAGATTAGGAATACTAATCTCCGGTTTTGTAATATAAATTAAGATGTCGTCTGCGTATAGAGATATTTTATTCGTTGTAGTTTTGGTATTATATGCATATATTTCTGGTTCTGATCTAATCCTTTCAGCTAATGGTTCTATTACCAGAGCAAATAATAATGGTGATAACGGGCATCCTTGTCTACAACCCCTAAAGAGTTTAAATTTTGCTGATAGCATTTGATTTGTTAATATTCTTGCAGTTGGATTCGAGTATATGATTTTTACCCATTTGGAGAATATATCCCCCAGTTGAAATTTCTGCATTATTTTTAAATAAATATGGCCATTCAACCTGGTCAAATGCTTTTTCAGCATCTAAGGATATGACAGCTAGTTCAGCATCATTCACTCTTTTTGAGTACATGACATTGAATAGACGTCTCAGATTATAGGATGAATAGCGTTTTGGAATAAAACCTGTTTGGTCATGATGTATTAATTTATTAATCACTAAACTTAGCCTCCGAGATAAAATTTTAGTTAGTATTTTTTGATCTGTATTTAAAAGAGCTATTGCTCTATATGATCCAGGGTCCTCCAAATCTTTATCAGCTTTAGGGATAAGTGTAATTGTAGACTCGTTTAATGATTCTGGTAACTTTCCTTGTTCATAAGCATATTTATATATTGTATGTAAACGTGGAGAGATCAGATCATGAAACTTCTTATAAAATTCAACACCTAAGCCATCAGGGCCTGCCGCTTTTCCGTTATTTAATGATCCAATTGATTGTTGAAACACTTCTAGCAGGTCCGGGCCCATCCAGTCCCACAGAGCCAAATACAACTCAGCCGGTAAGCCATCGCTTCCGGGAGTTTTATTCGAGTCAAAGGAACGGATGGAGCCAGTCAGCTCCTCTAGGGTCAGTGGTTGGTCCAGACTCTCCCGCTTGCTGTCCTCCAAGACCTCCGTGATTGAGGACAGGAAGTTCTGGGAGGAGGTACTGTCTGTGGTCTTTTGGTCATACAAATCTGTGTAAAAGGATTTGCAGATCCTCAGCACGTCTGTCTGTGAGGATGCTACCGTGCCGTCCTCCTCCCTAAGGCTGTTCATCACAGAGCTCCCCCTGTGAACCTTATGGAAGAAGAAACGTGAGCACGTCTCATCCTGCTCCACATGGCGACCCTAGATCGGAAGATGCACCTTCTGGTGGAGTTTTGCCATTACAATTATCAGCAGGAATGAAAAATCATTCAGTTGTTCACATTTTGATAACTGTTTAAGAAACATTGAGTCTTAATCAGCTTAACTATTGGTTTTGATTCATACCTAAATATACCCTATTAATTGAGATAGCAACTTGATGAGGTCAAATGTAAAGAATCTGACCAACCTCTCACGCCCTAATGCCACCCACACCCATACTTGTTTCAGATGCAAATAAACTACTCCTAAATGTCTGCTAAAACTGGGTAATGTTAAGGATTTCAAAGACCACAGAAAAGGAGTAATAGATTATTATCTAGATTAAATAATTTTAATTGAATATGAAAGCAGACTAATGCTGTACCTCCCCTTAAGCCAGTTCATCATTCAATAATTAATGTACACCTGGGTTCTTTCTCGCAATTTAACAAATGATTTTTTCATTGTTATGTGTGCCAATGCGGATGGCCTTGCACATTATTTGCGTAATGTTCCATCTGCATGTTCTTGACCAAGGAATCATCATGTCCATATCTCAAGCCCTTTCACCTCCTTCATATACGTAAATCCACTTGGTTTAGTATTATCAACAAACGTGGAAATACGACTTTTGGTCCCTTCAGCCAAATTATGCATGTACAGTAAAATTGTGCTTGTGCAGTAAAAGTCCAATAATCTGGTAATTTTGGAACTATGCTGGTGGTCAACTAGTTGATTTCCCTCCAATAATAATTTTCCACAGCAGCTGGTAAGTTTAAAGGTTGCAGAAAATATGCAAGCATTCTGGACTCTGCTCTGCCGCAAACCTATCCCCATCGTGACACCTGTATTCCAGGTCACAACTTATTCACACTTTCCAAACCACATTGTCAAAGAGCTCTCATAAATTAGTCAAGTATGATCATCCCCTCAGAAATCACAATGGCTCTGCTTAATACTATTATTCTTTACAAGGTGCTGTGATATTACATTCTTCATGATAGATTCCTGCAATTACACCTATTAGTCTAATGTCACCAACAATAGACTTAACAGATCAATAGTTTCTAATTTTCTCTCTTCTTTCTTCTATTACATGATTATATGAGCCATACAATTCTCAGGAACAATTCCAGAATCTATAGATCTTTACAAATGGAAAACAGAGCATCCACTATATGTTATTATCTCTCAATCTCTCTACCTCTCTATCTCTATCTCTAAAACCCTCATCTTGTCCTCTCCTGGTTTGCGTTTTTAAATTTGCGCAAAAACGATCCCCCATAGCGCTATGATTTTTCGCCACCTTACTCACCATTCTCCTTTGCTGCGTCAAATAAGTTTTGTTCCGATTGGTGAAATAGTACAAAAGTTATGAAGGTTTCAAAATCATTAAAAAAACGCCCCTTCCGGCACCCGCTATCAATCCCGGCAGCGAGGAGAATAAAAAGCTGAAGGAGCAGCGTGTGTTGAGCAGCGTTTGGGCAGAGAGAAGCTTGTGGAGAGTGAGCAGCGTGTGGGCAGAGAGCAGCGTGCGGGCTGCTTCTGCGGCGACCAGAACGACGAGCCGGGAGCTGCTGAGTTGAACCGTAAGTCTGAGTGAAGCCGGAGTGGGACCGGGAGCTGTTGCGTGAGGCCGAAAGCTGAAGGTGAGAGGTGAGCAGAGTGCGAGTTGCATCTGCTGTGACCACCCCCACACTCCCCTTCCATCTCCCCCCACACACCCCCCCCCCCCCCCCACACATCCCCATTCCCTCACCCCCCCTTCCCCCCCATCTGGTGTCAGAAGTGGGATCAACAGTAATGCGGTATTTGACAGGCAACTTGCCAAGTTCATCATTGAACAGGTCTTTGTAATGGGAGAGTAGCTGCTCAATCAGTGAGGCAGAGTGTGTGGACAGCGCGTCCAAAGTAGACCAGGCCTAGATTGTGCGTGTCCGTTTATCTACAGTGCACTTTAAATTAGCCTTTCCGAGTGGGTGCAGAACCTCACTCCCGTAAGCTTGAAGCGTTGCGGAGGCCTTATCAATACATTCTGTATTGCAAATTTTTAAAAACTCCCTTAATGATATGACGTTCACTTTTGCGCCAGTATCCACCTTGGCAAGAAGAGGCCTGTTGTTCACGAACATAGTTACTTCAGGGTCAAGTAGCTCGTTAGACGAAGGGATGAGGGAGTGGATGGCAGAACTATTATCAACATTGTCTGGTAGCAAAGCAGGGGACGACAACTCAGACTCTTGGGAGTCAGTATCAGTGAACTCCTGCTGGAGCAGGTGCAGGCTTGTCCTTGAAGCATTAGTAATCACACGGGAATGACAACATCGTGCAAAATGGTTCAATTTCTTACAGAGATTACAAGCTTTTCTGTAGGCAATGCAAAACTGACGACCCTTCGCATGGAAATAGTTCCAATCTGACAGCGAGCCAAACAGTCCAACACCCCGCTCAAAATACGCCCTTACTTCCTGGTTTGTGACGAACTAGTGCTACAGGCCGGAATCATAGTAAAGGGCCACAAGGCATTGGTCCCAGCTGCCCTCCAGGCCGAATACTACAACGACATCCACAGGGGTCACCCAGGCATAGGAAACATTATCTGGTCCTTGTTGACTCTTACTCAGGCTGGTTCGAAATAGACTTACTGCAAACCATTTCGTCGGAGGCAGTGATTGAGAAACTGTAACGGCACCTCTCCGTGCATGGCTCAGTCTGACAACGGCAGACAGTTCACCAGCCAAGCCTTTAAAAACTTTGCTAAACGATGGAACTTCCAACACATTACCAGCAGTCCCGAGTTCCCGCAGTCCAACGGACTCGCTGAACGTGCCGTTCGGAGTGCAAAACAACTCATAGAATGATCATACCTTGCCAAATTTGATGTATACCTGGACTTACTCAATCTACAGAACATTGCACGGAATCCTATACTGGGTTCTCCTGCTCAATGATTGATGTCTCGCCAAACCCGTGGTCCCCTGCCTGTCTCCCAGCAGCTGCTGCAGCCACAAGTTCTTTCCCCGCCTGCGGTTCAGAAACAACTGCAAATTAAATGTGACATGCAGAAGCGGTTCTTTGACAAGTCCAGCAAGACACTTAAACCTCTTGCGCATGGTCAAGTGGTTCGTCTGCAAACCGACAAGGGCCATGCACGCCTGGGACACCATGGCCCTGCTAAATAACCACGTTCGTATTTGGTAGAAGTGGACGGTGTCCTCTACAGACGGAACCATCAACATATCCTTCCTGTGAAGGAACCGCGTCCGGCTACTCCATATCCTGAAGCACGTGCCTCATGCTCACTCCCACAGTCGGTCCTAGTTCCTCACCTCCTACTGTTGTTCCCACCACGGTCTCCCCGCGTCACGTTGTGCCTGGTTCGCCTGGTTCGTCTCCCACTATGCTTATCGGGTCGCCGGTTGTTCTCCCACTCCCCTCCCCGGTTTTTACTCCTGCGAAAGGAGGTGAGGCGGAGGTGGCCTCCAACTGCACGAGGGCTGGACGGGTTTGTAGGCTACCCATTAGATATGGTGATTTTGTATAACTTTGCTAGTATGTTCTTAATATTCCGCCTATATTGCTTAGCCGCCGGTGTTTCTTAATTCTACAAGAAGAGATGTTGATTGGCTATTGCATGCTAGCCAATCCTAGTGTTTGTCAGTAGTAGCTCCGCCTAGTATGTGCTTGATATTATCAAGAGTTTGCATTACACTGGTGAGTAGATGTAGCAGCTTGGAGCTGTAACGTACTGCAGATCCTATGCTGTAAGTGATTTAATAAATATATGTTTTACCTTCATGTGTGTTCAGGTCACATCATTATAGAGTGTATAATAAAAGTCAGATATTGTGCTTTGTACAGTACAGGTAAATTAAAACTGAAAAGGTATTAAATAAGTAAATGGGCAAGAAGGTGAAGAAGCATTAATGGTGAATAACAAATTAGAATCAATGATCCAAAAATCATTCTTGGCATAACGTTCTAAGGATGCATTCATCAAAATGAAGCTAAAAATTAAATTTGAAAAACAGAAATAATAGCAAGAAGAGACATAGGACCATCATAACCTTTGGTTAGGCTGTCTTTGGAGTATTATGTGTAGTTCTGTTTGGTCTATTACAGGAAGGATATGGAGGCTTCGACGTGGATGCAGGTTTACCATGATGTTCAAAGGTGCAATACTACTTTATTGCCATGTGTATGTAGGTACTGTGAATTTTTTTCTTTTACATACAGTCCAGTGACAATCCTACTATGCATAAGGCATACTCATGCTAAGTACAAGAATGTGACAGTAGATCACATTTAGTCAGTACACAAGAATCACCCAGGTTCCAGGTGCCATCTTGTACCCTTCATGTCCAAAGTTGCAAAAAAATGTTAGAGTATTAACTTGGCCATAAAGCCCCCTTGTCCTGGCAGTGGCATTAGGTCGGAGTTGAAGGAGTCCGCCTGGCCTGCCGATGTGTTGATGTCCTCCACCGCCCAGATTAGAGGGCATTAGCTATAAGGAGAGGTTGGACAATCTTGGATTGTTTTCTCTGGAGTGTTGGAGGCTGAGGGAAGAAATATTGGAAGTGTATATAATTATGAGAACTACAGATAGAGGAGACAGTTATAATCTTTTTACCAGGGTGAAATGTCAAAGAATAGAGAGCATAGCTTTAAGACAACAGGAGCCTAATTTAAAGAGATGCTGAGGCAAGTTTTTTTGCACAGAGAGTGGCGGAGGCCTGTATTGCGCTGCCAGGCAGACATTATAGTGGCATTCAAGAGGCTTTTAGATGGGCACATATAAATAGACAATAGGTGCAGGAATAGGTCATGCCCTTCGAGCCAGCACTGCCATTCAATGTGATCATGGCTGATCATCCCCAGTCAGTACCCCGTTCCTGACTTTTCCCCATATGTCCTGACTCCGCTCTCTTTAGGAGCCCTATCCAGCTCTCTCTTGAAAGCATCCAGAGAACCTGCCTCCACCGCCCTCCGAGGCAGAGAATTCCACACACTCACAACTTTCTATGGGGGAAAAAGTGTTTCCTCGTCTCCATTCTAAATGGCTTAAACTGTGGCCCCTGGTTCTGGACTCCCCCAACATCGGGAACATGTTTCCTGCCTCTCGCATGTCCAAACCCATAACAATCTTATATGTTTCAATAAGATATCCTCTCATCCTTCTAAACTCCAGAGTGTACAAGCCCAGCTGCTTCATTCTCTCAGCATATGAGAGTCCCGCCATCCCGGGAATTAACCTTGTAAACCTACGCTGCACTCCCTCAATATGCAGTAAATGGAGGGGTATGGGTCACATGCAGGCAGAGGAGATTAGTTTAACTTGGCGTCATTTCAGCATGGACATTGTGGGCCGCAGGGTTTGTTCTGCCGAATTGTACTATGTTCTGTGAAAGATAATTGCCCGCTATATTGTACTAAATCTATCACTTGCAACAAAAAGCAGCAGGTTCTATTGTTCTACTGTTTGCACCAAGCTGTCATAAGGTACTCAATCAATATTCACTAAGCTTGTGTTTAAGCCAGGAAAATCCTTGTCATGTGGCTCATGGCTCAATTATTAATGAAGAAAAATTGCGCCACATAAAAACACAGAATTTAAGTCAATGCATTTTCAAATGTTCAAGCAGAACCCTTTGGAGATGGTGGTAAGGATTATAGAATATCTATTAGAATAAATATTATACACGTGGCTGTTATAGTGATTTTAATTTCTTGTTTGCAGTATTTACATTTACATGGGAGTTGTATGTAAATTCCTAAGGTGAATTTTTTTACGTATGTGATTTATTTATAAGCAAACACCAGAAGTCAATGTGTCTGTATTTCAAGTATGTAAAGAAACTTTAATGCACCACGGAAAACCTACATGTAAACACATTGATTAGGCGAGCATAGCAAATATCGGAGGACCATAGTTTGGATGGGAAGGGTCAAGGAGGCAGAAAAAGCCCACCTGCCAGTGTTCCATTCAATTTATTGTAAAAATGTCTGGTGAAATTCATTACATGAAAATAATCTGAAAATAAGTCTGGACGATTACTAGCAATTTTGAAAAGTAACCGTTATAATATTACTGAAGCATTCATAGGATCTCAAGGAAGAAACCCCCTAAGTATTTTGGAACAATGTGAAATTTAGAGGTAATCATTGTAATAAGTTGTTACTTTCCTACAAATACAATTACAGAAATTGAACACGAATTTTCAAAATTAATAAAATACAAAATGCATTACCATTAAGAGTTGTTTTCTTTACTTCAGAGTAATGGAAGTAAGAATCGAAATTTCATAGAGGGTTAAAGTGAAGCTTAGAAAAAATATTTTGCATATAAATGCAGTTAGAATATGGACTTAACTGCAACAAATTATCATTCTAGTTGCAGATAAGTCTTTTAATAGATGCTTGAGCACTTCACAAAAGTATTTAAAATTAAATTTGGGAAGAGAAGGAGCTATCAGGAAAGATAATGAGAAATCTCAGCACAAGGGCACACATCAAGGAGCATCTTAAATATTTTAGTTCTTATCACACAACAGACTGTTATCTTTGGAAAATAATAATTTGGAATTGTTCAAAGCTGTATGATTAAAAAGTTGCATCCTTTTAGTAACATCATCAAACATTATCCTTGTATTACTACTTTCTGTTTTGAAGGCACATGAGATTTGCATGTACTGTAATTATTGTTGATGTTTCCAGACTTAAATTTTGGTAGACCATAAACCACAAAATAAACTTTGCAAAACCACATCACAGAACTTGTGTTTTGTGGCTTTCAACTATGGGTTTCATATGTTACCTTACTTTTTTTTAAATATATTCATCTTGCAGTCTATCTTGAAGTTTGAAATCTTTTGACAGTTCCATATTCTTATTCAAAATGTGGTAGAAATAAAGATATTTTTGTGTTACAACATTTTTTTCCTGATACTCAAAACTAGCTAGTCTGTACACAGCAGCCTTATGTCCATAACTAAGAAGTTTTGCTTTAAATGTTGTGCTCATTTTATAACCTAAAACAGTGGTATATACTAGCTTATCATTTTAAATAAGAAAATGAGACAATGTAATAATAATCATCTAAATCTCTCTGTACATTCTCCCATTAATGGCCAGTCTATTGTTCCTTCGATCTTCTCACCGCATAATTTATGAGGAATTAGCTACCTTTTCTGTTTCTTATACAGCGTTAATAATGCACTTTGTTCCAGTTTCCATCCAAAAGTCCATTACCCATCTGTGAATATAGCTTTCCTCAGTCTGCTCCGTTGACCCTTGCCATTTTAAGGTGTTTTGCCACCCTAACCCTTTTCCAAGGTCTTGAATATGCCAGTTCCTTTCCTTAACATGCCAACTTATTTACAATGATCTATTCTGCATTTTCCTTGATCTCCATCCCCTTTGTCTCGTTTCACACCTTCTCTGTATCTCCCTCTCTCCTGACAGTCTGAAGAAGGGTCTCGACCTGAAATGTCACCCATTCCTTCTATCCAAAGATACTGCCTGTCCCGCTGACTTACTCCAGCATTTTGTGTCTATCTTATTTTACAGTGATCTGCTTCAGTACACAGAACATAAAACAGTACAGTACCAGAACAGGTCCTTCGGCACATAGTGTCTGTGTTGAACATGATTCAAAGACCATCTGTTATCTCCCTGTGCATAATCTATATCCCTCCATCCCCTGCATATCCATATGCTATCCAAAAGGTTCTTAAATGCCACTATCCTATATGCCTCAACCACCAACCCTGGCAGTGTGTTCCAGACATTCACTACTCTCTGTGTAAAAAGGTTCCACTGTACATCTCCTTTAAACTTTACCTTAAAGCTATGCCCTCTAGTATTTGATTTTTACATCCTGGGATAAAGGTTCAGACCGTCTACAATATCTATGCCTTTCAGAATTGTATATACTTCTTTCAGGTCTCTCCGCAAACTCTGGTCTTTGGAACCTACCTTTGGTTCAGCTTTCATCCTGCTCAAAGAATTAAGACTCTGCTTATCAAAGTTATTCATGATGATCTCTGTTATTATGTTCATAATTAACTATCATCCTTGATCCTTCCCATGGTCATCATTGGCCTCCACATATTAGTGATTTCACTGGAGTGGGTGCAGAGGACATTACCAGGATAGGAACATTTTTGCTATGAGGAATAATTGGATAGTTTAGGGGTTATTTTCTATGGGATTGAGGGGAGGCTTAACTAGGTTATATAATGTCAGAATAGATAAGGCGAGTAACCTCAATGTAGAAAGTATACTGCAGCCATAGAGTGCTAGTCGTGGAGAGTATTACTCTTTAGGAAATTAATGTATAGTAATTAAGTAGTCTACTTTGTCCAGGTTGGTATTGAGCTCCAGATTATTGTTGGAGTTGCATTCCTCCAGGCAGTGGAGTGTACCACATCCTGCTTTTGATTTACTATTTTAGATGATATACAGAATAGGGTGGCATAATGGTGCAGCACGTGGAGGTCTTTGGGGTGCCGCCTTGTGGTATTGGCATATTCTTCCTGGAACTGTGTCAGGTTCCCCCACATTCATCAATTTCCTCCCAGGTTGGAAGGTTAAGGTGACTGGTAGATGTGGAGGAAGTTGATGGCAATATGGGGAAATTTTAAAAAAAAACTTGATTAATGTAGGATTAGTGCAAATGAATGTTTGGTGGTCTGCATGGATGTGTTGGACCAAGGAGCCTTTCTCTGAGATACTTCTCTTTCACTTTTGGGTGTCAGGAAGTGAGTCACTTACTTCAAGGTTCTCAGCCTGTGACCTGGTCCATTTGACTTTTTGGCCAATGGTGACTCCCAGGTAATTGATGGTGAGGGACTCGGCGAAGGACTAATATTGAATTATTTGTACTGCAGGTAGAACTTACTCTTGCTGCAGATGGTCATTACCTGCACTTTTGTGGCATGAATGTTTCTTGCTACTTATCAGTCCATACCTGCATAATGTATTGAGTTTTGCTATAATCAGATATGCACTATTTAATTTGCTGGAATTTAGAGTCATAGAGTGATACAGTCTGGAAACAGGCCCTTCAGCCCAACTTGCTCACACTGGGCAACATGTCCCAGCTACGTTAGTCCCACCTGCCCGCGTTTGTTCCATATCCCTCCAAACATGTCCTATCCATGTACCAGTCTAGCTGTTTCTTAAATGTTGAAACAGTCCCTGCCTCAACTACCTCCTCTGGCAGTTTGTTCCATACACCCACCACCCTTTGTGTGAAAAAGTTACCCCTCAGATTCTTGTTAAATCTTTTCCACTTCACCTTAAACCTATGTCCTCCGGCCCTCAATCACCTACTCTGGGCAAGAGACTCTGTGCATCTACCCGATCTATTCCTGTTATGATTTTATACACCTCAATAAGATCACCCCTCACTCTCCTGCACTCCAAGGAATAGAGTCCCAGCCTACTCAACCTCTCTCTATAGCTCAGACCTTCTAGCCCTGGCAACATCCTTGTAAATCTTCTCTCTACTCTTTCCAGCTTGACAACATCTTTCCTATAGCATGGTGCCCAGAACTGAACACAATTTGCAAATGGATTTGTGCTATCATTAGCAAACATTCCATTTTCTAACCTCGTGATGGAAGATACATAATTGATAAAGCATCAGAAGAATTTCTGCAGCAGTGTTTTAGGACACAAAGGATTGATTTCCAACAACCACAATTATCTTTTTGATAATATGATTCAAATCATTAGAGTGTTTTTCCACTGATGCCAATTGTCTATAGTTTTAACAGTCTTCTGATGAAATGCTGTTGAAATCAAGAACAGTGGCATTCAGCTCTCTTGTGGAATTCAGGTTATTTGGCTTATGTTAGTTTCCGTCAGGTACAGGATACAGCTGAGGTCTCTGGTTGATTAGGTGTTTCAACAAGGAAAACAACTCAATCCCCTTGGGAGACACCAGTTTATTCAAGTCGTCATGGAATCACCCATAAGCAAAAAACAAACTGCTGTAGGAACTCTGCAGATCAGACAGCATTTATGAAGGGAAATGGACAGACGATGTTTCAGCTCTGAAGAATGGTCCCAAGCCTTAATCGTCATTGTTTATTTCCCTACCATAGATGCACCTGATCCGCTGAGTTCCTATAGCAGTTTATTTTTACTTGGTCACTCCCCTCGGGGACTGACTATTTAATAAGTAAATCTTTGACCAAAATGCTACCTGTCCCGCTGAGTTACTCCAGCTTTCTGTGTCTATCTTTGGTTTAAACCAGCATCTGCGGTTCCTTCTTTCATATAGATAATTCGTGATATATCTGCCATAGCAATGCTTCCGATATATCTGCTCCATGTTTTTTAATTTCTTGGTTAATAGGAAAGTCAGCCTCGGGTTTAAAATTAACTATTAATGTAGTGTCAACTAGCTTTAATGAAAGTGCTTCAAATTTTTATCCCTCTACACGTAGTAATGCTTCCGATCATCAAAAGCCTGGGTCTAATTTCTGAACAATGCTTTCTTGTCCTAGACTCTCCAACCAGCAGAAATTGTGTCTGACCCTGTATAATGTAAGAAGAGTTTCCAAATACAGTGCAATCGGGGTAAATGTACTTTAAATTATGAACACTTTTGTGTGTTGTGTATGAATATGAAATACTTTTGAATTGGATATAACACAAATAGATGGAGAGTGAAGTCCCTTTTATTATCTTCTTACTAAAATAATGACAATGTTGTGTTGATGCCATGCATTTGAAAATAGATCAAATCTGTTCAATTGAACTTGCCTTCTTATATTAACTGACTACATTTTGAGTTACTTATGTTCGAATGCTTTGTACAGATACTGGAAAAAGTAACATTTCCTTTTAACTTTCATCATGATGTCATCCTTGTTTTCATCATAAGTAGAACACTGTTTAATAAATGTCGAATGAAATATTTTCCACGGTGCTCAAAAGGTATTCATCACTTCATAAATTATTGGGTTTGATTCATGTTCAGATTAAAGCTATATTCAATATCTCACCCTACCATATCCCCTTGATAATTGTAAACATCTATCATGGATAAATCAAACAGCTCTCCATAATTTTTTGTTTATTTTGCAATCTCCATTCAGGGAAGATGTATCTCTTGCTGAGGAGCTTTAAAGATGACAGTGGATAAATCTTAAGGTCATTTTTAATTGTTAATGGGATTGTAAGGTGTTCACATTGTGTCAATAAAATTACTGATCAGTTAAAACTGATGAGGACTCTATGACTACTCTCTTCCTGGCAGAATGTAGCCTGTGGATCATATGGTCACGTGGATTGTTTGACCATATATGAAAATACTCGTACTGAAATTATCTCAAAACAGACAAATTAATTGGCTATCTCATATTTCAAGTATGTTTCTGTAATCTAAGAAAAGTCGAATGCCTAAATCCTAATCATTGGTAAAACACATCTAAATTGATTTTTTTTGTACTTTGTTCAATAGAGGGCAGTATCTAGCACTCATTCAGTGATCAACCTTCAAGTCGGGATTATTTGTTTTTGGCTTGATTTTTATGATTGAATATACTACATTTCTATACCAATAATTCCTTTGGGAAATTATTGGATAAAAATATGTCTGTTTTAAGTTTACGTGATGGGAGGAAAACGTACTTTCTTGATTCAGGAATTCAGCTGTAGTATGGGGGACCTGATGCAGTATGTAATATGCAAAGATTATATGCATAAAAACAAAATACATGAATTTCTACTTTTCTTTCATTCCACAAAACCAGGTAGAGCAAGCAATGCGATTGCTTCCTGCAAGTGGAGACTTTCCTACACTATACTTGTGCAATTTATTCCCGACAGAGACCTTGCTAGCAACCCTCTGCCATGGCTGCTTAGTTGTCACCACATAGGGTCTATTGGGGCTCTTGCAGAAAAAAAAATGGCTCCAGAGATGACTTTCTTAATCAACTTGTTCAGATGCCTTTGAACCCATGGAAGCACTATCCAACCAGAAAATTTGTAAGGACATAATATTAGAAAGGCATGTTGTGCTTAAAGAGGATGTCACCTAATCAAAATTAGATGCACCTTAAATTGCAAAAAGAAATTAGCATGGAAGTTGCAGAAGAGCTGACCATAATCTTCTATCTTAGGTATAGAAGTAGCATGAGAAGTGTAGAAAATTGCAAAAACATCAATGGTCATAAAGGGATAAAAGGACAATTCAGTAATGACAATTCAGTAATTTAGTAAGTGTTTGTTTAATCATAATGGTGGTTATCAGCAATGATAATCAAGGTGAAAATAGCTGGAGAAACCTGAATAATAAAGCAGAGCCCCAACAGATTTGTTAAAGGCAAATAGTGTTTTGATAAGAGAGGGTTAATGAGGTTAATACATTTTTAAGGAGGTCCCACATAAATGGTCGATAAGCAGAGTTGAAACATATATAAATAGATCCATAGATCAGCCACGATTGAATGGGGGAGTAGACTTGATGGGCCGAATTGCCTAATTCTGCTCCTGCAGTTTATGATCTTATGAACATCCAGCAGGAATAAAAGAGACAATGGCAACACATCCCCAAAACTATGCTGTCAGTCCTTCCTCCCGAGGAACTCCGCTGTAACTTCTAATTTTTCTGTAAGTTTCAGTACCATTTCAATTTTTTGTTAATTAGTCAATTTTTCATCTATGCGGCGAGAGTCCTTTAATGGCTTTCAGTCTTAATAATAACTTGATTTTGTGGCTTCGCATGAAGTGCCTTTTGGAGATTTATATGGAGTGCAACAATATCATATTTCTCATTCTCTGTTATTTCCTCAAAAAACTCTAACATGTTAATTCATTGATTTAACAAATTAATGTCGGTTTTTTCTAAATGATCCACGTGTCCAAGTGACTGGATAGAGATTCCACAGACTAAATAGTCTCCTTCTGTGCGGTAACCATGCTAAGATTCCGTTAGCTATGATCTGTCCTTCCTTGTACCCTTCTAGTAACTCTTCTGTACCCATGTTGGATGCAGTAATGCAGCTCCGACTGAACAATGGCTTTCTATAGGATTATAATAGTCTCTGCTTTTTATATTAATTGCATTAACTGTCTTCCACATAAAGATCTGTGTATAATCACAACCAGTCCTTTTGTGTTTGCATCTTTTAAAAATTGTATAATTAGCAGCCATTGTAATTGCATGAGGTAATATTACCGGCTGTTTCAGAGAAAATGCATACAAACATATACACAAACATACTAATTAGGAGCAGCAGATGACCATTTGACGCCAGAGTCTGCTCTGCCATTTAATAAGATCATTGCTAATCTGATTCTAATTTCAATCCTGTATTCCTTTTCCTATCATGAACCTATCTACTTAGCTTTATAAATTATCAAATAACTTGCATCCACTATCCTGCAAAGACTTACAAACCTCCAGAAAGAAAATACTTACATCATCTCTATTTTAAATAGGTGATCTTTTATTTTTTTTAACAATAACCCTTACCCTTTCATTCATACTCTCCATATTCTCTCTGTTAAGGCACTACAGGAACTCATATATTTTACTCTTCACCTCTTACTCTTAGAAACTTTAGGTGATCAGTCTTTTCGAATAAGCCAACTCGCCAGCTCCAGTTATTGTGGAGTAAATGTTCTCTGCACTGCTTCCAATGTCTTAAACTCCTTGTTAAAATAAGGAGACAGTAATTATACACAATAACCCAGATATGTCTAATCAATGCCCTGTATAAATAAATAAATCATAACTTCTTTACTGTCATATTATATTTCCCTAGCAATGAGCAGGACCATTCTTTTAATTGTACTAATACTTTACCTGTCTTCTAAACGTTTGTAAACCATGCATCAACACATGCAAATCCCTGTGCACCTCAGAGCTCTGCAATCTTTTACTTAGATGTTTTCTCTCCGCAATTACCTACCATTTAGATAATACGCATTTTTATGTATCCTGTCAAAATGAAGATTTCACATTTTCTCAGATTGCATTCCATTTGCAAGATCATTCACAACGCACTTGCTATTATATCTATATCATTTTGGAGCTCCCTTATTTTATTTTCATAGTTTAGTTTCCTACTCTCTTTGTATGTCATAAGAAAATTAGCAAACATACATTTGGTACCTTCATTCAAGACATTTGTATACATTTTGGAAATGTAACACAACATTTCCAACTTTCTATCTGCACCTCATGCCGAAATCAATAGATATTACAGCCTCTTCCTTCAGCAATACATTTCCGTATATAGATTAACACAGGTAGAGGACAACTTTTGCTGTGAAGAATGCTTTTTTGGAACATTGCAAAGGGTATGTAATCTGCAACAAACCAAAAAACAAACTTCTGAAGGACCTTGGTGTGTCACACAGCACCTTAGCAGTTTGTTGTGTTTTGTGTTTTGCTCAAGATTCCTGCATCTGTTATGTCCCCTGTAACCAACCAACTCTGTACACTAAGTATATGACATGATAGCACTGCTGGATGTTCATAAGCACTAGGAGCAGAATTAGGCGATTCGGCCCATCAAATCTACCCCGCCATTCAATCGTGGCTGATCTATGTTGGTACTGAGCATTAAAAAAACTCCTGCAACAAATAGAATTATGAGGTGGAAATATATATTATCCACTATAATTTTCAAACTAAATTTCCATAGATCATTATTATTAATCGCTTTATACCTGCACAATTATTTAAAGAAACAACTGTAATTATTTAATTTGCAATTATGGCTTTCTATATCTCCTGGATGCAATATCTTCACAGGATTGCCTTGAACTTTTCAAATTTGTTTCCCTTTGTCACATTCAGTTTCTCTCCAAGAGTCATCCTGCATAAGAAGGTTATAGGGAACATGGTGATGTGAATCTGATGATTGCAATTGAAACAAGGCTACATTATGAGAGGAGGCCTTCTATCACCACCTATTGGTCACGATGCAAATAATTAATGCATAAGCGGTAGTACATTCACAGAGACCGAGACATTTATGTCATGTTTTTCATTGTGATTTCTAGCACACGCCATTGCCATTTTCTTTAAACTAGAGCTTTGAACACTTTTTACCTTAATGTGCAAATAGATATTAATGATTATGATATAGTTGGGATCACGGAGACATGGCTCCAGGGTGACGTAGGCTGGGAGCTGAACATCCAGGGATATTCAATATTCAGGAGGGATAGAGAGAAAGGAAAAGGAGGTGGGGTAGCGTTGCTGGTTAGAGAGGAGATTAACGCAATGGAAAGGAAGGACATTAGCTTGGAGGATGTGGAATCGGTATGGGTAGAGCTACAAAACACTAAGGGGCAGAAAACGCTGGTGGGTGTTGTGTACAGGCCACCTAACAGTAGCAGAGAAGTTGGGGATGGTATCAAACAGGAAATTAGAAATGCGTGCGACAAAGGCAAAACAGTTATAATGGGGTGACTTCAATCTACATATAGATTGGGTTAATCAAATTGGCAGGGGTGCTGAGGAAGAGGATTTTTTGGAATGTATGCGGGATAGTTATCTAAATCAACATGTAGAGGAACCAACGAGAGAGCAGGCTATTTTAGTCTGGGTTTTGAGTAATGAGGAAGGGGTAGTTAGCCGTCTTGTTGTACGTGCCCCCTTGGGCAAGAGTGACCATAATATGGTTGAGTTCTTCATTAGGATGGAGAGTGACATTGTTAATTCAGAAACAATGGTTCTGAACTTAAAGAAAGGTAACTTTGAGGGTATGAGACGTGAATTGGCCAAGATTGACTGGCAATTAATTCTAAAAGGGTTGACGGTGGATATACAATGGAAGACATTTAAAGACTGCATGGATGAACTACAAAAATTGTTCATCCCAGTTTGGCAAAATAATAAATCGGGGAAGGTAGTGCATCCGTGGATAACAAGGGAAATCAGGGATAGTATCAAAGCAACGGATGATGCGTACAAAGTAGCCAGAAAAAGCAGCATACCAGAGGACTGGGAGAAATTCAGAGACCAGCAGAGGAGGACAAAGGGCTTAATTAGGAAAGGAAAAATAGATTATGAAAGAAAACTGGCAGGGAACATAAAAACTGACTGCAAAAGTTTTTATAGATATGTGAAGAGAAAGAGGTTAGTTAAAACAAATGTAGGTCCCTTGCAGTCAGAAACAGGTGAGTTGATCATGGGGAACAAGGATATGGCGGACCAATTGAATAACTACTTTGGTTCCGTCTTCACTAAGGAAGACATAAATAATCTGCCGGAAATAGCAGGGGACTGTGAAATCCAGGTCAGTCGGGAAGTGGTGTTGGGTAAATTGAATAGATTAAAGGCCGATAAATCCCCAGGGCCAGATAGGCTGCATCCCAGAGTACTTAAGGAAGTAGCTCAGGAAATAGTGGATGCATTAGTGATAATCTTTCAAAACTCTTTAGATTCTGGAGTAGTTCCTGAGGATTGGCAGGTAGCAAATGTAACCCCTCTTTTTAAGAAGGGAGGGAGAGAGAAAACGGGGAATTACAGACCAGTTAGTCTAACATCGGTAGTGGGGAAACAGCTAGAGTCATTATTAAAGATGGGATAGCAGCACATTTGGAAAGTGGTGAAATCATTGGACAAAGTCAGCATGGATTTACGAAAGGTAAATCATGTCTGACGAATCTTGTGGAATTTTTCGAGGATGTAACTAGTAGCGTGGATAACGGAGAACCAGTGGATGTGGTATATCTGGACTTCCAGAAGGCTTTCGACAAGGTCCCACATAAGAGATTAGTATACAAACTTAAAGCATACGGTATTAGGGGTTCAGTATTGATGTGGATAGAGAACTGGCTGGCAAACAGGAAGCAAAGAGTAGGAGTAAACGGGTCCTTTTCACAATGGCAGGCAGTGACTAGTGGGGTACCGCATGGCTCAGTGCTGGGACCCCAGCTATTTACAATATATATTAATGATCTGGATGAGGGAATTGAAGGCAATATCTCCAAGTTTGCGGATGACACAAAGCTGGGGGGCAGTGTTAGCTGTGAGGAGGATGCTAGGAGACTGCAAGGTGACTTGGATAGGCTGGGTGAGTGGGCAAATGTTTGGCAGATGCAGTATAATGTGGATAAATGTGAGGTTATCCACTTTGGTGGCAAAAACAGGAAAGCAGACTATTATTTAAATGGTGGCCGATTAGGAAAAGGGGAGATGCAGCGAGACCTGGGTGTCATGGTACACCAGTCATTGAAAGTAGGCATGCAGGTGCAGCAGGCAGTGAAAAAAGCGAATGGTATGTTAGCTTTCATAGCAAAAGGATTTGAGTACAGGAGCAGGGAGGTTCTACTTCAGTTGTACAGGGTCTTGGTGAGACCACACCTGGAGTATTGCGTACAGTTTTGGTCTCCAAATCTGAGGAAGGACATTATTGCCATAGAGGGAGTGCAGAGAAGGTTCACCAGACTGATTCCTGGGATGTCAGGACTGTCTTATGAAGAAAGACTGGATAGACTCGGTTTATACTCTCTGGAATTTAGGAGATTGAGAGGGGATCTTATAGAAACTTACAAAATTCTTAAGGGGTTGGACAGGCTAGATGCAGGAAGATTGTTCCCGATGTTGGGGAAGTCCAGGACAAGGGGTCACAGCTTAAGGTAAGGGGGAAATCCTTTAAGACCGAGATGAGAAAGACTTTTTTCACACAGAGAGTGGTGAGTCTCTGGAACTCTCTGCCACAGAGGGTAGTTGAGGCCAGTTCATTGGCTATATTTAAGAGTGAGTTGGATGTGGCCCTTGTGGCTAAGGGGATCAGAGGGTATGGAGAGAAGGCAGGTACGGGATACTGAGTTGGATGATCAGCCATGATCATATTGAATGGCGGTGCAGGCTCGAAGGGCTGAATGGCCTACTCCTGCACCTAATTTCTATGTTTCTATGTTTCTATTCTAGACTGGGGTGAGGATATCTGCAACATCATCCACATTCTAAAGACACATTAATCAGAGGAGATGCTACGTTTACATTATCTTAATTTCTTTAAGGGCAAGAAAGGACCGGAAAAATGCTTGGATCCTTCCAAATGTCAGGACTACCAAAATGCATGGTACAATTGATTAAATGTATGCAGTTCACAATTATTATAGTGGAAAATTCACCATGCAGATCAATCAATATTTGATTTGAATTTGACCACCTGTACTAGGGAATGCTGCTCAATAGCTCTGACAGCATTTATAATGCATTTATTTTAATGTAGAGCACCGTACCACCATTATTGCAGCCTAAACAGCACAATATTACAATATTAGATTAAGTGGGACCCGTTAGGTCCCAGCATCACACGGGAGGGCTGGTCCCCCAACGCAATATTCCACCTCTCCACCAATTTCAATATTGGTGGCCGGGGGGTGGGGGGACGGACGGGGGGCTTTCTGGAGCGCTAGTATGCGTGTTGTGGGCTGAAGGGACTGGTTTCCAGAGGGATAGTATGGACATTGTGGGCCGAACGGATTCTTGGGCTGGCGGCTCAGTCACTCAAGCCTGTTGTGCTGGCAGCTCACTCAAGGCTGGTGGGCTGGCAGTTGACTCACGGCTATTCCTTGAAATTCCATTTCAAGCAGGGTGCAAGGCCACCAAATTCAAGTGCAGTTTCTTACCACTTCAAGCAGGGTGCAAGGCCACCAAATTCAAGTGCAGTTTCATACCATTTCAAGCAGGGTGCAAGGCCATTAAAGATAGCGAGTCATGACCTCTCCCTCCTCCATCTTGCAGAGACTGAGCCACGCCCACACTTCTGGGTTTTATAGTCCCACTCCCCCTCCCACCAGAAAGGGTGTGGCCTTCATGGCGTGATTGACAGGAGAGAGAATCTCAACATTTATTAAACACTAATAACTTTTATTTTTCATTGATGAGAAAAATCCTCGGCACCTGATGAGCGGTGGGGGACTCTGAGTAAGATGGCCCAAAATCACAGCCGTACGTGGTAGCGTTATTTCTAAAATCAATATAAAGCACAAACAGGAAGTGGTCAAGATTAGACTTTTAATTATATAGAAGGCAAGGCAACTTTAATTAGGCAAGGCAACTTTAATTAAGCAACACAGCTTTAGCATTTCCAAACCAAAGGCAACACAGCTTTAGCATTTCCAAACTATATTTTCAGACCACATTAAGGGCACTGACAGGTCAGTAAAACCACTCACAGTTAAGTAGACATGTGTTCAGTGTTATTCACAGCTTAGACTGAGAGATGTGACCCTCTTGCTCCCCCATCTTGCAGAGACTGACGGAGGCACTCAACACTTTATAGTCCCTTTTAATAGTTTTATAGCCCCTCCGGAAGGGGTGTGGCCTTCAGGAGAGAGAATCTCAACATTTTCTAAACACTAATAACTCCTTTATTTTTCATCAATGGGAAAAATCCTCTTGTCATGCGCAGCGGATGGGTACTCTGAGTAAGATGGCGAAAAATCACAGCCGTAGGTGGCAGCGCTTTTTCTAAAATCAATATACAGCACAACAGGAGGAGGACAAAGGGCTTAATTAGGAAAGGGGAGGAGGACAAAGGGCTTAATTAGGAAAGGGAAAATGGAGTATGAAAGAAAACTGGCAGGAAACATAAAAACTGACTGCAAAAGTTTTTATCGATATGTGAAGCGCAAAAGATTAGTTAAAACAAATGTAGGTCCCTTGCAGTCAGAAACGAGTGAAGTGATCATGGGGAACAAGGACATGGCAGACCAATTGAATAACTACTTTGGTTCTGTCTTCACTAAGGAAGACATAAATAATTTGCCGGAAATAGCAGGGGATCGCGGGTCAAATGAGATGGAGGAAATGAGTGAAATCCAGGTTAGCCGGAAAGTGATGTTAGGTAAATTGAATGGATTAAAGGCCGATAAATCCCCAGGGCCAGATAGGCTGTATCCCAGGGTACTTAAGGAAGTAGCCCCAGTAATAGCAGATGCCTTAGTGATAATTTTTCAAAACTCTTTAGATTCTGGAGTAGTTCCTGAGGATTGAAGGGTAGCTAATGTAACCTCACTTTTTAAAAAGGGAGGGAGAGAGAAAACGGGGAATTACAGACCAGTTTAACATCGGTATTGGGGTAACTGCTAGAGTCAATTATTAAAGATGGGATAGCAGCGCATTTGGAAAGTGGTGAAATCATTGGACAAAGTCAGCATGGATTTACGAAGGGCAAATCATGTCTGACGAATCTTATTGAATTTTTTGAGGATGTAACTAGTAGAGTGGATAAGGGAGAAGCAGTGGATGTGTTATATCTGGACTTTCAGAAGGCTTTCGACAAGGTCCCACACAAGAGATTGGTATACAAACTTAAAGCACACGGTATTGGTGGTTCAGTATTGATGTGGATAGAGAACTGGCTGGCAGACAGGAAGCAAAGAGTAGGAGTGAACGGGTCATTTTCAGGATGGCAGACAGTGACTAGTGGGGTGCCGCAAGGCTCAGTGTTGGGACCCCAGCTATTTACAATATACATTAATGATTTGGACGAGGGAATTAAATGCAACATCTCGAAGTTTGCGGATGACACGAAGCTTGGGGGCAGTGTTAGCTGTGAGGAGGATGCTAGGAGGCTGCAGGATGACTTGGATAGACTGGGTGAGTGGGCAAATGCATGGCAGATGCAGTATAATGTGGATAAATGTGAGGTTATCCACTTTGGTGGCAAAAACAGGAAGGTAGACTATTATTTGAATGGTGACCGATTAGGAAAAGGGGAGATGCAGCGAGACCTGGGTGTCATGGTACACCAGTCATTGAAAGTAGGCATGCAGGTGCAGCAGGCTGTGAAGAAAGCAAATGGTATGTTGGCATTCATAGCAAAAGGATTTGAGTACAAGAGCAGGGAGGTTCTACTGCAGTTGTACAGGGTCTTGGTGAGGCCACACCTGGAGTATTGCGTACAGTTTTGGTCTCCTAATCTGAGGAAAGACATTCTTGCCATAGAGGGGGTACAGAGAAGGTTCACCAGACTGATTCCTGGGATGGCACGACTTCCATATGAAGAAAGACTGGATCGACTCGGCTTGTACTCGCTGGAATTTAGAAGATTGAGGGGTGATCTCATAGAGACTTACAACATTCTTAAGGGGTTGGACAGGCTAGATGCAGGAAGATTGTTCCCGATGTTGGGGAAGTCCAGGACAAGGGGCCACAGTTTAAGGATACGGGGGAAGTCTTTTAGGACCGAGATGAGAAAATCGTTTTTCACACAGAGAGTGGTGAATCTGTGGAATTCTGTGCCACAGAAGGTAGTTGAGACCAGTTCGTTGGCCATATTTAAGAAGGAGTTGGATGTGGTCCTTATAGCTGAAGGGATCAGGGGGTATGGAGAGAAGGCAGGTACGGGATATTGAGTTGGATGATCAGCCATGATCATATTGAATGGCGGTGCAGGCTCGAAGGGCCGAATGGCCTGCTCCTGCACCTAATTTCTATGTTTCTATGTTTCTAACAGGAAGTGGTCAAGATCAGACTTTTAGTAATATAGATTAGGCACAAAGAACTACAGATGCAGGAATCTTGAGCAAAAAAACAGTGCTAAAGTAACTCAATGGGTCAGGCAACATCTATGGGGAAGCATCCTGACCTGAAATATCACCTTTCCATGTTCTCTAGCGATGATGCCAAACCTGCACTTTGTGTTTTTAGCACAAGATTACAGCTTGGCAAGCATGGATAATATTCCATACTTTTTCCCGTAACTGCTGTGGAAAGTTTGGACCTCACTAATGTCGAGGAATCTACTGCTGTGTTTACAACCTCACAGCAGTGACTAAAATCATTTTGTTATCTGAGGAGCACCTGCAGAAAGACAGCACCCAACTGCTGGCTCCAGTAACCATTTAAATACACACTAAGGTTGCAGTGACACAAAATGTTGGAGTAACTCAGATAGGCAGCATTCCTGGAGAACTTGGATTGCTGATTTTTTTTGCGTGAGCGCCCTTCTTTAGACTCATTATAGGGGTTGGGTTGGGGGGGGAGAAGAAAGCTACGAGGGGCAGGACAAAGCCTGGCAGATAATAGGTGAACAGAGGCGAGGGGTAGGGGCTTGATAGGCAGATGGTTGGACGAAGGCCAGAGATGAAAATAAAATTGTGAGGCCAGAGGAAGTAATATAGGTGGACGGGTAGGGGCATATAAGTGTGAGTTTAGGTGAGGCTCAAGGATGAAGGGGGGGAAGAAAAGGAGGAGGGGGGTGTTATTAGAGGTTATCTAAAATTGGAGAATTTAACATTCATACGGTTGAGTTGCAAGTGGAATATGAAGTGCTGTTCCTCCAGTTTGCATGTGGCCTCACTTTGGCAGTGGGGGAGGCCCAGGATAGAAAGGTCTCTATGGAAATGGGAAGGGGAGTTGAAATGGTTAACAACCAGTTAGCCTTGGTGGACTGAGTGCAGGTATACAGTGAAATAGTCTCCAAGTGTAAGATTGTTCTCGCCGATGTCCAAGAGGCCACAGTGAGAGCATTGACTATAGTAGACGAGGTTAGAGGAGGTGCACATGAATGACAAACCATAAGAAAAAGATGGTTCACAGGGGAATTATTACAACACAGACAATGGCAGGAGCTGATAGAAACAACAGACCTACGACAAGGCAGCAGGAAGGCATGGGTGTCACTGAGACTTCTTGGTAATGACCACACCCACAGTAAACCATGTGGAAATGTGACTGCTAACCAGGTTGCTCACCAGTTGTTGCTAAACGACAAGAGTAGTGGTAAGAAACCTCCGCCCCCAAACGTTGCTGATAGCAACAACCGAAACGAAAGATGCTACATCCAACCTTTCACCATGGACGAACTCAACAAAGCCCTGAATGTGATGAAACCTAACAAGACAGCTGGGTTAGACAAAATCAGAACTGAGATGCTGCAACATCTGGGTCCCAGAGCATGAGAATGGCTGCTGGAGATGTTTAACAAACTTGGATTTCCGCCAGACTCGTGGAATGGAGTTGGTTGCTATGCAGTTGTTGGTTTACCAAAACCAGGCAAAGATGTCAATCTTCCCAGCAGCTACCGGCCTATATCCCTGCTGTGCCACCCATACAAACTGATGGAAAGATGCATACTGAACCGCATCACGCTGGATGTAGACGATGTTTTGATACTTCAACAGGCTGGATTCCGCCAGGGAAAGTCAACAACAGGACAACTGCTGAACCGCACTCAGCACATTGAAGGTGGCTTCGAGGGGAAGCTGATCGCAGATGCACTATTTGTAGACTTCTCCGCAGCATATGACACTGTAAACCACCATACCATGAAAGCCAAACTGTAACAAACACCACAGGACTCTCATCTTGTCCAGTTCATCATGACAATGATGGAGAACCGCCGCTTCTTCGTATGCCTGAATGGTTAGAACAGCCGTTGGAGACACCAAAAGAATGGTCTACCACAGGGCAGTGTCCATGCCCCAACGTTGTCCAATATATACACCAATGACCAACCCATCACCCCGAAAACTAGGTCGTTTCTGTGTGCCGGGGTAGGCAGCGCAACCTATGTCGCAGTGGCCTCTGCAGTCCGTCTGTCTTTTTTTAATTTTTCTGTCCCGTTGCATGTTTATAGTGGTATAGAAGTTTATAGTGTTTTTTTAACTGGGTATGTGTGGGGGGGGGCAGGGGGGGTGGGGGAAACTTTTAAAATCTTTTCCCTGTACAGAGGACCCGACCTTTTCTCTGTCGGGTTTCCGTTGTCGTTGGGGCCTAGCACCGTGGAGCGGCCTCCAACCCGGAACGACCTGGGGGCTCCAGTCGCGAAGCCTGCGGACTACTCACCATCGTGGGGCTGGCTGAGTTCGGAGCGTGGAGAGCTGTGGTGGCGCGCTGCTGCGGCCCGACTCCGGAGGCTCCAGCTGCAGGCCTGTGGACAGGAACATCGGGAGCTCGCGGGTCCTGGTGGGAAACTGCTTTTCAGAGCTTCCGCAACGGCAACTTCTCCTGCCCGAGTTGCGGGGTTGAAAATTACCTGAAGCGGGGCCTTACATCGCCCGGCGCGGCTTTAACGGCCGCGGTACTTATTTACCATCGCCCGTCGGGGGCTTTGACTTTGACATTGGGAGGAGAATGGGGAGTGCAGGGGAGAGATAAGACTTTGCCTTCCTTCACAGTGAGGAGGAGATTCGCTGTGATGGATGTTTGTGTAAATTGTGTCGTGTCTTGGTTCTTTTTCTTGTTTGTATGACTGCAGAAACCAAATTTTGTTTCAACTTCAATGAGGTTCAAATGACAACAAATAAATTGTATTGTATTGTATTGTACTTATGCATCACAAAGCAAGCCTCAGATTTCAGCCAGATTGAGACCATACTAGAGGCTGCTCTGCAGAATATGACAACATACTACCAACAGAACTCCCTGCACCCAAACCCAACTAAAACGCAAAGCGCAGCTTTCCACCTTCGAAACCGGGATGCAAAACTTCAACTGCAGGTGCGATGGAATTATGTCCTGTTGGAACACTGCAAAGCCCCAAAGAACCTAGGTGTGGTCCTCGATCGCACGTTATCATATCGCCAACATGTTGAGAAAACCAAGGCAAAGATCAACACTTGGAACATTGTCACAAAAAAAATTGGCAAACAGCTCATTTGGAAGTGACCAAACAACAATCTGCACTGCAGCCCTGGCGCTCTGTCTCTCAGTGGCAGAATGTGCAGGCCCTGTCTGGAGCCGCTCTAAACATGCACGCAAGGTGGACTCTGCATTGAACACTGCCTGCAAGAAAACCTGATGCCTACCAGATGCCTGAAGCCGACAAAGGTTGAACATCTGTACGAGCTGGCTGGCATCGACGAACCATCTCAAAGACTTGATCGGGCAGCTGCAGTAGAACGCTTCAATGTGGACACAGACCCCCGCCACCCCTTGCACAATCACCAACATGCCAAGAAACGCCTGAAGAGTCGGAACAGCTTCATGGAACTAGAGCCAACCGTATCAGGCACCGAAACCAAATAACAGATGGCACCAGGACAGCACCTGCCTTATACTACCTGGAAAGCCCTAAACCGTCTCCGCACTGGAATGGGACGTTGCGGACTCAACCTGAAGGAGTGGGGCCTCTCGAGCTCTGGCAAGTGCAACAGTGGAGAGGTACAGACAATGGCCCACCTACTGAGTTGCAGCGGAGAGGCACGCACTGCGGAGATCTCCGCAGAGGCACAGATGTTGCACTGGCTGTGGCAAAGCAATAGCAGAATGTTGTCTGACACACGAGCGAGCGAGGGGAATTATATTTGCTGTAGATGATACAGATTGAGTATTGCGGAAAGATCTAAGAGGATAATTGGGGATGGAGAAAATAAGTTAGGGTTATTTTTATTCTCTAAGGTAAATTTTAATTTTTGACCCATTTTTGGATTAGGGCAGGATGAGAAAGCATTTCCTCCTGTCCTTTTCATCTGGGAATGATATATCTAAATCAGTTGTCAACCAAATGAGTTCAAATCTGTAAAAACATTAAGTGGCATGTTGTAAGGAGGGGCTGACGAACGGAAGAAGGCCATCAAAGACAGGGATGAGGGACTGATTAAACAAATCAAGTTATAATGAACCATTTAACTCCTACCATCAGCTGAAAAGCAATGATCAACAAGAAATTCTTCTTTGTCACATATTTGGATTCAAAGATAATGCTATTCAGTTGTTTGAATAAGATATAGCTAGAGGAAGCTACATGAGAATTAGAAAGGAATTGCTGTTTTTAATATTGCTAAACTTTGACTTTAGACTAGACGATAAAGATCAATGAGGTCCTTGTGCTGACCATGTCTTGCCATGTCAATAATTAAATCCAGAAGTCTTCAGATAGTAGACTAGCATCACATTATTACTTGAAACAATTTGGGTTATTCATGATTTAAACATTCTGATTGAATTAACAGATTTTAACTGAAGAGATAAGATCAGGGAAATAGAACAAATTCTGGACAGTTAAATTCTAACTTGGAGATTATATTTGGGTGTTCAATTGGCCTGGAAACATATCAGTTATGTCGTAATAAAGAATACTAGAGCAGGCCTTTTGTATGTTTACATGCAAGGAAAACAATGCTCATATTCAAAGAGTAAAACTTAATTTTGAATCGCTGTTGGTTATGACAACAGTATCTTTATTTCTCCAGTCTCCAGGCTTTCTGTGCTAAACATGTGACAAATATTTGGTAACATTTTCAAAGAAAGCTGGTATTGTTTTGTTCATATCTGCAAGCCAGCAAAACGACAAATGCATTATTAAATTGCAGTGTACAGATTTAATATCTTCTGCACTAAAGAATGGTAAGAAATTTTACGGAAAATTTAGGTCAAGGGGAAAAAATGTTTTAACTTTAAAAAAAGCTATGGTTATGTAAACAAACTGTTCTGATGATGTAATGCTGAACAACCACCCTGTGTAAACTTCAAGACCTGGAAGTATGGCTTTACGGTTTCTCCAAAGAATACTTAGAAAAAACTGTTTGTATGGGTCTCGGAGTTAATGTAACTTGATTATTGTTCTACACTTTCATTTGCTTATCATAAATGATGCAGGATGCATCTAAAGGTATGGTTATTTATTTTTTCTACTTTAATATATTTTAATCAATACTTGCTACGTGTGACTGCTTCTTGAGGCCTGCAGTGAATTACTTTGCATCAAACATAACAAAGTGGGAAGGCTGCAGCGAAAAAACAACCCTATTTTAATGCAGATTTGCTGTTTGTACATACTCCACATTGGGAATCAGTAGAATATTGTTGTAGATGTCATCTGAACAACAAAAAAAGAAAGGTTTAGTGATTATTTTATTTATCTATTAAACATTAGTTTAATTTATATATCTGATAATTGAAATCATAGTAGCTTCCTGTGCAAATGAAAACATTTCTCATATTACTGCTGGCTGTTTTCCTGGTCGTGTTACAATTTTGTTCTTCTAGCATTATCTAATTTAAAACACAATTTTTACTTTCATGCATTAGCATCAAATTTGATCTTCACTGGATGGATTGTTATCAACTGTCAAGTCCACAATATTATTGATACTTTGAAGAAACCGTTTCCAATGGCAAAAGAGTAAGTAATCAGGGGACACAAACTTAAGTTGATTGGTGAAAGAACTGTGATAACAAGGGGGGTTTTGTTATACAACAATTTGAAAGTGTAGAAGAAATTGATGAATGTATTATTTTGAACTAACATTTTGCTAAATACTGGTATCATGCACTAGGACTAAGTTTGTTATATATTCTCACCCACCTACATGTACTATATATTTTTACTATTTGTAAAAGTCCCAGCTCCACATCCTCAATTTACCTGGAGGTCTCAGAATACAAACTATCATTCAAATTGATTTTATACTTGTTACTCATGTCTTGATGCTGCTGGATCTGCCTTTCCACTACTTTCATATCAAAATTGGGCTGAACAACATTCATCCATGTTCGGAGATGCCTGTGCACCACAATCTTTCACTGTCTCCACGTGTGGACCATTGTTTTGTAGCCTATGAAACCACAAAGTTTCACAATGATGTTGAATTGATGTCCTGTTTCTGCAATGCATCCTCTCTAATATTGACGATTCCATTACTACATCTATTAGAAGACAAGTGGTAAGGAAAACTACCCAGTCCTGGCTGCAGACAGACAGAAGACAACATGTTGCACTTAAGCTTACATCGGATCTTGTTATAAAAATAATGATTGACTTGCAATTCTTGAAGTCTAATAGACTTCTCTACAATGCAGAAAACAAACTTAGATGTGGTAATGTTTTGCAAACCTATCAATAAAATCTAGATAGCTTCATCAGTGGCTTATCGCCACAGTAATCTTGGCCTCACCTTGTCAGAGATATTCTATTTGTCCTATACATCAACCCCACACCCCCCCATCACTGTAGATGCTGGAATTCTTATACAAAAACAGAAAATTCTGGATAAAAACAGCCGTTCAGGCATTCTTTTAATCAATGCCGGTGACTTGAAGGCAATTAAAAATGTGATTTCAGTATTGCTTGATGTCATGTGATTGGCCTTTCTGCAGTGATTTTCTACAGCAGTTGTTTCCGTTTGGTCTGGATACTGACTGCAACTACTTTAGCTTGCTATACCTGAAATACAGCAGTTGTAGAGCTATTCTTCCTACGCCTGAAACATCGTTCTTTTCTGAATAAGTGCACTTTTAGAGTCATAGAGTGATACAGTGTGGAAACCTGTCCACACCGGTCAACATGTCCCAGCTACACTAGTCCCACCTGCCCGTATTTGGTCCATATCCCTCCAAACGTGTCCTATCCATGTAACTGTCTAACTGTTTCTTAAATGTTGGGATAGTCCCTGCCTCAACTACGTCCTCTGGCAGCTTATTCCTTTCACCCTCCACCTTTTGTGTGGAAAGATTTACTCCCTCAGATTCCCATTAAATCTTTTCCCCTTCACCTTAAATCTATGTCCTCTGGTCCACGATTCGCCTACACAGAACAAGAGATTCTTTGCATCTGCCAGTCTATGCCTCTCATGATTTAATACATCTCAATAAGATCACCCCATATCCTCCTGTACACCAAGGAATATAGTCCCAGCCTACTCAACATCTCCCTATAGTACAGATCCTCTAGCACTGGCAACATCCTTGTAAGTCTTCTCTGTACCCTTTCCAGCTTGACAACATCTTTCCTATAACATGGTGACCAGAACTGAATACAATACTCTAAATGCGACCTCACCAACGTCTGATACAAAACTGAAACATGACCTCACAACTTAAATACTCAATACTCTGCTCTACAATACTCCCTGGAGCCCTACCATTCACTGTGTAGGTCCTGCCTATGTTGGACTTCCCAACCTCTCATTTCTCTTATTAAATTCCATCAACCATTCCCCAGCCCACCTGGCCAATCGATCAAAATCCTGCTGCAATTTTTCACAACAATCGTAACTATCTGCAAAACAACCCACTTGTGTATCATCTGCAAACTTGCTATTCTTGCCGTGTTGATGTTCTCATTCAAATCATTGATATAGATGACAAACAGTAACAGGCCCAGCACCGAACCTTGAGGCACACCACTTCAGGCACAGGCCTCCAGTCTGAGAAGCAACCATCCACCATCACCCTCTGCTTCCTTCCATGAAGCCAATTTTCTATCCATTCAGTTATCTCTCCTTGGGTCTCATGCAATCTTACCTTACAGAGCAGCCTACCATGCAGAACCTTGTCGAATGTTGACTATTTTCAAAATGTTTTGTATGGGAATGGTGACAGCAGGCACATGCCATCAGGGTAGGCAAGGTACGCACTGCCTACCCTGACTAAAATTATAAAATGATAATTATCTATATAATTTAAAAGCTCAAATCTTGACCACTTCCTGTTTACACTGCATATTGATTTTAGAAAAAACGCTACCACTTACAGCTGTGATTTTTGGCCATCTTACTCAGAGTCCCCCTCAGCTGAGCAGGACAAGAGGATTTTTCCCATCGATGAAAAATAAAAGACTTATGAATGTTTAAAAAAGTTGAGATTCTCTCTCCTGTCAATCATGTCATGAAGGCCACGCCCCTTCCGGTGGGAGGGGGAGGGTCTATAACACCAGGAAGTGTGGACTGCCTCAGTCTCCGCAAGATGGGGGAGCTAGAGATCAAAACTCTCAGTCTGAGCTGTGAATAACACTGAAAACATGTCTACTAAACTGTGAGTGGTTTTACTGACCTGTGAGTGCCCTTAATGTAGTTTGAAAATGTAGTTTGAAAATGTAGTTTTAAAATGTGGTTTGAAAATGCAAAAGTGGTTTGGTTTGAAAATGCAAAAGTGGGTTGGTTTGAAAATGCAAAAGTGGGTTGGTTTGAAAATGCAAAAGTGTTGACTTTGCCTTATTGAAAAGTGGTGTTGCCTTTGCCTTATTGAAAAGTGGTGCTGCCTTTGCCTTATTGAAAAGTGGTGCTGCATTTGCATTATTGAAAAGTGGTGCTGTCTTTGCCTTATTGAAAAGTGGTGTTGCCTTTGCCTTATTGAAAAGTGGTGTTGCCTTCTATATAATTATGTCTAATCTTGACCACTTCCTGTTTGTGCTGTATATTGATTTTAGAAAAAATGCTACCATGTACGGCTGTGATTTTTGGCCATCTTACTCAGTTCCCCTCCGCTCATCAGGTGCCGAGGATTTTTCCCATGATGAAAAATAAAAGAGTTATTAGTGTTTAGAAAATGTTGAGATTTTCTCTCTCCTGCCATGAAGGCCACACCCCTTCCCGTGGGAGTGGGGAGGAAACTATAAAACCCGGAAGTGTGCACGTGGCTCAGTCTCTGCAAGATGAGGGAGGGAGAGGTCACGACTCTCTGTCTTTGGTGGCCTTGCACCCTGCTTAAAGTGGTATGAAACTGCCTTTGAATTTAGTGGCCTTGCACCCTGTTTGAAATGGTAGGAAACAGCACTTGAATTTGATGGCCTTGCACCCTGCTTGAAATGGTAGGAAACTGCACTTGAATTTGGTGGCCTTGCAACCTGCTGGAAATGGTAGGAAACTGCACTTGAGTTTGGTGGCATTGCACCATGCTTGAAATGGTAGGAAACTGCACTTGAGTTTGGTGGTCTTGCACCCTGCTGGAAATGGTATGAAACTGCGCTTGCGTTTGGTGGCCATGCAGCCTGCTTGAAATGGTGGGAAACTGCACTTGAGTTTGGTGGCCTTGCACCCTGCTTGAAATGGTAGGAAATGGTAGCAAATGACATTGCAAATTACAACAATCAAATATATTCCATGCTGGCTTGAAGGACCGAATGGCCTACTCCTGCACCTATTGTCTATTGTCTATTGTCTGTATTGGACCTCAAGTTGGTGGACTTAACATATACAGAACTTACTGGAATAATGACGGGCTTGAAATGCTTTGACAAAACCCATTGCTAAACATTTCAGATTTTATCTCAATATCAAAAGAAACATCATTGTATGAGGTTTCTGACAAGCTCCTGTGCTTTTTGGACATTCCTTGTTGGTGGCTGTCTGACATCAGTTTGTCTGGGGAACAAGGGGAAGCTTCTCACAAGCAAGAGATTATGACTTTTAATTCCGCCTGTATTATTGCAGTAGCTTTGAAACTTGCCTGTGAAGGAATCGTCAATGATGGAGCAATATTTCAGATATTACATACTGGGTACAATCTCTGTCATCAAGTGATATTGCTGAAGAAACAAGACAGAATCCTCTCCTTTCACAAGTCTTGAATGCAACTGAGAAATGCCACATTGTGTGAGGTCGATAAAAAATAATAATTTCCACAGATAAAGACTTTATTCTGGAAGAGTTCCAGAGCTCGATAAACTGCTTTCATCTATTCATGCCACCTGATGTTTCTTGCTTGATGGCCATTGTCCATGGTTATATCTGGAGGCTATACGATGATTTTGATGAAAGGTCTCAACCTAAAATATTAACTCACTTTCTCCTTTCACAGATGCTGCCTAACCTGCTAAGCATTTCTAGCGTTTTCTAAGGTCGTAAGGAATACGTGTATAGGCCATTCGGCCCATCAGGTCTACTCCGCCATTCAGTAATGCCTGATCTTTCTCTCCCACCTAACCCCATTCTCCTGACTTCTCCCCATAACCTCTGACACCTGTACTAATCAAGAATCTATCTATCTCTGGCTTAAAAATAACCACTGACTTGGCCTCCACAGCCATCTGTGGCAAATAATTCCACAGATTCATGACCCTCCTCATCTCCTTCCTAAAAGAACGTCCTTTAATTCTGAGGCTATGACCTCTAGTCCTAGACTCTCCCACCAGTGGAAACATCCTCTCCACATCCACTCTATCCAAACGTTTCACTATTCTGCATGTTTCAATTAGGTTCCCCATCATCCTTCAAAACCCCAGCGAGTACAGGCCGAGTGCCAACAAATGTTCAACCTACTCAACAAATGTTAACCTACTCATTCCTGGGATCATTCTTGTAAACCTCATCTGGATCCCCTCCAGAGCCAGCACATCCTTCCTCAGATATAGTGCCCAAACTGTTACTTTCATTTCAAAACATAGAATTTGGTGAATTTCTGTACACACTGTGAGGCTCCTTGAAATCAACCTATCATAGCACTTCAGCATCCACAAGAGCCTCCATTGATACAGGACTATGTCGAAGGGGTCAAAAAACATGTTTTGGTTGTGACTGATGTCTACTCAAATGGCTCAAAATGCTTCCCGCGACACTGATCTCTAGTGATGGTTCTGTGCAGCTTCCGAAACATATCTTTGCATCTCATGGATTACAAAGGGAGCTTGTGTGAAACAATGATATTCAGTTTTTTGCATGGTATTTGAGCTTTTTCTAAAATGAAATGAAATCCATCATTTTTTGTCCCTCTTGTATGCTGCACTTAATGGTGCATAAAGCACAGTGCGCCTGAGTAGCTCAACAGGCCAGGCAATATCTTTGGAGGACATGGAAAGGTTTTGTTTTGAGTAGGGACCCTTCTTCAAACTGATTGCACTACGGAGGAGAAAGCTGGACAAGAGGGGGGAGGGCATTAACACAGACAAGTGATATGTGGATACAGATGAGTGGGGTTGATTGGCAAATGGTTGTTCAAAGACTAAAGATGAAAAGGAGACAAAAGAGTGTCAGAGTAAAGGCAGAGGGAGGGATTTGAACTGAATTGAATTGAATGGAATAAATTTTATTAGCCAAGTATGTATATATACAGTACAAGGAATTTGCCTTGGTGCTTTGCTCGCAAGTAACAACACTATATACATAAACAATTAAGAATAAAAAAATATAATTTAAACATGTGAAGAATGAAATAAAATGCCAGAGCAAAAGGAGGCTACAGACTTTTGGTTGTCGAGTAGAGCTGCTGCTCGTGGAAAAAAAGCAGTTTTTTTATGTCTAGCTGTGGCGGCTTTGAAAGTCCGGAGTTGCCTTGCAAAGGGAAGTGCTTCAAAGAGTTTGTGGCCAGGGTGAGAGGGGTCAGAGATGATCTTACCTGCTTGCTTCCTGGCCCTTCCAGTGTACAGTTTGTCGATGGGGGGAAGGTTGCAGCCAACAACCTTCTTGGCCACTCAAATGATGCACTGCAGCCTCCGGATGTCATGCTTGGTGGCTGAGCCAAACCAGACCATGATGGAGAAGATGATGACAGACTCTATGATGGCCGTGTAGAATTGGACCATCATTGCCTGTGGCAGATTGTGTTTTCTCAGCTGCCGCAGGTTAAGGGGGGACTTGATTGAGGTCTTTAAAATGATGAAAGGGATAGACAGAGTTGACGTGGATACGTTTTTCCCATTGAGGGTAGGGAAGTTTCAAACAAGAGGGCATGACATGAGAATTAAGGGACAGAGGTTTCGGGGTAACGTAAGGGGGAACTTCTTTACTCAGAGGGTGGTGGCTGTGTGGAATCAGCTTCCAGCAGAAGTGGTGGAGGCAGGATCGATTTTAACATTTAAGAGTAAAGTGGATAGGTATATGGACGTGAAGGGAATGGAGGGGTATGGTCTGAGTGCAGGTAGATGGGACTAGGGGAAAACAAATGGTCGGCACGGACTGGAAGGGCCGAGAGGGCCTGTTTCCGTGCTGTAATTGTTATATGGTTTATATGGTTAAGTACATCCTCGGTTGGGCCTTTTTGACTGTGGCCTCCCATTTAAGGTCCCTGGAGATGATGGCTCCAAGGAACTTAAATGACTCCACAGATGTGACTGTGGTGTTGTTGATGGTGAATGGGGGGAGAGGAGGGGGAGCTCTCCTAAAGTCTACAATCAATTCCACTGTCTTAAGAGCATTGAGCTGGATGGTTGTTATGATGGCATCAGGACGTCAGCTGTGTCACTTCCTGTCTGTAGGTAGATTCCTCCCCATCCTGGATCAGTCCAATCAGGTTTGTGTCATCCGCAAACATGAGCAGCTTGACAGAAGTGTCTGTGGAGGTGCAGTCGTTGGTGCAGAGAGAGTAGAGGAGAGAGTACGCAGCCTTGGGGTGCTTCTATACTGAGGGTCAAAGGGTGCTATGGATGAAAGGGGACAGGAAAGACAAAAGGGGGTGTGGGATACTGGGAGAAATAGGTGCAGACTTGGATGGGGGCACAGAAAAGAGTGGGGGAAATAAAGTGGAGGGGTATTTCCTTAAATTCAGCATTGGGTTATAAGTTATTCAAGCAAATTAATAGGCACTGTTCCTCTAGTTTGCATGCGGCCTCACTCTGGCAATGGAGGAAGCCCAGGACAGAAAGGTCAGAATGTGAATGGGAAGAGGAGTTAAAATGATTAGTAACCATGAGACCTAGCAGGCCATTTCTTTGAAGACTTGCATTTGGTCCACTTAGTCTGGTCTGTGTGATGGACTGGGCCACATCTACAACTCTCTGCAATTTCTTGGGGTCTTGGGCAGAGCTGTTCCCAAAGCAAGCTGTGATGCAACCCAATATGTGATAGAATTGGAGGGACCAGAGGGGGAGGTGTTGCATTGCTTGTCAGAGAAGATATTACAGCAGTGCTTTGGCAGGAGAGATTAGAGGGCTCGTCTAGGGAGGCTATTTGGGTGGAACTGAGAAGTGGAAACGGTGTAGCAACACTTTTAGGGGTGTATTATAGACCGCCAAATGGGGAGCGAGAATTGGAAGAGCAAATATGTAAGGAGATAGCAGATATTAGTAGTAAGCACAAGGTAGTGATTGTGGGAGATTTCAATTTCCCAAAAATAGACTGGGAAACACATTCTGTAAATGGGCTGGATGGTTTGGAGTTTGTAAAATGTGTGCAGGATAGTTTTTTTGCAGCAGTACATAGAGGTATCGACCAGAGAAGGGGCAGTGCTGGACCTCCTGTTAGGAAATGAGGCAGGTCAGGTGACGAAGGTATGCGTTGGTGAGCACTTCGGGACCAGTGATCACAATACCATTAGTTTCAATATGATTATGGAGAGAGTCAGAGCTGGACCTAGGGTGGAGATTTTTGATTGGAGAAAGGCGAACTTTGAGGGAATGCGTAAGGATTTTAAAGGAGTGAATTGGGACACTTTGTTTCATGGGAAGGATGTAGAAGAGAAATGGAGGACATTTAAGGGGGAAATTGTAAGAGTACAGAATCTTTATGTCCCTGTTAGGTTGAAAGGAAATAGTAAAAATTGGAAAGAGCCATGGTTTTCACGGGAAATTGGACACTTGTTTCAAAAAAAGAGAGATATCTACATTAATTATAGGAGGCATGGAGTAAATGAGGTGCTAGAGGAGTATAAAGAATGTGAAAAGAATCTTAAGAAAGAAATTAGGAAGGCTAAAAGAAGATATGAGGTTGCTTTGGCAAGAAAGGTGAAAATAAACCCAAAGGGTTTCTACAGCTATATTAATAGCAAAAGGATAACGAGGGATAAAATTGGACCATTAGAGAACCAGAATGGATAGCTATCTGCAGAGCCAAAAGAGATGGGGGAGATATTGAACAATTTCTTGTTTAAAAAGGGTTCAAAGAATAAACCTAGCAATTATAGACCTATTAGTTTGACGTCAGTGGTGGGAAAATTAATGGAAAGGATACTTAGAGATAATATATATAAGCATCTGGATAAACAGGGTCTGATCAGGAACAGTCAACATGGATTTGTGCCTGGAAGGTCATGTTTGACAAACCTTCTTGAATTTTTTGAAGCGGTATCTAGGGAAATTGATGAGGGTAAAGCAGTGGATGTTGTCTATATGGATTTCAGTAAGGCCTTTGACAAGGTTCCCCATGGAAGGTTGGTTAAGAAGGTTCAATCTTTGGGCGTTAATGGTGGAGTAGCAAGATGGATTCAACAGTGGCTGAATGGGAGATGTCAGAGAGTAATGGTGGATGGCTGTTTGTCAGGTTGGAAGCCGGTGACCAGTGGGGTGCCTCAGGGATCTGTGTTGGGTCCACTGTTGTTTGTCATGTACATCAATGATCTGGATGATGGGGTGGAAAATTGGATAAGTAAGTATGCAGTTGATACTAAGATTGGTGGTGTTGTGGATAATGAAGTAGATTTTCAAAGTCTACAGAGAGATTTGGGCCATTTGGAAAAGTGGGCTGAAAAATGGCAGATGGAGTTTAATGCTGTTAAGTGTGAAGTGCTACATCTTGGCATGACAAATCAAAATAGGACGTACATGGTAAATGGTAGGGAATTGAGGAATGCTGCGGAACAGGGATCTAGGAATAACTGTGCATAGTTCCCTGAAGGTGGAATCGCATGTAGATAGGGTGGTAAAGAAAGCCTTTGGTAAGACCAATTCTGGAGTACAATTTTGGTTGCCTAATTATAGGAAGGATGTCAACAAAATAGAGAGAGTACAGAGGAGATTTACTAAAATGTTGCCAGGGTTCCAGCAACTATGTTACAGAGAAAGGTTGAACAAGTTAGGTCTTTATTCTTTGGAGCGCAGAAGGTTAAGGGGGGACTTGATTGAGGTCTTTAAAATGATGAAAGGGATAGACAGAGTTGACGTGGATACGTTTTTCCCATTGAAGGTAGGGAAGATTCAAACAAGAGGGCATGACATGAGAATTAAGGGTCAGAAGTTTAGGGGTAACGTGAGGGGAACTTCTTTACTCAGAGGGTGGTGGCTGTGTGGAATGAGCTTCCAGCAGAAGTGGTGGAGGCAGGATCGATTTTAATATTTAAAGGTAAAGTGGATAGGTATATGGACGTGAAGGGAATGGAGGGTATGGTCTGAGTGCAGGTAGATGGGACTAGGGGAAAACAAATGGTCGGCACGGACTGGAAGGGCCGAGAGGGCCTGTTTCCGTGCTGTAATTGTTATATGGTTATATGTTAACAGTAAGGTTCATCTGTAGAAGCTTGTGAGAATCTTTGAAAACTTGCCAAATTTCCTCAGTCTCCTGAGGAAGTAAAGGTGTTTGTGTGCATTCTTGACACATCAATGTGGTTGGTCTACCACAGATCGTTAGTAATATTAATTCCAAGGAACCTGAAGCTCTCAACCATTTCCACTTCAGTAGCATTGATGCACCATGTACTCCACCATGTTTCATGAACTGGATAACTAGCTCCTTTGTCCTTCTGACATTGCAGGAGAGATATTGTCCTGACACCTATGTTACTAACTTTTTTTACTTCTTCCTGTATTCTGTTTTGTCATTGTACATGATCCAGCCCACCACAGTAATGTTATTTGTAAACTTGTAGATAGTGTTAGAGCCTAATTTGGCACAAATCATGAATGCAAAGGGAGTATTGTAGTAGACTGAGAACGCATCCTTGCAGGGCAACAGTATTGATAATAATGGTGGAGAAGGTGTTCTCACCTATCCTAACAGATTGTGGTCTGAGTCAGTGGTAAATGTAATTGATTGGACATGATTTGGAAAGGCACACACCTGTCTATATAAACTCCTGCAGTTGACAGTGCATGTCAGAGCAAAAACCAAGCCGTGAAGACGAAGGAATTGTCCGTAGACCTCCGAGACAGGATTATGTCGAGACACATATCTGGGGAAGGGTATAAATCAATTTCTGTAGCATTGCAGATCCCGAAGAGCACAGTGGCCTCCGTCATTCTTAAATGGAAGAACTTTGAAACAACCAAGACTCTTCATAGAGCTGGTCATCGGCCAAACTGAGCAATTGGGGGAGAAGGGCCTTGGTCAGGAAGGTGGCCAAGAACCCGATGGTCACTCTGACAGAGCTCCAGAGTTCCTCTGTGGAGATGGGAGAAACTTCCAGAAGGACAACCATATCTGTAGCACTCCACCAATCAGACCTTTATGGTAGAATGGCCAGAGAGGAAGCCACTCCTCAGTAAAAGGCACATGACAGCCCGCTTGGAGTGTGCCAAAAGGCACCTAAACAAGATTCTCTGGTCTGATGAAACCAAGATTGAACTCTTTGGCCTGAATACCAAGTGTCATGTCTGGAGGAAACCAGGCACCGCTCATCACCTGGCCAATACCATACCTACGGTGAAGCATGGTGGTGGCAGCATCATGCTGTGGGGATGTTTTTCAGCAGCAGGAACTGGGAGACTAGTCAGGATCAAGGGAAAGATGAACGGAGCAAAGTACAGAGAGATCCTTGATGAAAACCTGCTCCAGAACATTCAGAACCTCAGACTGGGACGGAGGTTCACCTTCCAACAGGACAACGACCCTGAGCACACAGCCAAGACAATGCAGGAGTGACTTTGTGACAAGTATGCAAATGTCCTTGAGTGGCCCAGCCAGAACCCGATCGAATATCTCTGGAGGGACCTGAAAATAGCTGTGCATCGACGCTCCGCATCCAACCTAACAGAGCTTGAGAGGATCTGCAGAGAAGAATGGAAGAAATGACCCAAATACAGGTGTGTTAAGCTTGTAGTGTCATACCCAAGAAGACTTGAGGCTGTAATCGCTGCCAAAGGTGCCTCAACAAAGTACTGAGTAAAGGGTCTGAATACTTATGTAAATGTGATATTTCAGTAATTTATTTAAAATTACTTTGCAAACATTTCTAAACACCTGTTTTGCTCTTTTATTATGTGGTATAGATTGATGATTTAAAAAAAATAATTTAATCAATTTTAGAATAAGGCTGAAACGTAACAAAATGTGGAGAAAGTGAAGGGGCCTTAATACTTTCTGAATGCACTGTAGTATGTAATTCATTGAGTTTGTTGCCTGGGGTTACCATCATGCTGACTTATCAGCAGTTATCCAGCAGAGGGAGTTGAGAGCAGATAAATAAAACAACGGTACACATTATCCTATAATTGGAAGTTATTAAATCACCTTTCACATTGTGTGTGCAGGTCGTCTCCAGTTTACAAATGCCAGACTGATGTACAGCCTGTACTTATGAGTGTGCATTTGGGAGTCCAGTGGAATAGATTTGCAACTACTGCAGGGCTGCAGGCAATTTATAATGTCTAGAAACATGGTTTACCACCACATTCCAGACTTGCAGACTATTTGGGTTACAAACAGTATACAGGAATGGAAACCTGCCGTTACCTGGGGAGGACGTGTAGTTATATAAACATTGAGATATACAACATGAAAACAGACCCTTTGACCCAACTTGTTTATCCCAACCAAGATGTTCATCTAAACGAGTCCCATTTACCCATGTTCAGGAGAGATCTACACACTACAAAATACACTTCTGATCTGATCGGGTAAATTTGAGCCATAGGTTTTGGAAGTATTGTTGATACACAATCGGAATCAGCTATTGGCAAGATTCCTGCATTGGTAAATGCACACATCCCAAACCTGCGGTCATACAAGCCATGGGTACACAAAAGGCTGGAGAAACTCAGCGGGTGCAGCAGCATCTAAGGAGCGAAGGAGATAGGCGACGTTTCAGGTCAAGACCCTTCTTCGGACTGGTCAGGGATCAGGGAAACGAGAGATATAGACGGTGATGTGGAGAGATAAAGAACAATGAATGAAAGATATGCAAAAAAGTATCGATGATAAAGGGAACAAGCCATTGTAAGCTGTTTGTGTTGTGAAAATGAGAAGCTGGTGCGACTAGGGTGGGGGAGGGAGATAGAGATAGAGGGAATGCCAGGGCCCGAGGGCTGAGGGAGAGGTGGGAAGGGGAGGAGACAGCAAGGGTTAACAGAATTGAGAAAATTCAATGTTCAAGCCCAAAGGATGCAGACTCCCCAAGCGGAATATGAGGTGCTGTTCCTCCAACTTGCGGTGTTGCTCACTCTGGCCGTGGAGGAGGCCCAGGACCGAGAGGTCGGATACGGAATGGGAGGAGGAGTTGAAGTGCTGAGCCACCGAGAGGTCGGGTTGGTTAATGCGGACCGAGTGGAGGTGTTCGGCGAAACGATCGCCAAGCCTCCGCTTGGTCTCACCGATATAGATCATCTGGCATCTGGAGCAGCGGATGCAGTAGATGAGGTTGGAGGAGGTGCAGGTGAACCTCTGTCGGACCTGGAAGGACTGCTTGGGTCCCTGAAAGGAGTGGAGGGGGGAGGTGAAGGGACAAACCATCATTCAAGCCATCATTGCTGATACTTTGAAGAGAGAGCTAGATAGGGCTCTTAAAGATAGCAGAGTCAGGCGATATGGGCAGAAGGTAGGAATGGGGTACTGATTGTGGATGATCAGCCATGATCAAATTGAATGATGGTGCTGGCTCGAAGGTCCGAATGGCCTATTCCTGCACCTATTGTCTATTGTGTCCACATATATCCATCTTTTGAACATAGTCCCGATGAGAAACCCTTTTGTGGAGTGCTTGCTTCTTTTCCCTGCCAACTTACAATCAAGCCGACCAACCTGATAACCCATGTACTCCTCAGTCTGGATTGCTCTTTTCAGAAGTAAGTTTTGTCAGCACCTGGTTAGGTACATGCAAGGGGCTGCCTCACAGTATATGCATGGTGACCAAGTACCAATCGTGTCAAGCATTTTTTTTCTCCGTACTGACTTGGGCGATGTAAAGCAGAATGTTTATGGATAAATGATAGAATTTTATTTATTGTAAAAACTTTGGTTTAAATCAACAAAATATTTGGAGATTCAGTAGAGCACCCAATTTTGATGAGCTGGCTGGATTCAACCTGAATGCAAAGATCTTTCTTTCAAGGTCCACTCAAAATGAACCCAAAACACCAGGCTGAGATTGCCAGGCAATATAATTCAGTGGGCTCTTTGCATTTGATGAAATTATTTACAACTACTAGACTCCTGACAAACAAGGAGCTCAAAATAAATGTGCATAGTTTATTTAAGGGCTTTCCATAGATTGCCTTTGGAACTTTTGAATAAATATAAGGCAGAGCATATGGCCAATTGCAGACATCTCAGGTATCTTTGCAGAAGCCCTAGTTTACATGCCTTTGACATGTCGTTGAATATTCTATCGAACTTCAACAGAGTACAGTGGAGAGCAAACTAACTGGTTGTATCACAGTCTGGTTAAGTAACTTGAACGCCCAAGAATAAAGGAAGTTGCAGAAAATAGTGGACATTGGTCTATCACAGTTATTGACCTCCCCACCATCGGAGGGATCTACAGGAAATTCTGCCTCAAAAAGACAGCTAATATTAAAGACCCTCCCCACTCTGGCTGCATATTCATCTTACTGCGACCATCAGGAGCCTGAGAACCGTGATCTCCAGGTTCAAGAACAGCTTATTCCTATCAACCATCAAGGTCTTAAGCCACACTGCACCATCCTAACTACAATGCCAATTCAGCAATGCTCTACTATGGATTTTGTTTAGGTGGAACTATGGGCTTTGGTTAGCACTATTATGGTCTGGTTACCTAATACTACTGATAATTTATTGTCTTATTAATATTTATATTTATTTGTTGTGCTGTTGTGTTAATGTACAGCTGCAGCAAATAAGAATTTATTTGTTCTGTTCCCGGTGCATTTGACAATTAAACAATATGTCAGGCTACAGAACTGCATCTCAGACATGGTGGTGAGCAACACGGGGGCACACAGGGGATGGTCCTCTCTCCCTTGCTGTTACCATCTACACCTTGGACTTCAGATATAACTCCGCCTCCTGCCATCTGCAGAAGTTTTCCGATGACTCTGTAATTATGGGCTGCATCAGGGGAGTGAAGCTGAATACAGAGGTGTAATCTACAACTTTGTTGAGTGGTATGGGCTGAATCACCTGCAGCTCAACATCGACAAGAGTAACGAGTTGGTGGACTTAAGGAGGAGAGAAACACCCCTGCCCCCTGTCTCCATCAATGGTGTGGATGTGCAGTTTAGCAGGGAGTACAATTACTTGGGAGTGTAGCTGGGCAGTAAACTGGACTGGTCCAGGAACGTTGAGGCCCTGTACAGGGGACAGCGCCGCCTGTACTTTTTGAGAAGGCTCTGCTCCTTCAACGTCTGCAGTCAGATGCTGCACATGTTCTACCAATCGGTGATAGTCAGTGCCATCTTCTTCGCTGCCGTGTGCTGGGGCAGCAGGGCGAAGGCTGCGGACATCAATAGAATCAACAAACTCATCAGGAATGCTGGCTCCGTCCTGGGGGTGGAGGTGGATTCTTGAGAGTTTGTCTTGGAGGGGAGGATGCTCCTCAAACTGCGGAGCATCCTGGACAATACAGCTCACCCCCTCCATGACACACTGGTCAATCTGAGGAGTACCTTCAGCAACAGACTGGTTCCACCAAGAAGCAGGACAGAATGCCACAGGAGATCCTTCTTCCCTGCAGCTATCAAACTTTACAACTACTCCCCATTCTGTCGTGGGGTAGACTGACTGAGACTGACCCCGCCCCCTCCCCCCCCCCCCACCTCCTCAATCTTTGCACATCCCCAAAGCCTTACCACTCGTCACTTTATTTTCATGTTTCATGTATTTTGTGTTTTTTTATGACTGTTGGCAAATTAATTTCCCTCCTGGGATAAATAAAGTTCTATCGTATTGTATCTTATTGTATCGTAAACACTCTTCACTTGGCTTTACCCTTGATTTCGGCAAGTAGTGGTATTTTCCAACAGACTCGGCAGGTTCTGGCTGCCTCTGTGCTGCTCCAATGGACTTCCCATGGAATCCGTTGGGGTATTGTGGCCTTCTGCTGACCCTCCACCTCTCAAGATGGAGAATCTGACCGCCCAGCCACCTGATGAAAGGAAGACATGAGCTGCCAGGAGAAGAGTAAGAAAATTATATGTTTATTTATTTCAGTCAGTTTCAACAATATTAAGTATGTTATTAGATGCATCTACTCTTCAGTTTTTTAAAAAGCAAAATGCTTTATTTTGTGTTTTAATATTTTGTCTTGAGTACGTTGGAACATTTGTGACCTACAAAGACATGCACAGATGTTTACTAGTCCCAGTCATGCTAACGGCTTTGACATCTGTTGAGTCCGTGGAGGAGCTTCACTGACCTGCATGACAAACTGGGAGCCACACATGAACAAACAAAGGCAGATCGATGACTATTTTGGCACATCAGAAGATGTGAAGCCCATAGAGCAGCCAAATGATAAACAATCCCTAAAGGGTGCCAACCTTAAAGTAACTTCAGTATTATGTTCCCAACCAAAAATACAAAAATGAAACATTTACTTTTTATTATTTTTAAATCCATTCACTTTGTTGTTAATTATTCGATGGGAATAAAAATCCAGGTATAAAAATTAAATTTTGAGTGCTATGGAAATTGCTGAGGAGTATTTATAGCTTGGTACGCCATTAAAGCTCAGGACTACATGGTATTGACCCAGGCCTATTGCCTGCAGGAATGAATGCTTTCAGCCTCCCGTTGCTTGGACTAAACAGGCCCATATGCATGGGACCCATTTTATTAATTCAAAGACCTCCGACTCCAGCCATATTGCCCCCAATGGTGTTCAGATGGAGCCTCCTCTCCTAAATCATTTGACAACTGACAAAGCTTTGAACCCGGTTCTATTCTCTATAAAAGCTGTGAGGTAATTTGTATCGTTATTAAATATTCCTGAAATTCAAAGATATTTTAAAAATGACTGAAATTGTCGTAAATAATTTTAAAAATCTAATTTAAATTAGTTACATTATTCTTGATGTTAAACATGCATTAAACACATTAAAAAGTTAAACATGCATTAAACACATTATATATATTTAATCATTTAAATGTAAATAAATATAACCCCCATTGAACCAGTAAACTGATTAAAGAGTGTATATGCTGGGGAATATCTGCAAGCTCCCTGAAACGAATTGACATATATTGTGTTCCAAACCTCTTATTATGGTTGGGAACTCTGCATTTGACAGTACATGCATGGATATCTTTAAGTGGATTTGGATATCTTTAAGTGGATACATGTCCACAATCTGTTTGGAACCATTGGCCAGAAGAACTGTTCCTAAATTGAATTAAATTTGATGTAACATTTTCGAATAAGGCTTAAATAATTTGTTCTTGTCAATTTTATAGTACTGCATTGATTGCTTTGGCAATGTCTGTAGTTATGTTCAAGAGTCAAGAGTGTTTATTTGTTATATGTACCAACAGTGGAACAATAAAATTCCGAATTTATTTCAGCATCAATTTATTGAAGCATCAATAAATTAACAACTGTAATATTAGTGCATGAAGGACCCCAAAGTATTTGGTGTATGCAAAGATAGTCCACAGAAGCTGATAGTGGAGTGTTCAAGGGCCTGATAGTGCTGGGAAGAAGTTATTCTTGAACCTGGTGGTCATAGTTTTCAAGCTTCTGTACGTTATTCCCAATGGTAGGGACAAAATGAAAGCATGGCCAGGGTGGCGTGTATATTGTAATATTGGTTGCCTTTTTTGGCAGCACCTCCTATCAATCCCTTTGATGGTGGGGAGGTTAGTATGTGTGATGGACCGGGCTGCGTCTGCCCTCTCTATTATCTCTATAATCTCTATAATCGTTCCTGGACATTTGAATTGTCGAACTAGGCCAGGAAGTGAAGTGACCAGTCAATATAGTCTCTACCATACACCTGTGTAAATTCAACAGAGTATCCATTGACACAGTGAATCTCCTTAATCCTCTAAGGAAGCAAAGTTATTGATTAACTTTCTTTGTGATTGTATGAATGTGCTTGGCCATGATACATCTTCAGAGATATGACCCCCCGGAACTTTAAACTGTTCTGTACCATCATCCCGTCTATGAAAACAGGTTCATGGATCATTGCTTTCCCCTCCTGAAGTCAACAATCAGTGCCTTATTCTTACTGACATTGAGAGCAAGGTTATTGTCCTGGCACCATTAAATCATATTTTTAATCTCCCTCCTATACTCTAACTTTGAGTTAGGTTTTCATGAATTAGTCCCAACAAATATACCATTCAATACTCCACAGAGTTTGTTAAAGCAATATACGTATGTGGTTCCATCTATACTTGGAAAATTAAAAGCCCTAGCCTCAAAATGTTGATTGTAATCCTGGAACCCAGACTACCCGTTATTTGTCCGACAACTTGCATCTCCAGATTTGAATGCCCAAGATCTGGTCCTCAGTAGATTTCAGACCTCCTGGTTCATCCATTCCAGTTAGATAATACTTGGATGGTCTTGGTGGAATGCTTTTCTTGACACTATTCCATATGAAGGTGTTAATAACCATAGCGTACTTGTTCAGGCCCACTGCTGAGTATGTGAACATAGTGTCATAGTACACCTTGAGAAACAGTCATAAAGTACAACCTCCCATGCTATACATGCTTGCTTCAGACATTGCTGTAAGATTTCCTGCATTGAAATATTGAGTGTTGATATCCTTGTAAATTATGCAAACTTCACTCTGTTAAAATTATAATCAAGATTGCTTTTGTATTGCTATTATCTCGAATAAACCACAGTTCATTGTGAAATAAAAACAATCAACAGAGTTTAAATTATTGCAAAAGGATTATTATCTATATAGACCTGAAATATTCAAAATTGGAAAAAAGTATGACATTTTATATTCCTAAATTAAATAAAAATTGTGCCCAATTAAGCATATTTTTATATCACCTGTGAATTTGTTAGTCTGAATTCTTGGTTAGACTGGGATCCATTGATGCAGAAATGTTTTATGTCTTTCTGTGGTTTTCTTTATTTAGTACAAGTTGCCAATGTTACAAAGCTTTGCTTTGTTCAAGATTATGAACAACATTGAATATTTTATGTTGATCATTTACTTGGCTTTGATGGAAATAACCAAATCAAAGGATAAAACTTTTATACATCTGAGTCCTGCAAGTAGCTTCCTGTTTAGTCTGGGTTCCAGGCTTACCATCAACATTTTTGAGGCAAGGGCTTCCAATATTCCAAGATTGGATGGAACCACACACCTACGTTGTCTTTAGGAAATCTGTGGCGTACTGTATGATATATATGTTCGGACAAATTTGTGAAATCCGAACCCTCCTTGTCCACATACTAACAGTCAGTTTGTTTTAATTGATTTCATAAATTTATGTCATTAATTTTTGACAGGTTTGCATTTTTGTTTGACACTACAGAGCACTAATGATTATTTTTGGAATTTATATCAAGCTTTAAGTTGTACAATTACATTCCTGAGATATTACAAAGTAAAGATTTTGGGAATGAAGTAGGAGATCAAGTATTTGAGAATAAAGGCAAGTTTGATGGCATTTTTAACTTCTTAACTAAAACTGATAATCAAAATCTCTCGATGAGATCATAGACAATTAAACAGAAATACAGAATGAATGATGACCTGTAAATGCTCATTGAGGCTTTCAAAAAGTCAGTCATTAATTTCTATGCATCTCTCATCAAATGGAATCTTTATTAAATGATGATGGTGAATTATTTCAAATGTGCATGTTAGTGCAAACAATTTACCATTTGGATATATTGAATGTATGAAACTAAATATGGTAAAGAGGCAATTGCTGCACATTTAGATAGCATCTAAGCAGAATTTTTGAGAGAGATTAGTGGAAGTTTCACGTAAAAAAAGATAGTTTTTTGTTAATAACATTATTGGGAATAACTGTGAGAGGAACATTGTATCTTTTAGAAGTAAACTGGACACATATTTGAACAAGGGATATGGGTTTGAGATAAGAAGAATGATCAGTGATATCAGTATTGCATTGTTCAACAAAAAACCTGGCCCAGACCAGCATCAAGATGACTTCTCATGGATCTCACTAAACTCATTGAATTAAATTATCAAACACCTACAGATTTAACACAAAAAAGCTGGAGTAACTCCTGCTTTTTATGTCTATCTTTGGTTTAAACCAGCACCTGCAGTTCCTTCCTACACCTATAGATATAATATTCGCTTCTGATAGTTACAATGTTGTGCTTTGGCGATGTGTTGTTACTTGTAGGTAAGTAGGCCTCTGGAATCCACACAGTTAGTTGCTTGCCTTCTTGGTATATTAATTAGAATTCACTTGGAATATATATGATTTGGTGGGTACGCAGAAGGTATACAGAGAAAGACAATATGTGGAAAAAGGAGATGTGGTGAAAGGCTTTGGAGTGTGGGAGGAAACCGAAAATCTTGGAGAAAACCCTCACAGGGCACTGGGAGAACGTACAATCTCCGTACAGACAGCACCCATAGTCGGGATCGAACCCGGGTCTCCGGCGCTGTATTCGTGCAATTCTACCATATTTCAATGGGGGTGACAGTAATGGTCAAGGAGGACAACTTGAGCAATGTGACCCAAATAGGCCTCACGGTCTATTACACCATTATGATATGGGTGGAGGCAGTCTAGGCTTGTTAACTGATATATAAAGAAACAGATAGTGTGGCAGGAGTGGCAAATAAAGTGCAATGTTCTTGAGAGAGCCATTTGGTCAATGGACACACTACCACTTTACCAAGTGGTGCTTTTGCAATCTATTATCCATAATGACAACAATCTGCTTGTGCTGCAGCAGGTTGGATGGCTGCTACAAGCGCTGCACTAAAGTTTGCATGCTCAGTGGAAAAATCTGTATTACAGTTGTATCCACAAGTGTGTGAATGGAGAAATAAAGAACTGCAGTAATAGGCTTACTAAGGAAATACACAAAAGGCTGGAGCAAATCAGCGAGTCAGGCAGCATCCCTGGAGAATAGGTGACATTTTTTTTGATACGTGACTTGTTCAGATTGGTTGCAAGGATGGAGGAAAGAAGCACGGGTTAGTGGAGAATGGAAATGGCCGTCACCGATCCACCAATTCCATTTTGGAAAGCATGGAGTCTAAGCTCCTTTCCCTTTCCTGCTCTAAGCTAATGCTGGACTCTTCCTCCTGATTTGACATTGGACTTGATGCTATGCATTGAACTTGAAACATTTCCAAAAATGTTTTTATTCCTTATCTTAATTTTGCTGTGGAGTTTCCAGAAATTAAAACATTATTTCCAGGACATTGTTGTGATTACTTGCGATAGAAGATGTTTTAAAAAACATTACTTTTTCTTTGTTTGAACATTAATTTACTAATAGTAAAAGCATAGGGATGGGGAAAATATCAAAATTAGTTCAAGAAAAATTCAATTGTATACCAAAGAGGCTGTTGCTCTCCAAATTAACCTTGAAGCAGGCAAGCCAGAAGGATGAAGTCTTTGGACAACATAATCGTAGTGATGTGCATCTAAAGTGGTAAGTGGCAAAATGGAGAGGGTCCAGAGGAGGTTTACGAGAATGACCTTGGGTATGATTATGAAGAGCATTTGAAGGCCTGCACTCGCTGGAGTTTAGAAGGATGAGGGGGATCTCATTAAAACCTATTTGATAATGAAAAGCCCAGATAGAGTGGATGTGGCAAGCATGCTTCCAGTAATGGGAGTGTCTTGACCCAGAGGGCACTGCCTCAGAATAAAAGGACATACCTTCAGAATAGAGATGAGGAAGAATTTCTTTAGCCAGATGGTGATGAACCAGCTTTTTTTTTGCCACGGATGGCTGTGGAGGCCAAGACATTGGGTATTTTCATAACAAAGATTGATAAGTTCTTGATTAGTAAGGGCAAAGGTTACATGGGCAAGGCTGGAGAATGGGGTCGAGAGGAAAAATAGATCAGCCAAATGGCAGAGTAGACTTGATGGACCGAATGGCCTAATTCTGCTCCTGTGAATTATGGTCCAAGAAGTCCTTTCTGATGTTGGAGATAAATAATGCATGTTAATGTTAATGCAGTGATTGTGCATTAAAATGATATCCATTCCTTCAGAATCTAGAGTTTGGAATGAGGATCGTTAGGTGACCATTAGAGGTGATAATGCTGCCAGATTTCTTTTTCTATTCTGATCCAACACTTGCAAGAAACATTTATAGTTCCTAATGCTCTGATCTAACAGCTGGTTACAGAATGGCAACTTAATCTGATCCGAGTATCAAACTTGCTGTTGCCTTTACCCAGTATACCATTAGGGGAGCTAGATAGACATTTTAAAATAACTAACCTTAGCCACGACGTGAATTTCTTGGGAAAGTATAATTTGTCAAAAGAAGCACTGGCAGAGAATAAAGCAACATATATATACAGTGCTGTAGCTCTGACATTTGAGGCTAAGGGAGCCTCAAATGGTTATCCCCAAGTTTCCTTTTGCAGATACGGTATGTTGTAAATTGTGTCTACATACTTAACTCTGTATTTAAACAGTTACCTTCAGAGCAATAGATATGTTTTTCTTACATATATATTGCAGTAATGTCAATTAAAGTTTAATAAAGCATAATGTTTTCAGTAATTATTACGATTCTCTTGAGCATCCCAGGTAAAAGAGAAAACCATAAGTTCCGGTTAAAAAATGAAACCAGATGTTTGATTTATGACATGCAGCTGATGGCATACTGGAAACACTATACAGACTCAGCATACTGTTAATTTAGGAACTACTTTAACAGTTCCCGAGTTAGCTATACTGCACCACAGGAAATAGATGGAAATATAGAGTTTAAACTCCATCCTGTTAGGTGACAGTATGTTGAAGCACCGCGGAACAGAGAGTTCCTTATTGCTTCTTGGAATTTATTTTTTGATAACGTTTCCAAGTATCACTCCTAAGATATATTGTTATCAGTAGCATGCATACAGCGCATTTATGTAATTCTTGTAAACACCACATCATTGCAAAAATATCCTACAGTGCATTAAGTCACATGTGACCTCAGGAGGAATAAAGGCATCAGGATATTACACAGAGGTAAGCAGCAAATTTTTTAAATAAGTTATACCAAGAAATGTAATTAGCTGTATGTGACAAGTAAATTATTCTAGAATTACTATCATTTCTACCACTGAAAATTGGTACGACATACTTACTCAACATGATACAAAAATTGTTATAAAGGAGACTGGTTTAAAACATTCAACTGACTTTGTTTCAAATACTGCGGTGACAGAAGAAACCTAATTGCAGCAAATGATAGTTTCACAAATCCAAAATCAATCTTGTATTCTACATTTCATTGAGTCCTAGGTGCATGTTTTACCTGCAGTATATTGTTCTACAAAATGTTCCCTGCAACGATTCAATGTTTTTTAAAATAAAGGGTATCAAAATACATTGGAAAGCACTCCTTGAGAGGTTGGTGGAAGTAGATTCAATGGTAACTTGCAAGTGGGAATTGAATGCATGATTAATAAGGAAATACGCAAGTGTAAGACTACAGGAATAGAGCATAGGAGTTGGACTAATTTGTTCATTCTTTCAATGCCTCACTATTGGAAGAGTGGGTAGATTGGACATATTTCTGTGTTACAAGATTCTGTCATTCTAAGATTATTTTCAATTGTTACTGCAACATATTGATGATATTTTCAAGGTGCATGTAGGTTTTCATTATGGTGCTAACTTATGTTACTCCATTTAAAGCTTGCATCTGGAAAATAAATTACTGATAATGTATGTAATTATTTGAGCCAGGATTTTGCCATAAATGCCATGTGCCTTTTCATGCGTTTTTTGATGATTTCACCAGGATAATGCCTTTTTCACGATCGTGCCTAAATTAGCCTTTTTTTGCCATTTTGCTAAAAGGTTGTGCTATTTTCTCTAATTGTACCCTGATTGCAATGACGTTTTCTATGTTAACACGTTAATATTAATGTTATTATTAACATGTTAACAGTATTACTTACAAGAAAATTTCCACCACCGGGGCAAAACCGGGGCCGCCACCGTCGGTCGTTCATTCGTCCGTGCCCGCTGGTTCAGCCTTCTCCAAGATCGATTCAAGAAAGAACTGAAGATGATGGTAAAATCGGAGGTAGACAAAAAATGCTGGAGAAACCCAGCGGGTGAGGCAGCATCTGTGGAGAGAAGGAATAGGCGGCGTTTCGGGTCGAGACCTTTCTTCAGACTGATGTGGTGGGGGGGGGACAGGAAAAAGAAAGGAAGAGGCGGAGACAGTAGGACTAGAAGGAGAGCTGGGATGGATGAGGGGGAGGAGGGAGAAGACAAGGGCTATCTAAAATTAGAGAAGTCAATGTTGATACTGCTGGGGTGTAGACTACCCAAGCAAAATACCCAAGCTTGTCTCCTCACTACATTCACTGCTGGCTCCAGTCACAAATCTGAGTTTTCGAGTGATCTGTGCAAGGCATTCATTGATGATGGAATTCCACTGTGGAAATTGGAAAACAAATCTCTCAGACGTAGACAAAAGTGCTGGAGAAACTCAGCGGGTGAGGCAGCATCTATGGAGCGAAGGAAATAGGCAATGTTTTTGGGCCGAAACCCTTCTTCAGACTGACGTGTTTTTTTAGCGAACCTCTGAGAGGTTTTTTAGAGAAATAAAGAGAGGAACATATACCGAGCGAGTCATCATTATGGAAAAATGTTGACAGCAACTTCAACATTGTTGAGCAGAAAATTAGAGATGAAGTTGCATGCAACAAAATATAGATCTCGATAGACGAGATAACCGATGCTGCGGGGAGATATGTTGTCAATGTGGTGATCGGTACACTAGAGGCAGGTCAACCATCAAAGGAGTATTTGTTGACATCGGAAGTATTGGTGAAGTCAAACGGCTCAACTATTGCTCAGTTGTTTACATCTTCACTTGCTGTACTTTGGCCAAAAGGTATAAAACATGAGAATGTACTTCTGTTTGTGACTGATACAACACCGTACATGAAAAAAATCTGCTAATGCTCTTAGTGTTTTATTCCCCAAAATGTTGCATTTGACATGCTTAGCTCAAGGACTTCATAGAATTGTCAAGCACATACGTAGCTTGTTTCCAAATATTGATCGCATAGTTTCCAATGTGAAGAAAATATTCCTCAAAGCACCGTCACGTGTGCAGTTGTTCAAGGAAATGGCTCCCGAGATTCCGCTACCTCCTCAGCCAGTTTTGACTAGGTGGGGTACATGGCTCTCTGCTGTATTCTACTATCTGACAATTTTGAAAAGATAAATTAAATCGTCAATTGTTTTGAAGAAGAAGAATCTGCTGCAGTCAAGATTATCAGTGAAATCATGCAGAAAAATCCCTCCACCGCGATCTTGTGTTTATTGCTTCCAATTTTTCAAACTTCCCACAAGCTATCACTTCACTTGAGAAACGTAGCGAAACATTAGTGAATAACTTGCAGGTTTTTAACAAAGTAACAGACAATATACGTAAAATTCCTGGTGATGTAGGTAAAGATATACAAGGAAAATGTGAGAGTGATTTTAGCGAACAAAGATCTTGAAGAAATACAAAACATAGCTAAAGTTCTCAAAGGTAGTTGTAATGCACAAGATATCGACATGAATAAAGAGTTGGTAGCTTGTTTCGGGGTATGCACCAGTGACCTCAGCTGAGGTAGAAAGAAGTTTTTCACAACTGAAGCATATTCTGTCTGACAGACGGCATAGTGTAATGCCAGATAATTTGAAAAAAATGCTAGTAATTATGTGCAACCAGGCAACATTGGTCATTTAATGTAATATACCTTTATATTATCATTTTAAACCATATTTTAGTGGTGGAAATACATGCATTTTTATGCCTTTTTTTTGTCAATAAATGCTTTAAAAAAATTTTTATTATGACTTTTTGCCTGCCTATTTCAGAGTTTTTTAGCGCCTAAACATCCTGGCTGTAGTAATTATAAACGCATTGCACTACAGTTTATACTGCAGTATACCAGTAAACGAAACGTGTGTTGTTTATATTCAGGCTGCTAATAACCCTTCTGAGATAGCAGGAGATTAATACCAGAACGTCAATCATAACAATTTATCATGCTCCCAACTATCAATTTCTCTACTGTGCTAGGCTTAAAATGTCTCAAGAGGTGATAGTAAACCATAAACCACTCTCCACCATCTATTTTAAATAAATTGTTACCTTTAACAGTTTGTATTATTGTAGATGAGTAAAACAATCCCATGATAAAACAAAATAAGAAACAATTTTCTCCCTTTACCTTTCAAGTAATTATTTTGACAAAAAAACTATTAGCTGTAACTATAAGATTATCTTGTTTAAATGTGTGCTAAGATTATTCTTATCAGAGGTCCTCGTCAGCGACAAATTTGGATTAGCAGCATTTTTGGAGGCCCATGAGGGCTTTTAGCTTTTCCCAAATGCTGTCAAAGGCACGTACCTACTCTTGAAGATATTAGCAAGTGTGTAACAAACTTCTGCAGGAAATATGCTGTGCACAGTGATGTCAGTCACCAGGCAATCTTGATTTAGCGCTGTTGCACTCAATTTAGCGCAGCTAGACAATGTTATAACTGAGACAAATGTTATTAGTTAAAAAATCCCTTCTGAGGGCAAAGGAAGAAACTTTCTTAAATCTGTTAGAAGGATGAATGGTTTGCTATCAGAGAATCATAGAAAATAGGTGCAGGAGTAGGCCATTCGGCCCTTCGAGCCTGCACCGCCATTCAATATGATCATGGCTGATCATCCAACTCAGTATCCTGTACCTGCCTTCTCTACATACACCCTGATCCCTTTAGCCACAAGGGCCACATCTAAGTCCCTCTTAAATATAGCCAATGAACTGGCCTCAACTAGCTTCTGTGGCAGAGAATTCCACAGATTCACCACTCTCTGTGTGAAAAAAGATCTTCTCATCTCGGTCCTAAAAGGCTTCCCCCTTATCCTTAAACTGTGACCCCTTGTTCTGGAGTTCCCCAACATCGGGAACAATCTTCCTGCATCTAGCCTGTCCAACCCCTTAAGAATTTTGTACGCCTCTATAAGATCCCCCCTCAATCTCTTAAATTCCAGCGAGTACAAGCCGAGTCTATCCAGTCTTTCTTCATATGGAAGTCCTGCCATCCCAGGAATCAGTCTGGTGAACCTTCTCTGTACTCCCTCTATGGCAAGAATGTCTTTCCTCAGATTAGGAAACCAAAACTGTACGCAATACTCCAAGACCCTGTACAACTGCAGTAGAACCTCCCTGCTCTTGTACTCAATTCCTTTTGCTATGAATGCCAACATACCATTCGCTTTCTTCACAGCCTGCTGCACCTGCATGCCTACTTTCAATGACTGGTGTACCATGACACCCAGGTCTCGTTGCATCTCCCCTATTCCTAATCGGCCACCATTCAGATAATAATCTACCCTCCTGTTTTTGCCGTCAAAGTGGATAACCTCACATTTATCCACATTATACTGCATCTGCCATGCATTTGCCCACTCACCCGACCTATCCAAGTCACCTTGCAGCCTCCTAGCATCCTCCTCACAGCTAACACTGCCACCCAGCTTTGTGTCATCCGCAAACTTGGAGATGTTGCATTTAATTCCCTCATCCAGATCATTAATATATATTGTAAATAGCTGGGATCCCAGCACTGAGCCTTGCGTTACCCCACTAGTCGCTGCCTGCCATTCTGAAAATGACCCGTTTACTCCTACTCTTTGCTTCCTGTCTGCCAGCTAGTTCTCTATCCACATCAATACTGAACCCCCAATACCGTGTGCTTTAAGTTTGTATGCTAATCTCATATGTGGGACCTTGTCGAAAGCCTTCTGAAAGTCCAGATATAACATATCCACAGGTTCTCCCTTATCCACTCTACTAGTTACATCCTCAAAAAATTCTATAAGATTCTTTTGTAAATCCACGATGACTTTGTCCAATGATTTCACCACTTTCCAAATGCGCTGCTATCCCATCTTTAATAACTGACTCTAGCAGTTTCCCCACTACCGATGTTGGACTAACTGGCATGTAATTCCATGCTTTCTCTCTCCCTCCCTTTTTAAAAAGTGGGGTTACATTAGCTACCCTCCAATCCTCAGGAACTACTCCAGAATCTAAAGAGTTTTGAAAAATTATCACTAATGTATCCACTATTTCTGGGGCTACTTCCTTAAGTACTCTGGGATGCAGCCTATCTGGCCCTGCGGATTTACGGCCTTTAATCCATTCAATTTACCTAACACCACTTCCCGGCTAACCTGGATTTCACTCAGTTTCTCCATCTCATTTGACCCCGGGTCCCCTGCTATTTCCAGCAGATTATTTATGTCTTTCTTTGTGAAGACAGAACCAAAGGAGTTATTCAATTGGTCTGCCATGTCCTTGTTCCCCATGATCAATTCACCAGTTTCTGACTGCAAGGGACCTATATTTGTTTTAACTAACCTTTTTCTCTTCACATATCTATAAAAACTTTTGCAGTCCATTTTTATGTTCCATGCCAGTTTTCTTTCATAATCTATTTTCCCTTTCCTAATTAAGCACTTTATCCTCCTCTGCTGGACTCTGAATTTCTCCGTCCTCTGGTAGGCTGCTTTTTCTGGCTAATTTGTATGCTTCATCTTCAGTTTTGATACTATCCCTGATTTTCCTTGTTATCCATGGATGCACTATCTTCCCTGATTTATTCTTTTGCCAAACTGGGATGAACAATTGTTGTAGTTCATCCATGCAGTCTTTAAATGCCTTCCATTGCATATCCACCGTCAACCCTTTAAGAATCACTTGCCAGTCTATCTTGGCCAATTCACATCTCATACCCTCAAAGTTACCTTTCTTTAAGTTCAGAACCCTTGTTCACTTGAGAGAACAATGTCACTCTCCATCCTAATGAAGAACTCAACCATATTATGGTCACTCATGCCCAAGGGGCCATGCACAACAAAACTGCTAACTAACCCTTCCTCATTACTCAGTACCCAGTCTAGAATAGCCTGCTCTATCGTTGGTTCCTCTACATGTTGGTTTAGAAAACTATCCCGCATACATTCCAAGAAATCCTCTCCCTCAGCACCCCTGCCCATTTGATTCACCCAATCTATATGTAGATTGAAGTCACCCATTATAACTGTTTTACCCTTGTTGCACGCATTTCTAATTTCATGTTTGATGCCATCCCCAACTCCACTACTACTGTTAGGTGGCCTGTACACAACTCCCACCAGCGTTTTCTGCCCCTTATTATTTCGCAGCTCTACCCATATCGATTCCACATCCTCCAAGCCAATGTCCTTCCTTTCTATTGCGTTAATCTCCTCTCTAACCAACAATGCTACTCCACCTCCTTTTCCTTTCTGTCTATCCCTCCTGAATATTGTAGATCCCTGGATGTTCAGCTCCCAGCCTTGGTCACCCTGGAGCCATGTCTCCGTGATCCCAACTATATATAGTCATTAATAACTATCTGCACCTTCAACTCATCCACCTTATTACAAACGCTCCTTTCATTGAGACACAAAGCTTTCAGGCTTGTTTTTACAACACTCTTACCCCTTATGCAATTTTGTTGAAAAATGGTCCTTTTTGATTTTTGCCCTGGATTTTTCTGCCTGCCACTTTTACTTTTCACCTTGCTATTGCTATCTACCCTCATTTTACATCCCTCTGTCTCTCTGCTCATGCTTCCGTCCCCCTGCCACATTAGTTTAAATCCTCCCGGACAGCACTAGCAAACACTCCCCCAAGGACATTCGTTCCCTTCAAGCCCAGGTGCAGATCATCTCATGCGATCTAAGACGGCAGACAGTGAACTAGCAACATTTGATACCTGAGAGCAGCACAAAAGACCACAAAAAACTTTGTTAAGATTGTAAGCTTCCCCAGAGTGCAAAATAGGAAACCATTCTGGGAACATCTCAGTGTCCAGCTTGGGGTAATGCAATTTAGAACCACAATGAAAATTCACATCCATGTTGGGGATATCGCCAATGTTTTGCAAAACAAATGAAAAAACATCTTAAAATTACAGAATGGTGCAGCACAGAAAGAGGCCAATCGACCCACTGTGCCAATGGTGGGACGTTGAAAGAGTTAACAAATTTGCCCATTCCTCTGCCTTATTCCTGTAGTCTTACACTTGCGTGTTTCATTATGTTTTATTTCCCGTTTGGAAGTTACTCCTTGTATCAGTGGAGGACGTCAGGCAGAAAGGTGAGAGTGGGAATGTGAATTAAAGTGGCAAGCGACTAGAAACTCAAGATCACTCCAGACAGTTCATCAAAGTGATCACCAATGCTGTAATTGGTTTCACTAATGCAGATAAGGCCTCATTGCAAACCATAAATACAGTGCATTAGACTGAAAGAAGGCCAAGTGCATAATGGTTTCACCTCGAATGATTGTTTGGGTTTCTGGCTGGAGGGAAGAAAAAAGTTGGAAGGATAGGTGTTGCACATATAGGGCTTGCATTGGAAGTTCCATAAGATGGGGCATGGTAGGCCTGGACTGAAGATTAGATCATCAATTTGTGAAGGGAGCGATGCCCTTTAAAATGCTACAGTGGGAGAGGAGGGGTATATATATATCTGGTGATGGAAGACAAATGCAATGGAGACGAAGGGACTTAAAAATTTGAAGAATTGTAATTCCCACAAGAGGAAGGGATGAAGTATATTCAAGATAGCTGTGGGAGTCTATGGAAATGTAGTGGACATTGGTTGCTATCCTATCCCTTAAGGTGGAAATGGAGAGATGCAGAAAGGGAAGAATTTGATGGATCAGGTGACGGAAAAAGCACAATGGAAATTGGCAATATTTTCTATTTGATTTCTATGCCAATGGAGTTGTTGAGGTATCAGAGAAAAGGTTTGCGAGCAGGCTTTTGTAGGAAACTCCGCCCTTGCTCCCCCTCCTCCTCGTCGCAATAGGGACAGTGTTGTCCTAGTCCTTACCTTTTGTCCCATTAGCCATCGTAAACAACACATAATCCTCTGACATTTTTGCCACCTCCAACGGGATTCCACCACCAGTCAAATATTCCAATCTCCACTCCTTTCCACCTTCCGCAGGGACCTTTTTCCCTGAAACTCCCTGCTTAACCCATCCCTGCCACCCAAATCCAACCCCTCCCCAAGTACGTTCCCCTGCAACCGCAGGAGATGCAATACCAATCCCTATACCTCCTCCCTCGACTCTGTCCAGGAACTCCGATAGTCCTTTCAGGTTAGACAAAGGTTCACTTGCACATCCTCCAACCTCATCTACTGTGTCCATTGTTCAAGGTGTGGACTCTTATACATCGGTGAGAACAAACATAGACTGGGCGATCGTTTCGCTGAACGCCTGGATCTCCCTGATCTCCCTGTTGCTAAACACTTTAATTCCCCTTCCCATTCACACACTGGCCTCTCTGTTTCTAGGCCTCGTCCATTGTCAGAGTGAGGCCAAATGCAAATTGGAGGAACAGCATCTCATATTTCGCTTGGGCAGCTTACAATCCAATGATATGAATATTGATTTCTCTAACTTCACGTAACCCCTCCATTCCCTCTCCATCCCTCCCCCACCCAAGTCGTACCAGCTTCAAAGTCGTTTTGTTGAATCTCATTGTCTGTACTCATTTTCACCTAACAAACAGCTACGAATGGCTTGTCTCCTTTATCATTGTTAGTTTTTTGCATATTTTTAATTCATTTGTGCTACATCTCTTTACATCACCGTCTATATCTCTCGTTTCCCTTTCCTCAGACTCTCAGTCTGAAGAAGGGTCTTGACCTGAAACGTCACCTATTCCTTTTCTCCAGAGATGCTGTCTGACCCGCTGAGTTACTCCAGATTTTTATGTTTATCCTCGAGATAAGAGACAATATCCCTTTGCAAATTCATTATTTTCCTTCTTCATCTATTAAGCTGTAATATTTTGCTATTTTGAACGAATGAAGAGGAAAGGAATAATAATGGCATAACTTTAAGGAAATGCTGCTCGTTTCATGTCAAAATGTGGGTTATTTTTCACATGAGTGCAATAGATCCAGGTCCTGAGTGAATGCAGAAATTTGAAACTTACAGACTGCTCTTTGCTAGCAATTCCTCAACTGCACTCCAACTTTGGAGGCCCTGCGGAGACAGCAAAAGAGCACGACCTTGCTACAATTTCCCAATACTTAATGCTGGGAAAAGTGCCTGCTGAAACTGAACCAGGCTAGACATCATGCAGGAACAGCAAGTCCTCTCATTTAGATGAAGAGGAATAGTTCCAAAAGGCAAGAGTATACATCTGTATATTTACATTTTCTCAATTATGTTGTCAGTTAATTGTTTTTCTTTGTTTTACTGTGTTTTTTGAATAATTACAATTTTTATATGTTTTCTGATTTTTACTTTTTTGTTGATTGCTCCATTGATGACAATAGTTTATGAATTGAAAGTGAGTATTCCTAAGTGTCAGGCACATGATAGTCTGCTGGGTTTAGAATTATGGCTTCTGATCAATGACCCACTTGACAGAAAATAGTTTTCCTTTTATATTCTCTCGCAAAGTCATTGGTCATTTGACAACATCCTCTTTTTAGACCACCTTTTAACTTTTTCTGTTCCAAATACAACACAGCTGACTTCACCAATCTTTCATTGTGGCAACTCACAAGTTCTGTTTCCTCCTGGAACAATTTCCCTTCATTTAAGTGAAAGGACTTGGTGTTCCTGCATGAAGGCTAGCCTGGTTCAGGTTAGCTCCTTGTACAATCAGTGTTCAGAACCTATAATTTAAAATGTATTTTAAAACAATCTAGCTTTTCCTCCTGGTTGCCCAGCATGATTGCGGTTGTAAATTCTTGATAAACCATGTCAGTACCTACTAAATGAAACACATCATCAGATATATTTTCCACATTTGTCTCAAAGTTTGCCATGAGGAATATCTATTTTCCTAAGCATCAATCATAGTTAGGCACGGTACAGGGGAGTACTTAAAATTAGCAAGGATTGATTCCCAAATGACTGTTAACTTATTCTTTTGAATATTTTTGTAATTACGTTCTGCAACATGTTGTGTTTAATGTTATGTCAAATTTGTGAAGCCTATTGTGTAAAGGTCAAAGGGGAACTAAATTCCTGAACTCTGCCTGAGAGCTCATTATGATTGATTGATTGGCATAACCTGGCAGTTCCAGAGTTGGACAGATTGTTTGACTACATGCAAAGATTTATTCCAGCTTCTGAAAATCCAGGGTAAATGTTGCCATACTTAATAATTTCACACAAGTAACACATATCATAGTTTTAATAGAAACCAAACAAAAACACACTCACCAGTGCTTCTCAGAGAATTATTGTGTTGTAAAGTCAAACAGTATGGAAATAGGCCCTTCGGTCCAGCTTGCCCATGCCGACCAAGTTGCCCCATCTACACTAGTCTCACCTGCCTGCATTTGGTTCATATCCCTCGAAACCTCTCCTATCCCAGTACCTGTTCAAATGTATTTTAAATGTTGCAAATATTTGGTATCGCAAATTAGTCTCGTTAACATGAATATTGATTAAAATAGTTTAAAACTTAAAAAATGATCATATAATGGTATAGGAGTGATATATTTAGAGATACACTTAAAGAAATGTGAAATTACCAATTCTTTAGCCTAACACCAGTTGTAGAAAATCTGTGGTGAAGAATGCAATAAAAGAAAGCTTTGGAAAACCTAGTAGGATTGAACAGTCAACATCAATTAATGAAAGGAAAATCAGATTTGACTAATCATTGTAGCTCATTTGGGATGTGACTAGTAGAATTGATGAGGAGATACCAGTGGCTGACTATTTTGGGAAAGTCCCATTCAGGAGTTTGGTTCACAAGGTTGGGGCATGTAGAATTAGGTAGAGTGTACTGGGATTCACCAACATATTTTATAGTTTAAAAGTCCTATTTATCTTGATGGTTATTTAATTCGCTAGCAGCCTGATCCCAACTTATTTCAAGTGAAGTCTATTCCAGTGGATCAGTTCTCTTCTCCAGTATTAATGCCTGCACCTCACACTTTGTAACTCAGTTCTATTGCACATTCTTTGAGCTTATCACTCATCTGCCACTTTGTATTGACCCTCTACCAATTTGCTCATTAATGGGGTAATAATTCAAAAAATAATTGCTCTTGTGGTTCTGCTTTTTCAATTCATACTCTCTTTCTTGGTTCTGCCCCTGCCATTGTTATCCATATGGATACAGATAAATGAATCCTGCTCCCTCCTACTCCAATTCGTCAGGAGAAGATGTTCCTCATGATGGCACCAAGTAGGCAACAGAGCCTTTGCCCTCTGCGTTCATGAAAAAGAGACCCAGCATCTATCCAGCTAACTGTATTATGTCTCCGTCCATCCTCGTTGGCCAGATTCTTGACTGTTACACTTATTGAGATGGTGAATCCATTGAGCTTGTTAGGTGAATTTGACCTAGATGGACCTTGGATTTTGACCTAGCAATAATGAAAAAAATGGCTGTACCTCACTGAATCATAATGGTTGGTAACATGGAAGAGAGTTTACAAATGGTAGTGCTTCTATTTCAGAAGTGCTTTTGAAGTCACTCTATTGAATGAGTCTTATAGCCATTGTCCATTGGTGATGAAAGGACTGAATATTTAGTTGGAGGATTGGGTGTCAATCCAACAGCAGCTTCATCTACAATAGTGTGTGTTGTTTGAGCACTTAACCAAAATAGGCAGAGAGATTTCCATGACATTCCTGATGTACCTATTTTTTTCTGGCAGAATATTAAGGAGTGAGATGAGCCACTTAAGGGAAAAAAAACTTAAGCACTGATCTGCTCTTGTATCTGAAGTTTTTATGGGGCTGGCCAAGTATTAGTTTTGGGTAGTGAAGACTCCGATAGGATGTTGCTAATATAAGTGGTGTTAACAATCCTAATGCCACACAGACCATGTGGTAGTTGCATTTCTTTTTTGTTGCAGGATATCTTTGCCTTCCGCAAACATCTTAATTTGGTCATTATTTGTCTTTATATATAGTCTATAATAGACTAAGTGGGACCCATTGGGTCCCAGCATCACATGGGAGGGCTGGTCCCCCAATGCAATATTCCACCTCTCCACCAATTCCAATATTGGTGGCCAGTGGGGGGGGGGGGGGGGGGGGGAGGGTTCTGGAGCGCTAGTATGGGTGTTGTGGGCTGAAGGGACTGGTTTCCAGAGGGCTAGTATGGACATTGTGGGCCGAATGGAATTCTTGGGCTGGCGGCTCATTCACTCAAGCCTGTTGTGCTGGCAGCTCACTCACTCACGGCTGGTGGGCTGGCAGTTGACTCATGGCTATTCCTTGAAATTCCATTTCACTCAGGGTGCAAAGCCACCAAATTCAAGTGCAGTTTCATTCCATTTCAAGCAGTGTGCAAGGCCACTAAAGACTGCGAGTCGTGACCTCTCCCTCCTACATCTTGCAGAGACTGACCCACGCCCACACTTCTGGGTTTTTTAGTCCCTCCAGGGGCGTGGCCTTCATGGTGAGATTGACAGGAGAGAGAATCTCAACATTTTTTAAACACCAATAACTCTTTTATTTTTTATCGTTGGGAAAAATCTTCAGCACCTGATGAGTGGAGGTGGACTCTGAGTAAGATGGCCAAAAACCACAGCCGGACGTGGTAGCGTGTTTTCCTAAAATCAATATAAAGCGCAAACAGGAAGTGGTCAAGATTAGACTTTTAATTATATAGAAGGCAAGGCAATTTTAATTAGGCAAGGCAACTTTAATTATGCAACACAGCTTTAGCATTTCCAAACCAAAGGCAACACAGCTTTAGCATTTCCAAACCAAAGGCAACACAGCTTTAGCATTTCCAAACCAAAGGCAACCCAGCTTTGGCATTTCCAAACCAAAGGCAACACAGCTTTAGCATTTCCAAACCAAAGGCAACACAGCTTTAGCATTTCCAAACCAAAGGCAACACAGCTTTAGCATTTCCAAACCAAAGGCAACACAGCTTTAGCATTTCCAAACCAAAGGCAACACAGCTTTAGCATTTCCAAACCAAAGGTAACACAGCTTCAGCATTTCCAAACTATATTTTCAAACCTCATTAAGGGCACTGACAGGTCAGTAAAACCACTCAGAGTTTAGTAGACATGTGTTCAGTGTTATTCACAGCTCAGACTGAGAGACGTGACCCTCTCGCTCCCCCATCTTGCAGAGACTGACTGAGGCACTCAACACTTCCGGGTTTTATAGCCCCTCCGGAAGGGGTGTGGCCTTCTGGAGAGAGAATCTCAACATTTTTTAAAACACTAATAACTCTTTTACTTTTCATCGACGGGGAAAATCCTCTTGTCCTGCGCAGCGGAGGGGGACTCTGAGTAAGATGGCCAAAAATCACAGCCGTAAGTGGCAGCGTTTTTTCTAAAATCAGTATACAGAACAACAGGAAGTGGTCAAGATCAGACTTTTAGTAATATAGATATAGTCTATTCCTAATCCTTGCCTTGAGTCCTCCAGGGTGAAACGGGCCTTTACTTAGCACCCTGGAAAATTGCACCAGTTGTATTTTTCTTCCTTGGTCTGGCAGTAGACTACACATGGTGAATATTTAGAAAACAGTAGATTCTATCCCTACTTTTACATCAAAGGTATCGATAACGTAACTGGCAGATGAGAATATAAGGTAGAATGGCACAGTTTCTTTCTCCCCTGACTGTTGTGACTTCATTGCCAATGTTAGCCAGGTGAATTTTTTTTGTGTAAAAGACACAGTGTTTGGTTTAAAAAAAAATGTAATTTAAAAAAAAAAAATCATGTTTCTCTGGGTATCTAAATTTTTAGTTGATTAAGTTATGACATCGGATGGAAACTGCATACCGAATCTCATTGCACTTCTGTGCAATGACAATAAAATATATTATTATTATTATAGGAGGAGGCTGATAAGATGAGCACATTTGAACTTCAAGGCAGAGGGAACTGTGGGATGAATGGAAAATATAGCGTGAGAAGGAGGCACAATTTAGTTCGGGATAATGACCAATATGGTTTACAGCTGCACAGTGGTGCAGCAGTAGCACCCGAGATCCAGGCTCGATCCTGACTATGGGTGTTGTCTATATGCAGTTTACATGTTCTCCCTGTGACCACGTGGGTTTTTGCCAGGGGCTTTGGTTACCTCCCATGCTCCAAAAACATACAGATTTACAGGTAATATTGTCGGCTGTAGAAAGGCTGTATATTTCATCCCCAATGCCCTCAGCTTGTTCATTTTGGTAGTGAAATGTGTGGCATAAATATTAATCTGAAAACACCGTCAGAAGCAAGAAGCTTGACTTTCTGTATTTTACCTCCTTCAAAGAGCATTGATGTTTCTGTGCAAGATCTAGGTGGATTGCAGATGATGCGGCCAGCTCATTGAATTAAATAGTTCTTTTATCAATGAATGTAGGTACCTGGCTCAAACAATAGAGCATATATCACACTCTGCCCTCAAAGCACTAGGGTTTATGTATATTTTTGTAATAAGTCCTGTCCAATGGAATAGGGCTTACAAACTTCAAACTCAGGTCAAAAATGTTGTTCCAGGCATACACAAAAAGAAGAAATGACACATTGACAGCTAGGCTTTGGTACTGTTTAAGTGAAATGGGGGTTGCCTGCTCCCAAATTTCTGCTCACTCCGTCTGTGTGAGTTGGATTATGTGGTTATCTCCAAGTTAATGGCATGATTTCACTTGTAGTTAGATCTAGTTAGCAGATGTACAGGATTCCTGAAGTTACATGCCTTTCATTAGAATTACTGGGAAAAAGGTTATAATTGTTCTCCTCCAAAATGCACAATGTTGCATGAGGTGGACGCACAAAAATCAAACATTGAAGGCAATGGAACAAACTATCTCGGATGCATTATGCAGCGCCACAATTGCTTGTTTATTATAGGCTAATAATCCCTTAGCCAATATCTGTATTCAGAGTCACCAAATCTTGGACCATTCATCTGTGCCACAGATTGTTGTATATAATTTTATCTTTCAGATGCAGTCTTAACTCACTATTGACTCACTTCTTGTGAATACAAGATAGAAAGAGTTGCATTATATCCTATTAGTTTGAAATGTGCATTGCAATAGTAACAATATAAGCAGAGTTGGAGTTTGTTACATAATCTGAATGCTACATTGAGGCAAAAACATTCAGTTTCTTGTTTTAAAATAACTTTTTCATAATCAGTACTTGTAGATATTCTTTATCGTGCCAAATATTTATGTGGTGACATTTTTGCAAAAGTATTTCTGCAGATATACAATAATGTGATGCGTACATGAGTTTTATCATTGGTCCAAATCTCTCAAAATAATTTACTTTGATTATATTGTTACTTGTGATGTTATTGTGATGTGATGTTATTGGTGGCACTAAGACATCATTCATTATTCCAATTATGTTTGGTAACTGACAGATAGCCTTGCAGAGGTCAATTTTTATTCCAGTGAAATTAATAAAATGTATATCCGGTGGTTAATTCATCCCGAGATTACCACAAACCAATACCTGCTTAATACCACCCTATTGTTGTCAAAATTGAAATCTGATACCTAATGCAAATCAGAAGTCATATCTTTCTTGCTAGTCATTAACTCAAGATTTAAGTTATCCTTGAAGTTGGATATTGTCACAAAATACTGTCAATCAAAATTCATAATTATACACCACGAGCAGGTTTATTTTGGAATAATGAGTAGCTTTCAAATTGAAATCAATGCTTGTTCAAAAAACAAGTGTGGCTGAATTGGATAGCCCCTCAGTTAAAGGCACACATTTTATGATGCACAATTAATAAGCATTCATTAGCCAACCTATAGATACTATATAGCTCGATACTACATGTTTATTAAAAGGAATTAAGAATGTGTTCAGTTCTACCATGGCTATTTGGTTCAGCAATAGACCCAGTTCTATAAGTGGTTAGTATAAGTTAAATCAAATCTAAGTTGCATTATGCAATCTCCAGTAGCTGTGCTTGCCTTCAATACAATGCTCCAAAGTCATATTATGTGGGTTCCTTTAAGATTTTTTTCTGACCTACCTACAGGTCTGCAATATTGTCATCATCCATTATGACAGCACCCTCTCACTTAGATAGTTTAGTTTATTATTATCATGTGTACCGAGGTACATGTGACAAGCTTTTTTTGTTGTGTGCTATCCAGTCAGCAAAAAGACAATACATTGGTACAATCAAGCCGTCTACAGTGTACAGATACAGGTTAAAGAGAATAATGTTTAGTGCAAGATAAAGTCCAATTAAAGATAGACCAAGGGTCTCCAATGAGGTAGGTGGTAGGTCAGGACCACTACCTAGATGGTGATAGGAGGGTTCTGTTGCCTGAAAATAGCTGGAAAGAATTAGCATTCACCATAGTTGGAGTTTGTGGCCAGTGACAAAGCAGAAACTCTAGAATCCTTCTAGAAATCACAATATCCTCACACCCTGACAATGTTTCAGGTTTGGACTCTCCTCCCGATGAAGAAGACTCTCAATCCAAATGCCATGCGTCCATTTCCCTCTACAAATGCTGCCTGCACCACTGAGTTCCTCTAGCAGTTCGTCTTTTGGTCATGATTCTGGCATCTATAATCTCTTGTGTCTCTGTCCTCATGTTTAGTTATTTTTCTGACATTGCCACAAGTGTCTTAAGATTGCCACAAGTGTCTTAAGATTTACATGCACCACTTACTTTTCCCATCTCTGTTCTCCCTTTGGTGCAGCTCAATATGCTTTCCTTATTTAAGAAAGCCAAGATATGCAATCAGGGCAAGTGATTTCCTAGGAGAGTATAGATAAAGATACACTGTGAGCTGCTGTCAAAGGACAATAGATCTACATTATAACCACTCATTGTACCCATGACCCTTAAAAGCTATGAGGTAGACGTTTTCTCAACAGTCTGTCTTTGGTTTGGAGTTGGCGGTATAATTCCTGATCCATTTAATCAACCCAATTATTCTAGGAATGAAGATATATATCTAGGTCTGCAACAATATTAACTTTCACCTAAGAGATGCAGAATATTTACAAAATGGATTTGTTATCATACAAGTGACATTGAAGAAATTGGTGTTAAAAACGCACATTTCCTTTTGAAACTATGAGAGAGTTTGCAAAACTGGAAAAACTTCCTTACATTGTATTCTGTTTTGTGGTTATGGTCCCACAATACAGGAAGGGTTAGGATGATTAAATTAGAGAGGGGACAGAAAATATTCACGAGGATATTGCCAGGACTGGAGGGCTTGATTTATAAGAAGAGATTGGATAGGTGGGATTGTTTACACTGAGATGAAGGACTCTCATGGTTGACCTTATGGAGATTTATAAAATTATGACGGCACAGATAGGGTAGATAGCCACATTTTTTTCCCAGAGTAGTGGATTCTAAAACTAAAGAATATAGGTTTAAGATGAAAGGGGAAAGATTTAACATAGAAACATAGAAACATAGAAAATAGGTGCAGGAGGAGGCCATTCGGCTCTTCGAGCCATTCAATATGATCATGGCTGATCGTCCGTTATCAATAACCCGTGCCTGCCTTCTCCCCATATCCCTTGACTCCACTAGCCCCTAGAGCTCTATCCAACTCTTAAAGGGTTAAAGGGTTTAAAGGATTTAAAGGGTTCTGAGAGGCATGTTTTTCACGGTATACGGAACAAACTACCAGAGGAGGTAGCAGAGGGGATACAATGATAATGTTTCAAAAATATTTGGACAGGTACATGGATAGGAAAGTGTTATAGGGATATGCCCAAACACAGGCAAATTAAATTAGCTAAGATCGACTTCTCAATGTGCTGCTTAATGTAGTGAATCAATGAATTGATTTCACATCATGGTCAGTGAATATTTCTGCCTTTCTTCAATTTGTACACAATGTAATCAGCCCATTTGTTATTTGTAATGATAACTTAAGGAGAGTTCTTATTTATTATTCTGCATGCAAAATTCAACTAATTTTCATCATATAGTAGCACATCAATTAAATGCAGCTCCCAATAAATGTAACTTTATTCAGGATATTTGTTACATATATTGTGCACTGGTAATATATTTTAGATATTTTCCTTTTTTATTGAGCAAAATAAATTTGCATTATGCTTTCCTCAATGCAAATTGAGCAATTTCATTCAAAGAAAAAAATTGAATGCTTTTCCTCTGAGACTAAATTATATGTCTTGGATGTAATCCTTAGAAATAAAAAGGATGATTGTGAGATAAGGAAGGAAGGGTAAGGTTACCAAGCAGGAAATTTGGGAATTCCACTGTGGGTTATATTTTCATAAATTTGACTGCATGTGCCAAAAGGACCACTGAGGTCAGGTTCTCAGAGAATTCTGTCTTCTTGTGAAGAGCCAGCTAATGATCCATGGTTATCCCAACCTCTCACAACTAGTTTAAATCACAAAATAAACAACAATATGATCTCAATTACTGAATAAAGTGAGTAAATTTAATGATAACATAATAGTGATTTTTAACAAATTGTTTTCTTGCACGAGGCTTAATTTTTTTTTTGGCTTTCTCTGTAATTAGATCTGGAGAAATATTCTGGAAAAAACTGAGTGCATCATAATCAGCTTTTAAAAAAAATAAAAAACACAAGATTTGAACATAAATTCATATGTTACATGCAATCTGTTGTGATGTTTATAACTGACATCCATGTAGGTCATAAGAATATCCATATGGTTTCAAACTTCCAAACCATATGGATATTCAATTTCTTTGCAGTTTCTGTACTATTCTTCCCTTACATTACCTAACGTTGAATATAAAAAGTGTGACTTAGAAAGCAAGGGCCTGGATCGATCGCTGACAAGCAAGCTGCCTTATTCAAATTAGAAACCTGCTGTTAATTTGACCATGCCTGTAAATGTGATTTTCAGCTGATCAGGAAGGATATTTTCATAGGAAGGGAGGAAACCTGTGTGTAATATCAAAACAAAACAACATCATAACAAATAGAAAGAGTTTCTATGAATATATAAATAGAAAGAAAGTAGCTAAGGTAGATCTCTAGAGAACAAGACTGATAAATTAATAGCAGGAAACAAACAAATGGCAGATATGTTAAATCAATTTTTTTAATTTAATTTTCACAATGTGGCATACTGCAACTATTTCCAACATAACAAATAACAGGGAGGAACATGTAAAAATCCCAATCGTTGGGAACAAAATAAAAGAGAAACTCAAGGTCTAAAGTTGGACAAATCGCCAGGTCTTGTTTACTGCACCTAAGGGTACTAATGGGATAGCTGCAGAAGTAATGGACCCATGAGTTGGAAATTTGCATAATTCACTAAATTCTAGGAGCGTACCAGAAGATTGGAAAAATAGGCCGTGTGATTCCCTTGTTCAAAAAAGGAAGAAAGACAGTCGGCAGGGAGATAGAGGCCAGTTGTTTAACATCTATTGTTGGCAAGATGGTATAGTCTTTAATCAAAAATGAAATAACTAATCATCTACAAAAGCAGAATATGATCAAATCTAATGAACATGGTGTTATGAAAGTCAAATTATGTTTGACAAAATGTACTCAAATTCTTTGAGGATGTAACAGGGAAAGTTGATAAAGGGGAACCTGCAAATATGGTGTATTTATTTTCCAAATGCCATTTGACATGATGTCACAAGATGAATATGCAAAAAATAAGAGTCCCAGGTATTGGACAAAGTGTGTTAGCATAGTTGAAAAACTGGCAGCCATATGAAAAACAAAGAGTTGGAATAAATGGATCCTTTTCATGCTGGAAGAATGTATCCCAGAGAATAGTTCTTGGCCTTCAATTGTTTTATTATTGTTGCTATATGAAGGATATTAAGTTGGAAAGAGTACAGAGAAGGTTTGAAAAGATGTTGCCAGGACTGAGGGCCTGAGCTATAGGGAGAGATTGGGCAGGTTCAGATATTATTAATTCGAGTGCAGGAAGCTGAGATGATCTTCTGGCTGTGTATAAGATCGGGTGGAGAATAGATAGGGCACAAAGTTTTTTTACTCAGAGTAAAGAAATCAAGAAATCAGAAAATATTGGTTTAAGGAGGGGGGAAATCTAATAAGGACCGGAGTGACAATCTTTTCAGACAGAGGGTGATGGGTATATGGAACAAGCTGCCAGAGGAAATAGTTGAGGCAGGTACTATAACAACACTTAAAAGACATTTGGACAGGTACATGCAAAAAAAGGTTTAGAGGGCCAAATCTGGGCAGGTGGGAGTAACAGAGATGTGGCATCTTGGTCAGCAAGGGCAAGTTGGGCTAAAGGCCCTATTTCCATGTTGCATGGCTCTCTGACTGTATGACTTGATTTACATAAGAATTGTGAGGAACAAACAAAATGTAAGGATTCTAAGTTTGCGGATAATACACAAATAGGTGGAAGGGCATGTGATGAGGAGATTGTGAATCTGTAATGAGATATAGACAGATTGAGCGATTGGGCAAAAACCTGATAAATAGAGTTTGTGGAGAAGTGTGATGTAATGCACGTCAGTAAGAAGAATCAAAAGGGGGATTCATATCTAAGTGGAGAGATACTAAAGATCTCAAGTTTAGAATCAAGTTTAGAGCAATCAAGGTATTCCAGTGCATTAATCAAAAACCTTCTTCACCACTCTGTCCACTTGTGACATAACTTTCTGGAAGTATTTACTTGCACTCCTAGGTCTGTCTGTTCTACTATACTCCCCAGGTCCCTACCATTCTCAATGAAAGAACAAAATCAAAACCAATACTTAATGAACTATTGAGAGTGCTTGAAATCCAGAGAAGCAGTTCTTTGACTGAGAATTAAAGACTCAAGAAACTGCAGATGCTGGAATCTTGAGCAAAAAGCAAACTGCTGGAGGAACTCAGGCAGCAGATGTGGAGGGAAATGGACAGGCAACTTTTCAGGTCGAGATCTGCTTTAGGTTTGGAATAGAATGGTCATAGGCTGTAGAACGATCTTAGATAGCTTCTAATCCAACCTTGAAGAATGGTCCCGACTGAAACATCATCTGTCAACTTCCCTCCCCAGATTCTGCCTGACCTGTTGATTTCCTCTAGGAGTTACTTTTTGGATCTTGTTATCCTACTCTGGTCAAAATAAAAGTTCCAATGGTGTTATTTGAAAAGCAGGAGCATATATACAGTGACTATGTCGATATTTAACCCACAACCAAGAAAACAAAAGTGGATTAACTGGTCTTGTTTGCTGGACTTAGTTGCGTGTCGGCTTGGATGTTGTATTTGCTTGTACGGTTATTAAAAGCTTTTGGTCCTCCAAAGAACTATGTAGTACTGTACTATTTAAATGCAATTTATTACTTATTCTATCTTCAATTCCAGGAAAATTCACATCAATCTAATCTCCTTTGGGATGGAAATCATTTAAATCTGAAAACCTGTGAATAGAAAGGCATCTTTGTTACACTGAATGTTACTGTGGTGTTCACAAATATAAAGTGGATAACTAGTGACCAATGGGTTATATCCTTATCTCAAATAATCTCTCTCATGGAGAATTGTAGGTCATTGTCCAGGCAGTCATTAAAGATTAAATTTCACATTCAAAGCATAACCATAACCTCTCTTATTAAATGTGTGTTACTGACTCTTAAACTATTAACAAAGTAATATTTACAGTACATGATGCATCATACTGATGAACATTCGTAATTAATTCTGCAGCTTGGGAATGATATATATTGCAACATTTAACATATCTGTTGGACATTCCTCTGAATATGTTTTGGACATTCGTCTGAATATAGTCGAGAAAATGACTAACAATGTTAATAAAAAGAAAAAAGCACATACACATTAGATGCACAGAGTCTCATAGGTGAATCGAGGACCAGAGGAGATAGGTTTAAGGTGAAGGGGAAAAGATTTAATAGGAATCCGAGGGGTAACGTTTTCACACAAAGGGTGGTGGGTGTATGGAACAACCTGCCAGAGGAGGTAGTTGAGGCAAGGTCTATCCCAACATTTAAGAAACAGTTTAACAGGTGCATGGATAGGACAGGTTTGGAGGGATATGGACCAAATGCGGGCAGGTGTGATTAGAGTAGTTGGGACATGTTGGTCGGTATGGGCAAGTTGGGCCGAAGGGTCTATTTCCACACTGTATTAGTCTATGACTCTATGACACATTAAACATTGGTGTTCTTATGTTGTGAGAGATATTTATTAATCTTATATCTTAGCCCTTGAGATCCAGAGGCACTTGTGTGAGGATAATTCTTGCATGGATTGTTGTACTCAGTGAATGGATATCACAAATTACATATCATTGCATACTCACCATAGGTCACCCAGTATCTTACCATATTCCCATGGCTGGTTTGGTTAAAGTTGGTGAGTAATGTCTTTCCAAGATCTTGAATTAGGGTCATAGTCACTGAATGGTCAAGGATAAATGGTTAAACTACTTTATGGGAGAAAGTCATTGTCTATTATCATGGATTGTTTTATGTTCTGTGGAGTTGTGAATGGAATTGAACACCATGTGAACATCTGTGATTTATGTTCTAAGGAGTAATTGTTGTTGCATTGATGGAGCAAAAGAAGATAGTTCAGCTAAAGTGACTGCCCTGAAGAATTTCTACAACAATGTTCTGATGTTGGTTGATTGCCTAAGAAGAACTCCTGTTAGACCATTGTACAAAGACACTGTACACATTGTTAGACCATTGTAGCTAATGTAACCCCACTTTTTAAAAAAGGAGGGAGAGAGAAAGGGGGGAATTACATGCCAGTTAGTCTAACATCGGTAGTGGGGAAACTGCTAGAGTCAGTTATTAAAGATGGGATAGCAGCACATTTGGAAAGTGGTGAAATTATTGGACAAATTCATCATGGATTTACAAAAGGTAAATCATGTCTGACGAATCTTATAGAATTTTTCGAGGATGTAACTAGTAGAGTGGATAAGGGAGAACCAGTGGATGTGTTATATCTGGACTTTCAGAAGGCTTTCGACAAGGTCCCACATAAGAGATTAGTATATAAACTTAAAGCACACGGTATTGGTGGTTCAATATTGATGTGGATAGAGAACTGGCTGGCAGACAGGAAGCAAAGGGTAGGAGTAAACGGGTCATTTTCAGAATGGCAGGCAGTGAGTAGTGGGGTACCGCAAGGCTCAGAGCTGGGACCCCAGCTATATACAATATACATTAATGATTTGGACGAGGGAATTGAATTCAACATCTCCAAATTTGCAGATGACACCAAGCTGGGAGGTATAGTTAGGTGTGAGGAGGATGCTAGGAGGCTGCAGGGTGATTTGGATAGGCTGAGTGAATGGGCAGATGCATGGCAGATGCAGTATAATGTGGATAAATGTGAGGTTGTCCACTTTGGTGACAAAAACATGAGGGTAGACTATTATCTGAATGGTGGCCGATTAGGAAAAGGGGAGATGCAATGAGACCTGGGTGTCATGGTACACCAGTCATTGAAAGTAGGCATGCAGGTGCAGCAGGCAGTGAAGAAAGCAAATGGTATGTTAGCATTCATAGCAAAAGGATTTGAGTATAGGAGCAGGGAGGTTCTACTGCAGTTGTACAGGGTTTTGGTAAGACCACACTTGGAGTATTGCGTACAGTTTGCGTACAAATCTGAGGAAAGACATTCTTGCCGTAGAGGGGGTTCAGAGAAGGTTCATCAGACTGATTCCTGGGATGTCGGGACTTTCATATGAAGAAGGACTGGATAGTCTTGGCTTGTTCTCACTGGAATTTAGAAGATTGAGGGGGGATCTTATAGAAACTTACAAAATTCTTAAGGGGTTGGACAAGCTAGATGCTGGAAGATTGTTCCCGATGTTGTGGGGGTCCAGAAGAAGGGGTCACAGTCTAAGGATAAGGGGAATTCCTTTAGGACCGAGATGAGGAAAACATTCTTTACACAGAGAGTGGTGAGTCTCTGGAATTCTCTGCCACAGAAGGTTCATTGGCTATATTCAAGAGAGAGCTGGATGTGGCTCTTGTGGCTAAAGGGATCAGGGGGTACGGAGAGAAGGCAGGTACAGGATACTGAGTTGGATGATCAGCCATGATCATATTGAATGGCGGTGCAGGCTCGAAGGGCCGAATGGCCTACTCCTGCACCTATTTTTCTATGTTTCTATGTTTCTAAAGTATGTCTGCTGCTCATGGAGGATTTTCTTCTGGATGCACATGAATTGCAGTTTATCAGAGTTCCAAAATAATACAGTTGGTCAGATGCCGCTCTGCTATTAAAGACAGGCACTTTCAAATTGCTTCTGGCTCTTTGGTCTGTTATAAAGCATAGAGTCAAGCGATCCCTGTGAAACCCAAATTGAGCATTGGCAAACAAATAATTATCACTTGGAAAAATACTTTTTCAATAATTTTATTGACATCAGTAGATTTGACTGGATGTAATTAGCTGAATGTAATTTTTTATTTTAGGGACAAAACACCTAGAAAATTCTCCACATTGCTAGATTGATGTTTTAACTGTATTTGAATCCATTGGCTGGGTGTCACAGTTTTGTGTGAACTGCAGCTGGGATGTTGTCTGATTTCCCAACCTTTGCTGTATCCAGTGTCATCAGATGTTTTTTGATTTCATATGGACTGAATCAAATTGTCTGAGGCCTGGCTCATGTGATGTTGGCAATCTTAGCAGAAAACTGAGATGGATCATCTAATTGGGCCATCGGACTGAAGACTTAAATTCCTTCACCTATTAGCTTATGTCTCCACCAAAATTTATGACCAGATGTGGCAGAACTGCATAACTTTGATCTGATTTATTGGTTGTAGAATTGCTTTGCCCTATGCATGCTGCTTTTGCTGTTTAACAATGCATATGGTTTTGTGTTGTTAACTGCACCAGAATGACACCTCATTTTAAGTATGGTTAATGCTGCTCCCAGCATTTCATTTGCATTGAAGCAGATGTTGGTTTCCTGCTTTGGAAGGTAATGGGAGTGTAAGGGATACACATGGCGACAAGGTTGAAGGTTACATTGGGACACAATTCTACTGTTTCAGTGGTCCGCAAATCCTCACGGAAGCCCAGTTTTAAGCTGCCAACTATATTCTATCTCAGGGTACACAAAAGGCTGGAGAAACTCAGCGGGTGCATCAGCATCTAAGTAGCGAAGGAGATAGGCGACGTTTCAGGTCGAGACCCTTCTTCAGACTGGTCAGGGATCTGGGAAACGAGAGATATAGACGGTGATGTGGAGAGATAAAGAACAATGAATGATCTTTCATTTAACACTATATTCTATCTCATTCAGCACATTGGTAAACATCACATACAACATGATGGGGGATATCGTCAGTGTACAGATGGGGCTTTATTCTGTAAAGACTATGCAGTGGTCATGGACAGATAATTCTGTCATGGGTAGATTGCTGAGGGTGAGCAATCTGTCACATTGGTTTGCTCACCACCTGACAGGAACAGACTCGGTCCGCATGTAATGCCCTTCAGGACTCAGCTTGTTAAATCAGTAGTAATATTACTCAGCCACTCTTGATGATTGAAATTGTAATCCCGTACCGTAGAATATATTTGTCTAAAATGGAGTACTGACTCATCAGCTGTTGGTTAATCAGCAGATTTCCTTGCCCATGTGTGACCAAAAGACTTGAGACATCACAGATCCTGGAGTGTACTCCCTCCTACCCCGCCACTCCATTTTGCGGAAGCACTACTGCGGTGCTACTGTTGGTGGGTTGTTCTGCCAATGGACAGGATATACTCGAGGATTGTGATGGTGAAGCCTGGTACATTGACCACAAGCTGATTCTGTAAATATGATTACCGTAAAAATTAAATACCTGTAGACATTGGAAATCTAAAATAAAAAAAACACAGAAATTCTGCAAATACCCAGAAGGTCAGACCACACCTATGAGAAGAGAAATATAGTTCATGTTTTGGATGGAGGATCCTTCATGAGCAATTGGAAGGAGAATAAAGAAAAGGGTGGGAGATGTCACTGACTGGATAAAACTGGGGTAACTATGGGTAAAAACAGGGAAGCAAGGTTATCTGGTCAGCAAGAGTAGTTTACTTTAGTTTAGATATATAGCATGGAAACAGACCCTTTGGCCCATCGTGTCCATGCTGACCATTGATCACCCGTTCACATTATTTCTATGTTATCCCACTTTCTCATCCACTCCCTACACAGTAGTGTCAATTTACCGAGGAAAATTAACCTACAAACCCACACGTCTGGGTTGTGTGAGGAAACCAGATCACCCAGAGGAAACCCATGGTCTCACAGGGACAATGTGCAAACTCCACACAGACAGCACCCAAGATCAGGGTCGAAACCAGGCCTCTGGCACTGTGACGACGTTTTTCTTGCCGTCTTTGTTGTTTCCATTGTTGTTATTATTTATCTGTTACGTTGGAGCTCCGCTCGGGCAGTGTGCTTGAAATTTTGTTGAATGTATTTACAATGACAATAAAGTGTATCATATTCTTATTAAAGTGAAGCCGCAGCTCTACCAGCTGCTCCACTGTGCCGCCCATTAGTAATTGGAGAATAATAACATAAACAAAGTTAACAGAATGTAGTTGTTACGAAATGCAGAGCAGGAAGCCTCACCTGACATTTCTGCTGCAGAAAAAATGAAACTGGTAGAGTTTGTTTTTTGCTCCAGGTTCTGGCAACTGCAGTTTCTTGTATTCCAAACATTCCTCCTCTGCATTTGGAACTCCTATAAACTTTAATAAAGATACTAAAGAATAAGACAATTCAGTGGATAGATTTGATTGCATTATTATGAAATATTCCTTTTATAATTTGTTTAACCTTATTTTAGATATTATTGCCTAGAAATTAGATTGCATCGCACCATGTTTTGTGCAGCAAAAAATCAAATTTAATCAAAAGATCAAATGCATCTCAAAATTGATAGCTTCACATGAATTGCATTATCTGTCACTTTTGATCTGGGCCCTCTGTGCTTCTGATGTGCTAATGGATGAAGGAACACTGATGTGCTTCATCGCATCCATTGACATGTGGTATCAAGTTACAATTTTTTTAACTTGGGGAGAATCTGATCTGCTGAAGAGATCAGATGCTGATCCACCATAGGACCAACGTTGGGAGGTTTGTTTTGAGATGGGTGCATATCTGGTTCTCTTTTGGGTCTTCGCTCCTCAATCTTGAGTCACTTCCACGTAACCCCAATTGTGCCAGCCTCTGTCAAGCACCTCATACTAGACACAATATTCACCCAGACATTTACAGCAATTCATCCCACCCTGCCCCCAGACCCTGCACATATCTGCGCAAGCTCCCTGTACACCACCCAACAAACTCACACCGTGACAAATAACTTTACTGTCCAGTTACTGATCATAATTTCCTTAGGACAAAGTTGTCCAGGCTTGGTGCCAGGCTGTACATCTACACTCAGATCAATATCAACTACCGAGTTGGAGTAATTTGCTCTGAATACATTGGTCTTTTGTGAGCATGCTTCCCTGTACATTCAAGGAGGATTGCATCTGTGGACACTAGTTCTTGTTTTTGTGGATTACCACACATATCTTTCCTCCCTCCAATGCTCTGCAGCTTCACCTCTCACAGTAGGACCACTGCAGAAACACCCATGGCAAATAAATGGAGAAACGGCAGTGCACCTCACTCAATCATCAACTGCCTGTGGCAGACTACAGAAGATGAATAGTGTTAAGTAGATGAATACCTCTATAAATAGTGCAACTGCAGTGAACTCAGTGCATTAAAAGCCTGGTTTCTGAGTGGCATTGATTTTTTTTTAATTAGAAAAACTTGAGACTTTTCAGCTGCTAATTACTGACTGTAGTTTAATAGATGATGCCACTCAGTGCACAGCCAACACAACTAGCAATTGATACTAAGTCATAAAGAACTGCAGATGCTGGTTTAAATCGAAGGTATACACAAAATGCTGGAGTAACTCAGCGGGACAATCAGCATCTCTGGAAAGAAGAAATGGGTGACGTTTAAGGTTGAGATCCTTCTTCAGACTGAGAACTGTCTCGACCCGAAACGTCACCCATTCCTTCTTTCCAGAGATGCTACCTGTCTCGCTGTGTTACTCGAGCATTTTGTGTCTACTAGCAATTGATACTGCTGTGCATAAACATCTGGTCACATTTTGCAAATTTCCTGTTTCTGTGTCTTGGAGGTTTACTCACAAAAACTTTCATATCTATGAGTTTACCTTAGTAATATGCACCTGTTTTCTAAGCAAAGATTTTTAGTAAAATAGAACGCTACAGTACATTTAAAGCCAAATGTAGATGATACTTCTTGAAAATTAAGCATTTATTCTAAATTTGATACTTAAAGCAGAGAGCAAGCACATCAGGGACCCGCATCACAGCACCTCAATAAACACAATATAAAATCAACTTAAGTCTCAGTTTTCAAATTATAAATCCAATCAAAATAATGGGCCTGTCCCACTTAGGCGATTTTTTCGGCGACTGCTGGCAACTGCCATTGTCGGAGCAGGTCGCCGAAAAAAACGGCGACTGGACCCCCCTACGACAATGTCTACAACCTACCGCCTAGTCGATGTCAAGCTACGGCAAGTTACCGCCAACCGGCGACCCATTAGGACATCCAACTACGATCACATCTACGACAACCTATGTCCTTCCGCGACAAGCTATGACAAGGTAAGACGATTCAGTCTGCAGGTACCTGTCGCTGGTTGATGTATGTTGACATAGGTAGTTGCCAATGGAATTCACCAAAGTCAGGCAACTAACGTCACCTGGTGACAACCTACAACATCCTGGTGACAACCTGCGACAGCACCTACGTCAGGAGAAGACAAGCTACAATCATTGGCGTCGAGCCCACTGTCTCCGACTGTCGCCTAAAAGCTTTGAACACATCAAAATCCAGCGGCGACCAGAAAAACGCTACGACTCTTTGGGCGACTTGAGGAGACGACCATACAGGCGTCACCCCGCGACCATGTGGCGACAGCCTAGTCTCCTGTAGTCGCCTAAAAAACTGCCTAAGTGGGACAGAGGCATAATATGTTTTAAGTGTTGACAATTGCCTTTCATTTGTTTGTTGAAATTCATTTGACTTTTGCTTAGCTTGCTGGGATATCAAATTTCTGATGAGCAAGCAGGTATGCTGTTCATGATCTCCAATCATGTTTTGTTATGTCATCCTATGGATTATCTTGCCTGGGAAAGAAATGACAGGGATAATTACTATAGGCAACTTCTAATATTCTTAGAATAAAGGTCATATCAATGGTGTAGCTAAAAGTAGTTTAGTATTATCAGAGCAGAAGACCTCTTTGTGTCCTCCTTCTCATCATTTCCTCGCTGAAGATTATACGTCGAGAGAGAAGATAAAAGGAATTGTTATTCTTTGTTTAAAAAAAAGGCTTAAATTAGGGAAACTTCTCAAATAAAATCTGCCCTCAGGGAGAGGGGAGAAGAGGGAATGACTGGGGCATAAATGGTCCTTGATTAAGATGGCTGCTTTGCCAAGGTTGTGCAACGTGGAGATGGAGTCGATGGAGAGGAGGCTGATTTGTACGATGGACTGGACTGCAACCACAACATTCTGTTATTCCTTGTGTTCTTGGGCAGAGGTATTGCCAAACCAAACCGTGATGTATTCCGGGTGCTTCTGCAGTACATCTGTACATGTTGGTAAGAGTTGTTATAGACATGTTGAACTCATTAGTCTTCGTGGAAGTAGAGACATCGATGTGGTTTCGTGGCCATAGCTTCAATGTGGTGGTCTAAGATGGATTGTTGGTGATATTTATGACTAGGAACTTGAAGCTCTCTACCATCTCAACTTCAGCACCATTGATGCTGACTGGCACATTGGCTTTTCTTGAGGACAGATTAATGGGCCTATATGAGGAGAGGAATGGACCTATATTCACTGGAATTTGGAAGATTGAGAGATTATGTCAGTGAGACAGCACAGTTTTAGAGTGCATAGTGTGTGTTTATAGATCTGCTTCCTGTATCTGAATAGGTTACAACTCAGCATTACAATCTTGAAATCGGGCGCCTGCCATGTATGACAAAGAAAAATAAGCTTTTCTTCATTTAGAGAGTGGTGAATGTTGAAATGTTCTTTTATGGATAACCATGGATCCTTAGTGAACATTTATATTCAAGATTGGAATCAACAGATTTTTACTAAAGGTGTCAGAGGATATGGGAAAAAGGCTGAAAAAGTTCATGATTTTATTAAATGGCAGATTGAAAAAAGGTTATTAAGGCTTACTCCATTTTATTGTTTTGTTCTTATCATGACTTTGTAATGTTTACTTAACTTAACTCCGAATTACTCTAAACTGTTCACATAGATTCAAAATTTAAACCACTTCCCATCAATTAAAACTGCAGATTAGAATATCACTGATGTATCCTATGAAACGTTCAGCCAATACTTTGGATGACTAACAATAGTTAACTCAAAAGTGAAAAAGTTATCTAATAGTCAGGAACTGTGATCCCATTGCATATTTGTTAAGATTTTGTACTTATGAAACAGTTTCTACAAGCTATCTTACACAAGAATGCAATGTTCTGAACAAACATCATCAATGGCATTCTGCCAGTTGGATTAATTTACAATAGGGAATTGAAAAGTTAACAGTTTGTGTTAAACTTCATCATAAGTGACTCTCACAGGGGATCTCAGAGTTCATAGGCAAAGGGTTTACAAAAGTCCAGGAGAAAAGACGACAAAGACTAGTCAAGTCAGGAAATGCTGAAGTAATTAAATCAATGTGACAAATTGGATCAAAATAATAGGCGATTTATAAATTCTAAAGAGACAACTAAATCTTCGGACGTCAACAACTCGAGCTTTTGTATTTCTTCTGGTAAGATGGAATGATTTGTATTTACTTATACATGGTAACTCTTGATAGCTGTAAATGTGTTTCAAAACTTGGAATGTTTGAAGAATTCTTGCTATGTATAACAACGAGACTCTAATTGATCAGAATCTGATGTTCCATTACAATCCATCAGCAAAGAAACAAAATGGTTAAGATTTTTTTTAATAGGAACCAGTGGCATTATATTGTCCTACTGCTATGTTAAAATACTTAGAATGAGTCTGTTTAAATGAACAAAAAGCAATGAGTATTTGCAGATTTCCTCTGTAGGCATAAGCCTTATTCACAGAGGAAAAAAAATGTTATTTTGTATTTGTCGCAAGTCTTCAATCTGAACCACATTATGTGATTGTTCAAACAATCAATCATTGCTTATTCTACTTGAAGTGGAGTGCAGAACCTTTTGAACCAAATAAATTGATACAACAAAGGATTTATGTCAGAATGGTACTAATGGCTTTAAAGGAATCTCCTGGAATTTAATTGACCACAATAGAATTCACCATGTGTGTCAACAAGCGCTATAAGAACAAACAGTAAATGGGAAGCTATTAGGTTGGTATAACTGTATAGCTGTGTTGTTCTGCTTTCCGAACAGCAACTCCAGCCATAGCTTGTTGCTTGGAAACAAAAGGCATTTGTAAGATAGTCTTCTTCTTCTTCTTCTTCTTCTTCTTCTTCTTCTTCTTCTTCTTCTTCCTCTTCTTCCTCTTCTTCCTCTTCTTCCTCTTCTTCCTCTTCTTCTTCCTCTTCTTCTCTCTCTTCTTCCTCTTCTTCTTCCTCTTCTTCTTCCTCTTCTTCTTCCTCTTCTTCTTCCTCTTCTTCTTCCTCTTCTTCTTCCTCTTCTTCTTCCTCTTCTTCTTCCTCTTCTTCTTCTTCTTCCATATGGCGTGCACAGCCTAAAGTTGTCGGACAACTTGTTCTGTTTGGTCTTATTTGATTGTGCACGCCAAGTTGATTGCATTCGTTGAAACAGGGCGGGCCATGTGAAGGTTGCAAACTCCCACTAAGTTGTAAGATAGTCTACAATCTTTTGACATCGGCATCACATTAGAAAGAGATGGTTTTGTGCAGATCATATTCAAAACCTCGCACAAAAGGAATGAATCAAACATTGTTATTTATTGAGATTATGGTTATGGCTAATATAGATTAATTTGATTAAAGGTTGCTGTATTTTGAATATTGCCAGACAAAGCATGAAGGGGAATGTAGAAAATAAATGGACAGCAAAAACATGCAATGAAAGATATGAAAGTGCTGAAAAATGTTTAAATGAAAATAATTAAAGGTGTTCGATCTGAATATGTAGCATTCAGTAAATGAATTAATGGCACAAATGGAAGTAAGTTGGTATGATATCGTTATCATTATGGAAAGATGGCTACGGGTCAACCAAAACTGGGAAATACATTTTCCAGGGTATTTAACATTTAGGAAAGACAGGAGAATGGGCAAATGGGTTGATGTATTTCCATTAATGATAGCGAAGGATAGTGCAATTGTGCAAAGTGATGTTGGTGAGATAGATTATGATGTAGAACAAGAATCAATTTGGGTTCAGAAATGGCGAAGGGCAGACTACATTGCTAGGAGTTATTTATAGGCCGTGAAATAGTAGTTGCAATATTGAGAGAGTCATTGGTCAGGAAATCAGAGGTAAGTGACATGGATAGAGAACTGGTTGGCAGACAGGAAGCAAAGAGTAGGAATTAACGGGTCATTTTCAGAATGGCAGGCAGTGACTAGTGGGGTGCCGCAAGGATCAGTGCGGGGACCCCAGTTATTTACAATATTATTAACGATTTAGACGAAGGAATTAAATGTAACATCTTCAAGTTTGCGGATGACACAAAGTTGGGTGCAGTGCGAGCTGGGAGGAGAATGCTGTGAGGCTGCAGGGTGATTTGGATAGTTTAGGTGAGTGGGCAGATGCATAGCAGATGCAGTATAATGTGGGTAAATGTGAGGTTATCCGCTTTGGTGGCAAGAACAAGAAGGCAGATTGTTATGTGAATGGTGTCAGATTAGGAAAAGGGGAGGCGCAGCGAGACCTAGGTGTCCTTGTACATCAGTCACTGAAAGTAAACATGCAGGTACACCAGCAGTGAAGAAAGCAAATAGCATGTTGGCCTTCATGGCAAGAGGATTTGAGTATGGGATGAAGGAGGTCCTAAGGGCCCTGGTGGGACCACACGTGGAGTATTGTGTGCAATTTGGGTCTCTTAATTTGAGGAAGGACACTATTTCTATTGAGGGAGTGCAGCGTAGGTTCACCAGGTTAATTCCCGCTATGGCGGGACTGACATCTGATGAAAGAATGGGTCGACTGGGCTTGTATTCACTGGAATTTAGAAGGATAAGAGGCAATCTTATAGAAACATATAAAATTATTAAGGGATTGGACAGGCTAGATGCAGGAAAAGTGTTCTCGATGTTGGGGGAGTCCAGAACCAGGGCTCACAGTTTAAGAATAAGGGGTCGGCCATTTAAGACTGAGATGAGGAAAATTATTTTCACCCAGAGAGTTGTGAATCTGTGGAATTCTCTGCCACAGAAGGCAGTGGAGGCCAATTCACTGTATATATTCAAGAGAGAGTTAGATATACTGTAGCTCTTAGGGCTAATGGAATCAAGGGATATGGGGCAAAAAACAGGAATGGGGTACTAGATGATCAGCCATGATCTTATTGAATGGCAGTGCTGGCTCGAAGGGCTGAATGGCATACTCCTGAACCTACTTTCTATATTTCTATGCTTCTAAGTGTAATAGTAATTGTGATCAAGTGTATTCTAGATGTCAATTGGACAAATCAAATTTACCATAATAATGTCGAAGATTAATTGATGGAATGTATATGAATGCTTTTCAAGATCAATATTTTGTAATAAGGTGGACGAGTTGAACGTGCAGATAGATATTAATGATTATGATATTAATGATTATGATATAGTTGGGATCACGGAGACATGGCTCCAGGGTGACGTAGGCTGGGAGCTGAACATCCAGGGATATTCAATATTCAGGAGGGATAGAGAGAAAGGAAAAGGAGGTGGGGTAGCGTTGCTGGTTAGAGAGGAGATTAAAGCAATGGAAAGGAAGGACATTAGCTTGGAGGATGTGGAATCGGTATGGGTAGAGCTACAAAACACTAAGGGGCAGAAAACGCTGGTGGGTGTTGTGTACAGGCCACCTAACAGTAGCAGAGAAGTTGGGGATGGTATCAAACAGGAAATTAGAAATGCGTGCGACAAAGGCAAAACAGTTATAATGGGTGACTTCAATCTACATATAGATTGGGTTAATCAAATTGGCAGGGGTGCTGAGGAAGAGGATTTTTTGGAATGTATGCAGGGATAGTTATCTAAATCAACATGTAGAGGAACCAACAAGAGAGCAGGCTATTTTAGACTGGGTTTTGAGTAATGAGGAAGGGGTAATTAGCCGTCTTGTTGTACGTGCCCCCTTGGGCAAGAGTGACCATAATATGGTTGAGTTCTTCATTAGGATGGAGAGTGACATTGTTAATTCAGAAACAATGGTTCTGAACTTAAAGAAAGGTAACTTTGAGGGTATGAGACGTGAATTGGCCAAGATTGACTGGCAATTAATTCTAAAAGGGTTGACGGTGGATATACAATGGAAGACATTTAAAGACTGCATGGATGAACTACAAAAATTGTTCATCCCAGTTTGGCAAAAGAATAAATCGGGGAAGGTAGTGCATCCGTGGATAACAAGGGAAATCAGGGATAGTATTAAAGCAAAGGATGATGCGTACAAAGTAGCCAGAAAAAGCAGCATACCAGAGGACTGGGAGAAATTCAGAGACCAGCAGAGGAGGACAAAGGGCTTAATTAGGAAAGGAAAAATAGATTATGAAAGAAAACTGGCAGGGAACATAAAAACTGACTGCAAAAGTTTTTATAGATATGTGAAGAGAAAGAGGTTAGTTAAAACAAATGTAGGTCCCTTGCAGTCAGAAACGGGTGAGTTGATCATGGGGAACAAGGATATGGCGGACCAATTGAATAACTACTTTGGTTCCGTCTTCACTAAGGAAGACATAAATAATCTGCCTGAAATAGCAGGGGACTGTGGGTCAAAGGAGGAATTGAGTGAAATCCAGGTCAGTCGGGAAGTGGTGTTGGGTAAATTGAATAGATTAAAGGCCGATAAATCCCCAGGGCCAGATAGGCTGCATCCCAGAGTACTTAAGGAAGTAGCTCAGGAAATAGTGGATGCATTAGTGATAATCTTTCAAAACTCTTTAGATTCTGGAGTAGTTCCTGAGGATTGGCGGGTAGCAAATGTAACACCTCTTTTTAAGAAGGGAGGGAGAGAGAAAACGGGGAATTACAGACCAGTTAGTCTAACATCGGTAGTGGGGAAACTGCTAGTTATTAAAGATGGGATAGCAGCACATTTGGAAAGTGGTGAAATCATTGGACAAAGTCAGCATGGATTTACAAAAGGTAAATCATGTCTGACGAATCTTGTGGAATTTTTCGAGGATGTAACTAGTAGCGTGGATAAGGGAGAACCAGTGGATGTGGTATATCTGGACTTCCAGAAGGCTTTCGACAAGGTCCCACATAAGAGATTAGTATACAAACTTAAAGCATACGGTATTAGGGGTTCAGTATTGATGTGGATAGAGAACTGGCTGGCAAACAGGAAGCAAAGAGTAGGAGTAAACGGGTCCTTTTCACAATGGCAGGCAGTAACTAGTGGGGTACCGCAGGGCTCAGTGCTGGGACCCCAGCTATTTACAATATATATTAATGATCTGGATGAGGGAATTGAAGGCAATATCTCCAAGTTTGCGGATGACACTAAGCTGGGGGGCAGTGTTCGCTGTGAGGAGGATGCTAGGAGACTGCAAGGTGACTTGGATAGGCTGGGTGAGTGGGCAAATGTTTGGCAGATGCAGTATAATGTGGATAAATGTGAGGTTATCCACTTTGGTGGCAAAAACAGGAAAGCAGACTATTATTTAAATGGTGGCCGATTAGGAAAAGGGGAGATGCAGCGAGACCTGGGTGTCATGGTACACCAGTCATTGAAAGTAGGCATGCAGGTGCAGCAGGCAGTGAAAAAAGCGAATGGTATGTTAGCTTTCATAGCAAAAGGATTTGAGTACAGGAGCAGGGAGGTTCTACTTCAGTTGTACAGGGTCTTGGTGAGACCACACCTGGAGTATTGCATGCAGTTTTGGTCTCCAAATCTGAGGAAGGACATTATTGCCATAGAGGGAGTGCAGAGAAGGTTCACCAGACTGATTCCTGGGATGTCAGGACTGTCTTATGAAGAAAGACTGGATAGACTCGGTTTATACTCTCTGGAATTTAGGAGATTAAGAGGGGATCTTATAGAAACTTACAAAATTCTTAAGGGGTTGGACAGGCTAGATGCAGGAAGATTGTTCCCGATGTTGGGGAAGTCCAGGACAAGGGGTCACAGCTTAAGGATAAGGGGGAAATCCTTTAAGACAGAGATGAGAAAGACTTTTTTCACACAGAGAGTGGTGAGTCTCTGGAACTCTCTGCCACAGAGGGTAGTTGAGGCCAGTTCATTGGCTGTATTTAAGAGTGAGTTGGATGTGGCCCTTGTGGCTAAGGGGATCAGAGGGTATGGAGAGAAGGCAGGTACGGGATACTGAGTTGGATGATCAGCCATGATCATATTGAATGGCGGTGCAGGCTCGAAGGGCTGAATGGCCTACTCCTGCACCTAATTTCTATGTTTCTATGTTTCTATATGTTATGGAACGTACAAGAGAAAAGTCTATTTTGTATCTTGTATTGTGCAATAAGAAAGGGTTGATTGATAAACTTATTATCAAGTAGCCTTTGGGGTTGATGACCATAATATGATAGAATTTCACATTGAGATTGAAAGTGATGTTGTCAATGCAAATGTAGAGTCAAATATCCCCCCAAAAATAAGAGGAGAATTTGACTGGTATTGATTGGGTTAATGCATTGAAAGGCACAATGGTAGAGAGGTAATGGTTAATATTTAAAGAAACAATGTGCAATTGCCAAACAAATTTTTTTTTGGCTCAAATAACCATCAGGAAAAACATCATTTGTCCATGTTCGTCCTGCGACATTAAAATTAGTTTTACATCAAAAGAAGGAGCTTATAAAGTAATAGCCAGTAATAGCAGGAGATGGAAATGTGTTAGAATTCAGCAGAGGAAGATTAAGAATTTAATAAAGAAAGGCAAGCTAGAATATAAGTGTAGACAGGCTAGTGGCATAAAAATAGACTTTAAGAAATCTTAAGAGGAATTAAACACTCTGCCTGGCTTCACAGAGAAAGACACTCAAAAGTCTACTGGCTCTATCGGAGATTCAAGAATCCAGAAAGAATGAGGCACTGAAGATTCTAAGTACTAGCAAAAATAGTATTGGAAAACTTGATTAGACTTAATACTGTTAAATCCCAGAATTTAGAGGATGGCTGAAGAGATAAAGCATGCTCTGGTTATCAATATCCAAGGTTCTGTAGATTCTGTAATGTTTCCAGTGTATCAAGGGGAGCAAATGTGACCCCACTCTTTAAGAAAGTAAAAATAAACACAACTACCAACCTGCTGGCCTAACGTCAATGATAGGGAATATGAAAAATATAATGAAGGATCTAATAACACATGAAAATAATAATAGGATTGAGGAGAGTCAGCATGGATTGTTGAAAGGAAAATCATGTTTGACAGATCTGTTGGAGTTCTTTGAGAATGCGATGAATAACCTTGGATGTTGATAACCGTTATCTCTGAAGCCATCCTCAAAATTCCGGGTTGTAATATCGGCAGTTCCTTGGGATTTAACAGCATTAAATAGTTGAATAAATAAGGGGAAACCTGTGGATGTGGTTTATTTGAATTTCCAGAAGGCTTTTGATAAGGTCTTACAGAGTATGTTGGTTTACAAGGTTTTAACACATTGAATTTGAAGTTTTGCATTGATGGAGACTGAGAATTAGTTATTGGGTGGAAATTGAAGAATGATCCTCCTCAGGGTGCAGACTGTGACCATTGGGGTAACTTTTGGGGTCCTTGGAAGAGTTCTTAAACTGAGGTTTATTCTCCTTACTTGATAAACATAAACACTCCACAACATTGTTTCAAAGAAGACTAGTCACACTACACTGGAAACTGTTTATTCCTCAAACAATATTTCCAAAGTAAATTATTTGAAAATTATCATTGTGTTGTCCAGGTGACCTCCCTGGTGCGAATTGGCTTCTATTTTTCGTTGCGTTATATCAGTGACTATGTACCCAACAAGAGGTCAACAGCTGTAAAGCACTTAAGGATATTTTGAAAAAAATATAAGAGACTAAATAGAATCAAAGAGTGATTCAGCATGGAAACAGGCCCTTCGGCCCAACTTGCCCAGGCTGACCAACATAACCCAGTTACATTAGTCTGCCAGGATTTGGTCCATATCCCGCCAAACCTGTCCTATCCATGTACCTGTCTAACTGCTTCTTAAACGTTGGGATAGTCCCAGCCTCAACTACCTCCCCTAGCAGCTTATTCCATACACCCACCACCCTTTGTATGAAAAACTTACCCCTCAGATTCCTACTAACTCTTTTCCCCTTCACCTTCTGGTCCTCAATTCACCTACTCTGGGCAAGAGACTTAGATTTAAATGTCTCTGAAGGGTCTCGACCCGAAACGTTGTCTATTTCCTTTGAGTCTGAAGAAGGGTCTCGACCCGAAACGTTGTCTATTTCCTTCTCTCCATAGATGCTGCCTCACCTGCTGAGTTTCTCCAGCATTTTTGTCTGCCTTAGATTTCAATGTTATTATCTCTGTCCTTTTTTAGATTTTCTTGACATGATTTTAAGGGGAAAATACTTCCTTGAGTCTCTATTCAAACTCAACAAACAACATTTAATTGCAACAATTGGGTTAAACCCATTATAGTGCGCAGATTAGTGGTAGAATCTGGGGGTGTTGATGGGAATGTGGGGAGAACGATATGTGATTGATGTGTATTTGAAGGTCAGTGTGAACTTGTTGAGCTAAAAACCTTGTTTCAGTGCCCTTGACCTCTGTGGTTCTATGGTTGTGTAACTGCTGGAAGATGAGTGAAGTAACTGTGGTACATTCAGCACAAATAACTAAAATGCAATCTTTGCAGAATTGCAAACAACTCCTCAGCGATTTGTACCTGGCATTAACTGACGCAACTCTCCTCCCATGGCTTTCACAGCATTTTCTTGAAGGCTCCCTCATACAGATATGTTCAATATAGATGATTCTATACTCTCCTATTTTGTACTTCCTTCACCATGTTCTCTAGTACAGTACCAGATAACTGGAGTCCTCTATTTATCAGATTATATTATTCCTATGGGTTCCATATGTTAAAGCTCTGCAATGTTCTTCACATGGCCTTTAAGAAGAGCTAGCTAACTTTAGGTTGTGCTTGCTCGCCTTAAGTGAACTTAGTACATGTGCTGAGGCATGAAGCCAATAAGTCTGCACTAGTGCTAGCTCCAGGCTTCAGGTGCCTGCAGGAGTTGGTCCAAGACTCAGAAGCATAGAGGAAGACAGAGATGATGGTGCCTAGAGGACCATGAGTTTTGTGGCAGGTCTGAGGTCATGATCAACAAACACACTTTTTCTTAATTAATCCAAGGCTGAGCTAGTGTATTGAGGGCAGTTTATTGACGTTTGCCTTCCCATGTGATGGCCCCTGAGATATGGGAAGTAGTCCAGACTTTCCAAGGTCTCATTATAATCTGTTTTTTTGACAGAAGGCAGTGTGGTGCGTGTCAGCAGAGGACCTTAGTCTTGCAGATGTTGATTGTAAGGCTTATTCTCTCATATGTTTCAATTAGGGTGTTGACAAGTTGACTCAGCCTCTGGGAATGGCAAACCTCACCCACACATCAGATCACTGAGGTTTGGTTGATCTTGATTCTGAAGTGTTGTCTCTGTTGGGAAAGATTTCCTTTTAGTTCTAAAATTAGCTACACTCTCATGGGAGGTTTGTTACTCAGACCCAGTAAACTAGATTATGTCAACTTCAACTCCAAGGAACTGCCTAAGAAGAAGTAACATGATAGGTGTGAATCTTTTAACATTTAATGGACAATTATTGCTTTTTAAAAACTTTTCATTAACTTTGAAGTTCTCTGTAGAATATCCCCTACTGAGTGTGCTTGATCTTCATAAATCTTAGCAGGCGAGAAGAAAATGACTCTGCTGAAATGTCCGAAACGGTAAATTCAGAGCCACGTTCAAATGGGTAAGGTCTAAATAGCATGCGGAGCACTTTTGTGGAAAATCATTCATGGTCTTTTGCTCCATGGTCTTATCTCTTGGAAAAAGTGATAAATGACTCACCAATGAGAGAGAGAGAGAGAGAGAGAGAGAGAGAGAGAGAGGCTGCAATACATTTGAATATTAGTGATAAAAATTCAAATTAGTAATGCTACCTTTATTTATACATGCATGATTTTCCTGTAAAGGCTAAGTCAAGAAAATCACTCTCCTAGAACTCAGATATTAATTCACATGACGGATCTGCATCTTTTTGGCACAGTCAAATTGCATTGGGAAGGATGGATTGTGGGAGGTTTAGGAATGTTTGATAAGAGTTCTTGAGTGGTGGCCAGTTCAGGGTTTATCAAAGGTCCAGTACACACAATATCATATTAGGTCTTGCCATAAAAGGAATTTTCTTCGGGTATACTATCAAAACACACATATATTAAGTAATATAAGCATAGCATTATATTGATTTTCCAGGGCTTTTTAACTGCTGAAGCCATAATAGCTTTCCGTTCAATCTGTGGGTCTTAGCAATTATTGAATAGTTTGAAGCAATTCTGACCGTGTGATTTTCAGTCATAAATAATTATTTATCATCTCCTACTAAGTGACACTAAACAAGAACAATTAAAAAAAAAAATTACTGAAAAAAACTGCAGAATCAACGTTTGAAAACTCAGAAGAAGAAAAAATAATTTTGTAACTTGATGGATTTCCTGGCTACTCTGGAACCTGTCATTCATGTTAAAATCCCACAATTTTGAGAGAAGGGTTCTGAGAATTTGTGAGGTGTGAGTCTAAATTTACTCCATATGGCAAAATCTATTACCTGCCAAGAAAAAGAAGCAGATCTCCAAAAATTTAGTATTCAGTTTGGTCTACTCATAGCTCTGGACGGGTCATGCAGACTTCAACAGGTATGTGGCAATCAATGCTCTGTCCTCTAAGACAGAATGAGTACATCAAGAATATTCTGATTCAGTATGTTTGTAAAACGTACAGGCAAGAGTCAGATAGTAAAGGGCTGTGCAGTGCAATCAGGAGTTTGGTGTGAAACGGTAAATGCTTTGCAGAACAGCAGTTTTCAGTTATCACTTGTCATTTACTCTGACCATCACATTCACATACTGGCTTCTCCATCTTTTCGCTTCTATATTCAACCTATCTGGAAGAATGCATGTGTTTTCAGAGAGACCACCAGGAAGGTTGCACTTGAGTTTACCTGGTAATACATTCCGCTGTTGTTCATCAACTACGGCTCAGAGTACCAAAGTACCATCCTCTCCAAACTGTTTAAAAGGGAACTGCAGATGCTGGAAAATCGAAGGTAGACAAAAATGCTGGAGAAACTCAGCGGGTGAGGCAGCATCTATGAAGCGAAGGATATAGGCGACGTTTTGGGTCGTGACCCTTCTTCAGACCGATGTGAAGGTGGGGGGGGGGGGGAGGGGGCGGGAAGAAGAAAGGAAGAGGTGGAGACAGTGGGCTCAGAGAGTGCTGGGAAGGGGAGGAGAAAGCCGGGACTACCTGAAATATGAGAAGTCAATTATCATACCGCTGGGGTGTAAACTGCCCAAGCGAAATATGAGGTGCTTCTCCTCCAATTTATGGTGGACCTCACTCTGGCCATGGAGGAGGCCCAGGATAGAAAGGTCAGATTCGGAATGGGAGGGGGAGTTGAAGTGTTGAGCCACCGGGAGATCAGGTTGATTATTGCGAACCGAGCGGAGGTGTTGGGCGAAGCGATCGCCAAGCCTACGCTTGGTCTCATCGATGTAGAGCAGCTGACACCTAGAGCAGCAGATGCAATAGATGAGGTTGGAGGAGGTGCAGGTGGAAAGACTGCTTGGGTACTTGAATGGAGTCAAGGGGAGAGGTAAAGCGACAAGTGTAGCATTTCCTGCGGTTGCAAGGGAAAGTGCCAGGAGAGGGGGTGGTTTGGGTGGGAAAAGACAAATTGACCAGGGAGTTATGGAGGGAGCCATCTCTGCAGAAAGCAGACAGGAGAGGAGATGGGAAGATGTGGCCTGTGATGGGATCCCGTTGGAGGTGGCAAAAATGTCGGAGGATTATTTGTTGTATGTGACGGCTGGTAAGGTGGAAGTTGAGGACAAGGGGGACTCTGCCCTTGTTATGGGGGGATGGGGAGTTAGCGCAGAGTTACGGGGTATAGAAGAGACCCTGGTGAGAACCTCATCTATAGTGGAAGAGGGGAACCCCCATTCCCTGAAGAATGAGGACATCTCCGATGCTCTGGTGTGGAACACGGCATCCTGGGTGCAAATCTCCTCGATAACCATTAGTACAAGGACACCTCAAGGTTGTGTACTCAGTCCCCTGCTCTACTTACTCTGTACCCATGACTGTGTAACCGGACACAGTTCCAACTCTATCTTTAAATTCACCATCGACACCACCGTTGTTGGGTGAATTACAGGTAATGATGAGTCAGAGTGTCGGAGGGAGATCGTCTGATTGAATGGTGCCAGACAACAAAATTGCTCTCAAAATCAGTAAGACCAAGGAGCTGATTGTTGTCTTTCGAAGAAAAATACCAAGAATGCACAAACCTTTCTTCATCGATGGGTTGGTGGTGGAGAGAGTCAACAACTTCAAATGTCTGGGCCTGCATATTTCTGAAGATCTGTCATAGGCCTGGCACATGCCAGCATAAAGAAAGCCCATCAACACCTCTACTTTCTCAGAAGATTGAGGAGATTCAGTAAGTTAGCGAATACTCTCTTGAACATCTACAGGTGGATGGTAGAGAGCATATTGACTGGATGCATCATGGCCTGGTTGGGTAACTCGAAAGCTCAGGAATGTAGGAGATTGCAAAACGGTCCATGACTGGTAATGATCTCCCCCCCCCCCCTCCCCCGCCACCAAAGGGATCTATAGGAGGCTCTGCCTCAAGAAGACAGCTAGCATCATCAATGACCTTCACCACCTAGGCAATGCTCTCTTTTCAATCCTGCAAGGAAGAATGTATAGGAGTATAAAAACGGTGTTGTCCGGGTTCAAGAATAGCATCTTCCTTGAACACTACAAACACTACAAACTATGAACTATTGCCATTGCATGGCCTCTGTTTGCATAAATATATATATTTTTTAATTTATTGAACTTTTTTTTGTTTTTTGTGTTATCTATGAGTACTGTATTTACCGACCTGTTGTGCTGCTGCAAGTATGAATTTCATTGTTCTGTTTTCTGTCCATATAACCAATTAAACACTCTTGACTCTTGATCTATAACTGGCATAGAAGTGGAGGTACCAGAAAATTAAACTCCTACTTTCATGTCACTTAATATCATCATTTGGATGATTTTGCACAACTTCATCCAGAGATATTAAAGGCAGAAGTTTGACAAGCATATAATAGGACTCCAATAGTTATTTCTTGTTGAGGCCAGAGAAAATGGTAATTGATGAGGTGGCACATGAATCTGCTCTACTCATTCAGTGGGATAATAATTGTGATTGTACCACTGCCACTTTGTTAATGCCATTGTAGAGATTTTGCCCTCATGTCACGAAGGTGTTGCCTGAAGTTGGGTCTTAGACTAGAACTGATACAGGTCATTCTCCAAGATATTAAGTACAGTTCAGGTTGCCCCAATACAGGAAGAATTGCTGACTTTGAAGAAGGTGCATAAGAGGTTTACCAGGATGCTGCCTGGATTAAGAGGGTATGACCTATAATGAGAGGTTGGACCAACTCAGCTTGTTTTTTTTAATGCAGAATGGTTGATACCTGGAATTTATTGCCGGGGTGGTGGTGGAGGCAGATACAACAGTGGTGTTGAAAATGCTTTCAGATACAGGAATATGCAGAGAATCGAGTGGTATGGACCACATGCAACCAGAAAGGGTTGATTTAATTTGGCAGCATGTTCAATACAGACATTGTGGGCTGAATGGCCAGTTTCTGTACACTCTTTACCATGAGCTAGTCCATGCAAAAATAGGAGGATAGAGCATGTGATGGTATAATTGGGATATGATAGAGGGAGAGCCTTAGATTTCTGAGACATTAGTAATATTTCCGTGAGAGGTGGGACAATTTGGATGGTGTTACCTGAATAGAACAGGGACCAATTTATTTGTGGGTAATTAGCTGGTGTTCCACCTAAATTGAACAACCGGTTTTCCAAGATTTGAAGCAAATGTGCAGGAAATATATTTAAAAATGTGGGATATTATGTCATCAAATCTAATTTAAATAAGAAGACACAATGAGACACTATTAACATAAGAGTGAGCAGAAAATATAAGAGGAGGGACAATATGTTGCAACTTTACCAAACGCTGGTTAGGTTGCATTGTATACAAGTTCTGGTTGTTACTAGAAGGAAGATGTGATTGCACTGGAGATCGTGCAGAGGAAATTAACGAGTATGTTCCCTGGATCGGAGAGCTTTAGTTATGGGCAGAGATTTGAAAGGTTGGCTTGTTTCCTTTGCAACAAAGGAGGTTGAGGGGTGACCTGTCAGACGTATATAAAATTAGGAGATGCTTAGATGGTGAAACTTTTTTTTCCCCATGGCTGACTTATTAAAAACAGGATGACAAATATTTAAGGTAAGAGCAAGAAGTTTTCAAGGGGAACTCAAGGGTAGGTATTTTACACAGAATGGTTAATGTCTGGAATGTGCTGCCGGATGAGATAGTGTAAACGGATACAATTACTATGTTTAAGCGGCATTTAGCTAGGGACATTTAAGGGACATTTAACTAGGCAAAGCATAGAAGGATATGGTCCTATTGAAGGAAAATGGGATTAGTATAGAATGGCAATAAGGTCAGCATGGACGTGATGGACCAAAGGCCCTATTTCTGCGCTGCATGATTTATGATATCAGCCTGTAAATGTAAAGGTAACATATTTTATTAACAGTATAACTGCACCAATATGTTGAACACGGATATGATTGTGGATTTGCATTAACAGTGGTGAGCTAAGGACTTTTCATCGCAGCAAATCTTCCCAAACCAATTGTGTCTCAGATTAAAAATTCATAGTGTAGGGGGTTAAGGGGAGTGGACAAGTATTGAGTCTGTGTGCAACTGCTCCACGCATAGAAGTTTAACTAGACTGCCTGAAGATTGAGTGCTGCTAATTAATACACAAAAGTTCTATAAGTAGATATTTCCTATTAAAAATTGTGACTAATTGGCATCACATTCATTAGCATAGTGACAGTGATTCATTGCTCTACTTTACAGCTAGGCATGGACATATAGTATTAAGGCAAAATTAACTAAAGATTCCAAGTACTGACATTGCATTTGTCTCAGAATTTCAGAAGCAAAGCTTTTAGTATGAAAACATACTGGAAAACTTGTCAGCCTAATTTTAAAGCTGATGTGGTTTAGCTACCCAAGACAATAACCACCTGAATTTCATTCCATTGGAGTGAATTAAATTTGAACAGTTTCTCCAATAAATGTATAATCCACAAAACTAGGGTTACAACAGAACCCCAATGACACATAGTGCTGGAGTAATTCAGCGGGTTAGGCAGCATCTCTGGAGAACATGGACAGATGGTGTTCCGGATTGGGACCCTTCTTCCAACTGATTGTAGGGAGGTAAGAATGCTGGAAGGCAGGAGAGCCAGGACAAAGTGTGGCAGGTAATAGGTGGACAGAGGCGAGGTTTTGTTCTGACAATTTGAGAACTTAGTCCAGTGTATATTGCCGCTTTAAAACAATGCATATTTTGGCAACTAACTTTGAGATGTGTATTTTCAGCCATAATTTAATACAGTGGTCTCCTGCAGAGACTGAGTAAAATGAACATCTGTTTAAGATTGTCTTGCTTCTAGGCAATTATTGATCTGGTTATAATTAGTCCAAGTAGAGACAGATTTAGTTTTCAAGGAAATTATTGTCAGGTTACTTTCTAAACCAAAATAGTTTCAGAGTAGTATTCCATTAATATACTATCCCAGATTCACAGAAGTTCCATTTCACATAAGGTTGCAGCTGATCATGTAGCTACTAAAATACAGTTAATAGATGCCACCATGTTCTGGTTTAGGTTCAGGTTTATTATTGCCATGTGTACCAAAGTAAGCATGCAGGTACAGCAGGCAGTGAAGAAAACTAATGGCATGTTGGCCTTCATTGCGAGAGGATTCAAATTTATGAGCAAGGAGGTCCTACTGCAGTTGTACAGGGCTCTGGTGAGACAATTGTGTGCAATTTTGGTCTCCTAATTTGAGGAAGGACATTATTGCTATTGAGGGAGTGCAGCGTAAGTTCACCAGGGTAATGCCCGGGATGTTGGGACTGACATATGATGAAACAAAGGGTCGACTGGGCTTGTATTCACTGGAATTTAGAAGGATGGGAGGGGATTTTACAGAAACATAACAGAGTCCAGAACTAGGGGTCACAGTTTAAGAATAAGGGGTAGGCCATATAGGACTGAGAAGAGGCAAAAATTCTTCACCCAGAGAGTTGTGAATCTGTTGAATTCTCTGCCACACAAGGCAGTGGAGGCCAATTCACTGGATGTTTTCAAGAGAGAACTAGATTTAGCTCTTAGGGCTAAAGGAATCAAGGGATATGGGGATAAAGCAGGAACGGGGTACTGATTTTGGATGATCAGCCATGATCATATTGAATGGCGGTGCTGGCTCGAAGACCGAACGGCCTACTCCTGCACCTATTTTTCTATGTTTCTATGTTACAGTGAAAAACTTTGTTTTGCATGCTATCCAAAAATATCAGATAATATTATACGTAAATACAATCAAATCAAACTCAAATGCAATAGATAGAGTAAAGTGGAAGATACAGAGTGCAGGATACAGTTCTCAACATTGTAGGGCATTAGTTCCACACACAATGTCTAATGTCCGTAATGGGGTGGAAGTGAATCGGCCGATACTTGAGCTTATGGAAGGACCATTCAGAAGACTGATAACAGAGGGAAAGGAGCTATACCCGAGTCTGTTGGTTGCACCGGCAAATTTCTATACCTTCTGCCAGATGGGAAGGCGAAAGAGTGACTGGGTGGGATGTTTTTAATTATGTTGGCGGTTTTTATGAGGCAGCATGAAGTGTAGATAGAATCAATGGTGAGTAGTCTGGTCTGCATGATGGACTGGGGTACGTTTTCAACTGTCTGCAATTTCTTGTGGTCTTGGGCAGAGCAGTTTCCAAACCAAACTGTGATGCAGCCCAACAGTATACTGTTTGTGGGCATCTGTAAAAGTTTGTGTCATTGGAGACATGCCAGATTTCCTCAGCCTCCTCAAGAAGTAGAGGCATTGGAATGCTTTCTTGGCTGTTGGATCTGAAGACAGAACATAGGTTTTAAGTGTTATGGCAGTTGACATCACCAAGCCAGAATATGAAAGTAAACTAAGCTATTTGTTTGAGATATTAAGAAAAGCTACTCAGTTTCACATGATTCTTTGAGCCTCTAGATGACTAATTTCAGTGAAGTGTCAAGCACTACTCTCGTAGTCAAACGCTGACCCGGCTGAAGGAAGATATACCCATCAGCTGTCACCAAAAAAATGTATTTCCATTTGGAAAATGTGTTAACTTCTTTACTTGCTTTGTTGAAATTGCAAGTTCTTTAACTTAACTGGTTAAAAACTTGGAAATAGAAAGTAAAAAAATAGTTTGTCCTTGATCTGGGCAAAAGCATAATGATGCTAGGTAGTTGTCGCACATTCCAGTGCCCACAAATGCAGAACCTTTATTGTTGGACAGAACATGGTACAAGAGCTGAATTTTGGAGGTTAGAAGAGAGGAGATTGACTACCCTAGGCAACAGGGAAACATTTGAGCGAATGTAGCATTAAGGTGCTCTTCCAGTAGTGTTGAATTCAATAGGCTTCAAAAAGGTAAATCACTCCAGTAGTTGGAATTGCACATCACTCAAAGCATATGGGTATTGTTGGTGGAAGTCAACAATACTTTCACATTGTTGTATGGAACAATATCATTACACATTTTGTTCACCCAGGCTACTCCCACAACACCTCCCTTGACCTCTACCAGCAAGAAGAACTAGGACACCAGTGCATGTGGGCATATCACCTACAGATTCACCTCCAAGATCTTCAGAAGAGGAAATCCATCATCCTTACCTGGTCTGGGCCGTGTGGCTTCAGCTGTCTAAAGTGGCAAATTGAGCCACTCAGTTGTATCATATGAATATAAGTAAACTTTGGCACTGAATTTAGGCATGCTGAAATAATTCCCAGCCTTGTTGACTTCGTAAAGCTCTCATATGGGCCTCTGGGGCCATGTCTAAATTGAAAGAGCAGATCCACAATCTAGTCAACAAACCTATGACATTCATATGAGCAGTGAATCATTGCTTGCAGATATTGTGTCAGATTTTTCCGTCAATCCTGCGCACTAGCACAGTAGACACATTTTGTTAGTGGTTCAGTACTACACAGGCAAGATATTTTAGCCTGGTTATCCTCAACATTGAATCTAGACACTCTGAAGTTTCATAGTATCGTCAAACATGAAAAGAAAAGCTAATCCCTCAGCTGCTGAATCAGTACTTCTCCATTTTGAACAACATGTGAGAGAAAGCATCGAATCGTATTCAGTTTCAGGTTGAAATTAGTTTATTATTATATATTCGAGGGCGCTCATAGAGGAAACAGTGTGCATGATACCACAATAAATACAACACAAATTCAAAGCAGCAGAATGGTGCAAAGATTGTAGTACAATCTGAAGTTGTGCAAAAAAACCTCAAGAGAACCTTTCTGTTGACTGCAACGATTTTGTGCTTTGCTGTCACCGGCGCAAGGGTAATGTCGGAGCTGCTTTATTTAGTGATGATTGACAGGAGACTTTCCACGCTGGATCTAATGGCTTTCTCAAAACGGAAACAGATTGAAAATAAGGAGCAATGATCATAGAAGGCTGTTTTAAGACAAGCTTCACGTAAAGTGTCGCTATGATCCAGCACCATCTTAAAATCATCTGCGTTGATCTACAATAATGGGTGCTGTAAAATATCCATTAGCACAAATGTAGCACAACTACTGAGGAGCTGTCTCAGTCCTGAAGAATATAGCTGTCAATGTGGGTCTGCACCAGGCATTGAACAAACTAACATGTTGTATCTTGCTGGTAGAGGTCAAGGGTTTGGGAGGTGTTGTGGGAGTAGCCTGGGTGAACAAAATGTGAAATGATATTGTTCCATACAACAATGTGAAAGTATTGTTGACTTCCACCAACAATACCCATATACTTTGAGTGATGTGCAATTCCAACTACTGGAGTGATTGGAAGAAGGGTCTCGACCCGAAACGTCGCCTATCTCCTTCGCTCCTTAGATGCTGCTGCACCCGCTGAGTTTCTCCAGCTTTTTGTGTACCCTCATGTTAAACTAAGACCTTGTCCTCACCATGCTAACTTTTGCAGGTGTATCTGTACATGACAGCATAGGTCAGAGGTATTTTAGTCCAGCTAGAAAGATTATTCAGGGTGAAGCAGAGATTGATAGCACATATATATATATATATATATATATTTTTTTTTAATTTATTTTTTTTCATTTAATATTTTATATTATATATGAAATATATATATTTCAATGAAAAATAATTATAGTTTATTAAACAATGGTCATAAGTGTGCCAGATTGTTTATGCTGTTGAAGTGTCCAAACTATTTTGGATAGGAAGTCAGTTCTCCTGGAGTGATGGAATGCAGGCTCTCCTCCACAAACCCCAGGATGTGACTTTTCGATCTTGGCCAATTCATCCGATGAGGCTGTATCAGAAGGACAGTTAATTACTCTCACGATGGACAAATCTGAAATAATGGTCGCTTTTTAAATAATTTATATATTTTAAATATCTATATTTTTAACTTCAATGTCCCTATCAGACTAAAGCCCGAAGTGCAAGACATTTTTGCTGACCTCAGTGCAAACAACTAAATTTCTCATTATACAAAAACATAAACACCAACCTCTATTATCCGGCATCATTTTCACTCCAGCAATATAGCACGATAAATCTGCTTGTGGTTACCTACTAAAACCATTTATTGTACATGTACATGTCTTATTATTTGATGTACATGTCTCATCAAAAGAAAATCAAGATGTGTTGAAAAGAGCTCAAGGATACATACGCTCCCCGATTTACGATGTTTTGACTTTATGATCAGCAAACGCTCGGCAACGGCAGCGAGGCGCATGCCACTTCCGGTCACAAATTATAGTGGGGTCAAAGCAAGATTGTTACGATAACGACTAGATTCAGTTTGAAAATGACTGGTAGGAATTGAGAACATCAGCATGAAAGAAATGAAACTGAAGCAGGTCTATTGGTTAAAGCCATCTTCAGCATGTGAACCATTCTCAGGCCTCATACAAGCTGACAAATGTTAAAAAAAACATTACATCTATTTAATTTGATTGAACGTCCTTGGTGACCTCCATGCTGTTTAGGCCTGAAACAAAATTTCATAAGTTATCACCATTTGGGTTTGGCTTAAAACTTTTGTAATAGTTTTTGCAGTGTATTAAATGCGTTTTCGACTCGATATTTTCGATTTACGATGGGTTTATCGGAACGTAACCCCATCGCAGGTCAAGGAGCATCTGTACTTTGAAAAAGGGTCACATTAATGCAGCAGTTACTGCAGCTGACTCACAGAGTTCTACGGACCTGGTTCAGTTTCTGACCTTGGGTGCTGTCCGTGTAAGAGCTTGCACATTGTGGTCATGTGGGCTTCTGTTGGGCGCTCCAAATTGGAGCTACTGTGTTTGACTAGAGCCGATTTCTTCCTCTCCGCTGTTATCAAATTACTAAACGGTCTACCCATAAGGATAAGGAGTAAGGGTAAGAGGAGTCCCAATCTCCTTCATTGTGAACATTGCACTTTTTTTCACTTTCTCTATAACTGTAATGCTATAACGCTGTAACATTATATTCTGCACTCTGGTATTTTTCTCTATTGTACTTGTGTATGGCTTGATTGTATTTGCGTATCGTGTAATTTAACTGGATAGCTTGTTGACTGGATAGCAAAGCTTTTCACCATATCTCGATACAGGTGATAATAATAAACCAATACCAATACTGGCTTGCATCTGTTGGGCAGAATCACTTCTTTCTACCAGAAGAACCATCAGTCCCTGACATTTGTTTTGATAAATAATCAATAAATAATCCTGAAGCCTCATGTTGGAAAACAGCCATACGTTGGCTTCTTTTGTATGTACTTGAGACAGTATTCGTCATCCTGCTTCAGAATCAAAATCATTCTATTCCTTTCAATCATGGTGGTTCTGTCTGAAGAAGGGTCTCGACCCAAAACGTCACCCATTCCTTCTATCCAGTGATGCTGCGTGTTCCGCTGAGTTACTCCAGCATTTTGTGTCTACCTATGGTGGCTCTGAAGTTTTGTATTGACAAGTATTTTTTCTGCCTTTGAGCATTTGGCTAGGATTGACAAAATAAGAAAATAGATTTGTGCTAGATCCTTAAAACAGCAGTAAAAATATTGGCTAAATTATAAAAAATAAAATGATGGATAGACAGAAAAATATTTCTACCTACTGATTTGCAACATGGTTCCTTTTTGTAAATGTGGCATTTTCAACAGTGAGATGTGGCACTTATGTTTTTGATATTTTTAAGTATTTTGTCTGTCAGTTCGGAGCCATTGTGGGAAATGCAAAGATTTCAGCATATTTTAAACAGCACTAACATATTGAACTTGTGCCAAGTATAAATCCTTCAGCTGCAAATATGGTTGTCATCTGTTTTGTAATGGATGTTATGTTTCTGGCTGTGGTTGTTTTTGATCAAATCTATTGTGAAGAAGTTTTAAAGATGGACTCTGTTCAGCAGTGGAATGAAAACATAATGGATCATTTTAAGGAGATGAATGCTTGGAAATTCTTCTGTGCCTGTGCTAATATATTAATTGGCCGCTGCATGGTCCAGCAATTACTTTTTTGTTTGTGAGCTTGAGGATAGATATTTAGAAGTGCTCAAACCAAAGTATCAGATTCTGCTAAATCAGGGTCACATGAGGAAAAGCCTTGTCTAAGTGTGCTGTGCCAGTCCAATCCATCTAATAGGCACTCAATCAGACTACTCTTAACCTCGGTACAAGTTGTTATTAATGATGTTAATGATTGGCACTTACACACTTCGTATGTCAAGTGTGGATTTCACCAGGACCAGTCGGCTCCACATCTCATCACTGACTTGGTCAACACATGGATAAAAGACCTAAACTCCAGAGGTGAGGTCAGCATGACAGTACTTGACAGATGTGTCAATGAGGAGCCTTTGTATCGTTAAAGTTGGCAAGCATCTAAAGACAAACACTCCAGTGGTTAGAGATATACCTTGAACAATGTACGACAGTTGTGGTTGCTGGAGGTCAGAAAGTAGGGAAGTTTGTCAATAGCTGTACACTGTTCAATTCTATACTCAACTCCTCAGCATGTGAAGCTGCCCATGCCTGCAAGAAATGTCTCATGTGACATTTAGGTATGGGCCAAAAATGGCAAATAACATTCATATCATAAATGTACAAGCTAATGACCATCTTCAAAAAGAATGTCTGACCACAAATTCTTGGACATTCAATGGCATTAACTTGCCGAGCCCCACCATTAATATCCTGGAGAATCTACATTGTCAGAAACTCAGCTGGACCAGTTAATACATATCATGGCTAGGTCAGAGGCTATGAATCTTAAGGGCCTGTCCCACTTACGTGACCTTTGCAGGCGACTGATGGCACCCATGATAGGTAGCCAAAATTGTCAGGAGCATTGTTGAATCCACCCAAGATGCTTGGCACTAACCATCCACCTAAACATTTATTCCCTTCACTATTGGCATTTAGTTGCTGAAGTGTGCACCATCTACAAAGTGCACTGCAATTACTTGCCCAGGCTACTCTGATTGCACTTCTAAAACCCATAAGATGAATAAGAGTTTTGGGCGCCTTGGAACGTTATGCACAAACAACAAAATCATCTCATTCTCAAAAATTAAAAAATATGTGTTAATTGACACTATCTTCACAGCATGACTGAGGGTGAACTCAGCCCAGTCCATCACAGGCATGGTCCTCCCCTCCATCGAAGACATCTATTTGTGGAGCTGCTTCAGGAAAAGCAGCAGCTATATTCAAGGATCCCCACCATCTAGGCCATGACCTCTTCTTAGCACTACCATCGGGCAGGAGGTACAGAAGTCTGAAGTCCCACGTTACATTGCATTGCAGGAACAGCTACTTCCCTTCAACTATCAGGTTCTTGAACCAACCAACATAACCCTAATCCTACCTCGGCATTTGTACACGATGGTCCATCTCTCAAACTACCGTGGATTTGTTTATTTTCCAAATTATATTTTTACACTTATGTCTTGTTTATTTTTGCACAGCCTTCTCTCTTTTAGAAATGTTAATTATAATTTATATTTAATTTATGTATAATTTTTTTTTGTGTGCTTGTATGAGTCTATGTACCCATGTCTCACCGTACTTGTGCATTTGACAATACACTTAACTCAGTTTGTTAATTTCACTTTTAGATGGAGTGCGTCTGTGACTATTGGTTCTTCTGGAAGGAGAAATATACTCCAGAAATAAAACTAGCCTGTCCTGAAATTACAGTTTATCAAGACATGGTTACCTTATGACATTTTAAAATATGTCCACATTAAGAAGCCCTATTATATAGAAATCAATTGGTAATAATATTGTATGTGATAGTTTTATTTTCTAGGGGCATCACATGTGCTTGAATCTCTGCAGTGCTTCTTCAGATGTCACTGTTAAAATTCAATATTATGAGATGCTAAGTTGTGCTTTTCCAACTTTGGAAGAAGCAGAAATATCTTAACATAAAAAATTAATAACTTTGCTTATGTAACTTTCTTTAAACCTTCACCCGTTCAAATATTTGTTTACCTTGTCCATGGACCAGGGAATATATATATATATATATTTTTTTTTTTTTTTCTTTTTTCTACTGTCTCATATTTGATGTATTTTTAATCTATTTTTAGGAACCATATTCGTCCCCAGGGACAATGTCTGTGAAACTGCACTTTGCCTCTCCTGCTGATTCTAGTGGGCTCAACCGCAGCCGTTCGTTCACTGGCTTTAGTTCAGTGCCAAGCAGACGATCACAGTGAGTATAATTGACTATCAGAACTGGCAAGCATATTGAGCTTGAAACTGTATTGCTTTGAAGTGGCACTGTAGAGGGCTATCAAACCAAAAGGAAGAAGGGTCTCGACCCTAAACATCACCCATTCCTTCTCTCCAGAGATGGTACCTGTCCCGCTGAGTTACTCCAGCAATTTGTGTCTATTTTCGCTGTAAACCAGCATTTGCAGTGCCTTCCGACCAATTTTATATAAGGTCCTTCATGAGATTTATTGTAAATGAGACTTAGGTATTTTGCAACTTAAAGGCCCATTGTTCATTATCTTCCACCATTCTAGAGAATGAGGACTTGTGGAAGAAGATAGTTGGGTGAAAAAGTTTTAGAAGAGATTTTGTGGGTAGATGATTGCACAGGGACTTTTAATTAGTGGTGAATGGCAAACAAAATGATCAGGGAATCAATCAGGTTTGGATGGATAGTGGCTGACACAAATTATAGTGGGGTCAAAGCAAGATTGTTACGATAACGACCAGATTGAAAATGACTGGTAGGAGTTGAGAACATCAGCATGAAAGAAATGAAACTGAAGCAGGTCTATTGGTTAAAGCCATCTTCAGCATGTGAGCCATTCTCAGGCCTCGTACAAGCTGACAAATGTTAAAAAAACATTACATCCATTTAATTTGATTGAACGTCCTTGGTGACCTCCATGCTGTTTAGGCCAGAAACAAAATTTCAGAAGTTATCACCATTTGGGTTTGGCTTAAAACTTTTGTAATAGTGCTGTAATCCTGTCAGTCTTTGAAAAGACAAGTACTGCAGATGCTGGAAAACTGAAATAAAACAGAAAATGAAGTGATGCCAGGTTTGAATCAAATATTGTTGAGGACACAAAATCCTGTGAAAAGCTTTGATCTGCTCTTTATGAATCAAAAATTGAAACTAGTCCACCAGGATATCATACCAAGAGTATATTGCCCACAACTGTTCACAAGTTACAAAGAGATTTTTTATTTTAGGATTGTATTCCTAGGATATGGAAGATTGAGAGATAATTAAATGTTTTTAAGTGTGAGATCTATAAATAAAATGTAAATCATCTTTGAATGTTTTACAAACACTCAAAGCTTCTTGAACGTTTTGACAATCATCTAAGTCAGAGGCAGGCTCTAGCCGGCTGTGAGAATTATTTTATTCTGTGCATGGCTTGTTCTCTGTCGATCATGTGATGGGATTTATGTTTGTACTTTGCTTTGCCAATGAAGATCAGATGGCTTCTGAGTGGAAGTTTTCACTGGGGATTTGAATAAAATAAATGCAGGCTTAGCAAGTATGTGAGAAGCTCGCATGAGCAGCTTGCCAGTGCCAGGAAATTCTAGACTTACATTTGTGTTTAAAACAGTAAAGGTCCTTCTTAAAGTAAAAAATAGTTTGTTGTCGCTTACACTGTGAAATGGAATCCAAACCAAGAGAACACAATAGATCACAGAACAATACATGTATGGGCTCCCTTCTAGATGCAGCATTAGATACCATATTTCCTGGCGTTCGAGACGCTATTTTTTACTCTAAAATAAGGCTTGAAAAATGTACCTGCGTCTTGGAGGCCGAAGGTTATGCCAAGCAATGCCACTCTCGTAGTGACTGCTCCGCGAAACCTGCCACGCCTTCAACCCTGGAACTGTGTGAAGTGGGAAGCGGTTGTAAAAGGACAGCACCGCTGTGGGGGGGGGGGGGAGGGGGGGAGAGTTTGTGGGGAGTCTGGCTCGGGTCAGCACAGCCTGGGCTGCACAAAGTAGTAAACTTGGCTGGGCCGCCAGCGGTAAAGTTGCGGGCAGGGCAGGAGCATTGAGAAGGAGGGGGTCGGCGATCATGCCAGCAACTCACTCACTCACTCACCGCTGCTGCGGCGCTCCGGGCGATGAGCCACCGCATTGTGGCCGGGGAGGGAAGTAACTCGGGTGGCTGCGAGTGGCCGCTGGAACCGGACAGCGGAACCAGACGCCACCTCAGCACTTTCTGCCGGCCCGCCTTCCATACAGCCACGGTGACGTTCAGCACAGGCGCAACCGGTGAAGATGGCGCTTGGCGGTAGCTACTGGGCGGAAGGTTGGCTGCTCTGTCCCAGGATACCCGGTCCTCATTGCCTCCTTGAAGGAGTATCACATCTTCCTTTCTACTGACTAAACCAAACCCTTGATCCTGTCCCGTCACATCTTTCGAGAGAAGGAATGGGTTGCATTTCAGGTCGAGTCTGAAGAAGGGTCTAGACCCGTAATGTCAGAGTATGAAGAAGGGTCTCAACCCGAAACCTCACCAATTCCTTCTCTCCAGAGATGCTGCCTGACCCGCTGAGTTACTCCAGCATTTTGTGTCTAATTTTTGTGTAAACCACCATCTTCAGTTCTTTCCTACACAAAATCCTGAGAACGTCTATGAAATAGTTTAAATTTTGGCAGTCTGATTGGCCTCTGAGTACATATAATTTTCACATCACACCACTTGTGGTGGCATAACAACAGAAGAAGCGAGAGAAGATAGAAATAAACTTGTTTTCATTCTCTAAACGGTATTATTGTTCTATCCCCATTATTAGAATTCTCCTACTGCAAGATGTGTTTTCCCATAGATGAAAAAAAATCACATTTTATTTTCCATTACTTTCAATTTGCCCCTGAATATGATAGAAATGTAATTATATGCTATTTCAAATACAAACAATACTTTGTTGTAATTATATAATAGCAGAATGATAAAGACATGGCAGGCCATGCCATTTTGGATCATTTAGACAGCTCCTAGTTTGCATGCTGTCAGTCACAATACAGGATAAAAAGCTCAGAGCATTTCTTAAACACATGCTTCTGATATTAAACTAAATTGAACCAAGTGTTGGAATTGCAGGAAATAATATCGATGTTTAATTGCAGCTGATGTGACCTGCTACTGTTTAATCTTGGACAATTCAAAATAACTTTGTAGAATGACTGACTGAGCGACAGTGACAAACCTTGTTTTCATACACTTACATATTTCTGCTGGGGAGGAATTTGTCCTCTTTTATTGAAATAATCAACAATTAGTTCTAGTTGTGCTCTAAACTATAACATAACTGTTCTGGGCATGAGACAGAGTATAGATTTTTTTATGACTTCAATATTAAAATACCTGCTAGTTGTGTTTCAAAGTGAAATATTAGTTTGTGTAATAAATATTACATTGATTATTATTTTTTTAACTATCAGAAGTCCTTCTTTGGAATTCTCTGGAACAAAAAGATAAACATACTTATTTACTCCTCTTCTTGAAGTGTAACATTTGTGGCATACACTGCAGGAGCTATTGCAATGTTATCTGCGTTAAATTGCTGGTCGATATTAATTCCCAATCTAGCAACATCGCAAATTCCATATTGTCATTAGCAAACAACAGGGTATCACTACTCTCTACCCATCGCCAAGGAAATGCTGCAATGTTATCTGCATTAACTTGCCAGTCAATATTAATTCCTGCATATCTCTGAGGAAATATCAATCTTTTTTGCAGATTAATCAGGAATGGCAGCCTACAGTGGAAGTGTTTAATCAAAGTGACAAACATTTATGATGCTTCACAAGTTTCCTTTTAACATATGTAAAGGAGGGCATTTGGCCCATCACACTTATGCTAGCTCACAGAGCGGTGCTGTTAATTCTATTTCCCCACTTATTTCATTGCAAACTCTCCTCTCACATCAACACCCTTTTGGTTTGTTCATCTCAGCCATCAACATCAGGGGTAATTTACACTAGCTAATTAACCTAATAATCAATATATCTTTGGGATGTGGGAGGAGACAGGAAACTCCAGAGGAAACTGAGCCATTCACAGGGAGAGAGTACAAACTGAACGCAGACATGACTGGAGATCGGAATCAAATCCAGGTCACTGGAACTGTGAGACAGCTGCACTATGTACAGCACCACTGAGTCACCCTAGTATCACGAGCAGAGAAGTTCAAAAACAAGATGCCTGCATATTGTGAGCTGTGGAATAGCTTACAGCACAAAATCATTGTAAAACAAGAAAAGCACTTTTGTGCAACCATGATGCATAATTGGAAGCTGCCAATTGGCATGCCGTACATGTTTGGTTTGGCTTCTGGTAATTCGGAAAATTCTCAGAATAGTTTATTGTCATATACACCAGGGTGCAATGAATGTCCTTGTTCACATGAAGCTTACAGAGTAAACAGCACACATATCATAAAACCATGCTGATGACAATGAAGAGTACAGATACAGCAGAAGAATATTAAAGTACAATAATGGAATAACCAAATGAGGTGGAGTAAGAGTGAGAGTACATGGCAGCATCTCTGGGGGTGTGGAGTGAAAGAGGTGGTTGGTTCAGGAGTCAGATAGCAATGGGAAGAAGATGTTCTTAAATATGGACATCCAATCTTTCAAGTTCCTGTATCTTTTCCCAGAAGGTAAAATAGAGAAAAGGGAATTGCCACAGTGGCAGGCAACCTTGATGATATTTCCAGCCTTCCTGTTGCAATGCACCATGAAGATAGTCTGGATGGAAGAAAGTGATGAGCCTGTGATGGATTGAGCTGTGTTCACTACTCACAGGCTGTCAAGGGCAGAGCAGTTGCCATACAAGGCCGAGATGCATCCTTTCATCTGTGGAAGATCGAGAATCTCAGTGAACATGCCCAACTTCTCAGACATTTAAGAAAGTAAATATGCTAATGTGCTTTCTTGATCACCGCATTAGATTAGATTGCCGGTTATATGGATGCTTAGGAATTTGAAACCATTGACCATCTCTACAGCAACTCGGTTCGTGAGGACAGGTTAATTCCCTTGCTTCCTTAGGTCTGCAAATAACTCTTGATGTTAAGGATGAGGCCTCACACCATGATGCAAAGTTCTCAATCTCTTTCCTGTAGATAACTTCATTGTTGTTGTTGATCCAGCTGACAACAGTCATATCATCATTAAACTTAAAGATCATGTTGTGGCTATATTTGGCCACAAAGTCATAGGTGTATACGGAGTGGAAATGAGGACTGGGCACTCAGACCTGAGAGGCAACATTGCTGTTTAAGGTGGAAGAACTTTTATTTTATGACCAATTATAACTAACTGAAGTCTGACAGTTAAGAAGTCCAGAATCCAGTTTCAGAAGAGGTTCCAAAGTCAAGGTTCAGATCTTTTACTGAGCTTATTTAGTAGGCTGAGCTGTAGTCAATGAATAGCATCTTGACATCTCGGTATCCACTTCTGCTGCTCCAATGCCTTATTGATTGTCTGAAATTAGAGGGCATTGCTCCATCCCCATCTGCCACTTCTGAATCAGGCAATCCAATTTCATTCTTTCTACTTGAGGTTGTAATTGCAGTTAAGATAATTTAGCTAAGTTCATACTTCTCAAGCAACTCTTAAAATAAAATGTGGTAACTATGCATAACCGTGTTGAAGGACAGGGAATTGTGCCACTGGTGAATGAATCTTTGCACATTGTGCTCTTAAGGAAGCAGCTCCTCATGGTTCCCAAAGCAACCAGCCAAGGTTCGTTCCACAGAGCCTTGTTACTGTACGTATCCACGTGTAATTCATTTAGACTCCATGGTCTTTATATTCAGTAAGTGAAGATATGTGGGAAATTGCAACTGTGTGATCAGATGGCAGAGCTTTTACTATTTATTTCAACTTTCTTCTCCATAATGCAATGTAGTCAATATATTTCCAGTAAATTTAAATAATTTTGGGTGAGAGATTGCTACAATTCATGTAGGACGCTGCCAGAAAAATAGTTAGAACACTGGAGTGATAAATGTATGAGCCAAAGGACAATCCAGTTTATAAAACTCTCATTTCTGCAAAGCAAGTTTGTTTACTTATACTTGTTTTTATAAATTCCTGAATTCCTCTAATGTTTATTATTATATCTTATATTCTGCAGAGATACACAGATTTTATTTTCAAGCAGGAACATATCACCAGAGCATGAGATTTATGAAGCTTTTTTTCTCGGGATTATTAAGAAATTATAAAATTGTTGGGGAATTTTTGGATGTGATGCAGACTCCTGACCTTAAAGAAATGATTCACGAGTTTGAAATGTGTCCATTTAGGTTCGAAGTTTCCTTCACTGTGTTCAAAATATGCATCTGGTTCCAATCGGATATAAGATCCACAAATTACATTCTGTTAAACGTCAACTGTGAAAAATGATAAACATTAGAGGAATTCAGGGCATTAAAACATACTTGCATAACATTTAATTCTTATATTCACATATTTCGAAAATGTCTTGGTTCATTATGTTATATTTGGGAATTCTATCCGTTTGCCACATCAGTGAAGAATAAGATGAAGACAGACAGGAAAGGAATGGGAAAGTGCAAAATGGATACAAAAATGATGAATAATATGTGACAGTGGTTACAGCAATTTGATTACGGGGGCTAGATGGCATCATAAAAACATTAAGAAAGATGGTTACTGTGATTACTGTTTTGGATTAATAAATAATCAAGATCACTTTTAGGATATCTAAAATAAATATATACACTCAATAAATTTTATGAAGTGGATATATTAATTTTGGGATCTGTTTCTAGGCATTCAGTAGATGCAATATACAGTGCAATGGCACTAACATTTGTTCCAAATGTAATTTCCTATTGATTGTTGAAAAAGTCAATGCTGATACTGAATCCAAAACCTGAATAGTATGAGTCAAAATGTCAGAGTTGGGTAGCATTAGTGGTTTATTTCGTAAGGCAACTACTAAATTATACTGGTTTTATCCTCATGATATAATGTGCAAGGGTGACTTACACAACTTTGTGAAGCAAACATATTTTATAGGTGGATTGACTGAACTTCCTCACACTCCAACCATATTTTTAATTCGATGTAGCTATGCCATTCTATGATCTCTTTTACTACGAGAATAATGCTGTGTCATCAAAAAAGTTTGGTTGACAATAAATAGGAATTTTAGATTGACAAATTAATGCAGTGTGGAATGAATATCAGAGAGAAGGATGAGAGAGTTCTGACTGGAGATAAGAGAAGAGAGGTAAGAAGGGAAATTTAAATGATTTAATCCAAGCAGAAAGAGCAAATAAAATGTTATCTTCATTTCATTTAAAAAAAATGTTAACAGATTTGGGCAAAGACTCAAAAACTGTCATATTGTAATTTGTACCCATTTCACAAATGGGAAAAATAAAAGCAAAAAATATTATCTGTCAAATTCAACCAGGTTAAAGCCTGTAGGTCACAGCAAACAAATACAATTTTTTGTTTGTAGTTACACATTGTGTAATTTTACTTTGGAGTCACGTGAGTGACTACGTGAAGAAGCCCCGCCAGGCGCATGCGCGTCATTACGTCCGCGCATGTCGCACTGAACGGGCTGGAGGGCACAGCACCACCAGCGGGTAAGTAGGAACTTCTAAGGTAAGTGCTTTAAAAACTTTACTTAGAAGTATTTCCACTCCGTAAAGCTGGCTCGAGCAGTCAGTAGGAATGGGGAGTTGGATCTGTCACTTCCGGAGATCCATCTTAGCGTGGGTCCAGGGATTCACCAATTTGATCGGGTCGGGAGATAAGCGCGGCAACACCGGTTCCGATGCCGGGTGCCGTTTTACCGGCAGCAGTTAAAATAGCGCGCTAATTTTCCCCACTAGCTCCATTGACAAAAGGCAGGCCAACTGGAATTTGCTTCAGAATGAGCCTGGTCCATCTGTTTATTTCCAAGGGTGCTAGCAGACTGAGGCTGCTCCTAGCCATGAAAAGGCAAATATAAAGTCACAGACCTGGGTTCTCTGACAACAATGGTGACTCTTCCCCTGATCATACAAAACTGTGGGGGAGGTTGGGAACATGCAGCTGATGCTCCAACCTTCATTACATGAGGGTCCAAGGGCCAGTAATGTCCAAGAGGGCCATACCAAGACCAACATATGGAGGGTCCATATATTGGGGTTCCTTCCAGCGCCTTGTTTAGGACTGGAGGATGCCTCCCTACTATATGATTTGGGAGAAGAGGGCAGATTGCAGCTGACCCTGATGCTGGTGTCACTGCTTATGTGCAAACACCAGCGCGCACAAGAGCCACGCTCCAGGTGTCTCGGAAATGTCACTGAGTTGCTATTCCGGAGGGGACAGGTGAGTCAATGGAACAATCCCTTGCCAGCAGTATCAATTATGTAGTACCTCACCAGCTCCAGCAAGATATGATGCAAGTGACTGCAAACAAATATGAGACACCTGTTTAATGTGCATTACTGGAAGTGCCTATGGTGACCCAGGTTCTGGGCACCCATGAGTCCTTCTTTGACGGGACAGGAGGTTCAGTGTTAACACGTCCTCCAACTGGTGGCTGCAGCAATTACTGCATTTGGCACTATGGTCCAAGGGACAATCATTCCTCAAACTCACAACAGATATGTTGGGTATTTTATGCAATGCATTTTTCAGGAAATTGCATCAGGGAATATCACCATCAGGCCAACACTAAACCAAAAATTTGCTGCTCTATGTAGGGCGACTAATGTACAAATGCCTGAAATATTGTTTGGAACGGACCTTGTCATGAAAATTCGTGAAATTCATGATGAGGCCAAAGCAATTGGCTTAATGTAGTCAAGCATTTCGAGGCCACCTATTTGCAACCCTGGGTTAATACTGAAGGTCAGATCCAGGTGCTGGGCTCAGCAGGGGCAGGCCAGTGGGGCAACGAGGGTACCCACCGAGACAGACCGGCTACAATCCCAATATGAGCAGACAACAGCTTTACAGGTCAACTGTAGAGGTACAGGGACTTTTCTTAACGATAAAGTTCTGGTGGCCAATCTCCTATTGGAGGTTGATTACAAATGTTTTCTAATGAATGGTGCTGTATAATGTATGATATGTTTATACTAAATACTGTCTCACGTCTCCCATTGAGTTTATCTCAGGGATAGATCCACCTCAACAGCACAAGCCTAATAAAATGTGGGTGTTTTCTGCTCAAGAGCCTGAACAGATAGATAATGGTGATTGATAAAGCCATTAATAATCCTCCACAATTGTGTCTAATATTTCCCCAGATCTCAAAAAGATGGGTGTTGTAGAGTAATTCTCGTCCTCAATCACTTAAATTCATTACTGCTAAACACCTGCTATCACAGGGCTGTTATGTGGCAACAATTGGTTTGCAAGATGTGTATTATTCACTGCCAATTCATGGTCATTATCGCAGGTACTTGAAATTTAATTGGATGGCACAGCTGTGGCAATACAAAGCATTGACTCCTGGATTCAGTTCAGCACCCAGGCTATTTATTAATTTGTTAAAACCTGTGCTGGTGCTATTCAGCCCATCATCATATTGTAATTGCTTATTTAGCTGATTTCTTAATTATCAGCAACACTAATGAGTTAGCTGAAGAATCGGCGCTTGAGTCATTAGGGGTTGCTTCATCCAACTAAGTCCAAGTTACAGCCAACCCAAAATATTGAGTATTTGGGGTTTCTTATTAATTCCGTTGCTATAACAGTAACATTACCAACAGCCAAGGTTGTCGATGATGATGATGGTGATGTCTGTACTTGCCTCCCACAAAACTCCATCCGAGAAGATGCTACGTTCACTGGAAAATGGGGAGCAGGTTCCTGCAGTACATTCGGGCCTTTGCATTATCAACATTTGCAGAGAGCATGAGAACTAGCACTAAAATCGAATGCAGGACATTGTCATCGGTTTATCCAGTTACCAACCACAGCTCTCGCAGAATTGCAGTGGTGCATTGTTAATGTTAATCTAGCTACCAATAACATTTTGGGTACTAGACTCTTCCCTAATCTTCCAGACTGATGTCAGCGCTCTCGGATGGGGGGCTACGGACACCGAGTCTAGCTGTGGGGGTAGCTGGCATGAACACGAATGGTTGATTCACCACACACACGGGATAAATTATTTTGCATTATTGGGGGCACTTTATGGGTAAAGGCATATTGCTCCTCAATGAAGGATTTACACATTCAACTCCAGATTGATAACACCACAGCAGTGGCATATATTAATCATATGGGAGGAGCACGATCAGTATCATGTGTTAACTGGGTACCGTCATGTGGCATTGGTGTATGTCAAGGCATATCTGCGTTTCAGCCATTTATTCACCACCTATAGCTAATGTGGTGGCCGACCATAGGTCGCGTATGTTTCATGCAAATATAGAGTGGATGTTGAATTCTAAACTTTGTCACACAATTGTCACTCGATTTGGGTTGCCAGCCATTGATCTGTTCCATCCAGATTACATCACCAGTTGCCTAAATATGTTTCATGGGAGCCAGAACCAGGTGCAGTTGCCGTGGATGCAGTCTCGTTACATTGGGGCACTAAAATTTTATGCAATTCCTCCATTTTTTCATCCTGAACTGTCTCACCACAATAGAGCGAGACTCCGCCACAGGTGTTTTGGTGGTCCCAGATTGGCCAACACAACCATGGTTCCCCTTTGTGTTTTCAATGAAGGTTCAGTCATTCATGATGATTCCCAGCTGCAGTAATTTCTTGGTGCATCCAGTTACATGAGAAAGTCACCCTTTACATGACCGTATTAATTGTTGGTCTGCAGGTTCTGACCAGACATTTCCAAGGACTTGGATTGTCGAACAGGGCCATGGTGGTGGTTCTCATTTGCAGGCTGGCGAAATAGCACTCAAAAAACAATATATGGTTCTCATAAAGAAATGGGAACTGTTTATGTGTACAATCCTATATGTCTTATCATAATGCAAGCATATGTGATGTGTTGGAGTTCCTTGCTAAGTTGCATTTTGATGAGCACCTGCGTCATAGTGACATTACCAGTGCTCGGAGTACGTTGTCCTCTTATTGCGGGCAGCCTTCAGAGCAACATCCTATCGGGTCTCATCCGTTAGTATCCCGATTTATGAGGAATTTTTAATAAAAACCCTCTGAAACCTCGCTATACAGAAATCTGGGACATCACGCCTGTTCTCACAATGCTTCGGCAATGGGCTCCAATTACTTCATTATTTACGCAGAGATTAACTCTTGCTGTGGTTATGCTAATAGCGCTGGTTTCAGCACAACGTGTACAAACATTACAATTGTTACAAATACCTTGTATGCATTTGTCTGTCAATGACATTAACTTCTATGTTTATGATTTAATCAAACAAAGCAGGCCCGGTCTGGCTGGAATCAAGGTGACGTTTAAAGCCTATCTTGTTGACTAAATGTTATATGTAGTTACGCCATATAACTTAAGCCAATATATTAAGGTAACAAGGAGTCTCAGAGGTTCTGAGACAGGACTGCTCTTTAGTCACAAAAAGACATATAAAAGAGTGTCAGCACAAACTATTTCTACATGGTTGAAACAGGTTCTCAATTATGCTGGAGTCGACATTCCTGTCTTTAACTCTCACTCCACCAGGGCGGCATCAATCTCCACGTCGAAGGCTCAGGACGTGCCGCTAGACCAAATCTTCGAGGCTGCAGGAGTGTCTCGAGAAGCAACATTTTCTCAATTTTCTGACAAACCTGTACAAACCGTGCTGTTTTGGGTCACATTTAATTCATTTGCTTTGTTTTCTATCATTGTTTGTAATTTCCCTGAGACAGAGGGGTTATTCCTGTGTTTATTATTGTTAACAATAGTTATTGAATAATTCGAAGCAATGTTCAATATATTATTTATTCCCTACTGTGTCAACCGAAGCAGATTGTCGTATGGTGTGCATCTACGGCATGAAAATACAGAGCTTTGAAATCTTCACGTAGTCACTCACGTGACTCCGAAGAAAAATAGTAAGATTAAACGAGAACTTACCAGTTCGAATTTTGATCCTTATTTTATGAGGCGTGACGTTGAGGGATTACGTTCCCTCCGCTCCCACCCTCATAATCTAAGCGATCATCTGGTAGTTCTAGTCTTCTACGAGCCTTACTATGTTACTTCGGCTATTTGTTTTCTGTGTTTTCACGCCGCTGCTTTGAAGTATGACGCGCATGCGCCCTCGGGGCTTCTTCACGTAATCCCTCAATGTCACTCCTCATAAAATAAGGATCTAACTTTGAACTGGTAAGTTCTCATTTAATCTTACTATTTCATGGCTGAGCATGACTGAGGCACGGATAACATTCAGACATGGGCTGATAGATGGTAAGTGACATTTAAACCACACAAGTGCCAAAGCCAGAAAAATAATCTTGCCAACTATCCAGATGACATTACCATTACCATCTCCCCAGAAGTGAACAGCCTGGATGTCACCATTAATCGGATACTTAGCAAGTCTGGTCACACAGATACCGCAGGCACAAATGTAGATCATAAACTTAGTGCACGGCTGGGAAGAGTGACATTTTCCTCAAAACCATTCCTCCACCTCCAAATAACATGCTGCCAGGGGGGTGATGGCAGTTACCACTTGTCTAGACGAGTGCCTGAGGCATGTCTCTGGCAAATGGGGATGAACAATAAACTTTGTTTTTTACCATTAATGTCCATATGAAAACATTTAAAAATAAGCTAATATAGAACTTTATTTTACAAAGCCTTGGAGGAACTTTCCAAGGGATCCGATTATGGAACGAGGATTATGCTGATCATGCAGAGTTTCTTCCTTGTTAATATTCGGGACATGTGAAATTGTTACAGTATGAAAACTAATGATATTTAAAGGTACCTTGTTAAATCACAGCAATTTACCAATGCCATTATTTTCTTTTGCAGAGGTTCTTTTGTCAGTAGAAGTTCTCCAATGTCAAGAGTCTCCTCAGTAAAATCCACAAAGAGGCTTGTAACCTCACAAAAAAACTCCAGCAGCTTGGAGCCACGGCCAATTCGTGTGGAGAAAATATGCAAGTCATTGCGGAAAGGCCTAAAGTAAGAATCTTTATTTAATGTGCAAGTTACTCATTTCAGCAATACTAAACTATCCTCACTATAGTGTAATCTGGTAAAATTAGCTAGAGTGTTAATTTATTAGATTAATAACCACCACATGTCAATTATTTGTGCCCAAGTAAAATTTGGAAATACAGTCTTTATATCAATCTTAGCTGATCAATGTCTGTAAATACTAAACTCTTCTCTCCCTAGTTCTTCTCTTTGGGTACATTGCAGCCAGATTGACGGTATCATTCCTCGATGTTCACCAAATATAAATGGTTGCAGCATCTGCATAGTATATCTGGCAAATCTCCTGAAATTCTTCCTACAATGGATTATGACTGAATGCTGTCTCCAATCCCCAACAATAGACAAGACTTGAAGAGGATAATGAGACCTGTTTTAGCCTGAATGCACTAGGATCGAATAGGAGTGAAACACGCAAGCTGAGCAGTAGAATGGATGGTGCTTAGAAGATGGTAACAATGCTTTCAGATGAGGGAACACTGAGAACACTGAGACACTGAGAAAGATAGTGCTGCCTTGTATACCAGTTTTGACTGAATTGCAGAATGCAAAGAAAAAAGTATTGTAGGAATAGAAAGGAATGGGATAATATACACAAAATGCTGGAATAACTCTGCGGGACAGGCAGCATCTGTGTATAGAAAGAAGGGGTGATGTTTCAGGGCGAGACCCTTCTTCAGAATGGGATGGATGCCTTTGTGAATAGGAAATACTGGACAACTGGACAACTATTGCAAGCAGGTTATTGTTAAGGTACTCTGTGAGTACATTGCAGTCAGATTGACCATATCAAATATGTAAATGTCACAAAATTATCAATCGAGAATTGTAAAATGGCTTGTAATATATTCTGGGAAATGTAGCCATTATTATAATATAGAAAATGTGACATCTCCCAAGATGCAATTAAATAAAAATCAATTAGCCATTTTGATGATAATAGTTGAGGAATAAATGTTGATAATGAGACTGTCTTTGGCTAAATTACCACAGTGGGTGATGTTTGTCACAGACATTATGGGGCTAAGGGCCTCAACGTGGGCTGCACTGTTCTCGGACAGGATGTTTACATCAACTTTAAAACACAAAAAAGGCTTTAGCTTAACATTTCACCCAAAAGGTAACTCTCTCAGTACTACACTACGTTATCCCTACAGATTCAATTCAGGAGGATGTCCTAAATCCATGGCCTTCTGACACAACCAAGTGGACTGTGCACTCTACCAAGTAGACACTTTTCACAAAATCAGAAAAATGTAAATTTGGCGTTTGTACCTTTTATAGGAACCATTTCTTTCTGGAACCTACTTCTGCAGTTCTAACCTTCTACTAATACAGAGGTCAAATCCATGAGGCAGAAGAAAAGCATCCTTGTTTCATAAACAGCATCATGGGTGGCACGGTAACGCAGTGGTAGAGTTGCTGCCTTACAGCTGCTTTCAGTGCCAGAGACATGGGTTCGATCCCGACTACAGGTGCTGTCTGTACGGAGTTTGTTCGTTCTCCCCATGACCACACGTGTTTTCTCCGAGATCTTCGGTTTTTTCCCACACTCCAAAGACGTACAGGTTTGTAATCTAATTGGCCTGGTACGAATTTAAAAAGTTCCTAATGTGTGTAGGGCAATGTTAATGAGCGGTCGGTGCGATCTCGGCCGAAGGGCTTGTTTCCGCGCAGTATCTCAGAACTAAACAAAATTTAAATGTTACATTTAAATGGATTAATAGTTACATAATTTTTTTACAGCAACTATATAGAATCACGCCAGAATGAGTTAGATTTGCTGACCATGCAACAGAAAGACATGAAGAGAAACTCCAGATTGGTATGTTAACAAAATTACTATTCTTTGACCATGGCTTTTGCAAAGCACAGCTTGTACTTTTGCATCATTTTGGTTTTGGAATTTATACTCATGATGGTTTCAGGAAACTAATATCAAACTAGTATTAAAACATCGTAGACAGTATAGAGAGGGCGTCACACAATGATTTTATGCTCAGAATACAAGCTTACATTTTAGAGAGATAAAACATATTATTTTGTGGACCTTGCTGCAATCCATAACTGATTCGGAAGGCTACCCATTGCCCTGCCATATCATGACACGGCATGTGTAGGGTAAAGAGGTAGGAAGATTGTCGGGCCCCTTGGTAATCATTTTACCAAATTGAGGATGCACATGCACAGTAATAATACATTTTAAACGCTGACCATTTTCCTTCTTTTGACCATCCCCCCCCCCCCCCCATTGCCCACTGCCTTATGCTGAATTGGCCAGTTCATAACCTTGGAATGCAAGCAAGACTCTGAGCCTCTTGATCATAAAAGTTACATACTGCAACGCCCACAGTACAATATAGGGTAGGAGATGAAAACATTGTTACAAATCATTCCATTTCATTGTGTTGTAACCTTTAATGTATCAAATGAAAATTCAGTAATACGTGATCATAAGTGTGTTTGTTTTCTGAAAGGAATAATAATACATTTACTTATAATGAAATGAATATAATGAAACAACTCATACATATTTCTTGTGTTTATTATTTCAGGCTTTTTTATATGATCTAGATAAGGTAAGCACATTGTCAATTCATGTAGGGAAAAACATTTGACTCCAAGTAGAATAGGCGTCAAGACAGATGGAGCTGCTCAGTTTAACTGAAGCTAACATGGTGGCCACGGTGGCACAGCGGTAGAATTGCTGCCTTACAGTGCTTGCAGCGCTGGACACCCGGGTTCAATCCCGACTACGGGTGCTGTATGTACGGAGTTTGTACATTCTCCCCGTGACCACGTGGGTTTTCTCCGAGATCTTCGGTTTCCTCCCACACTCCAAAGACGTACAGGTATTTAGGTTAATTGGCCTGGTGTATATGTAAATTGTCCCTAGTGCATGTGCGAGGATTGCTGGTCGGTGCGGACTCGGTGGGCCGAAGGGCCTGTTTCTGCACTGTACCTCTAAACTAAAAAACGAAACTAAACTAATATTGAGATTTAAATAGAAGCTGCAATATTTAGCTCTAGCCTAGATTGGTTGATGCAGAGTCCACTCCAGGAGGTGGTTGCATTCCTTATTAGTAGAGCCAGGATCTTCCCATAAATGCCAAGTGCCTTTTCATGCCTTTTTGATCATTTCACCAGGATAATGCCTTTTTCACGACCGAGTGCCTAAATCAGCCTTTTTTGCTGTTTTGCTAAAAGGACGTGATATTTTCTCTGGTTGTACCGTGATTACAATGACGTTTTCTATGTTAACACATTAATATTAATGATATTATTAACGTGTTAACATAGTATAACTTACAAGAAAACTTCCACCACTGGGGCGATACTAGGGGTGCCACTATCGGTCATTCATTCGTTCGTGCCGCTACCCGCTGGTTCAGCCTTTTCCAAGATCTATTTAAGAAAGAACTGCAGATGCTGGACAAATCGAAGGTAGACAAAAAATGCTGGAGAAACTCAGCGGGTGAGGCAGCATTTGGAGAGAAGGAATAGGCCATGTTTCGGTTCGAGACCCTTCTTCAGACTGATGTGGGGGCGGGAAAAAGAAAGGAAGAGGCGGGGACAGTAGGACTAGAAGGAGAGCTGGGAAGGGGGAGGGGGAGGAGGGAGAAGACAAGGGCTATCTAAAATTAGAGAAGTCAATGTTGATACCGCTGGGGTGTAGACTACCCAAGTGAAATACTTGTCTCCTCGCTTCATTTACTGCTGGCTCCAGTTGCAAATCTGAGTTTTTAAGTGATCTGTGCAAGGCATTCATTGATGTTGGAATTCCACTGTGGATATTGGAAAACAAATCTCTCAGAGGTTTTTTTAGAGAAATGCACAGAAGAACATATACCAAGCGAGTCATCATTACGGAAAAATTATGTTGACAGCAACTTCAACATTGTTGTGCAGAAAATTAGAGATGAAGTTGCACGCAACAAAATATGGATCTCAATAGTCGAGACAACTGATGCTGTGGGGAAATATGTTCCCAATGTGGTCATCGGTGCTTGAGGCAGGTCAACCATCAAAGGAGTATTTGTTGACATCGGAAGTATTGGACGTCAAACAGCTCAACTATTGCACAGTTGTTTATATCTTCACTTGTTGTACTTTGGCCAGAAAATATAAAACACGCAATTGTTCATCTGTTTGTGACCTAAAGTTTTATTCCCCAAAATGTTGCATTTGACATGCTTATCTCAAGGACTTCATAGAATTGCCAAGCACATACGTAGCTTGTTTCCAAATGTCGATCTCCTAATTTCCAATGTCTAGAAAATCTTCCTCAAAGCACTGTCATGAGTGCAATTGTTCAAGGAAATGGCACCCGAGATTCCGCTACCTCCTCACCCATTTTGACTGGGTGGGGTAGAAACATAGAAAATAGGTGCAGGAGTAGGCCATTCGGCCCTTCGAGCCTGCACCGCCATTCAATATGATCATGGCTGATCATCCAACTCAGTCACCTGTACCTGCCTTCTCTCCATACCCCCTGGTCCCTTTAGCCACAAGGGCCACATCTAACTCACTCTTAAATATAGCCAATGAACTGGCCTCAACTACCTTCTGTGGCAGAGAATTCCAGAGACTCACCACTCTCTGTGTGAAAAATGTTTTCCTTATCTCGGTCCTAAAGGAATTCCCCCTTATCCTTAGACTGTGACCCCTTGTTCTGGACCTCCCCAACTATCTTCCTGCATCTAGCCTATCCAATTCCTTAAGAATTTTGTAAGTTTCTATAAGATCCCCCCTCAGTCTTCTAAATTCTAGCGAGTACAAGCCAAGTCTATCCAGCCTTTCCTCATATGATAGTCCTGACATCCCAGGAATCAGTCTGGTGAACCTTCTCTGTACCCCCTCTATGGCAAGAATGTCTTTCCTCAGTATTGGAGACCAAAACTGTATGCAATTCTCCAGGTGTGGTCTCACCAAAACCCTGTACAACTGCAGTAGAACCTCCCTGCTCCTATACTCAAATCCTTTCACTATGAATGCTAACATACCATTTGCTTTCTTCACTGCCTGCTGCACCTGCATGCCTACTTTCAATGATTGGTGTACCATGACACCCAGGTCTCGTTGCATCTCCCCTTTTCCTAATTTGCCACCATTCAGATAATAGTCTACCCTCCTGTTCTTGCCACCAAAGTGGATAACCTCACATTTATCCACATTATACTGCATCTGCCATGCATTTGCCCACTCACCCAGCCTATCCAAGTCACCTTGCAGCCTCCTAGCATCCTCGTCACACCTAACACTACCCCCCAGCTTAGTGTCATCCGCAAACTTGGAGATGTTGCATTCAATTCCCTCGTCCAAATCATTAATATATATTGTAAATAGCTGGGGTCCCAGCACTGAGCCTTGCGGTACCACACTAGTCACTGCCTGCCATTCTGAAAAGGACCCGTTTACTCCTACCCTTTGCTTTCTGTCTGCCAGCCAGTTCTCTATCCACATCAATACTGAACCCCAAATACTGTGTGCTTTAAGTTTGTATACTAATCTCTTATTTGGGACCTTGTTGAAAGCCTTCTGAAAGTCTAGATATAACACATCCACTGGTTCTCCCTTATCCACTCTACTATTTCCATCCTCGAAAAATTCTATAAGATTCGTCAGACATGATTTACCTTTCGTAAATCCATGCTGACTTTGTCCAATGATTTCACCACTTTCCAAATGTACTGCTATCCCATCTTTAATAACTGACTCTAGCAGTTTCCCCACTACCGATGTTACAGTAACTGGTCTGTAATTCCCCGTTTTCTCTTTCCCTCCTTTTTAAAAAAGTGGGGTTACATTAGCTACGCTCCAATCCTGAGGAACTACTCCAGAATCTAAGGAGTTTTGAAAAATTATCACTAATGCATCCACTATTTCTGTGGCTACTTCCTTGAGTACTCTGGGATGCAGACTATCTGGCCCCAGGGATTTATCGGCCTTTAATCCATTCAATTTACCCAACACCACTTCCCAGCTAACCTGGATTTCACTCAGTTCCTCCACCTTATTTGATCCCCGGTCCCCTGCTATTTCCGGCAGATTATTTATGTCTTCCTTAGTGAAGACAGAACCAAAGTAGTTATTCAATTGGTCTGCCATGTCCTTGTTCCCCATGATGAATTCACCTGTTTCTGACTGCAAGGGACCTACATTTGTTTTAACTAATCTCTTTCTCTTCACATATCTATAAAAACTTTTGCAGTCAGTTTTTATGTTCCCTGCCAGTTTTCTTTCATAATCTATTTTCCCTTTCCTAATTAAGTCCTTTGTCCTCCTCTGCTGGACTTTCTCCCAGTCCCCTGGTAGGCTGCTTTTTCTGGCTAATTTGTATGCTTCATCTTTTGTTTTTATACTATCCCTGATTTCCCTTGTTATCCATGGATGCACTACCTTCGCTGATTTATTCTTTTGCCAAACTGGGATGAACAATTGAACAACAATTGTAGTTCATCCATGCAGTCTTTAAATACCTTCCATTGCACATCCACTGTCAACCTTTAAGAATCACTTGCCAGTCTAACTTGGCCAATTCACTTCTCATACCTTCAAAATTACCTTTGTTTAAGTTCAGAACCCTTGTTTCTGACTTAATTATGTCACTCTCCATCCTAATGAAGAACTCAACCATAATATGGTCACTCTTGCCCAAGGGGCCACGCACAACAAGACTGCTAACTAACCCTTCCTTATTACTCAACACCCAGTCTAGAATATCCTGCTCTTTTGTTGGTTCCTCTACATGTTGGTTTAGAAAACTATCCCGCAAACATTCCAAGAAATCTTCTTCCTCAGCACCCCTGCCCATTTGATTCACCCAATCTATATGTAGATTGAAATCACCCATTATAACTGTTTTACCCTTGTTGCACGCATTTCTAATTTCCTGTTTGATGCCCTCCCCAACTCCACTACTACTGTTAGGCGGCATGTACACAACTCCCACTAGCGTTTTCTGCCCCTTAGCGTTTCGCAGCTTTACCCATATCGATTCCACATCCTCCAAGCTAATGTCCTTCCTTTCTATTGCATTAATCTCCTCTCTCACCAGCAACGCTACCCCACCTCCTTTTCCTTTCTGTCTATCCCTCCTGAATATTGAATATCCCTGGATGTTCAGCTCCCAGCCTTGGTCCCTCTGGAGCCATGTCTCCATGATCCCAACTATAGCATAGTCAGTATTAGCTATCTGCACCTTCAACTCGTCCACCTTATTACGAATGCTCCTTGCATTGAGACACAAAACCTTCAGACTTGTTTTTACAACACTCTTACTCCTTATACAATTATGTTGACAAGTGTCCCCTTTTGATTTTTGCCCTGGAAACCCACCACCTCTTTTTCTCTGTTTATTTTCTTTTCTTTTTTCTCCCCTGCATGTTGGGTCTGAGTGCTTCCCTTCTCTGCCTCCTGCCTCAGACCCTGTCTACTGGCTTCCTCTATTTGAGTCCCTCCCCCCAACCGTTCTAGTTTAAAGTCCCCCCAGTAGCCTTTGCATATTTCCCTGCCAGGATGTTGGTCCCCCTCGGGTTCAAGTGCAACCCGTCCTTTTTATACATGTCACTCCTTCCCCAAAAGAGGTTCCACTGATCCAGAAACTTGAATCCCTGCCCTCTGCACCAGTCCTTCAGCCAGGCATTTATTCTCCACCTTGCTCCATTCCTACTCTCACTGTCACGTGGCACAGGAAGTAATCCTGAGATTATTATCTTTGCGGTTCTTTTCCTTAACTCTCTTCCTAACTCCCTAAATTCTCCTTTCAGGATCTCTTCTCTTTTTTTACTTATGTCATTGGTACCAATATGTACCACGACCTCAGGCTCCACTCCCTCCCTTTTCAGGATATCTTGGACATGTTCAGACACATCCCGGACCCTGGCACCAGGGAGGCAAACTACCGTCCGGGTCTCCGGACTGCGTCCACAGAATCGCCAATCTGACCCCCTAACTATAGCGTCCCCTATTACTAATGCCCTCCTCTTCTTTTCCTTACCCTTCTGAGCAACAGGGCCAGTGTCTGTACGGCAGGCCAGGTCGCTGTTGCTACCCCCAGGTAGGCTGTCCCCCCCAACAACACTCAAACAGGGCACATGGCTCTCTGCTGTACTCTACTATGCAGCAATTTTTGAAAAGATTAAATAAATTGTCAATTGTTTTAAAGGAGAAAAATCTGCTGCAGTCAGGATCGTCAGTGAAATCATGCAGAAAAATTCCCTCCACCGCGATCTTGTGTTTATTGATTCCAATTTTGCAAACTTCCCACAAGCTATCACTTCCCTTGAGAAATGTGGCGAAACATTAGTGAATAACTTGCAGGTTTTCAACTAAGTAACTGACGATATTCCTAAAGTTAATGGCGATGCAGATAAAGACATACAAGGAAAATGTGAGAGAGTGATTTTAGCTAACAAAGATCTTGAAGAAATAGAAAACATAGCTAAAGTTCTCAAAGGTAGTTGTAATGCAAAAGATATCAACATGAATATAGAGTCTGTAGCTTGTTTCGGGTATGCACCAGTGACCTCAGCTGAGGTAGAAATAAGTTTTTCATAACTGAAGCATATTCTGTCTGACAGACGGCATAGTTTAACACCAGATAATTTGAAACAAATATTAGTAATTATGTGCAACCAGGCAACTTTGGTCATTTAATGTAGTATACCTTTATGTTATCATTTTTAACCATATTTTGGTGGTGGAAATGCCTTTTTATGCCTTTTTGGTCAATAAATGCCTCTTTCTTGGGTACACAAAAAGCTGGAGAAACTCAGCGGGTGCAGCAGCATCTAAGGAGCGAAGGAGATAGGCGACGTTTCGGGTCGAGACCCTTCTTCAGACTCAATGCCTCTTTCTTGCCTTTTAAAAAATTTGATTATGCCTTTTTCAGAGGTGTTTAGTGCCTAAACATCTTGACTTTACTTATTAGCAACTGCAATATTTCTTTGTGGAGATAGTGGAAGCATCCAACATCTCTTGCCCCGTGCACATTACCATGTTAAAATATTTCTGTGCTCTTGCTTTAGCTGCTACTAGTAATGACTGTGTGAAAACTGCAAACATTCCATACATTGTGTAAAACTCTTTGTTTATTTAGCAGTTGCTTGTTTGAAAATTGTAGTTTCTTCTTGCCAATTGTATATCAAAGCCTCTCGAAAAGTCCTTCCTCAACCCTGATTTTCAATTGGATGCATTTAATTTTGTTCAACATTAATGGGCATTGAATGGAAGATTTGTTGTTATCAGCAGTGTAACATAGAAATCACATTATTTCTGCAGATATCTGTATTAATTATATATTTGATCACTAATGAGAACTATCATATTTCAGCAAATTAGAACTACCGAGAGATACGTCAGGAAATTGGAATTTCACATCAGCAGGGTAAGATTTTGCAGATTGCCAATAATGGTATGATTTTTTTCCCCTAATTAAAAGGAGGCAATTTAAATAGCTTCACATGGATAATAAAAACAGCTGTTTTGGATAAACCATTTGGCTTTCTTCTAAGTACTGTTTTACACAAGATTTCTGGTGAAATAAAATGAGGACACTAGGTTCAACTTAATAAATCGTAAGTCATTAAGTTAGGTGAAACATTTTAAAATTTGAAAGAAAGCTAAAGCTCTTGTTGCACGACCACTTGGAATACAATCACAAAGTATTAAATATAATATTCAGTTGTTTATTAACATCATAACTTTGAACATTTTACTACATTATTCGCATAATGTGAATTCTATGCTTTTTGTAAACTTGTTTAAAACACAAGTGGCAGTAGGCAGGTGCTATAGACCTGCACGGGAAGGTAGACGCTTCCGCCCCCACGAGTCTAGGGCAGATGGGGCTCTTCAACCTGGGAAGGCAGTCCATCTAGGAGAGTTAAAACTCTGATTTAAAACCTCCACTGCCTTGTGGCCATATCCAATCATGGAAAAGGCTCCAGGAGTACACCTCAAGAAAATTCGGAGTTGGAGCCCCTAAGGCAGTTCATCGTTGTCTGCAACCTCGCTCTGGCAGATCTTGCAATGGCGCTGGTGCCAAACTGCAATGGCCCTGCTGTTCCTTTTGATCGATCAGCGACATGGAGAGGGGGGACATGCTGCATGGGCAACAGCCTGTCCTCCATAGGACATCGCCCAGGCTTGCATCCGACCAGGATGCATCACCCATGGTCAGTCATGACCGAGGGGGGGCCTACTACTACTAGTTAAAACACCATTTTGATATGTTTTGCTGGATTGAATTTCTGCAATGTTGTGCTTTTGCAATACTAGAATGGAAACTATGGCACCTCAAGCTTGGCCTTTTGCAATGGAGTTTTCATATCATCAAAGTTAAATATAAGTATTACAACAGTAGTTTTATTGCCCATGGAAGCTTCAGTCCCAAATTTTAAGTGATAAATATGAATGGCCCAGAATAGATATTTTGACTTGGTTGTTCATAATGCAAAGAGGAACCTGCTGACACGGTACGCTTACTATGACAGCAACATGATTAACTCTTAATATCCTCAAAAATACATTAGCAAACCACACACCTTTTCCTCAGGCAAACTAGAGATGCGCAATTATTTCAAATCACCAATGTCCACAAATCACCAAAGGACAAATAATATGTGAACACATTTTTACCAGTGTACCATGCAAACTACCTGGTTAGTTCCCAGAATGATTATCATAATTTTCTTTCTGCAAGGATTGTTTCTCATCTTCTTTCCACTATGTTTTATATGATCTTGCCGTGGGATAACCAAGCAGGAGTTAATTGTACATCACACACCAATGCTAGTCTCTTACAGAGCAGCTAAGAATTGTTTTACTCAGTAAAGGGCCTGTCCCACTTTCACGACCTAATTCACGACCTTTTTTACTCGTGGACATGTTTCATTATGCTAGAAAAGCGCCTCGACCTACTGGATGCCACGAGTACCTACGACTAGCATCACGGCCTGCTACGATCAACCTACGACCTCCTACGACATCCTATGTCCTCCTACAACCTCGTGACGACCATGCTGCGAGTATGAGTCAAGGGCAAACTCGACAGTAGTCGTGAATTAGGTTGTGAAAGTGGGACAGGCCTGTTAGTTGTTGCAATCTGGAATATACTATATGAAAGGGCGATGAAAGTAATTTTCAAAAGGATATTAAATATATATTGGAAAGTTAAAAAAAAAACAGGAATGGTTAAACTAAAGGGAATTGGGATTAATTGAACGATTATTTAAAAAAAATTGTATAAGCTTAATCAACTAAAGGCCTCACTCTATGATATAAAATTCTGTACGCTTAGTATAATGAAATAATTTGAATTTTAGAAATGCCCAATGCTTCGAGGGTGTTTTCATAGAATTTTATATGTAGAAACCAGTATAAGAATTATTCTGTTGTGTGCATCTATCATCCAGATAGAAGAATTATATGAGTCCTACTTCATCCAATGGCGTCTACGCAATGGGGCAAACAACATGAGAAGAGCTTACTCAATAACACCTTCCACCAAAGGATCACGGGAAACACTGCTGGAGATTAATAGGAACTACAGGTTATGTACAGAGGTATTCCATCTGTGTACTTCTAAAATTTATTGCTATTGTTATTTGGCAGATGTAACTCAGGTTATAAAAGATTCCAATTAATCTATTTATTTACAGACTGTAGCAGCATTAAACATTGCATTAGTAATTATTCTATTTCTCAATTTTAGTTTGAAGATTTTCTTCCAATTATGCTTATTTGCTTATATATGCGTATTTGCTTATATGTTTATATAAGCTTTTTTTTAGGAAAGATAGGGACTGTTACCAATTTAAAACAATTTAAAATTAACTTTTTTTCAGCACCAATGCTAAAATTCTCACAAAGGTTACTGATACATTGAAATACAAGTAAACAATGCTGGAACCACTCAGCTGGTCAGGCAGCAGCTATGGAAAGAGAAACAGAGTTAATGTTTCAAGCCAAAGCCCTTCATCAGAATCATGAAAAGTGGGCAAACATTTTTTCTTTGCTTGTGAATGAAAATGGAAGTAGTTAATGTGCTTCATTAAGTGAGATCTTTGCTTTCTAAATATAGAAATTGAAATTGAGAATCTAAGTGGTTAAAAAAAATATGTATCTACCAAATTATCGTCAAATGATCCATCAGGTGACTTCTGGTTCTGAATTTGTCCATTCAACAAACATTTTATTCAAGTGCTTACTCTGGTGAAATTCAGTTATATATAAGGTCCATTGCATCATGTAACAGTGTTTTAGTCAAGTTAAGTCAATTCTATGTCCTATGTACAGGTACAGAGAGGTACAGGTACAATAAAAATCTTGCTTTCAGCAGCATGGTGAATCCCTTTGAGAAACAAAGAAGAAGGAACATAAATGAAGAAAGGTGATATAATCCCTTGCTGGGTGCTAACTGCCAAGTTGTAATGACTACACTCGTTGGTGTTAAATTGGGCATAATAAGTACAGGATAAATCCAGTGTGGTGAAGTATTTCATTTTTGCCATGTTGAGATGTGGGTTTAGGGCTTGTCACATATAGCTCCTCCTCAGGTTACAAAAGCCTGGCATGTACAAATAAAGGAGCATTTGCAAGACCGGCTAAATGGATTTGCCAGCTGCTGCGGGGCGCAGGCATCTTTTTCCATGGGAACTGGGTGCACGGCAATATCTGAATGGTTGATATAAACATCCTGATATAATTACACATTGCCCTTTGTTGCCCTGTGTTCTATTAAAAATATGCTACATTTCTGACTTGCTGACTATATGGATAATAAACAGTTCTCAGGAACGGAATCCTCCTGTAAACTGGGGAGGACCTGTAGTTTTATAGCAAGGATAACTTTATAAAGCTCATAGAGTTGAACAACCTTACAAGATTTAGGTACTACCATATGTTGTTGCCCTATCAGTCTGCGCGAATTTCATCAATACCCATTAGCTTAACTTTATGGCTGAGAAACAAAGAAGATGGAACAGGTCATAAATGGAGTCCCAGATGACCATCTGCATAGAATTCTAGATGCAAACCTGATGTGAAAGGGAGGCAGGCTGCAATTAGGCTTAGTGCCAATGCAGTATTCCTAACATGAATTAATATCTTATGAAATGACAGAGCATACATAAGGGGCCCAATGGTCTCCAATTTTTATTTTGTAAGTTTTATAACACAATCTTTGAAGGAGTGACAGCTTCAAACAATTAACATAGTCCACTGCCAATATTATGTCTACTTATTCATTTTATTCATAACCAATTAAGTGTAATTCTAATAGTTTGATTTTAATTTGTACAACAATAAGTTTCCCTACTTAAATAAATTGATATGAAGTAATCCACCTGACCAGGAAGGTATTTATTTAAAAACAAGCAAGACAGCACACCAGAGACCACTTTTTTAGCTTTTCCAGTTTGGGGCCCCGGATAAAATGTGCATTTCTGCACAACCAACAGTAATTGTTTTGCCTGAATGTTTTAACATCTGGTCTGCTGAAGAATGTTATAATTTACCGATTAAAAATATACTCATTGCAAAATAATAGATTATTAATGAATGTTCTCCTTCCGAAGAGAACACAGAGCTATGCATTTCAAAACATCATAATGACTATTTCACATTTCAGAGTTTGCTTTTGTGAATGGCATAAAGTTACTAGCTGATCAGGTTACAGAGTGCTGCAGTAGTTAATGCTCACGGCACCAGTGACCTGGGTTGAGCCCTGATCTCCACGGATGTCTGTACAGAGTTTACACATTCTCCCTTTTCCCCAAGTGCTCCTGTTTCCTCTCATGTCTCAAAGTTATGCTGGTAGGTTAATTGGCAACCATAAATCATCCCTCGTGTTTGTAGGTGGCAAAATAAGTCAAAGGTGAGTTGATGGTCATGTGAGAGAAAATAAGCTACAGAGAGATAAGGTGGGGGGGGGGGGGGATGCTTGGACTCAATGGACAAGTGGAACCTGCATAAAAGGGATGGTTGCCCCTGAACTGGTGAAGAACCAGGCAGGGAGATTTGCTGTTGCAGTTGGGATAGGGTGGTGTTGGGGGGGGGGGATAGACTTAAATTAGCCTGGCATAGGGGTGAGACTCAAAGCTATAGTGTAGTAGATGGCATGTTGAGGTAAAAATAAATGTTAAAGCAAGCTGGACAGGGAGGGTTTAGAGAGGGGGTGAAGAGACTAAGCACAGGGCACAGGTTAGTACACAAACTGGAATAGTATGGCTATACCAGAAACATGGCTGAGAGAGGGGCAGGGCAGCAGCTCAATGTTCCAAGACACAGATGCTACAGACAGGAGTGGTTATTGCATTTTTGATTAGGGAGAAGATCATAGTGGTACAAGTAACTAGGGAAAGAATAGGTCCCATTAACATTCAATGTGGTCATTTATGTGTGGAGCTGCAGGGAAAGGTAAATTGGTCAGTACTCTAGCTTATGGAAGGACCATTCAGAAGCCTGTTAACAGAGGGGATGAAACAGTTCCAGAGTATGGCGGTGCGTGCTTTCAAGCTTCGGTACTTTTTGCCGGATGGGAGCAGGGAGAAGAAGGAATGACTGGGGTCGGTGAGAATTTGATTATGTTGACAGCTTTTCCGTCAAGTGTAGATGGAGTGAATGGTGAGACGTCTACTCTGTGTGATGGACTGGGCTACAACTACCACTCTCTGCAATTTCTTGCGGTCTTGGGCAGAGCTGTTCAAAAGTCAAGCTGTGAAGCAACCTGACAGTAACCTTGCTATGGTGCATCTGTAGAAGTTTGTAAGAATCATTTGAGACATGCTGAATTTCCTCAGTCTCCTCAGGAAGTAGAGGTGTTGGTGTGCCTACTTCGCTGTCACATCAACATGGTTGATCTACGATAGATCATTGGTAATTTTAACGCCAAGGATCTTGAAGCTTTCAACTATTTCCACTTTGGCAACATTGATACTTATTGGGGCACGTTTATTCTATTATCAATAATATGGGCTCCTTCTGTTTTCCTTCCTGTAGGATATGTGTGTGATAGAGAAAACACTGGAGATTCTTCTTGGGGAATTTCACATCAGAATGAAAGGTAACTTTAAAACCAATTAAAAAAAAAAACTTCCTTGGAATGAAATAGATTTTGCATCTTTCTAAAATAGTTAAATGGATATATGTAAATGACCTTTAGTGCCATGAGTGTTTTTTCTTTGCTGTCATTACTATTTTCTTTTTCTGATGTTTGAGGATTACACGGCATTTGGTAATTAACCTCTCTTTTGTTGAATTTTAATTTTAAGAAGCAATATATCTCTGTTCTCATGAAAAATAAATATCTATTGTTACCACCCCCTGTTTCACACTTCCCGCTCACCTCTTTATACTGCTGTCTTTCCTATATACTCTCATACGCCCTAACCTGCTATGTCAGCGATCTCTTTGCCTCTATAGATACAGCTTGACCCACTAAGTTTGTTTCTGGTTAAAAAGCATTCTGTTTCTCCCCCCACAGATAGTGCCTTATCTGTTGAGAGGTTCTGTCGTTTTCTGCTTTTGTTAAGTTAGTGCCAAATTTTACTCCAAAATAGAAACATAGAAACATAGAAAAATAGGTGCAGGAGGCGGCTAATCGGACCTTTGAGCTGACAACGCCATTCAATATGATCATGGCTGATCATCTAAAATCAGTACCCTGTTCATACTTTTTTCCCAATATCCCTTGATTCATTTAGTCTTAAGAGCTAAATCTAACTGTCTCTTGAAAACATCTAGTGAATTGGCCTCCGCTGCCTTCTGTGGCAGAGAATTCCACAGATTCACAACTCTCTGGGTGAAGGGGTTTTCCTAATCTCAGTCCTAAATGGCATATCCCTTATTTTTAAACTGTGACCCCTGGTTCTGGACTCCCCCAACATCGGGACCAATTTTCCTGCATCGAGCCTGTCCAATCCTTTAAGAATTTTATATGTTTCTATAAGATTCCCTCTCATCCTTCTAAATTCCAGTGAATACAAGCTCAGTCGACCCATTCTTTCATCATATGTCTGTCCCACCATCCCGGGAATTAACCTAGTGACTTATGCTGCACTCCCTCAATAGCAATAATGTCTTTCCTCAAATTAGGAGACCAAAATTGCACACAATACTCCAGGTGTGGTCTCACCAGGGCCCTGCACAACTGCAGTAGGACCTCCTTGCCCCTAAACTCAAATCCTCTCGCAATAAAGGCCAACATGCCATTAGCTTTCTTCACTGCCTGCTGTACCTGCATGCTTACTTTCAGTGACTGATGTACAAGCACACCCAGGTCTCGTTGCACCTCCCATTTCCCTATTCTGACACCATTCAGATAATAATCTGCCTTCCTGTTCTTGCCAACAACTTGGATAACCTCACATTTATCCACATTATACTGAATCTGCCATGCATCTGCCCATTCACCCAACCTATCCAAGCCACATAGCATCCTCATCGCAGTTCACACTGCCACCCAGCTTTGTGTCATCCGTAAACTTGGAAATGTCACATTTAATCCGTCATCTAAATCGTTAATATATATTGTAAATTACTGGAGTCCCAGCACCGAGCCGTGCGACACCCCACTAGTCATTGCCAGCCATTCTGAAAAGGACCCATGAATACCTACTCTTTACTTTTTGTCTGCCAACCAGTTCTCTATCCATGTCAATACTCTACCCACAATACCAATGTGCTCTAATTTATTGTGTGGGACCTTGTCAAAGGCTTTTTGAAAGACCAGATACACCACATCCATTGGCTCTCCAGTATCCATTCTACTTATTACATCCTCAAAAAATTCCAGAAGATTAGTCAACGATGATTTCCCCTTCATAAATCCATGCTGACTTTGACCGATCCTGTCACTGCTTTCCAAATGCATTGCTATAACATTTTTAACAATCAACTCAAGATAGTACTTTGTATGATGGGTCATTTGCTACACTGAGATCATAAAGAGGTTCTGTCTGACCTTTCATTGACAAAAAATATACCATTTGAGGAAATCTAGATGTGAACTTCTACTACCCTGGTTAATACTTATCACAGCCAACATTACTAAGATTTGTTCTTGTATATTAGTCTGCTGTTTGTGACACTTTCCCATACAGGAGAATGCATGAATTTTGGAGAGATGCTTTTGGTAACGGCTCAATGTTATGAGCAACAATGTTGTGCAGCAATTAGTGCTGCTTCTTTAGCTTCATCAAGCCTTGTGCTACCCTAACCTCTGGTGCTGTCTGTGTTGAGTTTGCATATTCCCCCTGAGACTATGGGGGTTTCTTCATCGTGTTCTGGTTTCTTTCCACATCCCTAAGTGCAGGTTGGTCAGTTATTTGTATCTCTGTTACCTTTAGTGTAGGTAGGTGTGTGGATAGAAAACTAGAGTGGCGATAATAGGTTCCAGGGGATGGGATTGCTCTGAGAACTGGGATAGACGCAATGGGTCTTCTGAACACCTTTCATGCTGAAAGGAAAATGTGATGTGATGAATGTATTCAAGTGGATGCACACCATGTGTACAAATTGGCTGCAATTTCAATATATTATAACACTTTAACATTGGGTGTAAAGCAGTTTTAAATGCCCTGAGGTTGCAAATGCTATCTTTCTTATTTTTGTTGATTAATTTATGATCGCACATTGTGATATACATCGCCCAGCATGTATATGATTTGAACTAATCACCTCTTCTCTATGAATTTCTAGGTTTGATTGGTTTTGCGCGTTTATGCCCAGGTGATCATTATGAGGTGCGTTCATATATCATCAAACTTCCATCATTTTCTTGCCATGACATTACTCAAATAGCTTATTCCAAGGCGGCAATGGTTGAAAGTAAAATACTAGAAAAATTACACATTACTCCTTTGTCCAAAGTATTTTCTTTTGTTGAAATTTAACTTGCGGCAATAGGTTTCTTTTTATTACAATTATTTTTTCCATTAAATTTGCTGCAATATATTCCAGGAGTGTGAGATTCCACTAATGTCAGCTTATCGGTGAAATAGTACAATGACCGATCAGTACTGTACCATCTCTTTAACACCAGTGTCTGAGAAAGAATATGTCTCTTTTTTCTTTAGCAAGAAACGGTAGTGTATTGGGTAGGTTGGTTTCTTTGTTTAGTTTGGTTGACATCTATGGTGTGTAACAAATAATATTGCCCAAGTGAACAGATTTTGTGAAATACAGAGATAAAAACTTTCCCTTTTTTAAAGGTTGGTTGTCCACCATATCTAACTCCTTCAAAACCAGCCCTAATATCCACCAGAAAGAATAAAAGCATCGATCTTTCACGATCTCTTTTTGCTCTATAATTGATGTAATCATATCCATTTCATAATTTTCCTACAATTTACAGAAGCCAATTAACCTATAAACCTGTTTGTCTTTGGAGTGTGGGGGGAAGCTGGAGTACCTGGATAAAACCGACACGGTCTCAAGGAGAACACACAAACTCCGTACAGAGAGCACCAGTAGTTAGGATTGAACCCGGGTCTCTGGTGCTGTAAGACAGTTGCCCCATTTAACAACAACTTTTTTCCCCCTTAAATCCCCTCTAAGACACCCATTAATAGGTCTGACCAATTGGCCTTTGCTATTTTTACCTTTGTTAAATTTTACAGCAACTTGGATGTATTTCAACTGAACATGCTATCCAGCACCATTCAGTATTATTTTTTTGTTTGTCTCCCCTACCGATAGCCATCCTGACCAAAACCTCTTGGTCTTCTTTCGGTCTTTCATACCATCACTTTAATTTGTGAAGACAGATGCAAAGTACACAGTTAACCATTTTACCCTTGTCCTTTGGAGTATACAAAGATTTATCATTGGATCTTTAATTATGACATAAAAAGTGTTTGTTTTTTTGTATTTTGTATAATAAGGACTCGGTGTGTTACAAAATATCTTCATGTTGATAAGTCATAGGAGCAGAATTAGGCCATTCGGCTCAAAGAGTTTACTCTGCCATTTAATCGTGGTTGATCTATCTTTCCCTCTCAACCCCATTCTCCCGCCTTCTCCCTGTAACCTTTGACACCCTTTCTAATCAATTACCTGTCAATCTCCACTTTAAAAATATCCATTGACTTGGCCTCCACAGCTGTCTGCAGCAATAAATTCCACAGTTTCACCACCCTCTGGCTAAGAAATTCCTTATCATCACTTTTCTAAAGGTACGTTCTTTATTCTGAGGCTGTGCCCTCTGGTCCGAGACTCTTCCACAAGTGGAACATCCTCTCTACATCCACTCTATCCACGCCTTTCATTATATGGTAGGTTTCTATTTAGGTAGGTCTGAAGAAGGAATGTCGACCCGGAATGTTACCCATTCCTTCTCTCCAGAGATGCTACCTGTCCCGCTGAGTTACTCCAGCTTTTTGTGTCTATCTAAGATTTCTGTGAGATCTCTGCTCATCGTTTTAAACTCCAGTGTACTAGGCCAAGAACTGTCAAACACTCATCATTCTTTAACCCAATCATCTTTGGGATCGATCCCATAAATGTCCTCTGATCCCTCTCTAATGCATCATATCCCTCCTCAATTATGGGGCCCAAAACTGCCCACAATACTCCAAATGTGATCTAAATAATGCCTTATAAAGCTTCAGCATTACATCCTTGCTTTTATATTCATTTTTTTAATGAACCAAGGAGACATACAAAACAGGCTATTGATCACTTCATTTCCTGAAATGAATTTAAATGTATTAGTAGACATATGTTTACATTTTGTTGGAAAATACACAAGTGTATTTATTCCAAAATGTTCTGGTGATGGATTCATCTGAACTCTATTTGTACACCACACTATTCCTTTGTGTCTTATTTGACATTTTCCCAAGAAAATAAAATTGCTAGATTACTATTCAAACAATCTGCTCTTCAATTGCAGCATTATTTATAGAGCAGCACTGAGAGAATATCTCAATTTATCTTCATAACAAGTGGTATTTCTGATGGACCAGTCATATAAAATGATTCAGAACAGAAATGCATTGTTGCAAATACCTGAATGAATTATTTTCCAAATGAGTGAATATAAATTAAGGGTACTGTTAATTGTACCTATGAAGCTTCTATTCTATATGGCATTCCATTAAATCAAAATTATCCATGATTATTGCAGATAGATTCAATTCTTAATTAAATCAAGCCATCTTAGAGTTTCTGCAGAGCAACAACTGAAAAGAAACATTGTTCATGTGGGAGTAGCAGGAATTTAGTTGGATGAAAACTTGGTACGGTGGAGACAGTGGCGAAAGTATCCCCATTTAGTGAAATTCTGAAGGGAGTGATTTGCACTGACATAATTGTGCATCGTGTTATCATTTTATTAGGCTGTTTATGGTTGCTATGGTGAACATGAAGTTAATAATTAACCTTTGTCTCCAGTGCAGCAAGGTTAATTCATGAGCATATAATTGCTCAGCCCAATTAATGGTCTAATTACTTGACCATATTTAAGATGTAGGCCATCCTTTCTGAACAGCAACTTTTATGGACCTTTCATTAGCTGATGACACTATATGATGGAAAGGCCTTCATTTAAAGCTTTAAAATATGATCTAGTGTGCTGAAATGTTATAAAGCTGTCTCACCAACCATAGAGTACAATTTGAAGATCAGTGCAATTTTATTAGATGTTATACAATGGTACTCCCAGAGCGCTAAGCTTGATTTAATATGTAGCTGACATACCTTCAAACTCTAGCAGATTCCTACTGCATATCAGCATGCTCTTAAAATCATTTTGCATGGTTAACCCGACCATAGAATACAAGAGCAGGGAATGTTATGACTTACCTTTATAAAACATTGGTTAGGCCATAGCTGGCGTTTTGTATTGCCACAGTTCAGATTGCCACACAATAAAATAATATGATGGCATTTGGGAAGGTGCAGAGGGGATTCACCAGGATGTTTCCTGAGTGGAACTTTTCATTTAAGTGGAGCAGCAATACTGGTTTTGTTTCCTTGGCACAGCAGAGGGTGCGATGGGACCAGAAAGAGATGTGCAAAATTATGAAGAATGGTTAGAAGCAAACGATTCTGAAAGTGGACGTGTCAAAACCAGAGGGCATATGTATACTGTAAAGGGGAAAAAGTTTGGAAACAATCTGAAGATAAATAATTTTCACCCAGTAGGTGTTTGGTGTCCGAAGGGGTGATGACTGCAACTCTCACGTCATTTAAACATGTAGAAAACACTTGAACTACCAAGGCATAGAAAGATACAGTGCAAGTGTTCGTACAGTAAATGCGTTTAGTATATATGGCTGCTTGGTGATTGCATGCACATGATGGACTGAAAGGCCTGTTTCAACGATGTATAACTCCATGATACTGAGTCATTTGTGTCTGGTATCTAAACCCTATTCTAACAAAATTTGACCATGTCAGAACAACAAGAAAAATGCAATATATCGTCAGCAACAGGAGATTTTTTTCTTGAAATCTGTAAATGTAGTCTTGGTGTGCAGATTATTCTCTTTCCAGAAGATATGCTAAGTTATCATGAACTGCATTAGGATGATCCACAATGGATTGAAATACTTTATGCACAAATGATGAATAGCGGACTCTCCGAACTGCAAAAGTGGATACAAAATTAAGATAGTCCTCCACCTCACCACCTGCTACATTAACTGTTATATTGGGAATTGGGCTTGAGCCTATGAACAGTCACCAGAAGCTGTAAATAGGTTCTTTGGAATTGGTTTAGTTTATTATTGTCATGTATCCCAAAATACAGTGGAAAAACATTTGTTCACATGCAATCCAGTCAAATGATCTGACGCACGAGTGCAACCAAGCCATATACAAGTACAAAAGGTCATGCAGAGAGAAAATAAAACAGAGTGCAGAATATAGCATTACAACCATAGAGAAAGTGCAGATTAAAAAAAAGCCCAAAAACCGCAATGAGGTGGGTTGGGAGATTGGGACTTCACCCTTATCTTAAGGGAAGTCTGTTCAGTAGTCTGATAACAATGGAGACAAATCTGTTACTGAATCTGGCGCTATGTGAAGTCAAATAAATTTACATTCAGCTACAAAATGAACTGTTGTAATACTCAGAATGTGAACAAAGGTTCTAAATGATAGTCACATATTGAAAACATACAGCAGATAACTCTGATAACCAGTTCCAGGAATCAAGCACCAAGTATCTTCCTCCACTAGCTTCAGTACTCTAATCATCTTTTCTCGCATCTAACATTCACAGACTCCTCTTTGCCATCTCAAGCTTAGATTGCTGCAAACCTTACCCTGACATGCTGCTACCAGCTATTTAACAGTGACAAGCTGATGTCTGTTTGTAACTAGCATACTATTCTCCTCCTTATAAAATAAAATGGGGCACAATCACAGCTAGAAAAGGTGGCAGGGCAGAGCACTTTCTCATTATAATTTCTCATGATTGTTGCTATTATTACAGCAGTCATTACTGAATCCTTGGCCTATGATGGGGATGAAAGGGAAAACGCTGTTATTTTCATAACTAATCCTCTTTGTCATTATCCCACCTCTCTCCATCACACAAATTCTTCTGATTTACACACTGCAGATGGCATAATCATTCAACAAATGCCTTAAAAAAAAAAAAAAAAAAAAAAAAGAAAAAAAAAAAAAAAAAAAAAAAAATTCCGCCACTAACAACCCAACCCCCCCCCCCCCCCCCCCCCCCCCCCTAAACAAACCTAAACAAAACACATACAAAACTGACACAAAAACCAGACAAAACCCACCGCCTGACAACCACACACCCCCCACCCCCCCCCCCCCCCCTTTCCTGTCCTTCAGCTCACCAACCCTTATCACAAGTGTTAAAGAAGGAACTGCAGATACTCAACGGGTGCAGCAGTATCTAAGGAGCAAAGGAGATAGGCGACTTATATGAGTTTTCGGGTCGAGACCCTTCTTCGGACTCTGTGAGCTTCTACCTAAAGATAAATAAAAACTACAACTTGTTGGGGCAAAAATCATTCAGATATAATGAAAGTTAACACTTCCCTAATGGAAAACACTTAGCAATTTCTGAACAAGGGGACGTTGGCTGTTGTTTCAACTGCAGTTGCTCAGTTTCTTTGCAACCTCAAGCTTAATTATGTTGGATTTCAACCAGTGTGTGGTCTTTTGAGTGCTTTAAATATTGCTGCCTCTTGTGAACCACATGCTGTGATCATGTTTTTTTTTGTGGTGGTCATTCAAATGTGTGCATATCATGTACAGTTAGTAGCTTCTTATATAGTTATCGCATTTATTCGGAATGGTATCCCCTGCTTGTAATAATGTAGATTTGACTTTAATGTGTTACCCTGCATCTACATTCATGCAGTTTTTCTTGGTATAGTCATATTTGCATAGATATTGCTTATCAATCTGATGGAGTGTAACTACAAGATGTACACACAAAGGTTGAGCAAAAATAGCTCCTGGAATTCCCATTTTGTTTCCATGATTTGCTTTCAGCACAAAAGTTTGCATAACCTTCTTAAATATTTTCATAAACCTTTCAATTTTAGCTTTGAGCGCAGGCAGCGAGGTGTGGTTTTGCAGTGTGTGAAAGCTAAATAGGTTGCAGGCTTCCTGAACTTACTAATATTTGCAGAGCACAAAATGAAGATGTGGTCAAACTTTTGGATGATCGCTTTCAGGGATGTAAAACTGATCATTTCTGCAACTGGGAATCTCCTTTCAATGAAAGTCTTTTCACTTTTTGTGTGCACTTTGTCGCTCAGTTCTAATTTAAGATAATGTAAAATAAATTTGTCTTTCATTTCTTTCTGCTGATGTGCCACTTTGTTGGGTTACAAAACCACAGGTGCTAGGCATGCCCCAATACCTCATCGGACTGTCAGTTTTTGAAGCATGATATTAAACTGGTACAAAAAATGGTAAATAATTGTCAGGAAGATGGACTGGTTCATTTTCTGCTGATTTACCCAAATGCACCAAAGCTAATTGCATGATATCTGTCAGTTTGAGCTGATATTAGTTAATTCGATGCGGACTAGAAAAACAGACACGACTTTCCGAAGCTGAACTACAAAACCACACGTGAGGTGATTTGGCTGAGCTATGGAAGAGGCTCTTGTGCCGTTTCTATTTAATAACCTGTTAATTCTAGTGTTATTCTATTTAAATCAATTTAAAGCTTCATTCAACAGGCTGTATAACTATTATTATACATCTAGTGATTACATAGATACATAGATAATAGGTGCAGGAGTAGGCCCTTCGAGCCAGCACCATCATCCAATATGATTATGGCTGATGATCCGTAATCAGTACCCCCGTTTCTGCCTTCTCCCCATACCCCTTGATTCCGCTAGCCCAAAGGGCTCTATCTAACTCTCTTTTGAATGCTAATAATCAAACCTTTTGTTGTGTTTTTACGGGAAGATACTGTGGCTCCTTGTAAGACTAATTTCTAAAAACAGAATCACATATTGATTTTATGTAGGTATTGATTAGGTATGGTCGACAGAGATGGAAGTTAAAAGGAAAAATTGATGCTGATGACAGACAAACATGGGATGAAGAAGAGATGGTCTTCCTTCCTCACATTAATGAAGATATTGAAATAAAGGTACTTAATTTATTTTGTATACTTCATTAACGTATGCAAGCATTACTAACTTCAAGTTTAAGTAAAGAGCATTTGAGCAGGTGATAGAGCTCCCGCTTTAACTTCTAAATTGTCTAAAATGTTGTTGAATGGTCATACGGCATGGACACAAGTCACTCAGCCTAATTCATTCATGCCGACCAAGATGCCCCATCTAAACCAATCCCATTTTTTCTGCATTTGGCCCATATCCCTCTGATGCTTTCCCATCTATGTGCCAGTCCTAATGCATTGTAAATGTTGTTATTAAACCTGCCTCAACTAATTCCTCTGGCAGCTTGTTCCATTTACCCATCACCCTCTGTATGAAAAAGTGGTTCCTCGGGTTCCTGTGACATTTTCCCTTCTCACTTTAAACCTCTGCCCCCTTGTTGTTGAATCCATTACCATGAGAACAAGATTATACGCATTCACCTTATATTTTCCCATTAGGCCCTCAAGTCTTGGCATAATCATCCCTGCGCTTTTTCCAGCTTAATGGCATCTTCCCTCTCGCACAGTGACCAACACTAAACACAATACTCCAGGTGCTGTCTCGCCAACATCTTGTACAACTGTAACATAATGTCATGACTTACTCATTTCCCTGACTGATGAAAGCCAGCAAACCAAAAACCTTGTTCATAACCCTATCTACCAGTGATACCACTTTCAGTGTACTAGGTACTTGTACCCCTAGATCCCTCTACTTTACAACACTCCCAGGGCCTTAATGTTCACAGTGCAGGTCCTGTCCTGGTTTGACTTCCCAAAATGCAACACCTCACACTTATCTGAATTAAACTCCATTATCTGAATTAAACGCGAATGAATCAGATGAGTTCTCCCCATTATCTATTTGGAGATTTACTTTTCTTTCACCTCTCAAGTCTATAACATCTTGGAGGCCAATTCTCAGCATGCTGAGTGACTGATCAAGTACAGTCTACTTGAACCTTAAACCTCCGAAAGATCCCTCTGAGGAGGAAAAATAACCTGGAACTGGATTTGCATCCCATTAGTTTACTACTTAAACCAAATGTATAAAATAAATATATGTTAACTTTATTGATTTGCTTTTTTTTCAGATTTTCTGCACATGGTTAGGATTGTTCTCTTTCAAACAAATAATTATTTGGCAATCAGCTAACTGTTTGGCTTTCCAGAAATTCCAAATGTCAATAAGATGAAGAACACCTCACCAAATTATTTCTCAAACAGTTTACTATGAGTATCAGCCATAAGTATGCCCCAGTAAATTAGTAACCCAATACAATGTGTTGAACCTATGGTCAGTGTTAAACTCCCACATGTGCTCCTCCCAATTGAAACATGCAGGGTATAGCTGGTCAGATCCTTTGTAAAGAAACCCTCTACAACTATGTCATGGAACATAAATATAACTGCGGAAGAATGTCTCAGAAACATTCAAAGGCAATCAAATCCCTCAGGAACTATTGAAAGCATTAAAATAAATTAAAATGTAAAAGCAAAAATACAAGAACAATTTAAAACACATAAAAACTAAAAAACTTAAAAAAAACACTCACAAAATCTTAATGAACAAAGCCCCACAAAGCCCTTCCATTTAAATCAATAGCTAAATATTCCCTGTGTGTTCCCCAACTTGTGCAGAATCTTTGGGAGGTCCTTCCTGTAAGTGGCAGGGAATCTTCAGAACTTTCCACTAGCTGACTGATCTCCATCTCAGGAATGTAGTGGGAAACCACTGGCAATTAATTCTGGATTTCTGTGATTGTGTGATCATGTGGAAATTCTGAATTTGGTTTTAGATATGTGGGATGCTTGGCAAATGAATGAATGCTAGAATATGTGAACCATGGCTATATTTTTAATTGCTGCCATTATGTTTGTTATAATTATTATCTGTAAATACTTCCAGATAGTTAGAAATCATTGAAGAATATAATTTGATGAATGGGCTGCAAACCCCAATGTTATATTTTGATGAATACTTGCTAAGTCCTTTTCAAGGTTTCAAGGTCAGTTTATTGTCACATATACCAAATAAGGTACAGTGAAATTCGAATTACCATCCAGCCATACTAAAAAAAAAGCAACAAGTCACACAACTACATAAAAGTTAACATAAACATCCACCGCGGTGGATTCCACGTTCCTCTGTGATGGAAGGCAATAAAGTCCAAGCTTCTTCCTCTTTTATTATCCCGCGGTCGGGGCAGTCGAACCATCCGCAGTCTGGGTGATCGAAGCTTCCGCAGCCGGCAGTCGAACCACCGCGTCGGGGCGATCCAAGCCCCTGCGTCAGGGCGATCGAAGCACCCGCGTCATGGCGGTCGAAGCTCCTGCGGCTTGGAGTTCCTTAAGTCGGTCTCTAACCAGAGACCACGAGCTCTGCGATGTTAAAGTATGCAGGCTCCCGAGGTTGGAGCCCCAAAGTCAATCCCCGACAGGGATCGCGAGCTCCGTGATGTTAAGTTTGCAGGCTCCCGCGGTGGAGCTTGCGAAGTCAGTCTCCAGCAAAGGCCGCCAACTCCTCAATGTTAGGCCACAGTGCGGTTGGAAATACGATACGGAGAAAAATCGCATCTCCGTCGATGGCCTACATCCTAAATATGGTCAACTAATTAGAAAAAGTTTCCCCCAACTCCCCCCGCCCCCCACTAAAAACATACATTTAACACATACAAACAAACAACAAAAAAGGAAGGGACAGACAAACTGTTTGAGAGGCAGCCATTGCTGGCACTACCCAGTGGATTCTACATGGGTGTTTGATGCAATGACGTAATCTTAGCAGAAACAAGGAACTGCAGATGCTGGTTTACAAAGGAAGGCACAAAGTGCTGGGGGAACACACAGAGTAAGGTCTGCTTGCATCTCGGGAGAATATGGATTAGTGACCTTTTGGGTTGCGACCCTTTTTCAGACTGATTGTGGAGGGGAGAAAGAAGCTGGAAGAGAGGAGGGGCAGGACTAAACCTGGCAGGTAATCGCCCAACACAGATGAGGAGCGTTTTTTTGATAGGCAGATGGTTAGACAAAGGCCAGTGATGAAAAGACAGAAGGTGTGAGACAAAATAATTGGAGAGTTGTGAATTGTGAAGCTAAAGGATGGAATTTAGGCGGAAAGGGGAGAAATAGGTGTAAGTTGAGGAGGGGTTAGTGGAGAGGGTGGGAAGAAGGGGAGGTAGGTTTAAGAGGGGAAGAAGGGAGAACGGGAGGGTTATGTAATCTGAGCACCTTTTAATATATGGTTCTTTAAACATCCTTAATGAAATAATAATTGGCAACAGCATAAATGTTTTGATTCACGTGTCGCATAGCTTTCTTGTAACCTCCGCCTTTTTTTAGGTTTACTGGTATTGCAGTGTTAAACCTGACATTAGGATTTCCAAGTCAGTAAATGAATTGTCAAAGGGGAGACCCTATCATGTTGTAATGGAAAATAAGAATAAGGGTCACTATAACATAGTAATAGGGAAGGAATGTGTTCATTATATCGGGGTAGACTATAATAAACCAAAAGGAACACAAAACAGTTATTGGAACATTTTCAGAAACAACATTGGGAAAAATATTAATAGGTACTTAGAACTGGTAGAGTTGATGAATAAGATGTCGCATAGGTTTGTTAAAGACAAAATGTGTTTGGCCAGCCTGATTGAATTTTTTGATGAGGCAATGGAGAAGGTTTATGAAAAGAATATAATCTGCATGGAAGGTGTTTTATATACTAGTTGTACAAGGCTGGTTAATCCCATGGAATCAAAGAGTTGATATGGTATGGATAGAAAATAGCTTTAAGCAGAAAACAGAGAAGTTTGAAATGGAGACCCAAGAGACTGCAGATGCTGGAATCTAGAGTGAAAATTAATCCGCTGAAGAAACTTAGTGGGTCAGGCAACACCTGTGGAGGGAAATTAATAGATGATGTTTGAGGTTGGGTAACTTCTTCACAATGATATGGAGTTGTTTTGTAAGACCAGATGGTGGTGGACAGTGATGTTCCCCATTCATCATCAGTGTTGGAGCACTGTATATATATATATATATATATATATATATATATATATATATATATATATATATATATATAGGATAGTATACATAGGATAACCGTTCTGAAATTGTAAATTACACAATGCTTGGGAAAAAGGCAAAGAACGCTAACAGTAATAAATTTAAAAAATATATCAATAGGCTGGCAGATTGGACAACTACGTAGCAGATGAAATTTAATAGTGAAATGTGAATTGATAAATCTTGGTGGAAAAAATGAGAGCCAATGTACATTTAATTGTCCAATCCTTAAGGGAATACAGAAACAAGGGGACCAGGTATAAACGTGAAAATCCCGAGCATGTTGAGAGCAAAAGGCACAGGGACTCCTGGGCTTCATAGAAACATAGAAGATAGGTGCAGGAGGAGGCCATTCGGCCCTTTGAACCAGCACCGCCATTCATTGCGGTCATGGCTGATCGTCCCCAATCAATGACCCGTGCCTACCTTCTCCCCATATGCCTTGATTCCACTAGCCACTTGAGCTCTATCTAACTCATTAATTGAGGCAATGAGTATAAAAACAGAAAAGTTATAATTATTATTATCAGGGATAACTTTGTTAAAGGTAAATCATGTTTGACTGGCCTGCTTAAACACTGGTTAGATGACAACAGCCTTTTTGCTTTCACGTCCTGTCACCACTCTTTTAGCAGAGTCTTGTGAAGAGATTCTTTAGAGGATTCACAAGAATAACTGTATGGATGAGTTATTTCAGCTGCTGTTTAGATTGAAAAAGCTGGGGTTCTCCTCAGAGAAAGAGGTTGTGAGATAATTTGATAAAGGTGTTCAAGATTATGACTGACTTAGATTGGGTAAATAGAGGAAAAATGTTCCCATCTATGACTAGCAGATGGTTCACAACCAAGGACACAGATGTAAAATATTGGGGAAAAGCTGTAAGGAGTTTGTGCGGAAACTGTGGGCGGTTATGAAACATTCCCTATGATGGAAACAGAATCAGGCCTTTTTGTCAGGAAATTAGATTAGAAATTAACAAAACACAGAACAGAGGAATGGTACTGAAGTAGAAATTAGAAGACCAGATGGAACAAATAGCCTCCTTGCATTGATTCGATGGTTTGCCAAACTAATTTGAAACTGGTGATTTTACTGATTAATGATAAGATTGTAAGATAAACAATAATCCACCTTAGACACATGTGTGAAAATTATGAACAATATTTATATTCAAAAATGTATTAATTTTGTTTGGAAGTTAAAATATTACACATGTCTCTATATATCCAGGAATATGATTCTTTAAAATTATATTAGCATCAATGATCCTCTATCACTAATCATTGTTTCCTCTTGGTTTTATTTCTTCTGATAATTTTTTATTAACTTGTTTTTCAGTAGCCTCTCCACTTAATTCCAGAAATGTTAACCTTGTTGCTAAATTAGACACAGTATACTTTGTTCTTAATGTGCATTTAGACAGTTATATTGAATGGTTAACAGCTTTTGCCAGTCTTAATAAGTAAGACAAAATCCTTGAGTATTGTAACCGTCTTTCTGATTCATACAAATGAAATGAATCTTTGGAAAATGATTTTTTTTTAACACAGGTAGCTGAAATGAAAGGGCTGATGACTGTTTTGGTTGGAACAGTGACTTGTGAAAGTGCAGATTTCTTCACAGCACAGCCTCAAATAATGATCGTGGATATTACTGACCTGGGTACCATTAAACTCCAGCTGGAAGTCACATGGAAGTAAGGATTGATCTAATATTATTTAGTAAACCAAGTTATTGTTTAGATGCAAATTCGACCAACGTCTAATTTAGTCTCTTTATGGCTTTCCTACCTTACGGAATTAGATTTTATATTCCTACTCTTATGGAATTGTATTGTTTTAAAATATTGAGCCAGCAGTTCCTTATATGATTGATTAACTGAAGATCTCTTTTCACCTGTAATGGGGATATCATGACATGTAAATGAGATGAATGCTGAAATATATACAACATACCACGTCAATGGTTGTGTCAAACAGGACAGGAGCAATTTATCCCGGTTTCATGATGTATTAGTAACTTACTTTCATTCATTTTACAAATGAAAATCCTGCTTGCAAATAAACTGTTTCATCAAATACTGACAAACATATTTGGAAACAGTTTCCAGCCATGGTTTGAAATAAACACTTAACTGTATTGGAAGTCGGAACTGAAATTGTTCAAGTAATGTCTTATCTATGCTGTGGGAAAATAAATTGACTAAAATCATGTATAAATATTTGTGTGTACGTGCACAGAGACATGCCTATACACACCCACACATACTATGCAGAGTGGCGCAGCTGGAAGAGCTACTGTCCGATGGTTCAAAGACCTGGATTCCATCCTGACCTCGGGTTCTGTCTGTGTGGAGCTTGCACTTTCTCCCTGTGACCCTGTGTATTCTGGTTCCCTCTGTTTGCTTTGGTTTCCTCTCACATGCCAAACATGGATAGATACTTTCTCATTTACACAAATTAAGTAAAAAAACAGGGGGGTTACACAAAAGGCTGGAGAAACTCAGCGGGTGCAGCAGCATCACAGGAGCGAAGGAGATAGGCGACGCTTCGGGCCGAAACCCTACTTCAGACTGATGGGAGGTGGGGGCGGGTAGAAGAAAGGAAAAAGGAGGAGGAGGAGCCCGAGGGCTGAGGGAGAGGTGGGAAGGGGAGGAGACAGCAAGGGTTAACAGAATTGAGAAAATTCAATGTTCAAGCCCAGAGGATGCAGACTCCCCAAGCGGAATATGAGGTGCTGTTCCTCCAACTTGCGGTGTTGCTCACTCTGGCCGTGGAGGAGGCCCAGGACAGAGAGGTCGGATACGGAGTGGGAGGGGGAGTTGAAGTGCTGAGCCACTGGGAGGTCGGGTTGGTTGTTGCGGACCGAGCGGAGGTGTTCGGTGAAACAATCGCCAAGCCTCCGCTTGGTCTCACCGATATAGATCAGCTGACATCTGGAGCAGCGGATGCAGTAGATGAGGTTGGAGGAGGTGCAGGTGAACCTCTGTTGGACCTGGAAGGACTGCTTGGGTCCCTGAAAGGAGTGGAGGGGGGAGGTTAAGGGACAAGTGTAGCATCTCTTGCGGTTGCAAGGGAAAGTGCCCGGGGAAGGGGTGGAGCGGGAGGGAAGGGAAGAATTGACAAGGGAGTTGCGGAGGGAGCGGTCTTTGCAGAAGGCAGACAGGGGGGGAGATGGGAAGATGTGGCGAGTGGAGGGGTCACGTTGGAGGTGGCGAAATTGGCAGAGGACTATGTGTTGTATGTGCCGGCTGGTGGGGTGAAAGGTGAGGACCAGGGGGACTCTGCCCTTGTTGCGAGTGGGGGAATGGGGAGAGAGGGCAGTGTTGCAGGGTATGGAGGAGACCCTGGTGCGAGCCTCATCTATAGTGGGGGAGGGGAATCCCCGTTCTCTGAAGAATGAGGCCATTTGTGATGACCTGGTGTGGAATACCTCATCCTGGGAGCAGATGCGGCGTCGACGGAGGAATTGGGAATAGGGGATGGAGTCCTTACAGGAAGCAGGGTGGGAGGAAGAGTAGTCCAGGTAGCTGTGGGAGTCAGTTGGTTTGTAGTGGATGTCGGTCAGGAGTGTATCACCTGCAATAGAGATGGTGAGGTCAAGGAATGGTAGGGAAGTGTCGGAAATGGTCCATGTGTATTTGAGTGCCGGATGGAAGTTGGTGGTGAAATGGATGGTCAGTCAGTTGTGTGTGGGTGCAGGAGGTGACACCAAAGCAGTCGTCGATGTAACGGAGGTAGAGGTCGGGGATGGGGCCCTGGTACGCCGAGAACAAGGATTGTTCGACGTATCCGACAAAGAGGCAAGCGTAGCTGGGGCCCATGCGTGTGCCCATAGCTACGCCTTGTGTTTGGAGGAAATGGGAGGAGTAAAAAGAGAAGTTATTGAGGGTAAGGACCAACTCCGCTAGGCGGTGGAGGGTGTCAGTGGATGGGTATGTTCGAGGAAGAACCGGAGGGCTTTGAGACTATCCTGGTGGGGGATGGCGGTGTAGAGTGACTGGACGTCCATGGTGAAGATGAGAGGATGGGGGTCTGGAGAATGGAATGCACGGAGCCGACGGAGAGTGTCTGAGGTGTCTTGAACATAGGTGGGGAGGGATTTAACCAAGGGGGATAGGATGGAGTCAAGGTATGTGGAAATGTGTTTGGTGGGGCACGAACAGGCAGAGACAATGACAATATATATGTAAAGTGGATTAATATGTCTTTCGTGCACTACTATAAACACACGTAAACAAATGTGAAAAATTAGCTGGGGTTTTGCATCATTCACATAAATTAATCCTTCCATGCTTCATGACCCATAAATAAATACTCTAAAATATAAATGAACTTGGTATGTACACAATGCTTAATGACTTTTTAAAACTATAAACTGCGTAATACAGGGTAAGTGGTTGTTAAGTTTGTGGATGACACAAAAACTGGTGGACCGTAAAGAGGGTTATCTACGATTATGGCAAAATCAACAACTGGGCAAATGGGCCGAGAAACAACAGATGGAGTTTAATTCAGATAGATCAAGGTGTTATTGGTATTATTTTTAAGAAAGAACTGCAGATGCTGGAAAAATCTAAGGTAGACAAAAATGCTGGAGAAACTCAGCTGGTGAGGCCACATCTATGGGTCGAAACGTCACCTATTCCTTCGCTCCATTGTTATTGGTATTAGTTCATTATTTTCACGTGTGCCGAGATAAAGTGAAAGGTTTTGCATGCGTGCATGCTATCCAGTCAAATCAAATAATATCACACATGTATACCATCAAGCCATAGCTAAGTAAAACAGGTAGTGCCAAAAGAAAAATACCTGAATGCAGAATACGGTGTTGCAACATAGTGTTAGAGTTGTTGAGAAAAAGTCCAAGATCGGCAGTGAAGTCGTTTGGAACATTGGGACTACTCCCTAGCGTATGGGAGGATTACTTAGTAGATAACAGTGGGTCATCAGGTCATAAGAACATAAGTGTTAGGAGTAGAATTAGACCATTCATCCCATCAAGTCTACTCCATCATTCAATCATGGCTGATCGCCCCCTCCTAAACCCATTCTCTTGCCTTCTCCCCATAACCCCCAGCAGTGGGGAAGAAGCTATTTCTGAATCTGGTAAATAGTTCCATGAAGGTGCAGAGGGTTATGAAGAAAGCATTTGGCACATTTGTCTTCATTGTTTCAGTTATTAAGAGAATTGGGACATTTAGTAATTGCTAATTTGATTACAAGTCATAAGGGCATAAGGATGGCACAGTGGCACACCTGTTAGAGCTACTATCTCAATGAAGACCCAGATCTCATCTTGACCTTGGGTGCTGCTGCGTGGAGCTTGCACATTTTCCCTGTGACCCTGTGGTTTTCCTAACTCTCTGGTTTCTGCCCACATGCTTAAAGACGTGCAGGTTTCTAGGTTAATTAGCCTAAAGTGGCTCTTGCTTGCGGAGAGTGGATGCAAACGTGGGATAACATAGAGCTAGTATGAATCGGTGTTTGGCGTAAGATGGGTCCCGACCCAAAACGTCACCTATCCTTTTCCTCCAGGCATGCTGCCTGACTATGTAACCTGTTTAAGCAAGGTGATCAATAACCCATAAATTCAAATACCACTGAGAGCGGATCTGGGATGTAGTTTGTTTTTGAACCATTAATCTGCTGCAACTTCGAAGAAAATTGCTTCTGCAATTGTCATAGTGTTGACTACCTAATTTCACACAGACTATTAGTGAAACATTGAGTGAAGTAAAAGTTGCCTCTCAGGGGAGAGAAGAAAATGTGGATGCACTGGAAAACCCACACAACTTGTGTCAATCCCTTTACGCCTGGTTCCAGATTACAATTGGCAGAGAGAGACATGATGGATGCCCAATTTCCCAGTAAGGGAGTATGATCAGGAGAAGAGAAAGGAGCCTAGATAAATGTTTAAAAATTGATACAAATACTTAAACTGCATTAGCTCCATACAATGGAATATGTGATTATGATACATATGGCTGGCAGATGTAACTATTGCTCTCTGCTGGGAGTAAAACCTGAGTGACCTACGTGAAATGAATGTTTTAGTACTTTGAGTCCATGTCATCTTGTGCATGTTTATTTAGGCATCCCCTAAAACTGAATTATTCCAGTGGGAGCTAGCTAGCTTAGCTTGTAGCCAGAATCAACTAATTTGTAGCAGATCTGTATTCCTGCTCTAATTCTGGAAGCAATATCCTTTATGTTTGCTGCCTCAAATGCACCAATAAATTTCAAAGGATTTTATATTAGGAAATGATTGCTTACTTTTCTGATTAACTCTTTTATTGGCCTTTCATATTTTGATCTTCCTGCAAGTGTATTTTCAGGATACTGAATTTACGACTTAATTAATTCAGAAAACAGACAGTAACCTACTACCAGACTCATGCCAATGTTACAACAAAAGTGGCTGTATTGCAGAGTGATTTATTTGCAAATGTTTCCTGTGTGAAGAATTCTAGTTTTATACTGCATACGTTGATCTGCAAGTTACTAAATTGTTTTTCATGTAATGGACCAGTATTCACTATAAAAATTAATGTCTTGAAAATGTTGTTGTCAACTGTGTTTGAACTCAAAAGCGATTTAATTCTAATATACTATACTGCATTTGTATCTATCTGATCCTTCTGGATGTTGACTTTAACATTAACATTTTCATTTTTATAACCCTTTTTTATAACCCTTTGTGGTATTGCTTCTCTCTTATGCTTTAGTTTACAAACCAAAAATCTCATATCCTTTTCCAGCATATAGCTTTTTACTTCCTCTCAAGTCCTTATCTTCACTCCTATCTTCTGGAATATTTATTATTTTGACTGGGCTGTAAACATAAGTTGCTGCCATTATTAGCATTCTCTGAATTTGGAAAAATGTCTAGTTTTTCTCTAACAACTTGAGGGAATAGTATTTCGTCACTGTATAGAATTTGGAAACATTCACAAAAATGTTTAAACTGAGGTTGGAAATTTGTAATAAGATATTGACTATAATCAAAGAACATAAAGTAATGATTATCAGTGTTCTTGCATTCTGAAAGAAAGATGCCCAAAACACATAAAATTGCTGATAAATCCTTCGACATTAAATTCTTTCAAAGTTTTGTAATTATACCTGAATATCCAGAAAAATCTAGGGATATAAAGGGCATTGACAAGAATTTACTCGTAAAATAGCAACACAATTGGTATTGGTATAGGTTTATTAATGTCATATGTACCGAGATACACTGAAGAGTTTTTGTACTATACATGAACAGAATTAAGCCATACACAAGTACAACAGATAGAACCAAGAGAAAAACATGAAAGGGCATGATAAAGCTTTCAGTATTTTCACATTATAGTTCCAGAAAAAAAGTCTGGTATCCACATTAAGGTTGGTTGGAAGTTTGGAACTATACCCTATCTTTACGGAAAAACTGTTCAGAAGTCTGATAACAGAGGGGAAGAAGCTGTTCCTGAGTCCGGTGGTATGTGCTTCCAAGCTTTTGTAGCTTCTGCCTGACAGGAACGAGGAGAAGAGATAATGACCAGGATGTAAAAGATCCTTGATTATGTTGGCTTCTTGAGACAATATGACATGTAAATATAGTCAATGGTGGGGTGGGTCTGGTCTGCGAGATGGACTGGGCTAAATCCTCAGCTCTCTTCAATTTCTTGTGGTCTTGGGCAGAGCTGTTCCCAAATCAAGCTTTAGTTTAGTTTAGATTAGTTTAGTTTAGTTTAGAAATACAGCATGGAAACAGGCCTTTCAGCCCACCAAGTCCATGCTGACCAGCATTCACTAGTTTTATCCTACACACTGAGGACTACTTACAGACGCTAAGTAACCTATAAACCTGCTCATCTTTGGAATGTGAGAGGAAACCGAAACACCCGGAGAAAACCCATACGGCCACAGGGAGAATGTGCGGTACAAACTCTGTAGAGACAGCACCCGAGATTAGGATTCAACCCGGGTCTCTGACACTGTGAGGCAGCAACTCTACTGCTGCGTCACTGTACATCCCCAAGCTGTGATGCATCCTGATAGTATATTTTCTCCAGTGCAATTGTAGAAGTTGGTAGTCGTCCCAAGAGACATACTGAATTTCCTAAGTCTCCAAAGGAAATATAGGCATTTTTGTGTTTTTCTGGATGTATTTTCAATGTGCTTGGTCGAGGATAGATTGTTGGTAATATTTATGCCCAGGAACATGAAGCTTGCGGCCTCTTAGAACAGCACCAGAATTGTAGATTGAGTCACGTACTCCACCATGCCTTCTGAAGGAGCAAGTTATTACTTTGTCTTGCTTCTATTGAGGGAGAAGCTGTTAATTTGATGCCATGTTGTTCTTCCAGTAATCCATCTTGTCATAGTTTAAGATCCGGTCCACTATAGTGTCATCTACAAACTTGTAGATGAAGTTAGCCCAGAATTTGGCCTCACCGTCGTGTGGAATATAATAAGCGGCTGAGAATGCATGCTTGTGGGGTACCGGCTTTTGAGAATTATTGTGGAGGATATATTATAAATAGACAATAGGTGCAGGAGTAGGCCATTCGGCCCTTTGAGCCAGCACCGCCATTCAATGTGATCATGGCTGATCATCCACAATCAGTACCCCGTTCCTGCTTTCGCTCCATATCCCTTAACTCCACTATCCCTAAGAGCTCTATCTAACTCTCTCTTGAAAGCATATAGAGAACCAGTCTCCACCGCCCGCTGAGGCAGAGAATTCCACAGACTCATAACTCTCTGTATGAAAATGTTTTCCCTCATCTCCGTTCTAAATGGCTTACCGCTTATTCTTAAACTATGGCCCCTGGTTCTGGACTCCCCCAACATTGGGAATATGTTTCCTACCTCTAGCATGTCCAAACCCTTAATAATCTTATATGTTTCAATAAGATCCCCTCTCATCCTTCTAAATTCCAGAATATACAAGCCCAGCCGCTCCAATCTATCAACATATGACAGTCCCGCCATCCCGGGAATTAACCTCATGAACCTGCGCTGCACTCCCTCAATAGCAAGAATGTCTTTCCTCAAGTTTGGAGACCAAAACTGCACACAATACTCCAGGTGTGGTCACACTAGGGCCCTGTACAAATGCAGGACCCTGTACTCTTTACTCCTATACTCGACTCCTCTTGTTATGAAGGCCAACATGCCATTCGCTTTCTTCACTGCCTGCTGTACCTGCATACTTACTTTCATCGACTGATGAACAAGGACCCCCAGATCCCATTGTACGTCCCCTTTTCCCAATTTGACACCATTTAGATAATAATCTGCCTTGCTGTTTTTGCACCAAAGTGGATAACCTCACATTTATTCACATTAAACAACATCTGCCATGCATCTTCCCACTCACCCAACCTGTCCAAGTCACCCTGCATCCACATAGCATCGTCCTCACAGTTCACACCGCCACCCAGCTTTGTGTCATCTGCAAATTTGCAAATGTTACTTTTAATCCCTTCATCCAAATCATTAATATATATTGTAAATATCTGTGGTCCCAGCACCGAGCCTTGCGGTACCCCACTAGTCACTGCCTGCCATTCTGAAAGGGACCCGTTAATTCCTACACTTTGTTTCCTGCGTGCCAATCAATTTTCTATCCATGTCAGCACTCTACCCCCGATACCATGTGCTCTAATTTTGCCCACTAATCTCCTATGTGGGACCTTATCAAATGCTTTCTGAAAGTCCAGGTACACTACATCCACTGACTCTCTTTTGTCCATTAACCTGGTTACATCCTCAAAACATTCCAGAAGATGTCAAGCTTGATTTCCTCTTCATAAATCCATGCTGACTCGGACCGATCCTGCTACTGCTATCTAAATGTGCCATTATTTCATCTTTTATTATCGGCTCCAGCATCTTCCCTGCCACCGATGTCAGGGAGGTCTATAATTCCCTGTTTTCTCTCTGCCGCCCTTCTTAAAAAGTGGGATAACATTAGCTACCCTCCAATCCACAGGAACTGATTCTGAATCTATAGAACATTGGAAAATGATCACCAGAGCATCCACGATTTCTAGAGCCACTTCCTTAAGTACTCTGGGATGCAGACCATCAGGCCCTGGGGATTTATCAGCCTTCAGTCCCATCAGTCTACACAACACCATTTCCTGCCTAATATGAATTTCCTTCAGTTCCTCAAAAACCCTATGTCCTCTGACCACTAGTACACCTGGGAGATTGTTTGTGTCTTCCCTAGTGAAGATGGATCCAAAGTATGTGTTGAACCCGTCTGCCATTTCCTTGTTCCCCATAATAAATTCACCCTTTTCAGTCTTCAAGGGTCCAACTTTGAGTTTAAGTATTTTTTTCCTCTTCACATACCTAAAGAATCTTTTACTATCCTCCTTTATATTCTTGGCTAGCTTACCTTCGTACCTCATCTTTTCTCCCAATATTGCCTTTTCAATTATCTTCTGTTGCTCTTAAAAAGTTACCCAATCCTCTGGCTTCCCGCACATCTTTGCTATGTTATATTTCTTCTCTTTTATTTTTATACTCTCCCTGACTTCCCTTGTCAGCCACGGTCGCCCCTTACTCCCCTTGGAAACTTTCTTCCTCTTTGGAATTAATTTATCCTGCACATTCTGTATTATTCCCAGAAACACCTACCATTGTTGTTCCACTGTCATCCCTGCTAGGGTACCTTTCCAGTCAACTTTGGCCAGTCAACTCCTCCCTCATGGCTCCGTAGTCCCTTTTGCTCAACTGTAATACCGACACCTCCAATTTACCCTTCGCCCTCTCAAATTGTAGATTTAAACTTATCGTATAGATTGTTGCCTATCCTTACTGATTGTGATCTATGGGTCAGAAAGTAGAGAATCCAGTGGCAGAGGGGTTGATGGTTCCTAGATTCAGGAGTTTGGAGATAAGTTTAGATGGGATTATGATGCTGAACGCGGAGCTATAGTCAATAAGTAGGAGTCTGACGTACTGGACATGTCCTTGTTATCTCAATATTGCAGAGTTGAGTGTAGGGCCAGGGAGATGGCGTCTGCTGTGGGCCTGTTGTGACTATAAGCAAAATGCAGTGGATCAAGGCTGTCTGAAAGATAGAAAACAATTGCAGTGCTCTTCCATCAACTGTTCTTTGTTCATTAATTGAATCTACGTGTTTAGGCCAAATGGAACACATTTTTTTTCTATTTAAAGTAAACTTTGACAAAGTGTATCAGTTTATCCTGCCTAAGAGGTCAGTGACATGGTAAAATGTCGTTTGTAAGTAAAAACAACATTGCAGCATATATACCTAAGAGTTATCTTTCATTTCCACTGTGAAAATAACTATTTTCCTAAGTTTGATATAATTGCCCAGAGGAGCTTCAGATCAATATTGCCACCTTAAGGTAACATTTTGTTACAACAGTACTTCATGCACAAACTTGGTGGATGGAAGTTAGATTTTAAGCAGCAACATTACTTGGTAGTGCAATTTGTCTTTTCTACATGCAAGGAAAATAAATGTTAGCTATGCATCAAAAAAACATAGAACATGTTTGAGTTTTCACTAAAGTGACAATGATTCAGGTTTCAGAGTCAGCTAACCCTAGCTGAGTTAATTAGTTGCTGGTTTACACGCAAAGGGTCTGAAGAAGGATCTCAACCGAAACATCACCTATTCCTTTTCTCCAGAGATGCTGCCTGACCCGCTGAGTTACTCCAGCAATTTTTATCTGTCTTCTGAGTTAATTAATGCTGTACTGAACAGCCCTAGGAATTGGTGAATAGTAATGGTAGATATTTGAAACTCTTTGGTTTGAGTTCTGACCTGTTTATATGGGGGTTTGATACATGTGAACATTCAATCAAAAATTTAGAATATACCACTAGACGACAACAATTTTTATGGTTAACAGTAAATTTGGTTTTACAGAACAGTCTGACTTCCAGTCTGTGTGCACTATTTTCTCTATTAAGTATTGGAAAAGGAGAAAATGGTAACTTAAAAATACTTTCTAGGGTAAAAGCATAATACTACAGATACAAAAATCTGAAATAAAAATATAATTAAATGTGGACATAGCTAACAAATACTAATGAAGGTGCTCAGGGCGATTTTCAACTTCTTCCACCTGGAGGAAACTGCATGAGAGTATAGTGATGATCAAAATAATTAAATTCCACTTCCATGCATCAGTGAATCTCCTCCCGTGAGAGCATCATAGATTCATAGAATTATGTAAATCCGTTCCACATTAAGTTATGATTCCAAATAGATCTTATGTGGCAAGTGAGGTCAGGAGAAGAACGTCTTTCTCCAGGTGTCATCAGGATATATTGTGTCACTGGTATCATCAATTCCACTCTACCTCAAATCTATTATCCATGATTCCAACAAAAATGATTGAAAACTTTTCAGACTACTTTCTGGAATTAAAGTATCAATGAGCTGAGTAGAGACATACAGCAAGAAAACAGGCCCTTCAGCCCAACTTGCCCATGTTGACCAAGATGCCTCATCTGCTCTAGTCCTACCTGCCCACATTTGACCCATATCTCTCTAACCCTTTCTTATCCATGTAAGAAATGTCTTTTAAATGTTATTATATGGAACATTTAACAACATTATGCTTAAGAATACTTAAAATTAGAATAGATGTTAAAATATTGAAAGTTATTTTTAAATGTTAACAATATTTCATTGTATGCTGTATTTGCAGTGTAATGCAGTGTATACCTGTAAAATGTATTCACTGTCCATGAGAACACCTCATTGTGAAAGGGTAGTCAGGCAGCTTGATGGCACACAGGTCATTGAACATCTGAGATCCCTTTGACCTTAAACTTGAAAGAAACCAATACTAAAAAAGAAAAAAGGAAGTTGACACCCCTTTGTGGATAGATTTCTTTGTAGAAAATGGTGAATGTTACTAACTGCAAAATCCAGTTTGGATCTTATTATTTTCTTCTAAGACGACTGAAAAAAATGTATTGAAATTATCCTGAATATAAATTAATGATTCTTATCCTTCTTCTCATTGGCCAATACATTTAGAATTCACCACTAACATTTGATTCATATAACTCCTTGAAGTTTCCTGTGAGAATTGCTTTTTCATGTTAAAACCCCCACCAAGTATGAATTATTCTTTTAGGGATATGACATTTAGGATAATCAGGTGCAAGAGTAATACAATTACGTAGTACAAAATATCATAGATATGCTGAAATGATTTTTTATAAGCATGTATAAACATAATATTCCTTGACACTGCTGATAACAAATCTCATTAAGAAGCAAGATAGTAAGGTTTTGTTATAAACTTTACACATCCATTTCAAGTAACTTCACCAAATAGCAGATGTTGGAAGCTAGAAATAATGGTAGATAGCTGAGAAGATTTTAATGAAAATGACACTAGATGGTGAATAAATGGAATGAGTTGCCAAAGAAAATAGTTGAGGCAGGTACAATAACAACATTTAAAGGACAAGTGGACAGGTACATGGATTGGAAAGATTCAGAGGGATATGGGCTAAACGCAGGCCCCATACATCTCCGTTAAACTTTGACTTAAGCGTTGACAAGTTGGGTTCAATTGGAAATGAACTTCAACATCCCCCTGTAGATCTCTTCACTTTCTCTGCTCTGCTTCCAGTGGATAGGCTGTAATTGGGAACTTTGCAGAGACATGTAATGCACTGATACATTTTCTATCTGGAGCAGATTATTGATGAATTCTATGCATTATTCATTGAGCTAATAAAATAAATCTTGAATGGGTTCCATAGTCACTTCTTCATAAATAAATTGAAACTTTCAAGTAATAATATGTTTGTATCATTTGCCATGCTGTTTAATTATCTAACTGAAGGATGCCAGTCAGTTGAGAAACAAAAACTCATTTTAGTGGGCTTTTCATTTCCACGGATACCGGAATTGGAAATAAATGTAAGGTCTTATGTTGTTTGCATTATAACACAACCCTCAAGGCAAAATAAAGGTTAACATTTGGTGTTTATATTTGGGATTATAATGTCACATCAGAAAACTGAATTTCTCCAATGAAACTCTGACATATAAATTATCTAGGGTACACAAAAAGCTGGAGAAACTCAGCGGGTGCAGCAGCATCTAAGGAGCGAAGGAGATAGGCGACGTTTCGGGTCGAGACCCTTCTTCAGACTGGTCAGGGATCAGGGAAACGAGAGATATAGACGGTGATGTGGAGAGATAAGGAACAATGAGTGAAAGATATGCAAAAAAGTATCGGTGATAAAGGGAACAAGCCATCTGTTCGGCGAAGCGTTCAGCCAAATTGAGAAAATTCAATATTCTCCTCCCCAAGCTTGGTGCTCCTCCACTTGCGGTGTTGCTCATATAGATCATCTGGCATCTGGAGCAGCGCCGCTCGGTCCGCAATAACCAACCCGACCTCCCGGTGGCTCAGCACTTCAACTCCCCCTCCCATTCCACATCCGACCTCTCGGTCCTGGGCCTCCTCCACGGCCAGAGTGAGCAACACCGCAAGCTGGAGGAACAGCACCTCATATTCCGCTTGGGGAGTCTGCATCCTTTGGGCTTGAATATTGAATTTTCTCAATTCTGTTAACCCTTGCTGTCTCCTCCCCTTCCCACCTCTCCCTCAGCCCTCGGGCCCTGACATTCCCTCTATCTCTATCTCCCTCCCCCACCCCAGTCGCACCAGTTTCTCATTTTCACACCACAAACAGCTTACAATGGCTTGTTCCCTTTATCACCGATACTTTTTTGCATATCTTTCACTCATTGTTCCTTATCTCTCCACATCACCGTCTATATCTCTCGTTTCCCTGATCCCTGACCAGTCTGAAGAAGGGTCTCGACCTGAAACGTCGCCTATCTCCTTCGCTCCTTAGATGCTGCTGCACCCGCTGAGTTTCTCCAGCTTTTTGTGTTACCCTCGATTCTCCAGCATCTGCAGTTCCTTCTTTAAAAAATATAAATTATCTATATGGCAAATGCAGAAAAAAACACAAACTGATAAAATGTAATAGTTCATGTCCAGAAATATTTAAAAAAACTGTGGATATTTTTATTCTCTGTTTTTAATTTCACTTCTACCCTTTACTTTATTATAGTCCATTTGATGCTGATGAAACATCAGTAACCTCTGGCTCCGTTTCCAAATTCTCTTGGCCAAGTAGAAAAGGCTCTGTGTATAACTGGACACCACCCAGCACCCCCAGCTTCAAGGACAAGTACTTCTCTGTGAGTATCACTATAAGAATATTTCATATTACAGCATTTCTATAACCTTTGGCAGTCAAAATGAAAAAATTAAAATTAATCCAAAAAGGAAATAGATGCCAGGTGTTGACTTTAAGAAGTAGATTGTATGATATAAACCTGCACTAGCATAGGCTTGTACCAAATAGCACAAACTGCAAAATAGTCTTTATAGTAACCATATACAGCTTGATAATTTGATTTTGTTATAACTTAATTTAATTGTGAATGGGTGTATTAATCTTCTGTTTTCTGTTCTTTTGCAAGCAGCACATTAGACACGAGGACAAACTGCCTTCATTATGTCAGGAAACAAAAGGAACCTTCATTTTTAATCACTCAGGAAATTGTTTCCACAATACACATTTGTCATCTGTGCCTGAAAATGAAAAATTTTATAATTATGCAAACTTAGATAAACAAGGAGACAATGACAACGGATATGGTGCAATAGATTTCCAAGAAGTATCCCAATCTTTCCATGACAGCCTCTCTACAGAAAGAACTGTGCAACCACCACACGTAGAACCAGATCAAGGAGAATTTCAAAAGGATTCACCACGAGCAAGACAATTACAGAGTTGTTCAGCATTGGCAGAATCTGTTTTGCACAAGGGACCACAGCTGAGGCTTAGGAGACCCACTGGGAAACCTGCTGGACACGAGTCAACTGGCCAAGCCTGGAGCACAGATATTACAGATCCATTGAATTCACAAACATCTTCGACAATATCCTGTACACACAGAAGTAGCGCTTCAATCTGTTCTGAAAATCTCAAGGCAAATTTCACTTCAGTAGATATAGGAAACATCCTTCAAGAAATATTGATTATCATGAGGACAGACCAAAGAAACTATAAAGAAATACAAAATCTAGAGCAGCAGATTCTGCACTTAGGAGATATCCTTAAGGTATAGTACCAGCATTATTTAAGCAAGTATATTAACAATAAATCTGAATAATGGAGTCAGTATTTTAATTTCTTTCAGGAGAATAGTCAGAAATTTAATATTTAGGTTAAATATGTAAATTGGTGCTCCTTTTAAATGTAAAACATGAAATAGCCACTATCCGTTTAGCTGAGAAAGTTCTGAATTAGGAATCGGAGTAATTTCTAAGTCTTTTTGAAGGTACTATTTTGTTTCATGTCTAGAAATTTGGGATGAGAATTAATTGTGATTTGAAAAAAATATCACTCAAATTGCTTCAATCTGAAAGTGTCTCAAAGTGCAGAAGTGGCAGTCATCTGTGATGGAGAACATGGTCAGATATATCTAATCCCTTGGGGAACATCATGGCGGAACATGCAAGATTTGTAAATGATTAGCGAAAGAGGGTATTTTCATTCCTTGGAGGACTGGTCAGCCTATAATTTAACATTGTTGTGGTGATTAATGTGGATGAGTACATTAATATTTCTTAGTTCATGTGCATCGGTTAGTGCATCGGGATTCCTTTCAGCTGTGTGAATGCCCATGTTATACAGGCTAAAGTTGAAACCAAAGTAATCTACTTCTAGAGCATTTTAGGAAGTATGATTTGTTTTTTCCAAATATTCTTTTATCTGTTATAGAGTTAGTGTTATAAGTGTTATAGAGAAAAACAATATTCTAAGGAAGCTAGCGGTGAAAAGGTACAAGCTTATTTTTATATTAAGCATAAACTTTGGTTTTAACTTTTTCTTGTTTTAATTCCAAATGATCCCTCTCTAGATCCTTTCCTATCAACAGAATAAACTTTGGTATGTTTGTGCATGACAGCCATCTGTTCTGCCAGTTCATAATTCTCTAATCAATTATGGCAGGATCCAAACATAAATCTATTGAGTGGTATTGTATCTTGGGTTGTAGAAGATTGGAACTTTTATTTTTTAAATTTATTTTACATTCTTTAAACATCGAGTATTTTGATGAAAATAGATACCCGACTTAGTTAGAGTCCAATAAAGAACAGAAAAGTTGGAAATGTTCAACAGATCAGTTAGCATCTTAAAAAATAGCTTTTTAATTTTAAGCCGGGCATATCCCCAGGTTGGCACCAAATTCATTTTTTAGCTTTGCAGGGCATCTAGCCTTGCTCAATGTACCAGATTGTAAATGCTCTGCCAGGTTATAAATGAAGTAATTCCCAGACATGGACTCCCTGTCTCTGACCCTCTGCATTGCTGCATTTGCTTGTATCCAATGTATCCAGAAACAAATTCAGAGTGTTGGTGTCTCCCTATTTTATGTTCCTTTTCTGAATAACTGGAGTGGTGATACTTGCTTTCAAGTAGATACTTGAAAGTATCATTCTTATGCAAAGTTTGAAATCGCAGAAAGAAATCCAAGCACTGAAGGTAATACAAAAAATGTCAGTCGGCAATTATATTGACAAAAGAGCCAACAGGTGAACTCAGTGATGAACTCCTTAGTAAGGCAGAAATAGTGCCAGATGTCTACGAAAATACAAAATGGGTGCCAAGTACTTTCTGATCATGGCAGCTAGAGTTTAATCTGAGCAAGTGTGAGGTGTTGCACTTTGGGAGGATGTTAAATGTAAGGGGAAAATATACAATTAATAGGATGATCCTTAACACCATTAATGTATAGCGTGATCTTGTGGCCCAAGTCCATAACTCCCTGAAAGTGGCAACACAAGCAAATAGAGTGGTTCGTTCGTTCGTTTGTTCGTTCGTGTGTCAGATGATGTAGCTCGCTGTTGGCTTCTGTCGTCATCCAACATGTTGACAGAATTGTCGCCCGACGCGTCACAGAGTACATCTTGTCGTCGCTTCCAGGGATCGCCATGAGGAGGCTTCTGTCATGATCCCCAATAGAGTGGTAAAGAAGGCTTATGGTATACATGCATTCATAGGCCCGGGCATTACATATGTCAGGAAGTCATAATGCAGGTATATAGGACTTTAGGTAGGCCATATTTGGAGTATTGCATGCAGTTCTGGTCACCCCATCACCAGATTTGACCAAATGAAATATATATGATTGTAAAATGCACTATAATCCACTAAATACACAAAATAGTAGAATTTATAAAATATGGCAGTAATTTACAAACCAGTAACATATCCCATGATGTACAGTGACTATTAAAGATTGAACTGATCAATAAGAATATATTTGTTTAAATACTGTGCTCTTTGGTATAAACAGAAAGAAGTTACAGTCAGCAGAAGTACATCGACTGTCAGTCTGAGTGTTGAAACAGTGCTGGAAAGCTTCAACTTTCTAAATGCTGACTCCATTGATAATCTTTCATACTCTGGGAGTGTGAGGATGACGCCTGAAAGGTAGAGAACTGATAAAATAATGATAACATTCACAAAAATCTGCTTTACGTTTTAAAATTAAGTCAAATGTTGCTGTTTATTTCAATGTCACATTACTGAATCTTGCTGATTTCCAAAGAAATGCCATTTGCCACTGTGGTGGTCATGAACCTCTCACAAACGACCACTACATTAATGTTGCCATTGTTTATTGGGAAATAATACCACATGGTTCAAAGGTACAAATGATGTTGGGCAATTGTTACTATATGAAGGGGCATCCTAGAACTAGTTTCAGCTAGTGTTATTATCCCAACCCATTTCATGTTTTGCTTAAGCTTATCTACTCCCTTTGGGAACCTTAATTATTCTAAAACTCTGCTCACCAGTAATCCGTCCAATGACCTCACAATGTTGTCCATGTTCCTTATAGCCCACGTTTGCAGAATCAAGCCCCAATCCCCTGTCTATTCCCTCCTTATATCAGCTCCCAATCTTTGGCTAACACAAGTACCATTGCAGTCTGAACAGATCCTAAACACCAGCCATACACATCCTCCTATATCACTGATTCCATCTCAAGTCAACTGCCTCTCACCACTCAGACCCAATCTATGTCTAAACACCAACTCGTTAGCTTACCAATTTTTGATCCCTGGTCACCCTCTGATCTCCAGTCAAATCATTCATCTTCCAGGCTTTGTTCAGGCCTGAGACTGCTAGCTGTATCTACTCCTCCCCCTCAAGTCCTAGGCCAAGTCATGATCATGCTCATATGATGCGAAGGAAAGTGTGTAAAGGATTGTCCGCAATTAAATTTTTAATGACAGACCCGTGACTAGTATAGCCGTTGGTTTGACATATCTTTCAGTGTTGTTATCGATACGATGTGTTGAGTCAATTTATTTTTCTTTTATACTTTATTTTTCAGAAATGGCACATACAATAAAAGTAACAATTGTCAGTATGGTCTGCTTACCAGGAGTGGAGATTTGGGAATGAAAACAGCGGGAAATTTTGCCCTGACATCAAAGAATCAGTGTCTTGATAAAATCCTATTAACACACCTACAGGTGTGCAAGAAGCTTCTGCAGGTAGGTGAGGGTAAAATTAATAGTACAGGCAATATCCGCATTACAGATGTTCAAAAATTAAAATTAAAACCTGAAATATGGAATAATATTCACTCTTACGGAATTTGTGTGGAGAAAATAAGTAAATAGGTCATCACAAAATTAATTTATTTTCAACACTTTTCTCGTGACCCAGGCACAGGTGACAAAGTTTCATGTTATGTAAAATCACTATGTGGCCTGATTTCTCGGAACACTATTTTTCCATGGGTTACCCATAGGTTTCATATTTTTTCTTCTTCATTGTTTTTCCCATTAACATTTTTTGATGGTAATTGACACTTCACAAAACTTAAATTTATAGCACTGAATTTTGTTAAGTGTTCAATCTGTTTTTTTCTGAAAATTGCAGATTTAAAATTTAACTAGACCAAGTGGGACCCATTGGGTCCCTGTCACACGGGAGGCCTGGTCCCACAATGCAACTCGTTCCGCAATACAATATTCCACCATTCACCCATAGCCCCCAAGGGAGGCCTGGTCCCCCAATGCAACTCTTCCCCAAGGCAATATTCCACCACTCACACGTTACTCCAACAGAACCTGTTCCCCCATCGCAAAATTCCAGCAATCACCCATAGCCGACAACTGCGCAAGGAGGGGCTGCTCATTTTGCCTCATTCAGCCTCCCTCATTTTTCAACTTAAAAAAAAATGCATTTGCTCTTGCTAGCGAGCAGAACTCAGTGTACTGCGACTTAAAAAAAATATATTTGCATTTGCTAGCTAGCAGGACTCAGTGTACTGTGACTTTAAAAACATTGCATTTGCATTTGCTTGGGCTAGCCAAACTCAGTGTACTTGGATAACAACAATGTTGCGAGCAGGGCTAAGCAGAGGGAATAAGCGGAGGATAGTTGTTTTTTTTCCAAGGTTTTAGAGATTTTTGAACATTTTGATGAATAATGCGAGAAATAATGCCGAATTTTTCAGATAAGGTGATTTTTGACTTCACAGCATAAATCTGTCGGATTATGTAAAAAATTCACCGTTGGTGCGTCGTTTATTCGAGAAGATGTGAATCACACACGAACATCACTCAAACAAATAAATACACATCCAAGATCAGACTTTTAATAGTTACTAGATCAAGTGTCACACGGGAGGCCTGGTCCCCATATGCAACCCGTTCCACCCCCCCCCCCCCCCCCCCCCCCCCCAAAGATTCAGATTTTTATAGTTATAAAGGATATGGATGTTATTTTCTTGGGCTGATTCCTTTGCGTTTATTTATTTTTTGCTCATAAACCTGCTCATTTTTAAACTTACTATTTTACTGACTTTTAAAGTAAAGGAAACTTTTTTTTCAATCTCACCCTGCTGGAGAAGCGATTGTTTTCCGGATTGTATCTCCGGTCGCTCTGTGGCCTAACATCATGGAGCTGGAGGCCTCCTCGGACTGACTTTGAGCCTCAGCGCGGAGCATGGACTTAATATCGGAGCTGATCGCTTGCACGGGATCACTCCAACCGCAGTCTGCGGACTTTACATCGAGAGCTCGCAGTCTCGGGAGAGGCCGAGTCGGGAGCTCCAATGATACAGAGGTTCGACATGCCCCGACCCGGGGTCCGATCACTTGGTGTGGGGAACTGACATCCCCCCCCAATGTGGGAGCTGATCGCCCGATGCAAGAGCCCAAACGCTGCTGGCTAAGGGAGTCAACGGAAGGCTCGAGGTCCCCGACCATGTGAGAACAAAGAAGGGAAGAGATTGAACTATTTTTCGCCATCCATCACAGTGAGAAATGTGGAGGAGTCACTGTGTTGGATGTTTATGTTAAAATGTATTTTGTGTGTTCTGTTGTTTTTTATTTGTATGACTGACTTAGCAAAGTAATTCCTCATATGTTGCAAAATATACTTGGCTAATAAAGTATTATTGTATTGTATTGAATCGTATTACATTTTACAGAATTGTTAATATTGAAAAAAAGGACAGAGAATGTTCATCAATGTCAAAAGCAGGGTAATGGAATATAATCTATGTTATCAGACCTTGTAGTTACCTGTATATGGTACTCTTAGGATTCACCATCCACCTCATATACCCTTGATTATATATCTGGAATCTGAGGAGGATACAGAAGAACAAAAGCTTCACCACTCCATTGATGAGAGAAATATTTTCTTAATATATCATTTTATTTTTACATATTTTATTTGAAAGAAGCACGTTAACATAATCACTCCAAAAGGTCACTATAATCTTAATATGATTTAGAAAATAAATTGTTAAAGTAACAATGATTTTTTTAAGAACCTGATGTTGATATTATCTTTTAAACCTGCATAAATCAGGAGAAAATGGTCTTCGAATTATTTAACCAAATTCCCAGCTACAGCTATCCTTGAACCAATCTCTTTCTTGGTTGGATTTTTTTAACCATATTCCTGGATGAAGTACCATGAAACATTCATTTACGTTAAAAGGCTTTTCTAAATATAATTAGTTCCTGCTGACAATTGGTGGTTGAGAGTTCTATTAATCTGTAAAAATGCCATCCATGTATTAGATTATAATTCCTCCTGTCAGGATAAAGTCAACCAGAGGCGAATGATGCAACAAGAAACATTAGCAGGAAAATGTGGTACTTGTACTGAAAACATGCGGCCTTGCACATGTCGCATCTCTGGACAGTGCCCTGCATGTAATGAGGAGTTTGATTTCATCTGATTTTGGTTACATTGTTTAAATTGGTCTTTTGCCAGCAAGCAAATTTATCGCAGAGATTTTTGTTAGCTGTGCCATTCCCCTTTCCCAAGTTAGGACCAAGAAAACAGGGAATTAAACAAAAGAGAATGCTCCTTCTGGTGACATGGAGATGCTTCTATTTCTGGGTCATACAGTGTCAGCTTTCTTTCCAAGTTTTGTAATGTAACCAGAGCCAGATGTCTGTGAAGCCTATTTCAGCTCATTTGCAGTTGTTATCAGTTATGCTAATAACTATTTGTCTAAATTATCAATGGGTATTAGAGACTGGAACAATGTGGAATTATCTGCTGACATATTGCAACATTTCCGGTTTCACCTCAGAGGCATTTGGACAGGTTAAGAAAATAATCTCTTTCTTTTTGCCTTTAGTTTAATGATACTTTTAGGCTAATGTCACTGAGGAGCATGATTATATTGTAAAGACCACTTCATCCACAAAGAATACTTGAACATCTTGGGGAAATTCATTTTAAAGTAATACGCACTTTGATATCTGTTGTGTTATTACACCTGCAAATAATACTCTAATAATAATTCCACCTGCATGTATTAATCTAAAAGCTTTCAAAGTAGACAAGAAACACTATCCTCTTTACAAAATGTTTTTTTTAATTTACATTTTGCCTTTCATAACATTTGGTGCATCTTATATATATTTTTTATGTGATCTTCATGGTACCTTGGTTTTCAAACCCAGCGAATAATGTTATTTCTGTTTCAGAGATTTCCATCAGTTGATTCTGTACTGGTCCTTCAGAACTGTATACTGGAGGAGCTTTCGCAGCAGATCCTGGTGTTGGACACTCTGGCTCATTTCTGTTATGAGAAGTCAGCAAATATTAAATCAGTGGAAGAAGGTTTGTAGAAAATAACCATAACCAAGGACCAGTTTCCATGCTGTATCTCTAAAGTAAGGTATTATCTAATTGATTGATTGATACTTTATCACATGTCACAGTGAAATTCTTTGTTTTGCATACCATACACAAGGTATGCAAAGAATTGCCTTGTACGCATAAGTAGCAATGATACAAAATGTTGAGATTTTAAAAATCAAGTCTGCAATTTATCCCATTAGATAAAGCATGAAAAGAAGTTTAATTTCACACCTAATTCACTTTCATATCTTATGTCTTTATCCTGACAGTATTAAAAAAGTTAGGGCCATTTTCATACTCCGACCTCATCGTTTCCCAGCCCCGCACGGGGCCGGATTTTACCTTCTCCCCAAAATTCACAAACCCGACTGCCCTGGCAGACCCATTGTCTCTGCCTGTTCGTGCCCCACCGAACACATTTCCACATACCTTGACGCCATCCTATCCCCCTTTGTTAAATCCCTCCCCACCTATGTTCAAGACACCTCAGACACTCTCCGTCGGCTCCGTGCATTCCATTCTCCAGGCCCCCATCCTCTCATCTTTACCATGGACGTCCAGTCACTCTACACCTCCATCCCCCACCAGGACGGTCTCAAAGCCCTCCGGTTCTTCCTCGACCAGAGGAGCAACCCATACCCGTCCACTGACACCCTCCTCCGCCTAGCAGAGTTGGTCCTCACCCTCAATAACTTCTCTTTTGATTCCTCCCATTTCCTCCAAACACAAGGCGTAGCTATGGGGACACGCATGGGCCCCAGCTACGCTTGCCTCTTTGTTGGGTACGTCGAACAATCCTTGTTCTCGGCGTACCAGGGCCCCATCCCCGACCTCTACCTCCGTTACATCGACGACTGCTTTGGTGTCACCTCCTGCACCCACACACAACTGACTGACTTCATTCATTTCACCACCAACTTCCATCCGGCACTCAAATACACTTGGACCATTTCCGACACTTCCTTACCATTCCTTGACCTCACCATCTCTATTGCAGGTGATACGCTCCTGACCGACATCCACTACAAACCTACTGACTCCCACAGCTACCTGGATACTCTTCCTCCCACCCTGCTTCCTGTAAGGACTCCATCCCCTATTCCCAATTCCTCCGTCTACGCCGCATCTGCTCCCAGGATGAGGTGTTCCACACCAGGTCATCACAAATGGCCTCATTCTTCAGGGAACGGGGATTCCCCTCCCCCACTATTGATGAGGCTCGCACCAGGGTCTCCTCCATACCCCGCAACACTGCCCTCGCTCCCCATTCCCCCACTCGCAAACAGGGCAGAGTCCCCCTGGTCCTCACCTTTCACCCCACCAGCCGGCAAATACAACATATAGTCCTCCGCCAGTTTCGCCACCTCCAACGTGACCCCTCCACCCGCCACATCTTCCCATCTCCCCCCCTGTCTGCCTTCCGCAAAGACCGCTCCCTCCGCAACTCCCTTGTCCATTCTTCCCTCCCCTCCCACTCTACCCCTTCCCCGGGCACTTTCCCTTGCAACCGCAAGAAATGCAACACTTGTCCCTTCACCTCCCCCCTCCACTCCTTTCAGGGACCCAAGCAGTCCTTCCAGGTCCGACAGAGGTTCACCTGCACCTCCTCCAACCTCATCTACTGCATCCGCTGCTCCAGATGCCAGATGATCTATATCGGTGAGACCAAGCGGAGGCTTGGCGATCGCTTCGCCGAACACCTCCGCTCGGTCCGCAATAACCAACCCGACCTCCCGGTGGCTCAGCACTTCAACTCCCCCTCCCATTCCACATCTGACCTCTCGGTCCTGGGCCTCCTCCACGGCCAGAGTGAGCAACACCGCAAGCTGGAGGAACAGCACCTCATATTCCGCTTGGGGAGTCTGCATCCTTTGGGCTTGAATATTGAATTTTCTCAATTCTGTTAACCCTTGCTGTCTCCTCCCCTTCCCACCTCTCCCTCAGCCCTCGGGCCCTGGCATTCCCTCTATCTCTATCTCTCCCCCACCCTAGTCGCACCAGCTTCTCATTTTCACACCACAAACAGCTTACAATGGCTTGTTCCCTTTATCACCGATACTTTTTTGCATATCTTTCACTCATTGTTCCTTATCTCTCCACATCACCGTCTATATCTCTCGTTTCCCTGATCCCTGACCAGTCTGAAGAAGGGTCTCGACCTGAAACGTCGCCTATCTCCTTCGCTCCTTAGATGCTGCTGCACCCGCTGAGTTTCTCCAGCTTTTTGTGTACCCCCCATTTTCATACTATTGCTTTTCCATTGACAACACAAAAACTGTGAAGGAACAGTCAAAAGCCCATAAATTTCTTAAAAATTAAGAGAACTGAATGAAATGTTCAGTTATTATAGATTGAAGCATTCTGAAACAAATATAACACATCTTACTTGGATGACCTGAAATTAAAGCCTATAATCAGTTAGTTACCTAATTGTAGCTAATTACAAAATTGACCATTGTGACGGAAATAGTAATAAACACCCAGACTACCTTGAAAATTCAAAAATGTGATATTCTCAAGATCAGAACTTTAATATTATTATGTTATATGCTGTAAGTCCGTAATAGATAGGTAAATAAATTACAATTTCTAGCAATAGACCAAGTCTTTATGGAGAAGATCAGTTGCTAGCTGATACATTGGCATATCATAATCAGTAGTATTATCATACTCCTCAGATTGTAACCATTAAGGAACTCTGTACACCTTGTTTTTCCTCAACTTTTCAATTTTGTCATTGTAAACTACAAGCATGACATCCCTTTCTGCCCACTACTTTCCCATTAAGAATGTCTTGTAGATTCCATTTCTTAAGAACAGGGTAATTTGTTTTAATAGCCTAAGTATCCAAATAACAAACTAATCCCATTCACATGAGAATTCACAATATAACTTTATTTTTAAATCTCACTGTCATGAACATATGCCAGATGGAAGGAATTTAATGTTTAATTCCCATAAATTAATCTAGAAACATCCACTTAAATATAATCAAAATTATTATTTTTTGCACAATAAATGTGGCTAAAGCTGTTGTGTATATTTAGTATAAAAATATTGATTATGGATAGACAAAATATAGATGCTCTTATGACATGATTGTCCAAAAAAAAGAGAATTGTAATCATCTTGCGAGTGGGTGTTTCTGGAATGCGATTGATTGGAATGTTGCATTTGCAGCGAATTTGAATCCCATATCGGCAGGAAAGACACTGCCATTTCGTATGGGGCCCAAATCATATTTTCGCAACGTAAAATTAGATTAAAGCCACCCCAAGAGGCATGATTATATGTAAAATAAACGACGCCCTTTCTTTTGTCCTCATATTGCAATCCGCCACGCTGTAGGCGTTGAGGGCGTTCAATGTTGCTTTTTATTTTTATCAAACTTTAAAATTGTACGGTGATTAAAAAAAAAAAAAAGGGAACGGAATTCCAATTGATTTTTCTTCGTCGACTCGCAGCCTGTGGAAATCCCTCTCTGATAAGCAATGCAAACATGCATTTTAAATCCCCCCACCCCGCCCCAAAGACGCCAAAGTCGCGCACACAGCCAGTGGCAGAACTGCAGCGCCGCTGATGGTAGGTTTTGGAACATCGCTAGTATAGAGCGACAACAAAGTTACAAAGTATTCATTACAACGCCCAATGGTCCCTCCTTGTTCTTGCCCCCCCTTCACCCCACACCGAGGGACCATTGGGCGCTGTAATGAATACTTTGTAGCTTTATCGTTGCCCTACACAAGGCGATTCTTTACATACCTTGTGTAAGGTATGCAGAACAAAGAATTTCACTTTGTTCTTGTCCGCCTTCTGGCACTCACCGTGGGCCCGTCCTCGGCAGCCCACCATGGGTCCTTTCTTGGACGGCATCGCAGAGCTTGCTGGGTGCTTCCAACAGCCCACAGCACTCTCCAAAGGCCCACCCCGCACTTGGTGGTCGCTCGCGGATCCCTCCTCGCTCTCGCCGTGCAGGTCCTGCTGACGACCCCGGAGGGCGAGCCGGACCTGCCGGTGGGCTTGTTCCCGCTCACGCTGGGAACTTCCAGTGCTTGTCCAGAACATCAACACTGGAATTACTAAAGCCCGAACGAAACAGATACTTAAAATTCTTCTCAGAATTAATTACATATAATTCAGGTATTTCTTGCAATTGAGGGTGTGCAGCGTAGGTTCACCAGGTTCATTCCTGGGATGGCGGGACTGACATATGATAAAAGAATGGGTCGACTGAGCGCGTCTGGAATATAAAAGAATGAGAGCGGATTTTCTGGAAACATAAAATTCTTAAGGGATTGGCAAGGCGAGATGCAGGAAAAATGTTCCCGATGTTGGGGGAGTCCCGAACCAGGGGTCATAGTTTAAGAATAAGGGGTAGGCCATTTAGGACTGAGATGAGGAAAAACTCTTTCACCCAGAGTGTTGTGAATCTGTGGAATTCTCTGCCACAGAAGGCAGTCGAGGCCAATTCACTGGATGTTTTTAAGAGTTAGATATAGCTCCATGGGCTAACAGAATCAAGGGATGTTAGGAAAAAGCACAAATGGGGTACTGATTTTGAATGATCAGCTATGATCATATTGAATGGCGGTGCTGGCTCGAAGGGCCAAACGGCCTACTGCACCAATTTTCTGTATTTCTATGTTTAATGCTAATTGGGTTTTAACTTTCTTATTTCAGTTATTCCAAAATCAAAGAAGATAAAATCAGTCCTGTCATTTTGGCATAAGTGCACAGAGGGAGAGTGTATTTTACATTTATCAGCTGAACAGTTCCTCATACAGCTAAGAAATTGTTATATGCAGAAAGTGGCTGCAAAATACCCAGGACAGACAGAGAGAGGTAAGCCACACTTGAGATATCTGACTGTTATCTGTGATTAAATTTGCAAAACATGCATCTTCTGATTTTAATAAAGACTATGTGAATAATTACATAAGAAATAACAGGAGAAGGCCATTCAGTCCTTCAGACTTGTTCTGTCATTCAACAGAACATAGTTAATCTCAACACCATTTTGCTGCCCGATCTCTGTACCTTGATTTCACAATCTTGTTGCTGGTTTTAAGCACGTGACTGAGGGATAAGATAGATAAACAATATCTGAAAAACTATTCCCATTATTTATGATACATCACATAGATGAAACAAATGTTTAAATTGGAATTTGTATGATTATTCAATAACTGAATTTTGAATCGATGTTTTACAATTACTGATATTAGCTATAAAATTATTTGAGTTCTGAATGAATATATATATATATATATAGATCATTGATTAATTTTATTTCTTTATTCAGTAGTGTTCAGACTCTACTTGTCCAGTATTATAGGGAGTGAAAGGAATAGTCACAGTACAGGCCATATTTAACATTTGCATTTCCTTCTCCCATCAGTAGCTTTAGGAGGACAGATTCTACATTAATTTTGTCTAATATGGTCAAAAGAATTATGTAACACGCTATTAAAAGGTTTTAAGACATTTAATGTTAATTGATCTCATGTTTTTGCAAGTATTCAGAACACTTCTGCACCAGATTATCAGCTGTTGTGAATTACTGCCTTGTCCCAAAGTCTCAGAGGAATTGGTGACAGTTTTCCAGTTTTTCAACTACATTCAGAAGTACAATATTACTCAGCTCGGAACCCATTTGACGAGTCTAGCTAAGGAAGGTAAGGGAAAACACTATCTCCATGGACTGCAACTTGAGTGTGTGACTGTTACAGTAATTAAGTATTTATGAACAAATGCATGTGCTAAGTCTAAAATGCTCATTCACCCCTTTTGATACAAACAAACAGCCTGATGAAGACTATAGGCAGCTGGAGCAAGAGAGTATAAATAGAATATGTGTTTTTGAACCACAGCAGATACAGTAGCACTTGGCAGATAGACAAAAAAAGCTGGAGTAAGGGGCCTGTCCCACTTGGGCGTTATTTGCGTGTCATTTATGCAACATCATTTATGCGTCACGCATGCGTTGTGACGCGCGCATGGCGCGTGGTAAGATGTGGTGGTGTAGGCAATGACGCACGGTCGCGCGCGGCGACCCAGGATTTTGGGATTCACAAAATCTTCACGTGCCACTTGCATTATGCGCAAGTGACGCCCAAGTGGAACAGGCCCTTAACTCAGCGGCTGAAAGAAGGAATGGGTGACCTTTTGGGTCGAGACCCTTCTTCAGACCTTGGGCCAAGTTCTAAATTCATTAACAAGTTTTGATAGATTGAGACAGAAGTTGACACACCCAACATTAAATATAACAGTATATAAACTTTGGTCTAGTGTTAACAAATGTTATCATATTATTTGATACTTTTATAGGTCATGATCCTTGCAATCCCATTTGTTGACTCTTTATACTTTTAGTGTTTCTACCTGAAGCATTGTATTCTACATACAAGGTAAAGGCACTGAAAAAGTTAAAAGAAAAGCTTGTGTCGGAACTGCAACCACTGCGTCAAACGTTACAGTCCATCAGTGTGCTTCAGTTGGATGAGAATCCCAAAGTGGCTCAGACTGCAATCTCCTTTCTCAGGAGTGCTTCAGCAAACAACTTATTTAGAACAAAGGTAAGTATTATCGTCCTCATGCTCTGAATAAACAAATTAAAAAACTTATTACATTACGTAAAGTAGCAAATCATGACTAGAATTAACAATTGATCAGTAGCATGTTTATGCCTCGAGTTATATACTCATAACGTGTAATCATCATAATATATTAGCCTCCACATGAAATAGAACTATTCCGTCAAAGTTGAAATAAAACAGGTACAAAATTAAACAAGCAATATGCAAAATATAAATACATTTTGCAAAGATAATGACTAAATAAGCAAAATGCTTTAATGAGATATATCAGTAATGAGATACGATATGAGAGATTGTACCAAGGTACGGTGAAGCAGGATAACAAAAATGACAATATAAATATTTAGTCACATCTCTCATTAAAGTGTAACAATGTTTAAAGAGAAACTGAAGTTTTCAATGTCCGTAGAACTTATGGGCCAGATTCTACTGAAATAGTGAAAGTAATTGAACAAAACAGGAAGGAGATTGAGAACCTCGTAACCGGGTGTCAACACGACAACATTGAATTCAGGAAATGAAGCAGTGACATTGATGGCGTTGAAGTAGATCTTCAAGCACTTAGGAATAAATATCAGTAGTAATTTTTCCTGGACCAGCCACATCAAAGTTATGGCCAAGAAATCACCAATGCTTATATTTCCTTAGAAGGCTTAGGAAGTTTGGCATGTCCCCAACAACCTTCACCAACCTTGACAGACGCACCGCAGAAAGCATTTCATCGGGATCAATCTTGGCATGGTTTGGGGACAACTCCATCCAACGCCGCAAGAAATTAGAGAATCATGGACTTAGCCCAGACCAATGTGCAAACTAACCTTCCTTCTCTTGACTCCATTTACACTTCACGCTGCCTTGGCAAGGCCACCCACATAATCAAGGACCAGTCTCACCCTGGTCACTCCCTCTTCTTATAGGGGGGATCTTATAGAAACTTACAAAATTCTTAAGGGGTTGGACAAGCTAGATGCAGGAAGATTGGGGAAGTCCAGAACAAGGGTCACAGTTTAAGGATAAGGGGGAAGTCTTTTAGGACCGAGTTGAGAAAAACATTTTTCACACAGAGAGTGGTGAGTCTCTGGAATTCTCTGCCACAGAAGGTAGTTGAGGCCAGTTCATTGGTTATATTTACGAGGGAGTTAGATGTGGCCCTTGTGGCTAAAGGGATCAGGGGGTATGGAGAGAAGGCAGGTACAGGATACTGAGTTGAAATGATCAGCCATGATCATATTGAATGGCGGTGCAGGCTCGAAGGGCCGAATGGCCTACTCCTGCACCTGTTTTCTATGTTTCTATGTTTTGTATGTTTCTGCCTTCTCCCAACAGGCTCTCTCAGGTACAGTTGTACAAAGGAACTGCAGATGCTGGTTTAAACCTGAAGATAGACACAAAATGCTGGAGTAACTCAGCAGGATAAGCAGCATCACTGGATAGAAGGAATGGGTGATGTATCGGGTCGAGACTCTTCTTCCATGGGTGGAAGAAAGGTCTTAACCCGAAACATCACCCATTCCTCCTCTCCAGAGATGTTACCCGTCTCGCTGAGTTACTTTAGCATTTTGTGTCTATCTTAGGCAAGAGGTACAGATGTTTGAAAACGCATACCTCCAGATTCAGGGACAGTTTCTTCCCAGCTGTTATCAGGCAACTGAACCATCCTCTCGCCAGCTAGAGTGTGGTCCTGAGCTCCAATCTACCTAGTTTAAGACTCTTGAACTATCTTTAATCAGACTTTATCAGAGTTTATCTCGCAGCAAATGTTGTACCCTTTATCCTTTATCTGTGTACTATGAATGGCTTGATGGTAATCATGTACAGCCTTTTATTTAACTGGATAGCACGCAACAAAAACTAAAATTTTCATTAAACTAAACTAAAATGTACCTAGTTAACCATGGAGAAGTTAGCAAGTAACTAATAGTGAATAGCCACAGGATGCTAGTTTTGCTAGTAATTTGACAGCTTTCTGAAAAAGCCTTCCCAAATTTTTCATCATGTATTAATCACTCCATTCATTGAAGAAAGTTATGTGCAAGTACACTTTTGACGATGCATTGATAGTGAAAGCCCATCAATTACTTCTGCCCACAATTGGGAAGGTTAACCTGGGGTTCATTATATACATCCCTATACCCCGTGACAACTCGTTCCCGCCATCTCCCTGTCACGTGCCTTTACCCCCGACTGCCGAGGGTTTGCGTAGCAAGTGGCCTAACCACCGGGTGCCGCCACAATGTTAAAATTACTACATTTGTGTAGATCCAGGGGCACAACTATGATGAATATGTGGTTATGGATGAGTGCATATAAAAAATCAAATCTTCACACATTAAGAATGCATTTATTTATTCACCTCTCCAACGCTTAATTGGAATATTCCTTTTGAACTATCTATTCATTTGCTTTCACCCTTTCTAACTTTATATTAACCTGTTTTCACTCTTTCATTGTTCTGATGAAGGGTACTGCACCCAAAATGTTAAGTCTATTCCTCCTACAATAATCCTTAAATGTCAGAGTGCATTTTGTATTGTGGATTCAATATGGTTAACCTAATTGTAATTTTAATGTTTTTTAACTGTACATTTCTCAGGCTTTGGTCTACTACACAGAAGGTTTGCAAGAAAAAGACGTGCAACACCAAAGAGCTGCCTGCTTGGCACTTAAACAGCTGAAGGTAAATTAGGATTTTATGAAATTTCATGCTGCTATGAATAGCGCTAAAATCTCTGCCAATCCACAAACTTAGGTGAGCTTGCAGGTTCAGAGGAGGACACAAAGCCTGCAAAGGACTATGAATAGATTAAGTGAATGAACAAAAAGTAAAATGGAAGTTATCCCCTTTGGAAAATTGAAAAGGAAATGTATTATTTAATCTAAGAGACTATAAAATGCTGTGGTATGAAGAGATCGGGGAAACCTTGCAGATGAAATACAAGAAGTGAGGCATTGCAAGAAATTTGGAAAGCTAATGAAACATTGTCTATGGTGCAAGATATGGAGTGCAAACGTAGATAAGTGTTCATGCAAATTTACAAGATGCTTCTGAAACTGGCCTTTGAGTAGTGTGTACAGCTGTGGCCTGCTCATGGATTGGAAACAACACAGCGGGTTCACCAAGTTGATTTGAGATGAAGCAGTTGACAAGAAGTTTAGCAGGTTGGGTCTATACTCATTGGAATGTAGAAGAACGAGAGATGATCTTATTGATGTAAGGATCTGAAGGTGATTGACAGGATGAAAGCTAAGAGGATGGATGGTGCTTTGTGGGAGTAACTGGAATAACTGGAAGAGGGGGTCACCCATTTCAGCTGTGGAGCCCGTCAATTGCATATATTCAAGGAGAGACTGCCCTTTAAACTTGAAGAGATTTGCAGGATATGGGAAAAAAGAGAAAAGATAGTATTGAGGCTAATATGGATCATTGATGATCACATTGAGTGAAGCACTGCCTCAAGGGATGAACAGAACCACTCATGCTCCTGTTTCTCATATTTTTGCTCTAATCAATGTTTTAATGCGAAAAGTATTACACCCTTTTCATATAAAGTTTCAAAACGTCATTTGTTTTGTCCTTGATCTTTGCTGAATCTAATGTGCTCAGCCATTTCTGGATTTTTGCAGATTAAATCAAATTGATTGAGCCTGCATTCTGTTATAATGGGGACCTCGAGGAGGCAACTGTTCTGGTTGGACCTGTATATTTTTGAGGATCTGGAAGCTCATGGGAATTACACCTCTCACGATGAAGTTGTTTAATTTGTCATTGCTATTCATCATTATACATAACAGGACTGCTGAGCTTAAATCTGATCTGCTGATTTTGGTCCTGGTGATCTTTCTCTCTCTTTAGCATGATGCAATGCATCTGTTGTTTAGAACATGGAACAGTACGTACAGGCTATGCACCTTTAGACTAATCATGTGCACTTAGACTAATCATGTGAACTATTTCTCTCCATTCTCCTGCATATTCATGTCTGTCATAAATGCCAATGTCATATCTGCTTCCACCACCACCCCTGGCAGCATGTTCCAGGCACCGATGACTCGGTGTGAAAAAGCTTGCCCTGCTCACATCTCCTTTAAATCTCCCACTGCCTCACACAATATAGCTATGCCCTCTAGTCTTTGACATTCCATCCAAAAATATTCTGACAATCTATTGCCTCCCATAACTTTGTTAACTTCTATTGGGTCTCCCTTAGCCTCCAATGCAAGTTTGTCCAACCTCTCGTTATAGCTAATACACTCGAATCCAAGCACACATCCTGGTAAACCTCTTCATAATCCTCGCCTGGACATCTTTCCTGTAATGGGGTGACCAGAACTGCACACAATACTCCAAATACGGCCTCACCAAAGTTCTATAAAGCTGCAACATGACTTATACTCAATGCCCTGACCAATGAGGGCAAGCATATCATTTGCTGTCTTAACTTGTGTTATTTTCAGGGACCATAAATGTTGAACCTTTTTGCAGGCTTGTGTTCAGCTTTACCAGGTTCTATTTAGGTGCTGTTTCTGGTATAATTTGATATACATTGAACCAGAGTGGTTCTCTGGCTTAATAGTATTGACAAGAGTGAGGGCAATGCTGGCGTGTAATGTTATGGATTGTGATAGGATATGTTTCTGCTGGTATGTGTGAAGCCAGTGTTGTCATGTCTGCACAAACAATTATGTGGATTGTCTGCCTATCGCAAACAATCTATGTTTGCGATAGGCAGGATCTAACAGTGAGTAAGAATATTTATCCTTTCTGTTGGTTTTCTCTACTTTCAAGTAGGCAATGCCGCTCTCTCTTTTCCAGCTTCAACTGTATGGCCAGCATGGCATTGATGAGTGATGCTTTCAATGGACAATAATGTGTCTCAGCCACTGAACATTGTGGCATTGTTCATTACTGTTTCTTACAATTGCCGTTTAACATAGATGAGGACTGACTTCTCAGCCTAAAACTAGTCCCTTCCCACCCAAACCAATCCCGGCCTGGTACTTTCCCCTGCAACCGCAGGAGATGCAATACCTGTCCCTTTACCTCCCCCTCTCAACTCCATCCAAGGATCCCAACAGTCTTTTCAGATGAGGCAGAGGTTCACTTAATCTACTGTATCCGCTGTTCCAGTTGTCAACTTCTGTACATCCGCAAGACCAAGCGCAGGCTCGGCGATCGTTTCACTGAACACCTCCGCTCAGTCCGTCGTAACCTACGTGATCTCCCGGTGGCTCAGCAATTGAACTCCCCCTCCCATTTCGAATCTGACCTTTCTGTCCTGGGCCTCCTCCATTGTCAGAGTGTGGCCCAGCACAAATTGGAGGAACAGCCCCTCATATTTCGCTTGGGTAGTTTGCACCCCAGCGGTATGAACATTGACTTTGTTAACTTCAAATAGCCTTTGCTTTCCCTCTCTCTCCATCCTCTCCCCCTTTCCAGTTCTCCCACCAGTCTTACCTGTCTCTGACTACATTCTATCTCTGTCCCGCCCACTCCCTTGACATCAGTCTGAAGAAGGGTCTCGACCCGAAAACATCACCCATTCCTTCTCTCCAGAGATGCTGCCTGTCCCACTGAGTTACTCCAGCATTTTGTGTCTATCCTCAGCCTAAAACATAGTTAATAGTAATCTGCAGGGCCTTTCTCTTGTGATGTTTGTAGATGGAAATTGCACTAATGAGCTTTGAAATTGATGAGTTCCAAGGGTCACTGCTTCACTTACCTGTGCAGTTACACTGCAATTTCACTGCACCTAGTGAGAATTGTTTATTAAGGTAAGAGGTGGGAGGCAACAGAATGAAACACCCCTTCCCATGGGATAAATAGCAGGATAGGGGTATAAAAGCCCAGGGCATAATGTTTCAAATTATATACTTTATACAACCATGGTACTCAAATTCCACTTGAACCCCTATTTCAAATGATTTGCCAAATACATTATTTAATAGGACAACAACTCTCTATTTTAAATCTTGATTGTCTATTTTATTGGATGGAGCTGCTGAACTTGTTTGTTTATTGGGACTCAATTAATTCTACCAGTTCATTCTTGTGAAGATATAATTAACAGATTTGGTTTCTGGTTTAGCTAATATATTTTAGTATTGGGCTGATACATGGCTGAAACCCCATGGTGTACATACAAGCAGTTCTGTTGAATATAGAGAAATTGTAAGATTGCAGCATTACCTACGCTTTAAAGTAAGTTTAATAGATTATTAAATCTTATTTTTATCTTTCTTTGAGGCGGTGGAAAGCATTGAGCAGATCGCCAGCTTGTGTCATTCTCATGTGGCACACGTGCACAATGTGGCAAGAGAAACCCTCATCTCATTTGGTAATGGTATTCTTCTGAATTATTATTCATCTTCTCACTTGTTTCACCTTTTGCTAATGCAGCTAGTTCAAAATGTACTAGTAACTTTAAAATACCTAATTGAAATGGCCAACATTTACAATTGCTTTAACACAAGTGTTCCACTCGAGTGGCAATTCAGTCAGCCTATTCAAATCATCAGTGTCCATATTGAGATTCTATCAGTCAAGATAGCTGACTGATAATTTCAGAAGAAATAAGGTACTGCAGATACTGGAATCTTCGGGAAAACATAAAGTGCTGGAGTAATTCAGTGGGGCAGCATCTCTGGTGGATATGGATAAGTGATGTTTTGGGTGAGGACCCTTCTTCAGAATTCAAAAGCAGATACGTTTTATGGTGAGTAAAAGCAGCAAGGAAAATGCAGATAATTTAGGACCATTTTTCCTGTGCTCACTGATACAGGTTGTGCAAATTGACCTTGGCTGGAATAGAATCTGGTACCTGCATAGATTCAAATTAACACTTTTCCAGTTGGTTTACTGCAGAGATTTGCTTAACTATTGAAATGAGCCATACATTAATATATTCAGATCACTTCCCAATAATATTATGCTGAATTAAGTAAATAGATCATAGTTCCTAGAAAAGACGATGCAAATACTGACATTCCTATATTCCTTAAACCTTAGCTAGCCCCTTTACATATCCTTTGACCTTCATATCCTGCTCCTTTTTACAATTTATTCAAAATCCGTATTCTTTGCTACCCATTCAGTTACATAACTGACTTAAAGACATCTTGAGTCTACTCCCACAATCCCTGTCGCAGGTAACTTTCTGCCTTGGTGATTCCAGCCTCCATTTTAAGCTGGTTTTCTATCATGCTTTCAGTTGTATCCTAGTAAGATTAATTATCTTACTAAACTGTGGAAAGAAGCATTAGGGCTTTAAAAGCAGATGCATTGCCTGGTGATTGAAAGCAGCAAGTAAAAGCATTTTTGAGAATTTTTGATATTCTGAGCATTTTTCAATCTTCACAGACTACTTTCTATTGTCTACAGAAATGGCACTGGAGGATTGCAAGCATTGTAACTATGTTTTTAAAAAGGGAGGGATAAATCAAGTCATGTTGATTTAACTTGGTGGTGGGTAAATTATTGGAATCCAATTTGAGAAACAGTATCAATCATGAAGAGAGCGATTAATCAGTATAGACAGCATGGATTTGTTCATCTTAACTGATTTTTTTCTTTTTCGGAGGTGGCAGTGCACTTAATGTGTTCTACATGGATTTTAACATAACCTTTTATAAGGTTGTGCATGGTTTAAAAAATATTAAAGTATCAAATTGGATCCAAAATTGGCTGCATGGTAGGAAGCATAAAGTAATAGTGATTGAAGGCTATTAACATGCGGCAAGCCTCAATATCCTCCAATTGCTTTCAAATAGGGAACAATTTGAATTTAAATTTCTGATTCTTACTTTTAATGCCTTCATGGCTTACTCCCTTCATTTCTGAACTCGAGATATCTGCAACACCAATTCTGGCCTCTTGAGCATCCTTTTTTAATTACTTCACTGCTGGTGCTGGTGATCATGCTCTTTGGTGTCCCTATACAAAGCTCTAAAATTATTTGCTTAGTTCCCAACCCTCCACTTCTCCTTTAGAAGACTCATTAAAAATCACCTCTGCAGGGCTGCCAACATTGGGTGAGAGTTGAGAGTGATAAATTGCGAGGGGGGCATAGCGACCGAGGGAGGGAGGGTGTTGGAGGGGGGTTTGCATTTTTCAGCTTGAAATTGTGCAATCTGGTGCATACTGTTGCGAGTTTTTTAATTTACATTTGAATGCAACATTTATGCTTCAAATTCGATTAGGTATGAATAAAGGTTAGGCTAAATTACATTCCACAGTAGAGCCAGGCTCTGATCAATAGGTGCAGCACATGAATGATCTTAGCATATTCATGTATAGAAATCAGATTATAATTCATGCTGTTATGCATATATATAAACAAAAACCTAGAAACAAGGCAAGAGGAGTCAGACTTCCATCACTGTTCTGCACAAATAAATCAACCTTACCCTTTGTCTATAGAAACAAGACAAAAATAATGCCACATATTCAACCGTTATATGGCTCAATGAAATTAAGATATATGTAAAACACATATATGGAAACAGGCCCTTCGGCCTACCAAGCCCACACCGACCAGCAATCTACCATACACCAGTTGTATCCTACACGGGACAATTTACAGAAGCCAATTAACCTACAAACCCACACTTCTTTTGGATGTGGGAGAAACCGGAATATCCAGAAAAAAATGTGGTCATAAAGAGAATGTACAAATACTGTACAGTCAGGATCAAATCTGTGTCTGTGGTGCTGCAAGACAGCAATTCAACCGCTGCGCCACCGTGCCACCCCATTAAATTGTTTTTTATGTAATATATTTATTATGGTGTCACGTCAATAAAGATGAACACATGATTCTAATTTCTGCCCTTAGTTGAAGAACGCACATCTCCAGTCATTGTGTTTTATGGCTGGTTTTCAACCTCTTCAGTCTGAAGGTCTCGACCCAAAATATCACCTATTCTTTCTCTCCAGAGATGCCGCCTGTCCTGCTGAATTATTTCAGCTTATAGTGTGTATCTTCAGTTTAAACTATCATCTGCAGTTCTTTCTTACACTCTTTGTTAAGCGAAACAGGTCATATTCTCATAATATTATTCACCTCAACTAAGTCTTTTCCTCACCTCCGTTGTTGCAGAGAATACAATCCCAGTTATCAAATCTTTCTTCAAAATGAAAAAAAATTCCAACCCCGCCAATATGTTCATAAATCGCCCCTGGACCCTCTCCAGAGCAATTGCACCCTTTATACAGTGTGGCATAGCAGGGAAACAGGCCCTTCATCCCATCTTGTCCATGCAGATCAAGATGCCCCATCTAAACTAGTCCCATTTATCCGCATTTGGCCCACATCCCTTTAAACCGTGTGTGTGTGTGTGTGTAAGGGTGTGTGTTAGGTTGTGTGTGAGAGTGTCAGTGAAACGGCGACAACATCCTGAGTGGCGGAGACTTACCGATGTCCGGGGAGCATTTCCTTCTCTCTCTCCCCCCCCCCGGGAATGCAGGTTAATTAGCACTGAAAATTGTCCCTCAAGTAAAAGGCAAGTGGTAGAATTTGGGAGTAGTCAATAGTAATATAAGGAGAATTTAAAAATGGGGGCTAACATGGGATTAGTGTTAATGTGTGTTTGATGATCTGTGCGGACTTGGTGGGCCGAAGAGCCCATTTCAGTGCCAAATCTCTGACTGTAGGAAATTATATTTATCAAGTATTGCTCAGTTGATTTTGATTACAAAAGTTCTGACTATATATTTAAATTAAGGCTGTTATTTTACAACATGATTTTTGGTAACTATTTCCTTATTTTATTGTACAGGTGAAAAAGGTCGTTTAGCCTATGATACAGTTGACAGTCTTTGGAAAGAAGGCATGAAGCAAAATTCAACTACTCAAATTACTATTCTCTGAATATTGAATTTTAAAAACCGTATCAATATATTTGTATTGTAATTGTGCTTATACAGTAATAATATTGTATAAAGATTTTATCAAATGGTTATTCAAAGGACCAAGATATTGATGTTCAAGACAGTGGCTACATTTGGATCATACGAAAAAGCTGGACTTCCTTGTCTATTGATCAAACTTGCAAATATGCTGTAAACTGCATATTTTTAACATTCTTAAATAAATGTTCAGATTATTTGGAATATATTATGTTCAATGTGTGATTAAAGTTGCATGAAGTAAACCATAATGATAGATTACATTGCCAAACTATCTTGCTGGTTGCAAATGAATTTATTGTCAAAATATTTTTGCCAGTGACAAAAACAAGGCTTGGACATGTCATCGTGCTAACACATTGACACTTTTACTATGTTCACTTAGTGGATGTGCACACAGATAGTAAAGAGACGGCAGGGGAGGGTTGAGGAGTGAGATTACATGGACTGTACTTGCATAAAGCCAGTTTGGGCTCAATGGACTGGAAGGCTTCCTTCAGTATTGTAACCCAGATTCTGTTTAATTTTCAATTTGGAGAATAGTTCAGAATATTAAAATGAAGTTTCAAGATTTAAAGTTGTTGAATGCTCTTGGGCTTCATCTGGAAATCAGATGTATCCAATTAATTCCTTTCATAGGTGCAGTATGAGAAAATGAAGAGGCGCAGAGAATTTTGGAACATTCCCAGTTCAGTGAAATGGTCCATTTCCATGGAATAGAACAGGTAGCAAGGTCCTAACAACAAGATGTTGGCCCTATGAAGGCAAATTAAGTTCTAAATATTGTTATTCTTTAATGTGCACCCTTTACTATTCTCGTTGTCTTATTTTCACCATTTTTTGATGGAATCTGCAACCCCATATCTTAATAGTACACTCCTTTATTTTTCTCCAAATGAGAAAATTTATCCACCAGGCTTTGACCTGTACCTTCTCTCTTTCAGCTTTCTCCCCCCCCCCCCCCCCCCCCCCCCTCCCAAACATAATTATCTGAAGGGTCCAGACTCGAAACGTCACCTCTCCATGTTCTGCAGAGATGCTGCCTGAGCCGCTGAGTTATTCTAGCAGTCATTTTTGTAAACCAATATGTGGAGTTACTTGCGTCTCTGAGAAAATTGCTTATTCCATCTCCTTCCAACCACAAATGCATTCATCATACTCTTCATGCACATTTATCTACAAAAGAGGGCTATTCTTGACACCGTTTTCTTCAAACCTGTCTAAAGAAGGGACCCGACCCAAACCACCATCCATCCATTTTTCTCCAGGGGTACTGCTTGACCCACTGAGTTACTCCAGCACTTTGTATCTATCTTCTGAAAATATTTAGTATTTTTTTTAATATCAGGAAGATACGTCCTTCACTGCAAAGATTTCAAGCAGCATTTAGACGTTCCCAATGATCAAAATTGAATCTAGTAGAAATCTTTGCATCAGAGGTTAGGTTGCTGAAACCTAGCAATTTGCTTAATCTCTATTTACAGACTAATGAGTTCTGCAAGCTCATTAAGCTATTTCGACCCACACAATCAGACACATTGCCCCTATCCTGCACATTATTCCCCTCGCCCCCCAACTTCTCTCTTACTGAAATCTACTCTCTTACTGCAGTTCACCCGTTCCCAGTTCTGACAAATGGTTGCAGGCCCAAAACATTCACCGTCCTTCTTGCACAGATGCTGCCTGACTTGCCATGTTTCACCGGCCTTTTCTATTTTAATCACATTTCCAGCCTTCAGATTTTTAATTTCTAATGGAACACAGTTTTTCATAGTTTCCGCTGAAGTAGCAAACAGGGTGCAGTGATGATTAAGACATGCTAATTGATAGAAAAAACAAAAATTACAAAGTCTTATTTCAGCAAATTTGCTAAATTATTTACTAAAGAAAGTCTTCCACCATTTTTGAAGTAAAATTGTCTGACAGTCAAAAATAGTCAGAAAACACAAGCTTTAATTTAAATGATTTTAAACTTTCAACCATAGGTTTTAAAGTTTGTAACTGAAAATATATGACACATCAAGAGAAAACAAGCGTTACTTTCAAATTGGTTTTATTTTGAAATGAAGATTTGTGGTGCACTTTAAAGCCAGCTTGTAAAATCGAAAATGGTTCTGCAAAGTCTGTAAATGCTGGAAAAGCTCCAGACCCTGCTTCTTACATAAATGGTTTAACAATACAAAACCGTAGAAAATAATATGCATAGACAGCTAATGCTGCCTAGAAAATAGCAACAATACAGTTATTCTTAATCTACAAGATACTATACAAGAATAAAGTAAAATACACAAAGCTGTTACCATCTGTAGCAAAAAGCTAAAAAATGTGAAACAGTCAAGTAAGAACATGTTAAAAGATCACACCAGCTCAAGTAAAAACAAAATCCGTATCTTTTTTTTATTTTAGGTACAGAAAAGTGCAACATTTAACTCCTAAGTTGCTTTACCAGTAATTTACTTAATAAACTGACTGTAAAAATGGTCCACAGTTTGCATTTCATAATCCTGGGAGTACGTTGATAAGGATTGTATGTTGTTTGACAGTGCACTTAGGAGGAAACATTCAATGATCAAACATTGTTTTACTGAATTGTTTGAAGTTATGCTGTTGATAAACACTTAGTGCAAGCAATTAATTTAAAATTTAAAATTATAACCTAGAATTGCATGGAATTTCTTTTTATAAAAACAAGCTGTGTCCAAGAGAGCACGCATCAAAAACAAGTTGGCATTCTTAAAAAAAAAGTTGTACACATTTGGTCCGAAAGTATTCAATAAAAACAAAAATAATTCCAGTCAAGTCAGACACATCCCTGAAATTTATGGAAACGAGCATGATCTTATAGAATTTGTTGTTAACCATTTATATATATATATATATTTATTTTTTTTTTCCTTAAAAAAAATCACATTTCTGGGAAGACGACGAAAGAGAGAAAAAAAGCATTAGCATTCATCTGCTCCTACTCAAAGGGCTCTTAACAACACACGTCATAAGAAATGTCTTTGCTTTAAGGCCATACAAATAAAACAGTGAACAGATTTTCCTTCTATACCTATTTAGAAAAACGGTAAATGTTGAATAAATACCTTTGCATAACGGCAAACCCATATGAAACATATCCAACATTGTTGCTACTGTCAACTTAAATTGATGCTGGTCACATTATTTATCGGACCATGCATCTATAAGGTTTACATCCGCATTTCCAAGTGTTAAGAAAGGCATATGTCCCCTGTACTTTGAACAGCACAATAATCTTACACAGTGAGCTGTGAGCAATTAGATGTTACATTTTAGGCAAGAAAAAATGTATGTGTTATAAAAATGGTCAATGATTAGATTTTTGACATAGCCCTGGAGTTTAACAACTGACTTCCGTTGCTACTGAAGTTTGGTTTGGTTTTTTAGTTTGGTAAAAATAAAATAAGTTTCAATTTCAATTGTAATCAAAAGCTCAATCTGAAATTCATTCATTGATCATGTGAGTAACAAACCACTTCAGATGTTTGGAAAACGAAAACAAAATCGATCTTCCAAAGACTAATTAAACTGGAATGAATACAACAAAGAATGTGATAAAATCAGTATGGACAATTGTGATTGGGAAAATTGTTTTCATTAATCTGAAAGCCTCGGATAGGTTAGAGCTCACTTTCATTATTCGAGCTATCAATCATACTAACAACACCATCCTATCCAAGAAATGCTAATGCATGATTGCATAATACAGCTTCCACAATATTTTTACCTTACAAAACTGAAGGCCCTATTGAATTTTAGGTTAAAATGAATACTGATCAAACTAAAGCTAGGATATACTTCCATTCCCATTTTTCTGATCAGCTTCCATTATTTATTAACCAAAAGTTGGCCAGGTACTACTCACACTAGAATGTGTGTTATTGAATAATTTTACTCGTGTTGCCCTGGTTTACTAGATCTAATAGTGTGAGGGGCAATTAATGTAGGACATTTCTTCAATCCTGCCTCTGAATAGCACTAGAAACTATATTGTGCATCATATTTCCCTTCCAACTGTAAAGAAAACATACAGTTAACACTTCTGAATAGTTGATTCTCACCAAAATATTTTTTTTGTTAAAAACTTGCACTTTATTAATGGTCCAAAATCAGTTTATAATACCAAAATGTACAAAATGTTTAACCACGATCTCACTGCTTATCTGTTCAATTATCTTATTGGTATGACCATCTATAAAGAGCAAGAGCCAATGAGAATTTTAATTAAGGCATGTAGCAGAGCAGCTCAATAGTTTGTTTATAGTAAAGCAGTTGTTTAGCAGTGTCTGTCATTTAAGAGGTATGCCAACTCATCTATTTTTGAATTTTGCTGTACATAAACATTATACACGAGTCTAAGTTTAAATTTCTGCATACGGGGTTCATTCACTGCTCACTTCTCACACGTTGAGCTGAAGTGGTAATATTTCAGCATCGAGGAATTACGTTTGAAATAAGATGATTGAAATGTTAGCACAATGCCTCAGTCAAAATATTGGTAATGTATACAACAGAGGGAGAAGGCAGATTTGCCAGTCATATTGCTGAGATCTTTGCATGAATTTACGTTCAAGTTTGTTTCTAAGACACCAAACCCCAATGCTTATAGAAATATGCTCTGCGCATGGCAACAAAAAGTGAGATGTGAACAAGCCCTGCGGACAATTTTGGAATGCCGGAACTACACATTCTGTACTTGAAATGTGGCAAACATTTCAATTACACTAATACATACATGCCATGGTAGATTCAAATACAAATATTCTAGCTTTTATACAAATATCCACCATGGGAATCAATCACAAATTTGAACTTTTCAGTGTGTCTCATAACCACTGGCATCGTTACCAACCAGAATAACCATGCAATTAATCTTCACAGCAGTAATCAAGATATACATCTTTCAACTTCCAAGCAATTTCATGTTTAATGATGGTACTGGAAACTACATGCATTCAACACATTGGTGTTCATTGTCCAACTGCCAGGATATAATAATGGGCATCCAGACCATTGACAATCATTCAACAGAGCAATTCTATAGCTCACACACTCTTATTTTCTACAATTATATATTATCAGATTCCCCATATTTATACATGACCCAAAAATGGCTAATTTTCATATGTTCTCAAGACAACAGAACTATATACTGACTACTTACAATTTTTCCTCAGATGAAGTACTGGCACCCTACATCTCACAGGGTAGATGGAGCTCAGCTTCCAGTACTGGCAAGAGGTATATTACTTTATTTTACTATGAGCCCTTGATACAAAGCTCTGATTAAAAAGGCTATATTTTTAATACATTGGTTAACAAAAATGTCAAATGCACTAATACCTGTTACAAATAAATATGGAGTGAAAAATGCTTTGTTGCAGACTTGATGGTTTAAGCTCCATGTGTGGCACGGCTGTAAAAAAAATGCTGATGGAAACGTTTTGCATTTTGTCGTATTACACCTCCCTATTTTGTGATAGCCGAATAAGGAAAGACTAGAAGCCAGTTAATTTGCTTTCAAAATGTTTTGAGCAAGCAATATTGCAAGAGTAATAGAAAATGGTTAACAGACACAATTGATGGGGACCATTTTGCTAGAGAACCCTGAGCAGTGTGGAAGCCTCTTAGCAGAACTGTTTTGACAAAAGCAAAAACGTAATGTCACAATTTTGCTGAGATTAATGCAATTTCACAGAGGGCAAAGCCCAAACATTGTATGAAAAAATATATACTTTTGATGACTGAAATGTGTCTGTAAAGAAAGCAAAAAGTTTAACATAAATGCTACATTTTATTTCCCAAGAATATAACATTGGATTTGTTTCCAATTGAACCAATGACAATTATCATTAACATTGGCAATTATGAAATAAGTTTACTGGGGCTGAACGATGTGTATTTTCCCCCCAACACAATTCTAAAGTGAGCAATAAAATAAATCAAAAGTACACCACCACCCCTGCTGGCCTTATACACTGAAAGACACGCACACTAACACATACACACCCTGACCCTCCCATATTTGGCATTTCTACGGCTTTCTCCTGAATATTCAAGGCCCTGAGATTTGAATGTTATACTCCTGGGACCAAGGGATTATAACAAACCCTAGTGCATCATCTTATCCCTATAAGCTCCAGTCTTATAATTTGTTTGCTTCCTAAGACATGGACCCTCGGCTTTATGAAACATGCTTTACTGTATAAAACATTATCCTCTAGGGTAGTTGTCAATGGAAGTACACCCTATAGCAGAAGTAAGCCCCAGCTGTGAGAGCAGTGAGCACACATACATTAACCATAAAAGGTTTCCAATGTAACCATGAATTTTCCTCCTTCATCGCCTCCTCATCCTTTTCACTTTTTCCTGGATTATCCTTTTCATTTGTTTGTGTGGGCATAAATGCATTCTCTTCAACGTGCCTCTTCCGAAGTCCTGGTTCTGAACTACAAGGAAAAGAAAGGCAACCATTACTTTCTGCTGGACGTACTTGACATCTGCTCAGGTGTTTGGCACTACCTTCTTACAAGGTAGCTAATAAAGCCAATGTGGGTTGACGAGGCGGGTGAAGGGGGGGTGGTAGATTTGTATTAGATTTTGAGACAATGTGAAACTTTGAACATTTCATTGTGCTAATAAAGTTTGTATTGCATGTTTGATTGTACAATTTATTATATTACTTGATAGCAATGGATTCAAGGTGCATGAAGTTAGTGTGGGAAAGTTGTACTGAAATAAAAACTCAGCCACTGCATGGCAGAACAGGCACTGGTTCTGATTAGCCTACCCTGCCTCTATTTATTATGCCTCCAAAATATGCAATGTATAATGTTTTGAAATGTCAGAGTACGTCGATTATTATCTGCCTAAATCCTGGAGTTTGGTTTATAACTTGATTTAATAAAAAAATGTAATTCACAGAACGTGATCATTACTGACTGCCCAGTGCTATTTGTCTGAAAGGATAGTGGTGAGCAAAAGCAACTGGCACTCATTCTGGGCACAGGAATCGAATCTTCCTGCACATGGAACAAACCTCCCTGTCAAAGCACCTGATCTTCTCCAGTACAAATGGATGTATTATTTTCTCAAGTGGAAACATTTAAAAAGTTAAACCATTTCACCTTAGCAAAAGACTATAATAGAGTCCAATCTATCAAATTTCAAGTTCAATATAGATGTCCTGTACATCAGTGAGACCAAGCAAAGGCTTGACGATCGTTTCGCTGCACACCTCCGCTCAGTCAGCCTTAACCTACCTGATCTCCCGGTTGCTCAACACTTTAACTCCCCCTCCCATTCCCAATCTGACCTTTCTATCCTGGGCCTCCATTGTCAGAGTGAGGCTCAGCGCAAATTGGAGGAACAGCACCTCATATTTCACTTGGTAGCTTACACCCCAGTGGTAAGAACATTGACATCTGACTTCAAATAGCCTTTGCTTTTCTTCTCTCCATCCCCTCCCCCTTCCCATATCTCCCACCAGTCTTATTGTCTCCTACTACATTCAACTCTGTCCACCCACTCCCCTAACATCAGTCTGAAGAAGGGTCTCGACCCGAAACGTCACCCATTCCTTCTCTCCAGAGATGCTGCCTGTCCATATAACCATATAACAATTACAGCACGGAAACAGGTCCTCTCGGCCCTTCCAGTCTGTGCCGACCATTTGTTTTCCCCTAGCAGAGATGCCAACCCTAAATTTAGTTCACAGTAACATTCAACCCATTTGTCCGTAACAAATGGGGGTAAATGCATTTCTCTCAGTAACATACTACTCACTTGGGGTTGTTGCCGGCGGCTATGCGCCTGCGCACTGGTGCAGATCAGCGGGCTGCCGGCGGGCGGGTGCGGCACATGCGCACTTGGCAAGGTTGCCGGCGGGTCTGCGCCTGCGCACTGGGTGGGGGGGAGGCCCGGTGATGGGGCTGCCGCGAGCGGCCGGCTGGCGGCAAGAAACGTCGCCGTGTCGCTGATCGCGCGGGCCGGCGCCGCCCGGGCTCTGGGCCGGGCGTGGCTGCGAGCTGCCGGGCTGGCAAACCGGGGGCACATGGCGCCGGCGTTCACCACGGGAGGAACACCGGCGCGGCGGTGTTCCGTAACAACATGTTTGGCTGCCGGAACACCGTAATATGGTTATTTCGCCGGGACAAAATACGGCGAATCCGGGACACTTGGCACCTCTGCCCTAGTCCCATCTACCTGCACTCAGACCACACCCCTCCATTCCCTTCATGTCCATATACCTATCCACTTTACTTTTAAATGTTAAAATCGATCCTGCCTCCACCACTTCTGCTGGAAGTTCATTCCACACAGCCACCACCCTCTGAGTAAAGAAGTTCCCCCTCACGTTACCCCTAAACTTCTGTCCCTTAATTCTCATGTCCTGCTGAGTTACTCCAGCATTTTGTGTCTACCTTAGGTGGACATCTAAGTGAGCTTGGGATGACAACACCAGCAGTGTGGGTTACCTAAAATTGGAAAATTCAGATATCATACAAGTGGGTCAGTGAAATATTGTTGCAATAGTGATCTTGAACAGGATGCGTCATTTGAACTCCCAACACTGAATTGCTTGTCCTCAGCCTCCACCATTACCAAGGTGAGGCCAAATGCAAACTAGAGGAACGGGACTTCTTATTCCACCTGGGTAGTCTACAATTCAATAGCACGAACACTGAATACTTCAATTTCAAGTAACATGCACACCTCTATTCCTTTCTCTCCTGATGCATCCGATTCACTCAGAACCTCTATCTCACCCCTTTCTCAGGACCTCTATCTCACCCCTGCCAGCAGCATATTCGTTATTTCTACCTTTTTTGTTCTTTTTTGTGTGTCCAAATGTTTGTTTTAGTGTCTCTCGGTGTGTCTTTTGTAGGCGGTGGCGAGGGGGGTGGGGGAGCCGCTTTCAGTCGCATCCTCTACGGAGAGGCGACTTTTTCCATGTCGCCTCCCTCGCGGCCTAACACCATGGATTGGAGTGGCCTTTCTCGGAGTTGGGCCCGGAGTTTCAGCAGCGGGCGCAACGTGGACTTTTCATTGCGGAGCGGGCGTGCCCTTGCTGGGGTCGCCAGAAGGGAGTGCTCCGATCACTGGCCCGCGGACTGTTACATCCTGAAGCCGTGGTTTGTGGAGCTTCTAGCTGCAGGCGCGGCATGGATTTACCATCCGGAGTGGGATTCCTGCGGCCTACAACATCCTGAAGTCACGGTCTCCGGTAAGAAAGCGCCGATTCGGGACCTCCAAGCCGCGGAGTGTGTTCGACCGTCCCGACAAGGGCCTGTACATCCGGCCACCCGTAGTTGCGACTGCGGAGGTTTATGGCCCCGACCACGGGTGAACAATGGAGGAGGACTGACTGAACTTTGCGCCTTCCACCATAGTGAAGGATGCTGTGTTGGATGTTTGTGTTAAATCTTATTGTGTATTGTTAGTTCTTTTTTAATTGTACCGCTGCTGGCAAATTCATTTCACTGCACTTATATGTGTTTGTGACTATTGACTATTCTTTCCAACCCCACACATTCCCCACCGCTGTTACCCAGTTTCTTCCCCTCCTCCACCTAATTCCAATGAGTCACACAACCTACTTAATCTCCCAAACCTCCCAAACCTCCCCCCTCCAACACAGCAACTGCAGAGTCTCTCCCTCACAAGGTCCCACTTATGACCTTTCATTCTTTATGGAACTCCCTAACCTGCAGCCTTTCAATGTCTCCAATGATCATCTCCCGGCCTCTGTCCGCTCTCCCCACACCACCTTCATCACTCAAATCCACCCGTCACTTGACACCTCCTGCCTTCACCTCTCTCCTTTACACTCTCAGTCCTATTGCAAGGTCTCAACCTAGAACATTAAGGATGCTGCCTGACCCGCTGAGATCTGCCAGCAGCTTGTTTCCTGCATCTGCAGTCCCGCATCTCAAGCAGTTAGTTCACCAATTTGCATTTGTCTCAGAATAGAAACAGAGGATAGCCAGGTCAGCATGGTATCAGATAGGAGAGTTAACATGACAAACACCCAGTAACTCAAGATGGCGGTTCTGGACAAAGCATAGCTGTTTCATAACATGCTCACCTAGTTTATGGTAAGTTTCACCAATGTAGAGGAGGCCACATTGTGAGCACCAAATACAGCAGACGAACTTAGAAGAAGCAAAAACACTCTCCCAGTAATATTGTTTAGGATTCTGAAAGGTGATGGGGAAGGGGCTGTGAAGGGACAGGTGTTAGACCTCCATCAGCCTCAGGGGGAAATAACTGGGAACTAGGAAGGATGAGAAGTCTACAGATTCCCGAGGAGAGCAGTGAGAGAGAGGAAGATGTGAATAGTAATGGGATTGTGCTGGAGCTGGCAACAATGGCAGCAAATTATGTTTTGGATGTGGAAGCTGGTGGGATGAAACGTTGACGTCCATTGATGCTGCATGTCCCACTATGTTTCTTAGCTTACTGTTTTTGCTCTGCCTTTATCAATTGTTCAAGAATGCAAAAACACAGGGTACATATTTAGGACACAGAGTACATATTTTCAACAACTTCCCCGCGCTAATTGCCTGTGTTTCAACTAGGAGTGGAGCATTTCTATCTCGGCAATTATCCTGGCCAAGTCTGCAGATTCATTAGCAAACATCCTCAAGACTGCTGATCAATATCCCTGATTTAACAATTACATACTCTGCATCAGCAGCAAATTTCTCTCTTGAATATTATCTAATCCGAGTCATTTAGAAGCACAATAAAATTAATGAGAGGGAAAAAAGCCTCAAGCCCCAGAACAATTGTGAACTGTGCCACTATAACTGATGAGGGACAAATTGTCTTTGTACAAACCTTTCTGTTTGCGACTTGGTAAGTTGGTTTATTTTGCCATCAGTGATATCTTCCACTTTTTGTTCACATGATCTCTCATCTGAGTCTGTAAAACATATGATGTCATCTGGTGCTTTTCCATTGGGCATTTCAGTTGCACGTTTTGGGGGCCTCGGAGGTGGAGGACTATGTTCTGGTGGTGGTGCAAGGTCTTCATTAGAAAGCTCTTTCCATTGTTCCTTATTTATAGAAGGAAGAATTTGGGAAGATAATCAAGTTAGCTAATTATTCAAAACATTTCTGTTTTTCTCATTGTTCCAGAAGATACCCATCTAATGCTTCCAAAGTTTCCATCTTCCCAGGGAGTTGAAGCAAGGGAGGGTGTTTGTTAGTTTGTTAACCAAATGGGTGAATTCATTGTTCATACCGTTACCCATTCAGTAATTCAGAATGAATGAGATTTGGAAGCCTTGGGCAAATTGAATTGTTACTTTAGTTTTATTTTTTTGAGCATGAGAAATTCTATGAACCGCCAGTCTTCTTTCAAAATTTAGCAACTCAAAATGGGGTACTTTATTAAGAGATATGGGTTTTGAAGACTTTATAAAAGTCGACTGACAGCTTACGGAGAGGAGAACAATCTGCGCATGTGCGGTTTAAGATTTTTGAAAAGTCGACTGACTGCCTACCCTGAATAATTACTCACGGCACGTGCCTGCTGTGCAGCTACCTGATCTATTCCTCTCATTATTTTATACACCTCTATAAGAACAAAATTGTTGAAGTAATATTTAATATGGGTGAGGGCATGCAAGTTTCTTTATTAATGCAAGCTCTTAATCCAAAAAACGAAACTGGAATGCTCACTTGTACGGAAGGATCTCCCATGATGAATTTTGCCCCTTCAATAATAGCCATGTAGGAAAAACGCATCTGATCAGCTGTTTGAATGAGACCCATACGATACTTTCTCATCTCCAATAGAACTTGCTTAACATCCACAGAAAAAGGTTCTTTCCGTTTATCCATCTGTCAAGAAACATTAAACCAATATTAAGAATAAAAATTACAGTCGAGTGCTCAATTTCTAAAACATTCTAGCTTGATGGGAGATGGGAACTAGAAGGAAATTGGCAGTGGTCAAGGAGCACGACATAAGAATACGCAGAAGAGTGAGTGTTTAAGTGTGAGGGATGGAGGCAAAGATTGCAACAGGATCAAACACCCAATTCTAACAACAGGCAACTGTATTAATTAATACCCTCTAAAAAAGCATTTGCATAATTTTATTGAATTTAATTTTAAAACTAATCTCTCTATTAGCCCACCTATAGCCCACATTCAATGTAGACACAAGTATGTACTCGCTGGAATTGGTATCATCTTGGCAGTCGCTAAATTGAGGATGACTTGTTACACTCCATTTTGTGGGAGCTGAAGTGGCAAGGTTGGAGCTGCAGGCTCTTCCACAGATGGAGCATCAGTCTCCTGATGGGGCACATAGTTGGGATAGTTTGGGATGGTGCACCGTTTTGGGTGGGATTTTAGTCTGCTCCCAATGAGTGGCTTGAGGTTCTCAATGTCATTCAAATTATCCTTCTCTACTTTGAGCAGTCATGGGTCAGAGACTCCCAGCAACCGGAAGAGTTATTGCATTTCAAGGAGGCTTGCAGCACATTCTTGAAGCTTTTCTTCTATCAGCTTGGCAATCTCTTACCATGACAGAGCTTGCAATAGTTTTGGCTTTGAAGGTCTGTTTAGCCTACCCAACAAAGTCACTAAGTGTAAATGTGACCTCAATGATGGGGTATTGTTTTGGGAGAGGACTGTGATATTAGTTTCTTCATCATTCCAGTGAATTTGGGGGATATTGTGGAGACAGCTTCAGTGGTATTTTTCCAATGCCCTGAGATGCCAGGTGTAAATAGTTCAAGCCTCAGAAATACAAGTAAATCAAACACCCTTTTTTCCCAGAGATAGGTTCATGAACAAATTAGATGTATTATTTTAGTGGAGACTTTCAAACAAGCCATTGCTTGGAGGAACTGCCACCTGCATTGTTTCCCCTCTTATTTTCTTAAAGTTTAGAAACCAGACTGATTCCTGGGATGTTACCAGACTGATTCCTGGGATGTCACCAGACTGATTCCTGGGATGTCACCAGACTGATTCCTGGGATGTCAGGACTGTCTTATGAAGAAAGACTAGATAGACTCGGTTTATACTCTCTGGAATTTAGGAGATTGAGAGGGGATCTTATAGAAACTTACAACATTCTTAAGGGGTTGGACAGGCTAGATGCAGGAAGATTGTTCCCGATGTTGGGGAAGTCCAGGACAAGGGATCACAGCTTAAGGATAAGGGGGAAATCCTTTAAGACCGAGATGAGAAAGACTTTTTTCACACAGAGAGTGGTGAGTCTCTGGAACTCTCTGCCACAGAGGGTAGTTGAGGCCAGTTCATTGGCTATATTTAAGAGTGAGTTGGATGTGGCCCTTGTGGCTAAGGGGATCAGAGGGTATGGAGAGAAGGCAGGTACGGGATACTGAGTTGGATGATCAGCCATGATCATACTGAATGGCGGTGCAGGCTCGAAGGGCTGAATGGCCTACTCCTGCACCTAATTTCTATGTTTCTATGTTTCTAAATGTTTACTGGTTGATAATATTACATTTTTCCTCCTGAAAAAAAAAAAAGAATATATATATATATAAAATACTGCTGGGAATTCCGCTGTTTTTCTTCATATGTTCTGTTTGTACAGGAAGAGCAGTTTATCGTTTTACTGGTAAACTTCCTTCCATGTGTGCAGCAACATACCACAGATGTTTAGAGTAATAATGTTACACTCAATGTCAACCTCAAGCACTAATAATATTGTTGTATTTTTAAGCTTTTTAAAAAACTCTGCATGAAATGCAATGCAACATTATAATAGTACATACCAGCAGAAGACAGGTATCAACCAGTGAGAATGTGCCAGATCTTCCTATTCCCGCACTGCAGTGAACTGTAATAGGCCCATGCTCTGGATTCAGCGAGCCAGATTCCCTCACTTTGAAAAGGAAGTTAAGGAATGAAGCAGGAGATTCTGGAACTCCAAAATCAGGCCATGTGGTATAATGAAAGTGCAAGATTTCCCTGGTTTCTTTGGTCTAAATAAGCAGAGAGACAAAATGAAAGAATAAATACAACCAGGCATTGAAATGGATTAGTGATAATTTTACCATCAAAGTACATGCACATATCCCAAAGCATTTAAAATAAATTAATGTTATTACGCGAACTGAACTAAAATACATTTATCTTATGAAAACGAATGTTCACTAATTATAGAAATGAAAATGCAATACCTACAAGTGCAAAAACTAATTTTCCCATTATATTCACAACAGTAACTTTGTCATATTGTGTGTTCTCTACTTTGCAAGTGGACAACTGCATCTCAAAAATCTTGTTCTGCGAATCAACTTTACTAATGGGAATGTTAAGGAAATACACTCAGCATTCCATTCTTAATGTATGCCAAACCATTGGATTAGTATAGTCTTATCACCTTGGAGACCATTAGTCTCTAGACTTACTTTTACCTAATTTATAATATGCCACCTATGTTATGGATTAATGCATGGGGCCCATTAAGCTTCATAACAGAAAATAAATTGGACTTTGTGAAATTGAATAGAACTATGTATATAGTCAATCAATCACAATATTTTACTTTCCAGATTAGTCACCTTAACTATTATAATGAAAAAGTTGCAAAAACATACTTATTCTTTTTTTATGAAAAAAAATCTAAGAAACTGCATGTTGTAAATCTGAAATAAAAACAAAAATGCAGGACAAACTCATGCAGATCAAGGAGCATCTGTGGAAAGAGAAACAGTTAAGCTTTCAGGTCAGAGGCGTTCATCAAAATCAGCACTTTTTACAATGTCTGGTTAAAACATATTGTCGCAAATAAAGGACTTTATAATGCAGTGAATGTGGCCACTAATTTAATCATAGTAAGTCCCACAAATGACAAGATGCTTCTGGTGATTCTGGTTCAGGATTAAAGACTGGCCTGAAAAATCCTGTACTTCAAATATTTGCTGAGGATTCATTTTTCATGGTCCATGGACAGACCATTTAGGACATCAGTTCAATGCCTCATCCAAAAAAACAAGAATATCAGGTCGTGTTAAATTCTTCTGTACTGGGCAGTTAATACACCCAAAATCTTTGCAGCAGATCCAAATTGTGACTTTCTGATAAAAATCTGCTTTTTGCCAAAGCAGATATCTACAGCTGGTTCTAAAAGATATCAGATTAGGGAGGCATGAATCATAATTATATATGCCTTCCTGGGATTGAAATGGAGAGTTACATACTGGCTACATCAACAGTGCATGATCTGAACTCAAAATTATACACAAAAGCTTTTCTTCTAATTCATCAAATCATAAAAACAGTAATATAGTTTGTATATAATGGTACTTAGAGACTTGGTGCCCATTTATCACTTGCAAGAAAGGTGCTTCTGTCAGTCACTTTATTCCATACAAAAATAATTGAGCCAGTTTTCAGCCAGATTATAATTTAAAAAATGGGGTTCAATCTTTCAGTATTTCTGTAGTGTAACAACCTGCCATGTTCAGTTTTCACATAGTGCTGGAGTAACTCAGCAGGTCAGCACTGCTTCTCCAGTATTTTGCATCAACCTTTGGTATAAACTAGCATCTGCAGTTCCTTCCATCACATCAAAGTCAAGTCAAAGTATCCTTTATTGTCATTCAGACCTTTCAGTCCATTAAATGTATGCCTTCAGTCATACATTTAATTTAAAAAAAAACCACGCACAATAATCACAAATTTAACATCCACCACAGTGAGTTCACCAGGCACCTCATCACTGTGATGGAAGGTAAGAGTCTTAAAGTCTTTGTCTCGTCCGTCCTTGTTCTCCCTCTGCGATGAGGCGATCCAGGCCTCCAATGTTGTAACCCCTTCGGGTGATGGTAAGTAGGTCAGTCCCGCGGCTGAATTCGAGCTCCGCGACGGGCCAGTTCAAACTCCGCGGCCCGGGGTGGTCGAAGTTGCCGCCCTCCAGTCCAGCGGACAAAGCTGTTGTTGCGGGAGCTCCGGAAAAACGGTCACCAACCTGTGACCTGCGAGCTCCTGATGATGTCGTCCACTGGGCCCGCCGCCGAGTCTCCGAAGTCGGGCCGCCGCCGCCGCAACACCGTCACAGCTCCGAAGTGGGGTCCCCGCCGGAACAGCCCCGAAGCCGCGCCGCCGGAACAGCTCCAAAGTCGGGCTGCCGCCGCCGGAACGCCACCACAGATCCGAACTCGAGCTGCCGCCGGAACGCCGCCACAGCTCTGAAGTCGGGCTGCCGCCGCCGGATCAGCTCCGAAGTCGAGCCGTCGCCGCCGCCAGAACGCTGCCACAGCACCGAAGTCGGGTCCGCCGCCACAGCCCCGTCATCAGGCCTCGACGGAGATGGGGGACACAACAAGAAAAAGTCGCATCCCCCCGAAGGAAGAGACTAAAACCATGTTTCTCCCACCCCCCCTCCCCACACACATAACCTGATAAACTAAATTTAACTAAAACAAACAAAAGAAAACAAACAACAACAAAAAAGACGGACTGCAGGCGAGCCGCAGGTGCCAGGCAGCGCCGGCACTTCCGGAATGTTCAGTTTTCAAATATTTATCCAGTTCCAAAGATCCAATTGATGCTTTCTCTATCAGTTTCTAATGGGCTATTGCATATTAAATAACAGATAAGCTTCTTTTGTCTGAGATGCTGAAGGAAAATTGAAATGAAATTGTATTGGGAAATGCTAAAGACAATCTATGAATCAACGTCAGAAAAATTGATTAACTTGGCTAATTCACAAAATGACGTAAGTTCGTGCATGTCCCATTGGCTCTTCCTTTAAATCTACTTAAAGTATATGAATTAAAAAAAAAAAAATCAATACCCATGAAAGCTTAATCTAATCTGCTACTGGGCACAAATTGAGAAACTAATTCAAAGAAATGGTTTTCAGTGTAATCCATTTGCCATTTTCTAGGATTAATAATAGTTGTGTGTACACAGATATTTTGTCTGAGAGTCTCAAAACAAAAACCTCAGATACATTGTTCCAAAAGATACCTATCTAATGCATCAAAAGGTCGATCATTCCTGGTTCATTATAATAGAAGATAATGAGCAATGCATTTGATTTCTTGTTGACTAATTCTGACAGAAAGAAATAGTTTTCTTCTGTGTTACCTCTGTACACGCTCTTGCATAAATCAGTACAGGAAACCCTTTACATTTGCTAAGCTTGAAAGAATAACATTTTATTAATTGTGAGTTTGGACATCTGCAAACAGCATAATTATGAGGAGATATTAAATGGTTTCAACTAACTTTGGTCACCTTTTCCCTTCTTGATATTCTGCAGTTGGAATCAAGGCAATACTATTAGCTGTAAAGGATTCTAAACAATAAACAAGTTACAAAAATCAAGATTAAATATTTGTTGATGCACTTACTGCAAGGTTTTCAACCTCCAACTGACGTACTGTGTAGTATGATTTTACGTCTTCTGAAATCAATGTTAACTTGAAGTGTGTGTCTGGAAAAACCATGTCCACTTCTTCCTTACTTGGCCAGTACTGTGCACATTTTACCTGGAATTACAAAATGTCTGGATAAATTGGCATGACCTTGTAACCGACATTCAAACTTTCTACTTTTCGAAGTGAACACAGCATTATTATATTAAGTTTCAATAAAGCACAGTCTTACTGCCAAACTAGCTCTGACATTCAATAAATATTTTTATTTCTGGCTGGAAAATACAAATTTTACGAAAGAAAGATATTTTATGCAGTTATTTTTTATACGCCAAATCACTTAAGAAGCTCTTGATAAGCAATGATATTTATCGATCCTTTCTAAAAAAAAAAAAATTGTATCTGTGGGAAGTTAGCATGTTCCGTGTGGGTATCCCTGTGACTGTGTGGGTTTCCTCTGGGTAGTCCGATTTCCTCCCACATCCAAAAGATGCGCTGGTATGTGACCTCTGTAAAAATACATTTTGCTCCTAATGTGTAGGGAGTGGATGAGAAAGTGGGATCAATGGTCGATGTGGACACGGTGGGCCGAAGAGTTTGTTTCCTTGCTGTATCTCCTAAATTAAAACTTCAAAGATATATATATATATATATATATATATATATAATATGGGCATATATAGTAGCATATATATAACAGAAACAGTACAGTACTAGAAATTGGGCGTCATTTGTGCGTAATTTACGCAACATCATTTACGCGTTCGTAGTGACGTACGCAGTGATGGGCGGTGACCCAGGATTTTGGGATGTACAAAATCTTCACGCGCCATCTGCATGACGCGCAAATGACGCCCAAGTGGGACAGGCCCTAAAGCCTTTACTGATTAATGGTACTTAAGTGGGAATGACTCTGGGGCCTGAAGCCATGCCTGAGGATTTCGTAATGAAATTAGAACAAATTTGGCTAAATGTCTTGGCATAATTGGCTGCCTACAATCCAACACCAAATTGAAAAAAGGAGAAAGAACATATGCAGGTCATCCCATCATCAGGTTCCTCTGTTAACAAATGGCAGAAGCACCAGTTATTTTCAGGCAAAGGAAGATAGATGCATATGATTACATTCAATTATCAAGGCCTATTAATACCACGTGCCCTGGCAAAATAGCTTTTTGTTCCAATATAATGTTTAAAGTAGTTCTTTCAGTCGTCATTATAATCAATCAAGACAATAGATTAACCTACAACTAATTTTTTACTGCTGATTAATTTGATAAATTCCATATCTTAACTGAAGATTCACATTTTCAACAATTCCACACAGCGCTTTATGAAATGAATGCAGATACATTCAACTACTTACTGATCCCTTTTCAATTATTCTGTTGAGCATCACCACTCCCCGAGACTTTTGCTCCCAAACCATGTCCCAGAAATGGCCACACGTATTTGGAAGAGGTCCCTGTAAAAGCAACAGTTTTTTTTTGTATACTGCAGGCATACTCTGCCAAAAACTTTATCGTTATCCAATTTACGAGCAGGCAGCTCGAACATATAAACTGATATTTAGAAACTTTAAGAATTATAGAAGATGGGCTATTGAAAGGAGCAGTGTAGGCATAAAATGATCAGGAGCCAAAATATTCAACTCAGGACTCTTTGTTAAAATAGGTACAAATTTACATTAAATTATAAGTTTCTCAACATTTCCAGATCCACAGTTTCATTCACATTTCTTCCATGCAGTTGCATAGAATTACAAGTACAGAACATAGTTTTTGGGGATGGGAATGGGAGACAGGAAAATAATGCAATTGTTGTCAAGTGGAAAAAACTCTTTACAGATTACTAAAATGCTGTTATGGATCATTCAACTGGATGGCACTCTGTATTTAGTGTTAGCTCTTTTGCTTCAGAACTTGCAGGCTAAACTCCTTACCTATAATCCAAGCCTGAAATTCTGCTACATTGCTGTAGGTATTCAAGTATGTAAAATATTGAAGCATAGATCCGTCTATATACAGAAGGACATTAAATATATCTCTAGACACAAAAACCATTAGTGTCAATGCTTAGGCTGCAGGCAACATCACTATAACTAACAATCTGGTCATTTATCTCTCTAACATTCAAGGGATTGTGCTGTGTGGCTATGTATTACCATATTTCTTTGTCATACACGATAAGGGTACTTTTATCGGTAACTGCCACGGTGGCTATAAAGTTATAGTTTGTGGCTACAAAATATTGGGCTTGTGAAAGTTTATATAAAGACAAGCTTTATTTCTTTTAAACCAGGATTAAAATAAAGTCACACCATTTCAAAACAGTGTAGATAAGCCGTAATGATTTACATACAGCACCCACTCCCAAGTCTTAAGTTGGAAATTGATAACAGACTACAGTAGCATCAAATATATCAGGTTGGAGGAACTTCATTGATTCCCTGGATGGTAGAGAGGGAGGTGGTGAAGGAACAAGGATTTGCATATATTTGTTTCTCCTTTGCTGGGGAAAGAGCCAGGGGACAGTGAGGGCTAGATCCATCTTCTCCCCTCCCCCCGACCCCCTTTTATTTTCATTCATCACCTCCCAGGTTCTTGTCTCACCTCTCCCTCTCAGTTCTACATCACTTCTACTTCACTGGCTATATTCCCTCTACGTTCAGTACTGATGCAGGATCTCAACCCCAAAACAGCAACCATTCCTTAGCTTCCACCAATACTGCCTGAAATGCTATCAAGTCCTGGACATCTGTGCATCCTTGCTAAAAATAGATTCACTGACAGACTGGTGATGGGGTGAAGGAGAGGGCTGGTAGCATGGGATACAGAATTTGTTAGTTTGTTCCTTCAATTGCAACCAAGCCAGAGTAGGTCCTTTCCAGAATATGCAGAAGAAATGATTGTCTTGAATGATAAACTCCTTTGATTTCAATGGGGATTGTGGGTTTTTGGACTAGCAGCATAGGAAAACGTTACATTTTCTTAAAAGTATTGCACATTAAATTTTAATGACAACATTTGTAAAGTGTTTTATTTAATTTATGTTTAAACAGTTATTAAATTCCCTGCACGTTTCACAGTCGCCAAAGCCAGTTCTATGACTTTTCTACTGCCAAAGTGTTCAGATTCAGATATGGTTAATTATCATAAACACTAGGGTGCAATGAATAGACAATAGGTGCAGCAGTAGGCCATTCGGCCCTTCGAGACACTCCTATATGGCAACTGAATATCCTCTATTAAAAAACTCAGCACAGAAATGATGAAACAAGCACTGTGATCATGGCTGATCATCCACAATCAGTACCCCGTTCCTGCCTTCTCCCCATATCATTTGACTCCGCTATCTTTAAGAGCTCTATCTAACTCTCTCTTGAAAGCATCCAGAGAATCGGCCTCCACTGCCTTCTGAGGCAGATAATTCCACAAATTCACAACTCTCTGGGTGAAAAAGTTTTTCCTCATCTCCATTCTAAATGGCCTACCCCTTATTCTTAAACTGAGGCCCCTGGTTTTCTTGTTTGCTTGTTTATCTTGTTTGCATGAAGTTCAGAGTAAACTTGGTAATGATAGATATAACAATAAATGCAACAATGAATGTAAAACAGGAGAAAGATGCAAAGATTGAAGTGCAACCTATAAACAGCAGAATGGTGCAGAGATTGCAATGCAATATGAGACATTAGAAATTCAAGGCAATTTTGGGATCTCTAAATCTCCTGGATATTTAAATAACACTGCTTTCCACAATTGGAAAGCAGTGTTATTTACTGCAGGCAGCAATTCCAGGCAGAGGGACTGGGGTCAGGAAGATCTGTTCAATGGACCATTTCTGGTTCACTTTATATTTTGACCACTTATGCCAAATGCCCCATGTTTTGGAAAGGAAGTGAGAACCTGTGCAATAATTTAATCTTTAAAAATATTTTTTTTAAAGAGATGATTAGTTTCAACCATGTGCCATACTCAAGAATACTAACCTGAGTTAGAATGTAACTTCTTTGAGCCTCCTCCATTTTAATCAAGCTTGCATTAATGTAGTCATTATCACCCTGCTGCAGCTTTATTCGACTGTGATCAACTTAAAAAAAAAAACAAGAGCTGTGAGCATTCTATATCTGCTATATTTTTGGCAACATAGGAAGTACAATCAAGCTATTTGTAGCACAGAAAGAGTATAATATTAAATGGTCTGATAACATTTACTTTGTCGCAATACCACATTCTTTAGAAACAAGTATTTTACCTGAACATGAGGGAGGGACATTTTATAATCCTGCTAGGCACAAAGCTGGAAATAGTTTGTACATCGTAGATGCTTGGTTATGAGACAAAATGAAAGAAAAATCAGTGTTCATGTAAAATTGAAAAGCCAACTCCTTCAATTCTAGTTTAATTAAAACTAGAAAAATCATAAAAAATGGTAATTGTTCTACAGGTCAAGAAACAATCCTATATGGCAATTGAATATCCTCTATTAAAAAAAAACTCAGCACAGAAATGATGAAACAAGTGGGGTGTGGTTTAAAAAAAAAGTGCCACAAGTATAAATATGGCAGAAATTTGATAACTGCATGTGAATTTATTTAAAGATAGACACAAAATGCTGGAGTAACTCATTGGGACAGGCAGCATCCTTGAGGAGAAGGGATGAGTGACATTTCAGGTCAAGACCCTTCTGCAAACTGTACTAAATAAATTTAATTCAATAATTTAGTTTACAGATTAAAGTCCATCTCTTAATATCAGAATTAGATACTAATTCAACATTACGCGAACAAAGTAAAACATTGTTCCTGTTTATATTGATACAGTAAGGGTAAATATGAGAGTCAATATTGTCCCAGATCACAAGCAGGTTCTTGTGCTTCTTCAAAATAACCTTAACATAATCTATTTAACTTAATCCTACATTTGGCATGATGTTTTTTTTCTGTGGCCTGTATTTAAAACCAGGATGCAATTTCCTGGAGTTGCTAGCTGCACAAAATAAAAGATACCCATCTCTCTACATCATTGTCTATATCTCTTGTTTCACTTTCCCCTAACTAGTCTGACGAAGGCTCTCGACCCGAAACATCACCCCTTCCTTCTCTCCAGAGATGCTGCCTGTCCCGCTGAGTTACTCTAGCATTTTGTGTTTACCCATCTAGGAAAATGGGGATTGGATCCATTAATCTCAGATTGATTTCTGATTGATGTTCTGTAGTCCTGCTTTGGACTGCAGAACATTATCTGTTTATTTATGTGTATATTGAATTGAACTGAACTGTTCTGTACTTATGCTTACAATATTCTGTTGTGCTGCAGCAAGCAAGAATTTCATTGTCCTATCTGGGACACATGACAATAAACTCTCTTGTCGTCTTGAATAATTTTATCTCGCCCCAACAATCTAAGCTATCTTATGAATCGTTTCTTCATCTGGCTCTTACACTTTACAATTAATTTGTCATGATTTAACCCAGTCTCGAGTCCTGTTTTCATTCTTTTCTATAATGTCTCATATTGGCATTCATATTATTAATGCTATTTCCTCACCATATGTACTCAATTCCTCATTTATTTTTCAATTTAAAAACAAAACCTCAGTAACATAACAAAATGGCATCTAACGAGGCGAGGGTTTGGCATGATTCAACGACTAGACCAAGAATGGGTATTTAGGAACCACTGGAACACAGCACAACACGGAATGAAGCAAGGACGAGGGCATCAGTCAGAAGAGGAAGGGAGTCAGCTAGGTACAAGAGAGGGTCTAGATAGACCAAGCTTGCACTTGCGAGTACTTGTGTTTTCGTTTTTTACTAAAGACTGGAGCAATTCACAAATGCAAAGGGCCTTAATCTGCATCCCAAGATAACTAGACCTAGGGAATTTGACACAATATTTCATCACAAGAAAACAAAGAGAAAGTGCAAAGGCAGTATATTTTGATTTTCAGAAGGGTTTTGGTAAGGCACCTAGACCGTACACAAATGTGAAAATGACTGATGAGTTATTGTAATAACAATATAAGGGAATATATATATATATTTTTTTTACAGGAATTATTTTTTTCATGCATCTATTATAATTCATTGCTTTCACTCTTTACTTGGAATATGGGTTGGGTTGGTGTATGGGGGGTGGCTGTAGGGAAAACATGGTCACTAAAACATGGTTACATTTGGGTAGCTACATGGATAGGAAAACCTTTGCCTATTGCAGGCAGGTGGGACTAGCATAGATGGGGCATCTTGGTCAGCAAGGGCAAGTTGGGCCGAAGGACCTGTTTTCATTCTATATAATTCCGATTCTGTTAAAACGAACTTCATATTTTTTCACGGCAACCGTTGGAACAATGAAATGAAAGAACAATGAAATGCACATTTGTAATTCTTGATCTTTTTGCACAAAAACACAAAGTTGAAAGATTACAAAACCCTTTTAATAGCTGTCAAAACAAGGCTGCTTTTAAAATCAGTACTTTCCATTTTTTTCCTTTTTGAAAAGAAACCCTTATAGCACAACCAGCATCTGACAGGACACAACTTACACGGACTTAAAACACCACTAAAGTTCTTTAACCTTGCCACACTTAAAAGCAATCCAATTGCTCAGCCTTTTCTCAATCAAATCAATTCTCAGCAGAGCTTTAAATCTGAATGTCATGTCTCTGGGTAATGTCATGTCTAAACAACTGTCCTCAATCACGCCAACTTAGTCAATCACCTGTTCAAATAGCTTTTGTTCCTTCCGCGCCCGGCAACATCAATTCTCTCTACAGCCGTCTTATATTTTCAAACACCATTTTGTCCATTTTCTTACTGCATCCATCTTGCTCTGCTTACCCCGGTAACCACCATACAAACTCAAATATCTTACATTTAAAGATCGTCAACCTAAATATCTCTTCAATTAAAAACCTTCTCCCATCCACCTTCCTGATAAGGCTTCTACTCTTTCCTCCTTTTGCCTTGGCCTGACATCTGTTTGCCACGTGCATATTTTTAAAATGTTTTCGGACAAGTCATTATAGTCATGGAAGTTGAAACAGGAATGGTAACAATTGTTGAATCAGTCAGTTAATGGAAAATAAAATGTAAAGCAGTAAACAGTCAGCTGACAATTTTATCCTGGTAGAATGCACATCCTTATCCTTATTATAAAACTATAAAAAAACTCTGATCTGAGTGAGTGAATGTATTTGTTTGTTTGTGTGTGATCACATCTACTCGAAAAAAAGATTCGCGAACGGGATTTTTTTAAACATATTCCTGTAGAGTTTTATCCCATGGAGTCCAAAATTGTCATATCTGAAAAATGAATGCTTTATTTCTCGAGTTATTTATGAAAATGTTCACAAATCTGAAATGTCTTTGAAAATAAAACCGAGCGGCTATGGCTGATAATGTCACAATGGCTCTGCGTGCTGCGTCTGCGCTGCGAGTGACGTTCCCCCCCCCCCCCCCGCGAGCTGCCGCCCCGCTCCCTTCCTCCTCTCCCTCCCACCTCTCCCCGCTCTCTTCCCCTCCTCCCTCTGAATCCGCCCCCACTCTCTACCCCCCCCTCTCTAGGTGGGCCTGCGAGTTGGGGGCTATGCGTCAGTGGATAGGGTAGGTATGGGATAAAAGGTGCCAATAAATAATATTAATATAATATCAAGGAGGGTGGTTAGTGTGTGTGGGGGGTGGTAAGTGTGTGTGGGGGTAGTTAGTGTGTGTGGGGGGGGTGGTTAGTGTGTGTGTGATGTCGCAGGCCTGCCCCACCCCCCCCCCCCCCACCCCCTGCAACTGCGTGTTGAGGGGACAGGACCGAACGGATCCCACTTGGTCTAGTGTCTCTTAAGAATAAAGGAAGACAACGCAAGTGCATGTAATCTATTCATATCATACACTTGATTATTAAAAACAGACAGATTACTCAACCTTTTGCGAACTAACTCTCACTTCTTTAGACCCATGTCATTCCTTGATTGCATTCATGCTGTAATCCTGCCCGTGTTCAACACCGTTCAGACCAGCCCCCAGTGGCTCCAACTCTTCCTTTCACCTGCACCTCCTCCAACGTCATCTATTGCATCTGCTGCGCTAGATGTCAGCTGATTTATATTGGTGAGATCAAGCGTAGGCTTGGCGACCGTTCGCATTAACCAACCTGACCTCCCGGTGGCTCAGCACTTCAACTACCCCTCCCATTCCGTATCCAACCTCTCTGTCCTGGGCCTACTCCAAGGCCAGAGTGAGCAACACCAGAAATTGGAGGAACAGCACCTCATATTCCGCCTGGGGAGTCTGCATCCTGGTGGCATGAACATCGATTTCTCACAATTCTATTAACCCTTGCTGTCTCCTCCCCTTCCTACCGCTTCCCCAGCCCTCGGGCTTCTCCTCCTTTTTCCTTTCTTCTCCCCGCCTCCCCCCACCCCCTATCGGCCTGAAGAAGGGTTCCGGCCCAAAACTTTGCCTATTTCCTTCAGTCCATAGATGCTGCTGCACCTGCTGAGTTTCTCCAGCATTTTTGTGTACCTCCCTTTCTTCTTCCCGGTCCCCCCACCCTCACATCAGTCTGAAGAAGGGTCTCGACCCAAAACGTTGCCTATTTCCTTCGTTCCATAGATGCTGCCTCACCCGCTGAGTTTCTCCAGCATTTTTGTCTACCTCCCATTTTTTTAAATGTTGCTCTGAACTGTTTGGACATCAGTGAAAAATTGATGGGCCCTTGCCAAAAAAAAAGATAATTTCATGGTTACTGATGAAGAGACTAACTTGTTGTTTAATTCTCCTCGGAGATGCTGCCTGACATGCAAAGTCTTCCCAGTGGTCTGTGCTTTCTATTTCTAGCTCTTTAAAATAAAGACATTCAATTACATTAATTCAAATATTCCAGCTGTCATGACATGACTTGAACTCATGTCTGTATCAATGTCCACAATTCAGTCAGCCCGATGTCTTACAATGGATGATTAAAAACAGTCAGATTGCTCAACCTCTTGGAAATCACTGTGCTATCATATTCCATGAAAAATAAAATGATTAAAACAATTACAAATAAGACATTTATACTTGAACACTGAATTTCAATACCTTAACATGCAATCAAATCATTAATATACATCTACATCTGTTTTGAGAAGTTCAGAAATACAAATCTTGGACATGCCTAGTACAAATTTGTTTATGTAGCCATAATTGTTGAAATGAGAAACAAAACATGGCCTAATTATAGCCAGTGTTAATTAATACAAAGCGTCTCAGCTATTGCATATTCTTTCTTGAAAATATGTTACAATGTAAAAAATATCAAAATATTGATGTTTTGACAGAACTGCTTAAGTCACATTCACAATTTCCACAAAAATAAAAACCTATAGCTGAACATCGTGACTTTTAGCTTATTTCCTCAGCCTTAAAAAAAAAAAAATGGGTGTAAACACTCTAAAACAATTCATAGGTTGTAAGCCATTAATCAACAAGAACACATTTTATATACATCAACTTTGAGGTCTACATTGTCAATTAGCATTTTATTTTATGGATTAGTTGCATATTGTTTGGACTCCACTCAGCAGGAAATGTGAATGTATTACATGTTCACAATTTACAGTAATTAAGACCCCTTTCCCTGCACTTACATGGACTGACGTCTCTATATCTGTTCCGATTTCTATTTTCTGGAAGCTTGGCTACTTTACAAGGGAAGTCACTGGCTTGATGTCGGATATCCTGGAATTACAAAATTGGAAATACTGTAAATGAAGCAGGAACATTCCAGCATTATTTTCATTCGATCAATGGAAGGGCTTTGACCTGAAACATCAACTATTTTTGTTTCCGTATTCGTTGCTGGACTGCTAAGAATTCTCAAAATTTTCTGGCAATTTGTTATATTAAGAAAATAGTCAAAAGAAAATTAGCAGAAAGCTGCCAAAGACAATTTAAATTGTGCTAACAATTTTCGTGTGCTGTGCAAATTATAGCTGGAGAATGTTTTCCCCTGAAATCCATCTTTGTTCAGGGCATTTCATTTTAACTGATTAAAGTTGACTGCAGAATCCACTGCCCAAAACATTGATGTCTCAGCATCTGGAGTGTTTAAGAAACAAAATTAAACTGTGCTGTTCTATATTAGCAATGACACACAATTAATATCAAGTGTCAAAGCCAAGGAACATTGGTTAATAAAATTTAAATTAAAAGCAATAAATTTAATTATTTGGAAATAATGTCTTAATAATGTCAAGTAAGAATGCCATTGTTCCGTTTCGGCATGTGACAATTAAACACTCTTGACTCTTTCCTTGCAGTTCTTGGCAAAATAAATAGTAGTTCCACATCCTTGTACCAGGTCACGAGGAATTTCTTCCATCACTGTAATCAATATTTGGCAATGGATGCAAAATTCATTGCCCAATAATAAGTTTGAAAGTTTTACTCATGATAACCAATAAGTAACATGAGTGGTCATAAAGTAAACTGGAATGAAGAGTAATTTTAATGAATTGAGTCGGGTATCTAAACAGCATGTGAATTTAGTGCAGAAAAAACATGTTGCTGCCCAGTGTTGTCAATCCATTTTTATGGCGAAAGGATTTTGAATTCTGACAAGTGTTTAGTCATTAGTTCAATTTTTTTAAGTGCAACTTGCAACAGAATGATGGGTAGTTGTTAGTGATTTACACCAATCTTTATGGATAACATGGTCAGTTAGAAACATAGAAAATAGGTGCAGGAGTAGAGCCTGCACCGCCATTCAATATGATCCAACTCAGTATCCTGTACCTGCCTTCTCTCCATACCCCGATCCCTTTAGCCACAAGATCCACATATAACTCCCTCTTAAATATAGCCAACAAAATGGCCTCAACTACCTTCTGTGGCAGAGAATTCCACAGATTCACCACACTCTGTGTGAAAAATGATTTTCTCATCTCGGTCCTAAAAGACTTCCCCCTTATCCTTAAACTGTGACCCCTTGTCCTGGACTTCCCCAACATCGGGAACAATCTTCCTGCATCTAGCCTGTCCAACCCCTTAAGAATTTTGTAAGTCTCTATGAGATCCCCCCTCAATCTTCTAAATTTCAGCGAGTACAAGCCGAGTCTATCCAGTCTTTCTTCATATGCAAGTCCTGCCATCCCAGGAATCAGTCTGGTGAACCTTCTCTGTACTCCCTCTATGGCAAGAATGTCTTTCCTCAGATTAGACCAAAACTATACGCAATACTCCAGGTGTGTGTGGCCTCACCAAGATCCTGTACAACTGTAGTAGAACCTCCCTGCTCTTGTACTCAAATCCTTTTGCTATGAAGTCAAATCCTTTTGCTAGAAAGCTAGTTAAAGCTAGATAGATATTGTCAATTGAAAGAACAATGTATTTGATATGATAAGCTAGCTCAATAATGATAGCTGGACAAATTATTAGTTGGAGCTGCTTAATGGCGTTTTGGAAATTAGCAGGGTCATTAACAGCCACCGCTGCTATAACAGCAGTTACAAAGACAGTAACTCTCTAGGAATTTCAGATACAGACACTGGGCTTGACTCACAGCTGCTGACAAGGTGTGTCAAGGAGGGCAAGTGTTACTCTGACAGTGTGATTCATGCAGCTATCAGATAGTAATCTGGATTTGGGACTAGTCAGGGAGGGAATGATGATTTGAGTCAGGGAGGTTTGATAACACCGATATTGACTTTATTCAACAGGCAAGAGTTAATTGCTGCGGGCTTTGTTGTGAAATGGACGTGGCGAGTGGGGAGCCGAAAGCAGGCACGGGAGTGAGAAAAGTGAAGAAGAACACAGTACTACTCAAGGAAATTATAGTAGGTGAAAATGGGGGGAGTGAAACGGTTCTCACTGTCTATGCCTGCTATTTTGCAATGCAGCATTGGTTGTTCAGGGTTTGGGCTTCAGATTTGGAAATGAATTTAAATTGCAGGATTAAGGGCAGAGAATGGGGTGTTGTTGTTAAGAGTAATACTGTGAACGTTTACAATGTCATAGATGGAACAGGGAATTAAGGCATTTTACGGGAATTGCGTTCTATGGATCAGGTTTCAATATAGCCCAATTTAATACAGGCTATGCGCAAATATACCATGATGAACAAGGGAATTAAATATATAACATTGACAAGGCATAAAAAATGAAAAAAAGTGCTGTGATGAAACACTGATAAAGGATTACAGAAGTAGAGAGGAACAGTTTTAGTACCAGATAACAGGAAGTACAATCAGTATGGGTAGAGATGGTTGAAAATAAAAGTTAACAGTTGAAGTACTTTAGAAGGTCTCTAATGACAGTAACAATACTGGAGCGAATTTTTTAATTCAGAACAGTTTACTGCAAAAGGTAATGTGGAGACTCCTAATCAAATTATGACAAAATAGTTTGGATGACTGGCCTAGGATGGTTTTCCACGATAATATCATGAAGCTACTGAGGAATGTTTGATATTATCTGAGATTGAGTTCATGAGTAATCTTATAGCCATTCAAGATATAGATCAGTTACAAAATAAACTCTTGACCGTTCATAATTACAATTATGTTGGGAGTGTACTGGAGATTGGCAATGGAGATTAAAAAAATGTTTTCCGAAATACATTTAAAGAAACATTTCAGCATTTCTGACAAGTGCACATTTCATGGGAAAATATAAACTCCACGAGGAACACGATTCATCAATGGCAGACTATGGGGATAAGGAAATTATTACATTAATAGATATACTATTATGTACTTCCAAAATGTCAGTAAACTAGAGGATTAAGTGGTTTAAGAATGCAGGGACAAATGACTAAATAAATTGATAAAGGAGACAAGTTACAAATTAGCAGGACGAAGATTACAAGAATTTCAACAAATATGTAAAACATGTAGCAAAAATAAATGCAATGTCAAGAAGCGATAATAATAGAAGGGGGCTGGAAAAGAAAGGATTAGCTGTCATTAAATAATTATTTCATAAATGCCTTCACCATAAAATAAATGTAACAAAAAAATGGGGCAAAGTGAAAATTCTATTGAGAGCATGGAACTCAATGAAAAGTACAGGCATGTGAGAAATTGGAGGTGAGGGTAGCTGCAACTAAACCCAGACAAATTCAGACTTGCCACAGTGTAAATTGATTAAAAAAAAAAAGTTATGGGTCCTTTGACATAAATAAGACCAGCCAGCATTTATTGCCCTCAGGATGATGGCGCTGGGATGTTGGCTTGAACTACTGCAAATGAAATGGTTCATAGTCCCATAATATTGCCGTATGATCTGTTCCAGGATTAAATGGGATAATGAAGGAATCGCATTTTACTGACACAAGGGCAGGATGGCCATTTACAGGACTCGATTAGAAATGAATAATCCCAACATCTATCTGCAAGGAGGGTACACAAAAGGCTGGAGAAACTCAGCGGGTGCAGCAGCATCTAAAGAGCGAAGGAGATAGGCGACGTTTCGGGTTGAGACCCTTCTTCAGACTGGATATCTCCTCAAGGCCTACTTTGAAGAAGTTCTCCTCCTCCCTACGGAGACAGTTTCAGCAGTCTGAAGAAGGGTCTCGACCCGAAACGTCGCCCATCTCCTTCGCTCCTTAGATGCTGCTGCACCCGCTGAGTTTCTCCAGCCTTTTGTGTACCCTCGATTCTCCAGCATCTGCAGTTCCTTCTTTAACAATCTATCTGCAAGGAAGTGACTGCCTTCATAAAATCAAGCTTCTTAAAGACTACATCTGTGCAATTTAAACATTTACACAATGCAGGAGTTCTGATGTTGTCCATAAGAATGACAGGTTTTGTTCCATAATATGGTGGGATAGACTAAACAGAAGCCAGCATTTCCCCTGCAGAGAGAACAATTAACCAAAGATTATCACGTTCACTTGGAAAAGTTGTGCTGAATTGATAAAATAGTGGTACGTGTTTTATCAATGTTAACCAACATTAACCAATGTTACAATGTTATGTGGTTTTCAGATTTAGAGGAGGAAGAGTATATTTACATCTAAAATTCCATTATATTAGTCACCTTAAGATGTCTAAAAAAAAAATCTCCAGATTGAGTATATAATGAAGACTACTCCCAATTAACTTATCTTGACAACTCTAGCAAACATAGCTTTGACTATGTTTGCAGATATTAATTCAACTTGCTAGTAGCTACAGTGGACTAAACCAATAACCTAGTTGAAGCTTGGATTAGTGCTAGCTAGTAGAACTGAAAAATAAAATGAGCTCCAAGACATTTCTGTGGAACATCCTGTAGACTGCTGCCAGAATTGGCTTTATTTGTGCAGATCCTTTCTAAGAAAACATAACAGCACTTGCCAGAAATGTGGTTAACAAACGTGGCCAGTTATCACTACTTTAGTGAAAAGATCAAGTTAGAATTGAACAAAGCTAGACATTTTGAATTATATAAAGTTAAAACCTACCAGCTGATATGTTTAATCTAGAAGTTTAACTATATTCCTAAAGGTATTTACAATTGTTTATTTGCATGGTTTAATATAAATAATTAACTATTTACATTTTAGCATAAAACACCTGCATTATTCTCACCAGTATAAATATCCTAGCTTTCATACCACAAGCTAAGTTAGCAGTTTTTTTTTACAAGGTCCACAACAAGTTAAAGGCAATAATGTACAACATTTTCAGACATTGGATTCTAATTTGTAATATACAATATTTAAAAGTTGTATTTGGAAAGGTAAAATGGTTGCCAGTAGTCCAGATGTTTAACTATATTCCTAAGGGTATTTGCAATTGTTTATTTGCATAGTTTAATATAAATAATTAAGTCGTTACATTCTAGCATAAAGCACCTGCATTATTCTCACCGGTCAGTACTGCAATACAGTACCAGAAAATTCTCAGGTAAACTATTTAAAAACTGGATTAAATGGGATTCTGAAACTCATTCCTATCCCCAGAGTCAAATTATTGGCAAAGTAATGGCAATTCATTATGTGCAATATAGACTTTACGAATTACTTTGTTAGAGACAATTTAAACTACTCCCACCATCAAGCAGCAGAACGCAATATGTCAATTGACAAAGGAAAATGTGTGGAGAGGTTCCCGACTGGAGAGTTTATCTTGTGTCGACAAAAATGAACAAAACATTGCATTCATAAATAGAACATATTCTGTTGCAATTCAGTTGCTGAACAAACATCTTCTCAGTGAATTTGGTAATATGAAATATAATTTTCCAGGCAGTTTAAGATTCTCATGATGCTAATGGTGATGGTGGGGGGGGGGGGGGGGGGGGGGGAAGAGTGTTGAGGGTTAAATAAGCTAATACATTTGTAACATATACGAACCAGAAAAAATAGCAGATATGTAATTATAAATGTAGTAAAGACAGATTGCAGAGGTGTACTGCTGGAAGTGAACAGAAGGGATACACAGGCATTTCTCAGCTGTAGAGTTCACACTGGTGTAAAACAAGTCATTCTGCAGTAATTGGTGTGAAGTCAAATTCTCCACCACTTCTACAGTTCGAATTAAAAAACACAGGTCTACCCACTTTTTGTTACAATAACTATAATGGCTGCCAAATGGTTAAATTGTCTATGATTACACGAGCCTAAAATAAACGGAGTTTAATCTGTACTTCACAGAAGACTCCATGCTGCTATTATATTACAAAAATACGAACTAATCTCTATCCCTGATCAGGCACATTTTTAAAAAATGACGCTCTCTCATTAATCTTCCCGAACAGAGGAAACAAGATTTCTCAGTTCACCTCCTCAAAAACCTTAATATTTATTACTTCAATGACTAATTGTGTGTTTCAAACAACAGCTTTTCCACTCTCCAAAGGAGAGTGCCATTTTTCTAATGATTGGATTAGCATTCTGTAGAACAAAACCAGTTGTATTGTAAAATTATAATATTTATTTAATTACAATTAAATAAATAAGAAATTAATAAAGTTCACTGATTACATAAAAATCCAAAAAGATCACCAGGGGCCTTTAGGTAAGGAGACGTGTTGCTCTTATCTGTTATGGTCTATCAGTGATTCCAGTTATAGTGGCTGGTGTTTAGTTTAGAGATACAGCGCGAAAACAGGCCCTTCGGTCCACTGAGCCTGCACTGACCAGAAATCCACTCACATTAGCACTGTCCTACACATACTGGGGACAATTTACACTTATACCAAGCATACAAAAGCAAGCCAATTAACCTACAAACATGTATATCTTTGGAATGTAGGAGGAAACCGAAGATCTCAGAGAAAACCCAAGCGGTCACGGAGTGAACGTACAAATTCCATACAGACAGCACCTATGGTCGGGATAGAACCCGCGCCTCTGGCGTTGCAAGCGCTGTCAGGCAGCAACTCTACCACTACGCCACCATGCCGCCCTAAAATCTAATTGGGTTTGAGGTCTATCCAGTTTTGGAATTTGTGGATATTTTTTGTTCAGTCCTGTCCAGCTTCCCTACCTCCAAGACATTGATAAGAGTGCTGCCTGCTCTTGCCCGAATTTTCAACTGCTGTCGGCAATTTCTACCCTCCTCCCACATTACCTCAGTCCTTTTACCAATCTTGCACAACTTCTCTATCTCCACTGCAGGTGATGGGCCAATCACCAATATCGAGTGAGTCTTGCAAGGCTCCCACAGTTGGCACATTTCCTCCTAAGCCAATTTCTTTAAGGCCTCAATTCCAGTCTTACCCATCAGGACTACTGGCAAATCTTCCTTCTTCCTCAACCATAGATCCCATTCCAAAGTCATCAAGACCATCAACCATGGACATTGTGTCCGACTCAACTCACACCACTCTGGACCAGGATAGGGTGTTTAGACCTCATCTTCACATTCATCACGATGCCTCATGCATTCCAAAATTGATCCCTCAAGAATAAACTGGATCACTTTTCCATCGCTACAAATGCCAATTCCCCATGCAAATGCCTACCATTGTAACTCCTCCCCACCCATTATACAGCACCAATATCATATCTCAGCTAAAGCATTAATTTGTTTGCATTTTTTTAAATTATATTGCATTCGCTGCTCACTAACCTGAGCATCCTGACGCTAAATACGGATAGGGTGACCGCTTTCTAAAACACAACCCACAAGCATAACTCCAGTTTATAATTACTTGTCACTTGCATGCTCTGAACTACTTCCACTCTGTTGATTAAGCTCAATACCAAAACATCTTCCAACATTGCCCACTGAACAAGCTCAATAATTTATAACATTTTCCTCTTTCAATTCCAGATAAAATTCCATTTTTTTAATACCTCCTTTAAAAATAGCTTGTTCTCTATATAACACATTTCACCCTAAACTATTTCTTCTGTGTTCAATACCGCCTCCCTTCCAGCCAAGGGCAAGCCTCCTCTGTCCACCTTCACTTTATTCAGTCCTGACAGTCATTAACCCCAAATGTTAACTCGCTCTTTCTTACTCCCCAGATGCTTCCTGTCAACAATTACACTCCACGTGTATTTCATCCCATTATATATATTAGTGAAATGATTTTTGCCAATCTGGTTCAGACTTTTACCTGTATTCCTCTCAAATGCACTCACACTAATTCCTTGAACTACTACTGAATTCCCAAGGTTTGTGAAATATATGCAAGGAACTTGCATGATTTCACTTCAGCCCTCAAAATATATCTAGTCCATTCATTTTCTAATATAACAGGCTGGATATCACATCCTTGCCTGATATCATACAGCTCCCTCAGCAGGTTCTCAGTTTTTGAATTAGAAACGGACTAGATTATGCAGGATCCCATCAGCTTCCACCATTCAGGCACACCTGGATTCACCTTGAGTATGACAGTCATTAACCCCATCTCTCTGGTCCTCCACGCAAATGTGACTGCCGAGGTCACAGCAGTAATTATACCTAAAGCAATGAAAATATGGGACCGAGTCTTTGACCAATGGCAAACATGTTAAGAATTTTGAAAAACTAATGGAAATTTTTACAAAACTAAAAACAAATCTCACATAAAGAGTTAAAAACATTAACAAATAAAATAATTGAGAACCTGCCATTTCCCCTTGCCTCCTAATTTGTGGGTATTCAATCTCAACTTCAGATTTTAGTCTACTTCCGAATTACGTAGGACCCATGTGGCAATTCCATGTGAATCTGAGCAAGACGGAGGTTCACTGACATTTGACAGCAAGTAAACTGAGATCTGAGACTTAATACGTTTCAAAGGCAAAAGCCAGCAGCTCAATTAGCCATACTCAGCAAGAAAGATTCAGTTTCTCTTTATATACACAAAGGCTTGGGATGCAAGCCTTGTTATTTGTAAGGATCGGGATATTCGTATGACAATGTTTAGATTAGGGGTACACAAAAGGCTGGAGAAACTCAGCGGGTGCAGCAGCATCTAAGGAGCGAAGGAGATAGGCAACGTTTTGGGCTGAAACCCTTCTTCAGACTGGTTTAGATTAGATTAGATTCCCATTCTCTCCTTCCCAAAAATCCATCATTTCACAAACAGTAGTACATGACATCTACTCCTAGCTAAAGTGGTGAACATATCTACAACCCGCAGATCAATAAACTTGAACTGCACAACCAAAAATATTACCTTAAAACAAAGGATGTAAAACAGTGGTTTACCCCACTGTATTATGCACATGCTCGGTAACAAGATTTAAGCCCTTCAATTTACATCCTTATTTATAGAATAAATCAAACAGCAAAATGCATTTCAGAAACAGGCCAACATTTTTTTCAATTTTAAGAGCCTCATTCTTTATTAGAATTTTCTTGGCTACCAGTATTTAAAAATATTAACTTGCAAAATAGAGCTAATGTGGCAGTGCATGTCTAACAAGCTTCATGCAGAGAAACAAACCTATTTTTACAATAAAAAATATTTATCTTGTTACTGTTCGAACTAGACTGTTCGAACTTTCTACAGCTGTACAGTATCTAAAAATATACGTAAATGCATTTGAGGTGTTTCTCTGAAAAATTCTCACTTCCTACGTCCTGTTATGGGCTCGGAGTTTTCTAGATAAACAAGGCATTAAGAAATTTGCAAATATCTTGGTTTTGGTCTTCTGAAATAACAACCTTTGAGCAAGAACCTCGATCATAAAAACGGATACTCTCAATGATGCTGTAATGGCAACATTTTGTAAAAGAACATTCCAGCTCTCACGAGTTTGCATAATCTCACCTATTCAATCAAGTTACTTAGTTCATATCTAGTGTATTTATGCACCTTGTTCAAAATAGCAATTTTCAAGGACATGAAAGATGTTATTGTATCTCCATAAATGAGGTTTGACTTCAGCCTAAATTGATTGTGTAAAAATCTTCACCTGTTACAAGGTATTGGATTGGTGTTGAGTGTTCCAACCCAGTTCCTAGTCTGGAATTTAAAATGTTGCAACCCCAATTTCAACACTTATTGCAAAGCTCAAGAATTGGTAACATTCTATTTGGTGTTGAAAGTGGAACAGTGAAACAGATTTTGGTGATATGCACAAGATGGCTATCACAATATGTTGGCAGGAGACTCAGATGGTGTATGGGCAAGGTCACACTAAATTTATTGGAAAGTGATAATGAATTAAGAGCTAAAATGCCTTTAGTTTAAGGAAACACAAAAAAAACTACATATGTTGGAATTGTCAGCAAAAAAAAAAGTGCTGGAGGAACGTAGCAGATCAGATAGCACCAGTGGAATGAATGTTGTTTTGGGTCAGGACCCTTCTTCAATGATTGGCTTGAAACGTGATCTGTCCATTCTCTTCACAGATGCTGCCCAATTCCAGCTCAATTCCTACAGCAAATTGATTTTTTTCCACCTTTAGTTTAAGGATGTCGGCCCCTCTTAAACAGGGAAGTGTTTGTTTTTACAGCCTTTATGCAATAGTTTTACTCCCAGTGACTGCACACAAGATTTGAAGGTACTGATATCACACTTTAGAATGAGAAAGAAACTCCTAATGCATGAACATTTATCAGCACTGTAAGCACATGCACCATTCCAAGCTTGGTAGGAAAGAGGGGGAGGACTGGGTGCTAGAGAGCAAAACACATAAATTGTCTTACCATTGCCAAGGTAAGGGATCTCATGTCAGCTGGAAAGACAGTATGAAAATTTGAAACATGCCCTAATGAATTGCATCCTGTCATTATATATTTAATAATACATTAGAAAATGGCAGTTAGCTAGAATAATGTCCGTATTTAAGAAAGAGAGTACAATGCAATTTGGGAATTATAGACCTATCGTCTGTAGTAAAAAGTAATGGAATAATGAAGCAAAGAATAGAAAAATCTCAAACAATTATGATTTTCAAAAGGAATGGCATAGCATGGCTAACGTAATTGAATTTCCCCACAGGAGACAGAGTAGACAATTCTAACAGATGTCATTTATCTAGATTTCCAACCCACACAATAGATAATGAATTATGACAGAAAAATTCATGTACTAAAATAGATTGCTGGCTGGCTTCAAGACTGGAATGAGTGGGAACAAAGAGTAGCTTTTCAATGAAAGAAAGCGGGTAATAGTGCTCCCTGAGGATCAATGTTGGGATAATTACCTTTTGCAATTAACATAAATGATTCACATTTGACATCTGTGAATGATACCAAGTTCAGAGAAATGGTTGTGGGGGTAGCATTAGAGAATAGCCATTATCAAGGGTGACTGCAACAAAATTACAAAATATTAATTAACATATACAATGAATGGACAGATGAGGTTCAATACAGATAAATCCAAGGCGAGGATTTTTATTTAATGAGGCATGATTTACAAACATACGAAGTACGAACAGGAATTGACCACTCAACCCTGCTATGTCATTTAATGATGCCAAGACTATCATTGATCTACTTGAAGGTAACCATATCCCTCCATTCCCTGCATATATGCCCATCCAAAAGTATTTTAAACGCCACAAACATATCTGCATCAATCACCAGTCCCAGCAGAACATTCCACGCACTCACCACCTTCTGTAAAAAACATGCCTCACACATATCCGTTAAACTTTGCCCCTCTCATCTTAAAGCTATGCCCTCTAGTATTTGATTCTTATTATTTTATATACATAAAGAGAGGTATTAGAGTGACCATTTTTACAAGATACCAGGAATGGCAGTATACACATATCAGGCCGATAGGTGGACAAGACACTGGATGATCCGAGCAATTAGACATCTTGTCATTAATCAGGAATGATTCAATGTCTGCATTCTTTGAATTGAACATTTGATTCTCCAAATGCCATCTAACTTTCCGAATATTTCCACAGTTTTTCATTATTTCAGAATTCCAGCATGTGATATCCTCATTACTATTTTCCAACATTAATTTTTTCCACAATGAAATATGAATTTCTTTGTAATATGCCACCATCTAACCCCATTGTGAATAATGATGCAATGTAATATAACATGTATCCTGTTTTTGATATTCCAAAGTTATTCTTTTTCAAAAAGTCTATGGTTCTTGATCACTTTTTCTCCCAACAGAATATAATTCATCAAAATTCTCTAACATTGAAATTATTTCATCTTTAAATAATAAAGCTCGTAAAAATGAACAAGTCCCACATCCCCCAACATTATTCAGAAGGTTGGACAGTATCTGTGGAGAATCATTATTTAGTTCAAATAACTTGCATTAGAATCAATGCAGAGACATTGGATCATCCCCGAATAAAAGCTTATTGGAATCAGGGCGTCACTTAATAAAATTAACATAAGCAAAAAAATGAAGAAAATGGGAGCACCCAGGACTGAATGGTTTCTATCCCCACATACATAAGGAAGTGTGTGAGAACACTGGAAATGCCCTATTTGTAATAGTAGAGTTCTCCAAATTTGGAGACTCAACATTTAGTTGTGCGTTAACATCATTTTAAAGGCATTTTATCAGGGAAATTGGAAGTTACTGGATAACTTGACTGGATACCAAATTGTAAGGAAATAATTATTGTCTAAAAGAATAAACTGCCTGAATAGTTATATTTTCAGTTGATTCAAAAGAACTAGTAACATTTCATGAAAAGGCAAGTCTTAGCAAACCCATATAGTTTTTCAAGAGGAGAGTAAATTAATGGATGTGAATGTTACATGGAAGTATTAATCTGTGCATGGAGTCATTGAGTTGTACAGCATTGAAACAAGCTGTCTATATCAACCATAATACAATCTAGCATGGAATTTTGGCTGCAGATATCCATGCTATTTCCCCCTCTAGATAATATCTAGCCACAACATCGGAATTGGGCACCGATATTGTCATTTAAAAACAACCAAGAAAAATTAATAAAGATATAAAGATCAAAAATGCAGCACCCTGTAGGTAGTTACATTCTAGTGTTTCATATTTTTCTCCCCACGAATAAATGTTATCCCAAAATATGCAAGAAAGCAGTGTGAATTATAGGTCAAAAGTTTTTAATTTGTAAAAGGCTTGTTCGATTTTTTCAAAACGTCACCAACAAAACAGACCTGCACAACCCAAATAGTATGCTGTCAGACTGTTTGGAAACCCCGATGCGTTGGCATCCAGTTCATTCAAGCTCCCTTGAAATTGATTGGTCTTGTTACCTGCACTCCCTTGTAACTTATTGGGTTCACTGGAAATTGAATGACACTGTAATATTTGAAAGTGAAAAGTATGATGTAGTATTAATTGGAATAACATCCAACAGTTATGAAAACCTGCTAGTCTGGCAGAAAAAACTGTGCTGCTGGATTAATGGAGCTTTATTATGAACAAAATACAAATGATAGAATTAATTCAACACGTTATTGATGCTCAAGTTACAAATTTATATTTTCAAGTTTGATCCACAGAACTGTACTGCAATCTTCAAAAACCATCCACTAAATCCAGAGAATATAAAAAAAACCAATGCCAATAACATCCAATTTTTATTTTTAAATAGCAGTTTATTAGCCTTCCCCACCCTAGTGTTACAATTAATTTAAGAATTTGTACATTAATGTCAGACATGAATGGACAGATAATATTAGTCAGATTCCACTGGCAAAAGCAAAAGGAATCCAACCGCACCCTTTTAATCAAGTAGTTGGAATTTTTAGAACTCTTGTATTTTAACCAAACGTCTACTGACTAAAGCTTCAAAGAAACAAAAAAAAATATTGTTACAGTAAAAATCTACATCTCAATTATTCATCCTTATAAGAATCTTAAAAACATTTAATAGTTTCTGAATTCTCAGAAACATTTAATGTTGACTGTCCACTAAAAGGCTTTACTAAGTATTGTGATTTAAGGGGTATAAAATGCATTCAACATTTTTTATTTTAAATACATCTTCAGAGTATTAAGGGACACAGGAATTCATGTGTTGTGTGAATTAAAGATTTTAAAAATCGATACTTTGTAGGATTTTCATTTTGAAGAATTTACATCTAACGAGTGGTGGGATATACATTAGCTTTACTGAGAATAAAGATGTTGAAATATCATGCCAGTTAGCAGCTTTCCGAAATGTCATGTTTCCTTTACCTTAATTACACAAACCCTCCTGAACATGCAGCAATGCCTCAATTTATATTGAGCAGGATCTAAACACAAGACTACATAACAGAAACATTTCCTTTCCTTATCTCCTGTTACACATACTGAGTAAAGACAATCAGAAATGTAGAAAATAATCTTGAATTTGAGTCAATGGGAAGGACAGATCTCATGAAAGCACATATATATAGTTTAACTACAAGCATAAATGGGAAATTCCGTACACTGCAGGCTTAGTGATCAATTAGAATCCAACTGATGAATATGATGAATGAATGGCCATCTGCCTTGAAACAGATGAAAATATCTTCAAACTGCCTCTCAGAATATTCTCAAAATGTATATATTCTCATTCTAGCAATGGTACAAGGAAAAAATATATTTTCTAGAATTAAAATAGTCCTGTTACATCAGTATTAAAAAAATACTAAGCATGCCAACATTAAAAGTCTCAAGATGCTTAATTATATATACAAATGGCAGGCACTTTCCTTTTTCAAATATCGTAGTTCATTACCAATTATAAATGAATAACCTCAAAAGATAAGGATGTTTCATCCTTTTTTCACTCTGGACCTCCAAGATAAATATTTTAGTGATAAAATCTGTTGAAGGACCTGGAAAATTATTAAAAAATCTAAATAATGCTTCATTTGAAAATGGTAATTTTTAACAAAATGGTTTAAAGATAAACTCCAAATTGGTAAAGCAAGTGACTGTCGCAGTAGCTTATACTATACCAGAAACAGGAAATCCATCAAGATAACGGTCTGGGTTTTGCTCCCTTTTAACAAGAAATTCTAGAGAGAACCGTTATTCAACAGCAATACAAGGAACAGTGTGTTCCTGAACGCTGCGCTTTTGTGTATTACACTAGTTGTGATGAAATGAAAGGCTGGATACACTTCACATCTGGCCGTGGCCAGCATGTGGCATAGCACCATACAATTAAATTAAGTTGTAGATTTGGAGGTGTATAGTTCGGCTTTTAAATTAAATATCTTTCTAAATAATAGAAACATGACCCAAAAAGCCAAGGATTACTGGTTGTAATGACTACAGGGCTGCTGCACTGGCCTCTGTAATCATGAAGACCCTTGAAAGACGTGCTGGCCCACCTGAAAAATATCACAAATCCCCTGCTGGACCCCCTGTGGTTTGCATACCAGGCCAATAGGTCAGTGGATGACGCAGTCAACCTAGGCCTGCACTTCATTCTCCAGCACCTAGACAGCCAGAGGAGATATGCAAGGATTTTGTTTTTGGATTATAGCTCTGCATTCAACACCATTGTGCCAGAGCAACTAACTCAAAACTCTCCCAGTTGACTGTGCCTGAACCCCTCTGTCAGTGGATCACCAACTTCCTGACAGACAGAAAGCAGCATGCAAGGCTGGGAAAGCACATCTCGGACCCGCTGACCCTCAGCATAGGAGCACCGCAAGGCTGCGTACTCTCCCCTCTCCTTTACGCTCTACACCAACGACTGCAACTCCAGACTTCTTTGTCAAGCTTCTGAAGTTTGCGGACAACACATGCCTGATTAGACTGATCCAGGATGGGGAGGAATCTGCCTACAGACAGGAAGTGACACAGCTGGCTTCCTGGTGCCATCGCAACAACCTGGAGCTCAATGCTCTTAAGGCAGTGGAATTGATTGTAGACTTTAGGAGAGGTCCCCCTTCCCTCCACCCACTCACCATCAACAACACCACAGTCACATTTGTGGAGTCTTTTAAGTTCCTTGGGACCATCATCTCGAGGGACCTTAAATGGGAGGCCACCATCGACTCCACATTCAAACAGACCCAACAGAGGATGTACTTCATGCGGCAGCTGAGAAAACACAATCTGCCACAGGCAATGAAGGTCCAGTTTTATACTGCCATCATATAGTCTGTCCTCACCGTCTCCATCACGGTCTGGTTTGGCTCAGCCACCAAGCATGACATCCGGAGGCTGTTCGATCAGGCACGAAGGTTGTTGGCTGCAACCTTCCCCCCATCGTTGAACTGTACACTGCAAGGGCCAGGAGCGAGCGGGTAAGATCATCTCTGACCCCTCTCACCTTGGCCACAAACTCTTTGAAGCACTTCCCTCTGGAAGGCGATTCCGGACTGTCCAAGCCGCCCCAGCCAGCCATAAAAACAACTTGTTTCCCCCATGAGCAGTAGCTACCAAAAGTCTGTAGCCTCCATTAGGTCTTGTATTTAATTTCATTCTTCACGTTTAAATTATAATGTTTTATTCTTGTTTATTGTATATCGTGTTGTTACTTGCGAGCAAAGCACCAAGGCAAATTCCTTGTATGTATACATACTTGGCTAATAAAATGTATTCAATTAAATTAAATTAAAAGTACACTTATCAATTTCAACTGGTTTTAAAATTGTCGTGAGCAGCAAGAACATTTCCATGAAAATGCTCATAACAGGCTGAAGTAGTCACAAACATGTTCAGTCTGAAGTGGAAGGTGGTTGATTTATCTCAGGTCTTTCCTGAGATTGCCACCAGATTTCAGCCAACGCAATTCATTCCACACAATATTGCGTTCCTATTTAGCCAGCAGATCCAGAAAACTACTGATCAACAGCATTGCATAGGTCAGCTTGATTTTCTTTTTTGTACCTGCCTGTCATAACAAAGTTGTTGCTGGTATCTGAATATTAGATCTCCTACTCAATTATGCAGAGGTAAAAGATCAGATGCATTTCTTATCTGGGCCTTTGACCATGGCTAGTTTATGCAGCACAATGTATTCATTTAAATGTGTTTGCCTGAAAAGAGGATATGCAAAGGATGCAGCAAAGGGCACAGGATAAAGCAACACACTGCAGTAGTCCACACTTCACATAAAGTTGCCCTTCTATCCAGTAGTGACAAAGTCTATCTTGCAAAGTAGAAAATTTGGTATTAGGTGGCACATTCATTATTTTCAGCCATGACTACTCTTCACAATTTCTCTTTTAGCAGTTCCCCATTAGCAGTTCATCTTTTGAAAGCAAACAGCTAACCACACGTGGAAGATCTCCAATCAATCTATGCATGCACATGCACTTCACGGTACATGAATGGAGAACACTTGAGTAGGTCATTAGATATAAACGCATTGCTATCAAACCTCATTTCCTTGCCATCAACCTAGCTTCCTGTTACAGGTTTTTAAACAGAATATATCCTGTTTGCAAATAGGAGATCATTATCAAACAGGTAAGCAATCCAACTTGCTCCCAGATAAGATTCCTGTTCTTTACCCCTTGATTTTTCATTGTCGTTAATAAAAGTTTGTGGAATTACCCTGGGCTCCAACATTTTTTACAAGTACAGGTGCATTCATGCTAATGTGCATGTTCCTTGTCAGACACATTTTATGCTAAGAGTCTCACTTTGAGTCATTAAATTGAGGTACATTCTTCCCCAGATGATTTAACAAAGAGCTGAAGGGGTATCCAGCGTGGGTAGGGGGGCGCCGAGTGAACAAAGAGGGACTATTGGGGACTACTGCATAAATTTGCCGGCACCCTATATGTGGCAACTCTTGGCATACTTTGTGTATGATATACAAAACAAAGAATTTCACTGTGACATGTCACATGATGTAATAAAAGTATCAATCAATCCACATTTATAATGGAACAATCATTGTTCGAGGCCTACCAGGGCCCGATCCCCGAACTCTACCTCCGTTACATCGATGACTGTATTGGTGCTACATCCTGCACCCACACACAACTCACTGACCTCATCTATTTCACCACTAACTTCCATCCGGCACTCAAATTCACCTGCACCATTTCTGACATTTCCCTACCATTTCTAGACCTCATCTCCATCGCAGGTTATAGACTACTGACCGACATTTACTATAAACCCACTGACTCCCAGGGCTATCTGGACTACACTTCTTCCCACCTTGCTTCTTGTAAGGACTCCATCGCCTACTCCCAATTCCTCCGCCCACGCCGCATCTGCACCCAGGATGAGGATGAACCTCCTCAATCTTCTGAGAAAGTAGAGGCGTTGATGGGTTTGCTTTATGCTGGCATGTGCCAGGCCTATGACAGATCTTCAGAAATATGCAGGCCCAGACATTTGAAGTTGTTGACTCTCTCCACGACCAACCCATCGATGAAGAAAGGTTTGTGCATTCTTGGTATTTTTCTTCAAAAGACAACAATCAGCTCCTTGGCCTTACTGATGTTGAGAGCAATTTTGTTGTCTGGCACCATTCAATCAGACGATCTCCCTCCGACACATCATTACCTGTAATTCATCCAACAACGGTGGTGTCGACGGTGAATTTAAAGATAGAGTTAGAACTGTGTCCGGTTACATAGTCATGTGCACAGAGTAAGTAGAGCAGGGGACTGAGTACACAGCCTTGAGGAGTCCCTGTATTAATGGTTATCGAGGAGATCTGCACCCAGGATGAGGTGATCCACACCAGGGCATCAGAGATGTCCTCATTCTTCAGGGAACAGGGGTTCCCCTCTCCTACTATAGATGTGGCTCTCACCAGGGTCTCTTCTATACCCCGTAACTCTGCTCTCACTCCCCATCCCCCTACTCGTAACAAGGGCAGAGCCCCTCTTGTCCTCACCTTCTACCCGTCCCATACAACAAATAATCCTCTGACATTTTCGCCACCTCCAACGGGATTCCACCACTGGCCACATCTTCCCATCTCTTCCCGTGAGACCGCTCCCTCCGTAACTCCCTGGTCAATTCGTCCCTTCCCACTCAAACCACCCCCTCTCCTGGCCCTTTCCCTTGCAACAGCAGGAAATGCTACACTTGTCGTTTTGCGAATGGTATGTTAGCTTTCATAGCAAAAGGATTTGAGTACAGGAGCAGGGAGGTTCTACTTCAGTTGTACAGGGTCTTGGTGAGACCACACCTGGAGTATTGCGTACAGTTTTGGTCTCCAAATCTGAGGAAGGACATTATTGCCATAGAGGGAGTGCAGAGAAGGTTCACCAGACTGATTCCTGGGATGTCAGGACTGTCTTATGAAGAAAGACTGGATAGACTCGGTTTATACTCTCTGGAATTTAGGAGATTGAGAGGGGATCTTATAGAAACTTACAAAATTCTTAAGGGGTTGGACAGGCTAGATGCAGGAAGATTGTTCCCGATGTTGGGGAAGTCCAGGACAAGGGGTCACAGCTTAAGGATAAGGGGGAAATCCTTTAAGACCGAGATGAGAAAGACTTTTTGCACACAGAGAGTGGTGAGTCTCTGGAACTCTCTGCCACAGAGGGTAGTTGAGGCCAGTTCATTGGCTATATTTAAGAGTGAGTTGGATGTGGCCCTTGTGGCTAAGGGGATCAGAGGGTATGGAGAGAAGGCAGGTACGGGATACTGAGTTGGATGATCAGCCATGATCATATTGAATGGCGGTGCAGGCTCGAAGGGCTGAATGGCCTACTCCTGCACCTAATTTCTATGTTTCTATGTTTCTATGTTTTACCTCCCCCCTCGACTCCATTCAAGGACCCAAGCAGTCTTTCCACCTACACCTCCTCCAACCTCATCTGTTGCATCCGCTGCTCTAGGTGTCAGCTGCTCTACAGTGGTGTGACCAAGCATAGGCTTGGCGATCACTTCGCCCAACACTTCTGCTCGGTTCGCAATAACCAACCTGATCTCCTGGTGGCTCAGCACTTCAACTCCCCCTCCCATTCCGAATCCGACCTTTCTGTCCTGGACCTCCTCCATAGCCAGAGTGAGGCTCAGCATAAACTGGAGGAGCAGCACCTCATATTTCGCTTGGGCAGTTTACACCCCAGTGGTATGAACACTGACTTCTCCAATTTCAGGTAGTTCCTGCTTTCCCCCCCCCCTTCCCAGCTCTCCCTCAGCCCACTGTCTCCGCCTCTTCCTTTCTTCTTCCCGCCCCTCCCTCCCCCCCCACATCAGTCTGAAGAAGGGTCTAGACCCGAAACGTTAAGTTCCAAGCATCTTTCAAACACCTAAGTACCGAATGGATAAAGTTTCCTTTTCAGCAGTGAGAGTTCTTAGCCCACTGAGTCCTGTGTTTAGCCCACTTAACTTGTATCCTTTCATCTTGCAAAACATATGATTGTTTGTAGTTTAACAGGGAGGCGATACTCAATCATATGCTCACAATAATGGGAAAACTACAATTCACTTAAAATAATTTGTCAGTGTAAATTTTACAAACATCCAAACAAATCAGAAATCATAAAGTGCAGCAAAGGTTCCATCTATTCAGTTTGTAATAAACTTGTGCTGCATTCTGAAGCTACATTTAGCAAGAAAGATAGATAATGTCCAGGGAATTAAACTTTGGAAACAAATAAAACAAAAAATGGAGATAAAAGGAACTGCAGATGCTGGAATCTTGAGCAAAAGAAACTGCTGGAGAAACAGATATGGTTAGGTAGCATCCACAGAGCGAATCAACTAGTGACATTTCAGGTCGGGAACCTTCTTCAGATTGATAGTAGTGGTGGGGGGGGAGAGCGAAAGCTGGAAAAGAGGTTGGGGTGGGACAAATACTGGCAGGAGATAGATGATTACAGGTGATGGGGGTTAATTGTCATCTACTCTGCCCATCTGACAAAGTCTAGAGGTGAAAAGGAGACAAAAGGGTGTTAGATAGGGAGAGAAGAAGAGTGAAATGCAAAGCCAGTGGGAGGGTTGGTGAAAGGAGAAAAAGGGGGTGAAAAGGAAAATAGGGGACGTGGATGGGAGGGGATTAGACAAAGATGAGGAAAGGAGCAAGGGAGAGGGTATGAATATTGGGAAGAAATGGATGTGCACTAGGGTGGGGGTGGGCACAGGAAAGAGGAAGATGGGGTAAGGGTATTACCTAAAGTTGGAGAAGTTAATGCTTATACCATAAGGTTGTAAGCTGCACAGTGGAATACAAGCTGTTGTTCCTCCAGTTTGTGTTTGGTCTCACTCTTACAATGGAAGAGGACAAGAACAGAAAGGTTGGTATGTAAATGGGAAGGAGAATTAAGATGATTGGCGTTTTGGATGTCCAGCATGCCTTGGCAGGCAGAGCACAAGTGTTTGGTGAAATAGTTGTTTAATCTACACGTGGTCTCACTGATGTAAAGGGGGCGACTTTGAAAGCAACAAATGCAGTATAGATGAGGTTTGAAATGACACATCTGGAAGAGCTGTTGGGGTCCCTGGATGGAGGCGAGGGACGTAACAAGTAGCAGAATGGACTTGCTGCCCAGCTTCAACAAAGAAAACAGAAAGGAGTAGCTACTCGGGGTGGGATAGCATTATTCCACAATAATTGGTGCTGAGACCAAGTTGGATTATAAATTACATTATCAATTCACACTTTGCAATCAAAAACTATTTCAAAATATTAGAGGTGAAGAGAGATAATCAATACCAAGAAGATTTGCAACAAATTACAGTAAGCCATTGACAAGTAGAATGTAAAAAAAAAAAGGAATATTAATGTAAAAATGTGAGGTAGTGTTTTGATAAAAGAGAGCAGGGTTATCACATTATTTGGAGGTTGCTAGTCTAGGCGGAGTAAAGGATCTCGAAATACAGATACTTGATTAACTAACAATCAAGCCGAATTGGACCTGCGGGAGAGAGAGAGATTAGTAAAGGGAGTGGCAGCAGCGGCTCGCCTGCAGTCCGTCTGTTTTTCTTTTTATTTGTTGTTTTTTTTGTCTTGTTTTTAGCGTTAGTTTGAGTTATTATGTAGTGTATGTGTGTGGGAGGGGTGGGAGAAACGTTCTTAGTCTCTTCCTTTTGGGGGGACGCGACTTTTCTTGTCGTACCCCCGTCTCCGTCTGCGCTGAGGCCTATCGCGGAGCTGGCGGCCTCCAACTTTAACTGCGACCGACCCGAAGCTCCGGAGGTAGAGCCAGCCAGGACTTACCAGTGCGGGGCTGGCCGACTTCGGAGCTGCGGTGGGTTCAGGTGTTCCGGCGGCCCGACTCGGAGCTGTGGCGGCTTTCCGGTGGCGGCGACAGCGACTTCGGAGGCCCGGCCGCGGGCCCAGTGGACGACATCGTCGGGAGCTCGCAGGTCACACAGAGATGCCAACCCTAAATTTAGTTCACAGTAACATTCAACCCATTTGTCAGTAACAAATGGGGGTAAATGCATTTCTCTCAGTAACATGTTGCGGCACCAGAAATATGCATGGCAACGACCCAAAATCTGCAACGCGCGTTGAATCCAACCTTCCTTTTTTCAACTAGTACTATATACAAACTCATTAAACACACATAAACATCCTTTAGTATACACAGTATCACTTAAAAGATGTACTTATATATATTTTGATGAGTCTTGAATGCTTTAGCCTTCAGGCACAGCTAACAATAACAAAACTGTGTTTAAACACAATTCAGTTATAAAGTTGCAAATCACTGAATGAGAGGACGCATACCTGGTGTTACAAAAGTGTCAGACATAGTGTCACTCATTTCAAACTGTGTCTAGTCAAAATGCTTGAAAAAGTGCTGGACATTTTAAGTTGCAAATCATTGCTGCACCTTTTCAAAAGTTGAATATCACAATGCTGCACATTTTCAGAAATTGCATATCAATGTTGGGCATTTCAAAAGTAAATAATCAATGCTGGGCATCTTCAAAAGTTGCATATCAGTTCTGGACATTTCCAAAAGTTGCATATCTATGCTGGACATTTTCAAAAGTTGCATATCAATGCTGGACAATTTCAAAAGTAGCAAATCAATGCTGGGCATTTTCAATACTTGCATAACAATCATCAATGCTGGGCATTTCAAAATTAACTAACCAATGCTGGGCATCTTCAAAAGTTGCATATCAGTTCTGGACATTTCCAAAAGTTGCATATCAATGCTTGACATTTTCAAAAGTTGTAAATCAGTGCTGGGCATTTTCAACAGTTGCAAATAAACAATGCTGGATATCTTCAAAAGTTGCATATCAATGCTGGACATTTTCAAAAGCTGCATATAAATTCTGGACATTTTCAAAAGTTGCAAATCAGGATGAAGTTGGTAATCATGCACAGTATAATCCAGGCCACCAGCGGAGTGCATTGTCACTAAACAAGGATTCAGCGAGCATTGTGCACGTACGTGCATAGCAATATGCGCCGCCATGCGAGTCCTTGGTTTTACACATTCAAGCATGTGAGTCTGCTCGCAATGATTTTTCAGTCACAAATAGCCAAAAATACGCGGCGCTGCACCTTGGCCGTGTGCAATGGCATACGGACGTTTGTGCGGTGCAACTTGAAGACAATTATCGCGGCTTTTAAACAGCAACGATCCCGCCCAATTACTCCGGGAGCGGACAACGCATTTGCTTGTTGTTTTTTTTTATTGTTTTGATTATTTTTCTCCGTAACAACATGTTTGGCTGCCGGAACACCGTAATAAGGTTATTTCGCCGGGACAAAATACGGCGAATCCGGGACACTTGGCATCTCTGGGGATGGCGGGACTGTCATATGCTGAGAGAATGGAGCGGCTTGGCTTAGAAGGTTGAGAGGGAATCTCATTGAAACATATAAGATTGTTAAGGGTTTGGACACACTAGAGGCAGGAAACATGTTCCCGATGTTGGGGGAGTTCAGAACCAGGGGCCACAGTCTTAGAATAAGGAGTAAGCCATTTAGAACAGAGACGAGGAAACACTTTTTCTTACAGAGAGTGGCGAGTCTGTGGAATTCTCTGCCTCAGAGGGCGGTGGAGGCCGGTTCTCTGGATGCTTTCAACAGAGAACTAGATAGGGCTCTTAAAGATAGCGGAGTCAGGGGATATGGGGAGAAGGCAGGAACGGGGTACTGATTGGGGATGATCAGCCATGATCACAGTGAATGGCGGTGCTGGCTCGAAGGGCCGAATGGCCTCCTCCTGCACCTATTGTCTATTGAAACATACAACACAGGCAATGGGCCCTTAGCCCCACAATGCTAATGCCACTCATAGTTACCTCTGTTTGTGCATTATCCATTCCTTGCACATGAATGTCTTAACAGCCTTTTGACCATCTCTGTCTGTAGCATCATCCTGTACCCGCCATCTTTGTGCTGCTGCACCCGCTGAGTTTCTGCAGCATTTTGTGTCGCCGCTCGTTCCCGTTCCCGCCCTTCCCGCTGCACGTGTCCAACCGCCGCTTGTTCCCGCCCTTCCCGCTGCACGTGTCCAACCGCCGCTCGTTCCCGCCCTTCCCGCTGCACGTGTCCAACCGCCGCTCGTTCCCGCTCCCGCCCTTCCCGTTTATTGTTTTGATTATTTTTCGTTCCCGCCCTTCTCCGTAACGACATGTTTGGCTGCCGGAACACCGTAATAAGGTTATTTCGCCGGGACAAAATACGGCGAATCCGGGACACTTGGCATCTCTGGTCACAGGTTGGTGACCTGTTTTTCCGGAGCTCCCGCGGCAACAGCTGCATCTGCTGGACTGGAGGGCGGCAACTTCGACTGCCCCGCGCCGCGGAGCGCAACTGCCCCGCGCCGCGGAGCGCAGTTCACCCGCGGGACTTATTTACATCACCCGGTGCGGTCACAACATCGGAGGCCCGGGTTGCCTCAGCGCAGAGGAAGAGGAAGAGGAAGAAGGGAAGAGACAAAGACAAGATTTTTGCCTTCCACCACAGTGAGGAGGTGTCTGGTAAACTCACTGTGGTGGATGTTAAATATCTGTTTATTGTGTGTTTTTGTTATTTACTATATGTATGACTGCAGGCAACGAAATTTCGTTCAGACCGCAAGGTCTGAATGACAATAAAGTTTTCCAAGTTCCAAATGCAAAAATGCCAAAATAACATATTCCATCACATCACGCCTCTCACACAGCAAGATGGTTCGTCCGACTGTCGTCCCTCTCAGTACCTCCCTGTTCTTGGCTCCTTCCAGATTTTGACACCAGCCCACCCAATCCCACGCCCATTTCTACACGAGAACGTAGAACCTCTGAATTGAATGAAAACATGCAGTGCATCAACTGAAACTAATGTTATTACTAAAACAAATCTAATTCAGTGGTTTAAAAAAGATAATGTTTTATTGTAATTTTAGCGATTTTCCTCCACAAGTGAACATGCCTAACTTCTGCAAAGGTCCAAATTGATGAAATTAGCTTTTTGATCGTATGTTGTCTTTTAACTACTCGGCTACAGTTTGCTTTTGAACTTCATCCCGCAATTTATGTAGGGCCTTACCAATCACTTAAAGTTGTGTCAGAGCTGGCAAGGTTATTTCAATAACACAGCAAGCCAAACAGTAATTTCTTTCTAGAAAGTTAGAAGTAGTAGTTATGCTAAATTTGTATCTTGGTTAGACCACACTTTGAGCACCGTATACAGATCTGGTCACCATAGCATGTAGAGGATGGAGAGAGTGCAGAGATTACAATGATGATACCAGCAATGCATGGATTTCTGGTGACCCAACTGAGTATGTTGCAGGGCTCTCGCTTAACTTTTTTTCCCTGTAGTCAGCCGGGCAACCTCGGCAACATTTTAGGTTGCCAAATGACAGTTTAGGTGGTCATTTAAGACGGCTTGCATGATGCGTGGGATAACGTGCTCGGACGAAGCGCATAGTTACCGGTCGGAATTATGGTCAATGAAGGAAGCATTCACATATTATTTCTACTTCAAATAAAGTCACAAACTAAACATATTCACCAATCAAGACATGATATATACCACAATGACATGCAGCAAAATTACAATACAATAAGATCTCATCTCTTTTTACACGTTCCAATGAATGCAATTTCTATTATCTCTTGCCACTTCCAAACAAAAATATGGTTATTCAGCGTCTGATCAACCTCGGTGAGACCAAGCGCAGGCTTGGCGATCGCTTTGCACAACACCTTCACTCAGTTTGCAATAACCAACCTGATCTCCCGATGGCTCAGCACTTCAACTCCCCCTCCCATTCCAAATCCGACCTTTCTGTCCTGGGCCTCCTCCATGGCCAGAGCGAGGCCCACCGTAAATTGGAGGAACAGCACCTAATATTTCGTTGGGTAGTTTACACCCCAGCGGTATGAACATTGGCTTCTCAAATTTCAGGTATTCCTTGCTTTCTGCCTCCTTCCCCTCCCATTCCCAGCTCTCCCACAGCTTACTGTCTCCGCCTCTTCCTTTCTTTTTCCCGCTCCCCACCCCTCCCGACATCAGTCTGAAGAAGGGTCTCGACCTGAAACGTTGCCTATTTACTTTGCTCCATAGATGCTGCCTCACCTGCTGAGTTTCTCCAGCATTTTTGTCTATCCATTCATACAAGTTCTGTTATCCCACTTTCCTCACCCACTCCCTGCACATTAGGGGCAATTTTAGAGACAAGTTAACCTACAAAGCCAATGCGTTTTTGGGATGTGGGAGGAAACCCACATGCTTGCAGGGAGAATGTGCAAATTCAACACAGACAGTGCCCGAGAACAGGATCGAACACAGATCTCAGGCATGTGAGGCAGCAAGTCCACCAACTGTGCCACTATATTTTATTTTCCAACAAACAAAAAAAAAATTATACGTTGGGTTATACGTTGGTTACTAAAAAAAAAAATAATATCCATTTTCAGTCTTAAATCTCTAAGTGACGCTATGTCCCCCTTCACAACTACTGTATGTTTTAATTCAGTTCAAGACTATGGGGCAGTACATTGGCCATAAATTTGCTGCCTAAAATTGCCAGAGACCCGGAATTGATCCTGAATACGGGTGCTGTCTGCATGGAGTTTTGTTTTCTTGTTTATAACATTGTTTACAGAGTACTATGTTTTCATATTCTGTTGTGCTGCTGCAAGTAAGGATTTCATTGTTCTAACTGGGATGTGAGAGAATAAAACACTCTTGGCTTACGTCGCTAATGTGTGGGATAGAACGGGTGATCGGTGGTCGGCGTGGACTCGGTGGGCCAAAGGGCCTATTTCCACGCTGTATCTTTAAATTAAACTAAAAACATTAAAACCAGAGGAAATGTAAAGAAGAGTTTCTACCCGAAACGTCACCCAATATTTTCTAGCCAGAGATGCTGGCTGCTCTATGGAGTTCCCCCGCACAATTAAAGCATGGAATAGTCTTCACCCTACCGTAGGTACCAACAAGACGCAACTAAATTTAAGGTAGCTTTATTTTTCCCAAGAACCCTTTTTTGCTGAAGTCCAAGTCCAGAATCAAGAGAGTTTTATTGTCATGTGTCCCAGATAAGACAATGAAATTCTTGCTTACTGCAGCACAACAGAATATGTAAACATAATACAGAACAGGAGATAAAAGTTCAGTGTGTCTATAGACCATATATATATATATATATATACACAATAAATAAACAGATAAAATGCAATAGGCTGTTATTTCACCAGAGATTGGAGTTTGGTGGTGGTGGGTCCACCAGTTTCAATTCCACTTCGAATATTTTTGGAGGACCAGGAAACCAAGAAGCAAGATTTACTCCAGGGAGTTACTCCAGCTCCAGGGAGTAATTCTGCATTGTTTTTCAGCGGTCACGGTGAGGCAGCGACTGGACAGCAATGGCGGCCAGAACTCCCACAATGCAAAGGGAGGGAGAATGTGACCGACGCTGACCAGTTTCCGTGGCAGTGCGCATGTGCAGGGCCGCACATGCGCACAACCATGGCCGATGATGTGCTCGGCGGCCGGCCATGCCGAGCGGAGACCCGAGAGCCTAGCGCCGAGCGGACACCCGAGAGCAGACAGTTAGCGCCAAGACCCGCGAGCCGAGAGCAAGCGCCGAGAGCAGAGAGCTAGTGCAGAGAGCTAGCGCCGAGCCGAGACCCGGATGGTGGGCGGGTGTCCCGTTTGCTTGCCAAGCCGGGCAAAATGGCATGGCTTTTAGGTTGCCCAACGGGCAACCTAAAAGTGATGGCTTTTATCAAGATTTGAAACCGAATGTGTCCACTTGTGAGGAAGAGCGTAACTAAAGGCCGTAATTTTTCACAAATCGTTACCCAAAAAAAAAAATCGAAATGTGAAGATATTTCTTTAGCAAGAAATTGGCTACAATGTAAACCCACCGGCATTGGCTGATGCATCAAGGATACAAAAGAGAAGGGAACAGAGTTGTGTTGATACATAGGGAGAAAAGATGGGAGATATCTTGTGTGGAGTACAAAATCCCACAGCCAGAGCCATGCAGGAAAGGTTTTCTCTATGTCACCGTTGGTTCTTTTTCCAATAATTTTCATAGCTCCTGACTCTTCCACCAAAAGGAGTAATTCCACCAATAGGACTAATTCCTTTCAACCTATTTTGTTTTGATTCTTTTTTGACCATACATTTGCCAGATCCCCTTCCAAGATAGGTCATTAAGATAGATCTAAAAAAACAAGGCCTCTGTGAACACACTAATCACCTTCATCCAGTCAAAAAATAATGTTATCATTACGTTCTTGCCTGTACTTAAACTTTCTCTGTGATATCCATGTTTGTCAGCTTTTCTATCAAAGCTGTTACATACCACTTTATCAAGATTTCTGCAAAACTAGATACACTACAACTCAATTACTCGGATAAAAAATATTAGATTATATTGGTTGAGCATGAATTGGTTTTCTATAACTAATCCATTTTCCTCCAGCTGATAATTAACACGTGTTCCCTTTTTGAATGTGGGAGAGACATTATCCATTCTACAGTCATCCAGGACCACCATTGCCCCTCTCCTCCAACATCCATAGAGCATTAAGAATCTTCTACTGCTAGTCAGTAACCCTGCAATTTATTCCTTTACACCCCTCAATCTTAGGATGCATCCCATCCAATCCTGGTGACTGAATTACTTGAACTGATTTACCACAAGCTCAGATGTGTAATGTTCTCTCTAACCAAACAAACCTAACCAATCGTTGATCCCTCTGCGACAACCTCTCTACAGCACTATTATCTTTAATCAATTCTTTACTCAATCTTGTATGCAGGAACATTACTGCACTGCCCTTCCCATAACTAGGTCATTTTTTTGTTTTAGCTACCACATCATCATAGTCCCTATTATCTATCTCTGCTCGCAAGTCAGCAACCTTATTTGCTACTCTCTGCATTATCATGATTGAACAATACTTTTGCCTTTTTCTTTTTCTTCCCAAATACACCTTCACCTGAACCCTACCTTCTATTTCCAGTTTAGCCATTTACCTACCAATTGGTCAAACTAGTTTAAACCCTTCCATATACCAACAACAAACTCCACTATGGTAATCAAACCTTATCTTCACATATCGCAATATAACTGAAGTCCCTCCTAGTAAATCTTTTCTACACCATCTCAATATCCTCTGCATTATCTTAATGTGAGTCTTAATCAGAGTTAGACCCTCTGTTTGCTGTTTACATTATTACATTCCAGGTTTACATTAGGGCAGCTGAAGTTCTCAATTGTGTAACTAGACTACAGAAGATAATGAACCTGCCTGCAGGTTTCAGTCAATGTTCCACCTGTATTAGACTGCCAGTAGCAAATTGAGAATAATGCAACATGGCCTAGTAATTCATGTCACAATAGTAAGTACAAAAGTACAGCCTGAAACTGTATTCACCATCCCAAATAACAGAAGTGCGAATGAATTATTCCCACCAGAACTTTACAAAAATAAAAGCCCGAACAAAAATAAATTGCCCCATTAAAACCTTAAACTAAAAATAAAATTAAAACAGACTCGAATGCTTCCGCAGACACAATACTCTGCAATTACACAGCTGATCAGAGAAAACTAAATCAAAGAAATCAGATCTGATAGTGACTATTCGTGCAGTGCTCATATTATGATGCATAACAACAGCAGGTTTATTCTACAAATACTAACCCACAACTCACTACAATACTGGGATCCAAGCCCAACATTTGAGGTTGGCGAGCTTATTATTTGAAATAATTTGCTAATATCACTGTTCAGATTTTGAAATGAGGGTCACGATAGATTTCAAATGACTATTTGAAGAGCAAGTAATGACTTGGTTTTAAACACCATATTTGAAGATAATAGAGTAGCATCACATTCCAAATTGGCAGTGAGCTGCAATAAATTTGATAAGTCCTTCATAAAAATGGAAATTTCGACCCTTGAATAAAAACAGCACTTAAAAATAAATGTGGGAGGAAAAGCCACTAGTGAAATTAAAAAGTGTGCTGTTGTGCAAATAGGGAAAATATATATTTAAGTGCATTTGGGTCACCTAAAATGTATTTTTATGATTTTCAAGACTATCATTATTTTAATATAAAACTAGACCAAGTGGGACCCGTTGGGCCCCGTCCCCCAACACAGAAAGGGTGGGGGGGGGGGGGAGGGCTCGGCGTCACATGGGAGGCCTGGTCCCCGAACGCGGCATCAGCGCTCATCCTGGAGACAGGCACCACCCCCCCCGGAGCCAATCACGCCCATCACCTGTCCCCCCAACGCAATATTCCACACTCACCCATAACCCCCGACTGCGCAGGTGCGGCTCATTTCCCCTCATCCCCCAACACTCCCTCCCTCTTCCCTCCCCTCACCGTTGGGACCCATTTCACCAATGCAATATTCCACCACTCACCTGTTTCCCCAACGCAATCCGTTTCACCACTCACCTGTTCCCCCAACGCAACGCGTTCCCCCAACGCAATCAATCCTTGAGCCAAACATCAACTTCAGATGCACGCAAATATAATGTGCTTGTTTAATTACACACAACAAATGGATAATCCATAGATGGTGTTTACATTTAAATTAGCATTCAACATTTGACTAACTTTTATAAATACTTAGAAACAAGTATAGCCAGATGCTGGTTTACACAAAAGGACTCAAAATGCTGAAGTAACTCTGCAGTTCAGGCAGCATCACTGGAGAATATGGATGCATGACGTTTCTGGTCAGGAATTACCCTAAGGGTCCAAACCCGAAATTTCACCAATCCACGTTCTCCAGATATGTTACCAGACAATGGACAATAGGTGCAGGAGTAGGCCATTCGGCACTTCGAGCCAGCACCGCCATTCATTGTGATCATGGCTGATCATCCATTAGTACCCTGTTCCTGCCTTCTCCACACTCGACTATCTTTAAGAGCTCTATCTAACCCTCCCTTGAAAGCATACAGAGAATTGGCCTCCACTGCCTACTGAATTACTCCAGCACTTTGAGTCCTTTCAACAATACTTGATATTTTCAAGAATAATAGATGGTTGTAATAAACAAAAAATAACCTGCAATCAAAAAGAGTTGGACAGCATCATCATTAAACTAAAAACCAGAATAATTCTGAAAAATCCATGCCTAAACCTGTTCAAAAATAAATCATTCAATGGGGGAGGATAAAGTTCTCAATTTCTATCTAAATTCTTCTGAAATAGAAATTGAAATGAAATTCCTTGAGTCACTGCAATAAAAAAAACACTACAATTTTACTACCTTCCCAAACCACAGGCAAGTCTATGGAGCTTGCTCACACCTCAGTATAAAAATGCTTTGCATCATGTAGCAACTCGTCCCTGATAATTCCTGAACAAATATTAAACTATTTCAGCCTCCCAAGAAAAGCAACACATATTGTTGACTTTTCATGTGAATTTCCACTGAGATTTAATTGGCACGGCAGTCTTCATCTTTCAAAGCATTCTACATGATTTAGCACCTAAGATAAAGAAACAATTTCCTTTGAAATTTGTTATTTAAAACATGAAATTGTACAAAGGATCTTGGTGTATACTAGGCATTTCACCGTTAATAATTTAAATCCATAATTTGAGCCAATATCTTCAAAGCAACTTTTAAAATTATATTTCTCCTCAAATCTTACATGGAACTCTGCAGTCCATCAATGTCAATACATAATTAATCTTACCTTGGACAATGCCTACATAGTTCTACAGCTAATTGATGATACTGAAATGTGACATGCAAATGAAGGCAAAATCTTATCAATTTTCCATTTTGACCTCAACATAGAATAAACCTGTTACCTTGTCTTATAGAATACAAAGGTGTTTGAATGCAATCGCTTTACAATCACCAGTGTAGGATTCCTATTTGCAGAAAATGGCACACAATGTTATAATGAAAATAACTGTCACAGATTGCCCCTCAATCAAAATCTCATCAAAAGTAAAATTGCATGATTTTCAATGACCTTGCATAAGAATACAGATGACAGATTAGAGAATTCCAAAGTAAGTTCAGCTACTAATATTTTTACTATAAAACAACTATGTTACAGTCAGAAAAATAAGAATGTTAACTTAAATGACTATTCAGATAACTTACTACAAAATGGAAAAAGATAAATAGATAGTAAAACCAAACACAAGTGTTTAGATTCTTTTGGTTAAAAGGATCCCATCTCAAGAATCTAAATTCCAAAATAAACTGCCAGAAATCAACTTACATGGTTATTATAAGCAATTTCTCACTGTAATTTTTGCCAACTTTATAGGGACACTGGGGCTGGAAAATGCAACAAGTGATTGCCCATGGAAAGGAACAAATAAATGCTGGTCATAAATCACTTCACTAACTTTTGCCATGTCTGAAACATGTTCGTTTTAGGTCTAAGACTAAATGATTGTGACAGCTACAAATTTTTAATTCTATTAATTTATTTGTGACTATCTCAATTCAATCAACCATGGATCTGGTGCATGACATGCCAGATGGACTGGGAGCACCATGTAATGAGTAACTTTTTTAGCACTGTGTGAAAGAGACACCGCTTTTAGCAGACCTTGCGCATGTGGGTATAAAAAGCAAACACAGGTCTGTCTTCAGGAACTGAATCTAAACGAGTTTAAAAAAAAAAACTGGACTTTCACAATTTGTTCATTACAAACAGCATTGTGCACTTTATTAAAACAGAGGGTTCGCAACCTGGATATGAATGCAGAGGAAGCCAAGACACTTGCAGGAAGGCTAAATCTATAAAGCCGCATAATGAAGAACCCGGTCATCAGGCATAAAGTGCTCTGTTTTGCTGTCCATGGCAAAGTAAGGGTTCCATCTACCAATTTATCAGGGAAACCAAAATGCATCATGCCTGCAGACACAATGTACAAATGTCTAAAGGGGGCTGACAAAAGTGAGAGGGAAGGGGGAAATCACAGATGGGGGGGGGGGGGGGGCAGTGAGAGAGGAGGTTGTTAAACTGACTTCGGAGGGAGGAGAACTTCTTCAAAGTAGGCATACCTTGAGGAGATTTCGCAGTGGAGTATGAGGGAAGGCGTTTACCCAAAATAAATATTGTTAAATGAGTGTAAGAGGAGGAAGTACTGACACTTTTGAAAAATATAAAAGTGGATAAGTCTCCAGGTCCTGACAGAATATTCCCTAGGACATTGAGGGAAGTTAGTGTAGAAATAGCAGGAGCTATGACAGAAATATTTCAAATGTCATTAGAAACGGGAATAGTGCCGGAGGATTGGCGTACTGCGCATGTTGTTCCATTGTTTAAAAAGGGTTCAAAGAATAAACCTAGCAATTATAGACCTATTAGTTTGACGTCAGTGGTGGGCAAATTAATGGAAAGGATACTTAGAGATAATATATATAAGCATCTGGATAAACAGGGTCTGATCAGGAACAGTCAACATGGATTTGTGCCTGGAAGGTCATGTTTGACAAACCTTCTTGAATTTTCTGAAGCGGTAACTAGGGAAATTGATGAGGGTAAACCAGTGGATGTTGTCTATATGGATTTCAGTAAGGCCTTTGACAAGGTTCCCCATGGAAGGTTGGTTAAGAAGGTTCAATCTTTGGGTGTTAATGGCAGAGTAGCAAGATGGATTCAACAGTGGCTGAATGGGAGATGTCAGAGAGTAATGGCGGATGGCTGTTTGTCAGGTTGGAAGCCGGTGACCAGTGGGGTGCCTCAGGGATCTGTGTTGGGTCCACTGTTGTTTGTCATGTACATCAATGATCTGGATGATGGGGTGGAAAATTGGATAAGTAAGTATGCAGATGATACTAAGAAATGTGGTGTTGTGGATAATGAAGTAGATTTTCAAAGTCTACAGAGAGATTTGGGCCATTTGGAAAAGTGGGCTGAAAGATGGCAGATGGAGTTTAATGCTGATAAGTGTGAAGTGCTACATCTTGGCAGGACAAATCAAAATAGGACGTACATGGTAAATGGTAGGGAATTGAGGAATGCTGTGGAACAGAGGGATCTAGGAATAACTGTGCATAGTTCCCTGAAGGTGGAATCGCATGTAGATAGGGTGGTAAAGAAAGCCTTTGGTGTGCTGGCCTTTATAAATCAGAGCATTGAATATAGGAGTAGGGAAGTAATGTTAAAATTGTACAAGGCATTGGTAAGACCAATTCTGGAGTATGGTGTACAATTTTGGTCGCCTAGTTATAGGAAGGATGTCAACAAAATAGAGAGAGTTCAGAGGAGATTTACTAGAATGTTGCCAGGATTCCAGCAACTATGTTACAGAGAAAGGTTGAACAAGTTAGGTCTTTATTCTTTGGAGCGCAGAAGGTTAAGGGGGGACTTGATTGAGGTCTCTAAAATGATGAAAGGGATAGACAGAGTTGACGTGGATACGTTTTTCCCATTGAGGGTAGGGAAGATTCAAACAAGAGGGCATGACATGAGAATTAAGGGACAGAGGTTTCGGGGTAACGTGAGGGGGAACTTCTTTACTCAGAGGGTGGTGGCTGTGTGGAATGAGCTTCCAGCAGAAGTGGTGGAGGCAGGATCGATTTTAACATTTAAGAGTAAAGTGGATAGGTATATGGACGTGAAGGGAATGGAGGGGTATGGTCTGAGTGCAGGTAGATGGGACTAGGGGAAAACAAATGGTCGGCACGGACTGGAAGGGCCGAGAGGGCCTGTTTCCGTGCTGTAATTGTTATATGGTTATATGGTTGTTATATGGTAATGTTGCGCTAGGTACTGTGAATAAGGATAACTAAATACCCAATATTGGTACAATTACAAATTTTATGAATAGAATTACTTTTCTTGAAACAATGTTCAAAACATCAAAACATCACTCAAGATGCCATGCAATGTGTGAAGAACTTGAATGAATGAAACAATAAACAACACTACTGTTACAAATGTGGAATCTACTCATTCCAGATGTGCTTACTTTCCACAAAACAAGAGAGTACATAATTATGGTAATGTAGCAAGTCAAAAAGGCAGATCAAATTTCTCCTACTGTTTGGATCACCACATTTTCTGCATGTTCTTCAGAAAACAGTGGCAAACACAAGATGTAATAACAAAGAACTGCTGCTGATGCTGGTCTATACCAAAGATAGAATCTGGAGTAACTCAGCAGGTCAGATAGCATCTCTTGAGAAAATGGATAGGTGTCATTTCGGGTTGGGGACCGTTCTTCAGCAAAGGCAAGACGATAGGAGAGGTCAGCATTTACATCACCACAGGACTGCTAAACAGAATCGGAAAAATAAAAACGTGAACTTCACTGTACCTTAACTGGTACATATGACAATAAACTGACCTTGAAACATTGAAGGAATATACAACAATGTGATAAAAATAAGCAATAAGGACACGGCCATATGCAGCTTCTCAGACAATGAAGCAGCACTTGCACATTGCAGTATTTAAATAACATGCAGGTTTTGGCTATGTATGTAATATTTTAGCTACACAAATGATATCCACTGACCCAACACCGACAAGACAGTGTAATCAATTTCCTTTGACACGCAACAGTATTATCATAACAAAGTGCCGCATCAAAGTCTTAAAGATTGCCATCATCCAGAATTTTAAACTGGACCAATCATAAAAACTGAAAGCACAACAGGAGGAAGAAATGTAGGCATCTTGTTGCCTACGGCCTACTACCCAACCACCATAGCCATATCACCATCTAAAAGATAAAAATCAAGACAGTGCAACAACATAATTTGTTTAGAAAACTGCAGCTCCAGCAACACAAAACTTACCAGAATTAAGGATGGTGGATCTATTTTACTGATATCCCTGTATAACATTCTAATTACCCATTCCCTTCATTACTGGCATGCTATATTTACAGTTGAAATCATCTGCAAACTATACTGCAGCAAATCAAAAGACCAGCTGCCTGTCTGGAAAAGTAAGTTAAAACAGTGACTGTGCTAAGATTCTGTCTCTCTATTAAAAAACTGTCTTGATAAAGTGCCTAGATAAAAAACTATATGGGTACATCCCATGAACAGGCAAGTTGTTGAAAAGTTCATTAGATCAGCATGATTTTGTTGCATGGATAGATAATATGACATGATTTTGTTCATTCTAAACGTGTCCATCCAGTACATGCCTGCCCAGTGTCCTTTGGTTTACCTACCAACATAGATGTCATGTTGCTTTTCGCCCATTTCGTACCGAGTCACATTCACTATATCACTCTTACTGACCTACTTTCCTAGGATCACAGCAGCAATGTTTCTGTTATGGCTCTAAATCTTTAATTGGCAATCCTGTAATTTACAAAGCAAACCATCATCATTCTGGCCAAAGGATGTGTTCATGATTAAGTGCTCTAGCCCTCAGAAAATTCAGCATGTCTCCAACAACTCTTATCAACTTCTACAGATGCACCGTAGAAAGCATCCTATCGGGATGCATCACTGCTTGTTTGGCAACAACTGCGTCCAAGTCCGCATGAAATTGCAGAGATTTGTGCATGTAGCCGTCCACCCTGCCTTCAAAGGCTCCATCTGTACTTCACGCTGCCTTCGGACAGCAGTTGCAACTTTCACGAGGTCCGCTCTGTTTCGACGAATGCAATCAACCTGGTGTGCACAATCAAATAAGATCAAATAGAACAAGTTGTCCTACAACTTTAGGCTGTGCACACCATACGCAAGAAGAAGAAGACAGCAGTCAATGTAGTCAATGACCTTTTATAGCCTGGTCATTCCTTGTTATGTCAAGCATAAGATACAAAAATATAAAATAATGTACCGTCAAATTTAGAAACAGCTTCTTCCATGCTGTTACCAGACTACTGAACAGTTTTCTCATAAACCAAGGATGTAGTCCCAATCTCCCAACATACCTCATTGTAGCAATTGAACTTTTATCTGCACTTTCTCTTTAACTGAAACGCTATAACGCTGCAACAGTATATTCTGCAGTTATCTGTCGTGCGCTACCTTTTGTACTTGTCTATGGTTTGATCGTACTCATGTAGCGTGTGATTTGACTGGAGAGCATGCAAACAAAGTTTTATATTGTATCTGACAAGAAGGGTCTGGACCCGAAACATCACCCATTCCTTCTCTACAGAGATGCTGCCTGTCCTGCTGAGTTACGCCAACATTTTGTGTCTACCTTCAATAATAAACTAATATCAAGTAACACATTAGTTTAAAACATGCACTAATTTTCAAATTCCTTATAGAGCCATAGAGAGACAGAGCACAGAAATGGGCCCTTTAACCCATCAAATACACGTTGATCATCAATCACCTATTTACACTCATTCCTTTTTCTTATTGCCCCTACATTCTCATAAACAACCTGCAGGCTCTACCATTCATCTATAACATTAGGGACAATGATAATGGCCAACTAATATATCAACCCACACATCTTTGGGATGTGGGTGGGAAAATCAGAGCACCCTGCAAAATCCAGCCCTTCACCAAAATAGTGTGCAAACTTCACCCAGACAGCACCCAAAGTTACAAATTAACATGACTCCGTGGAGCTGTGAGACAGCAGCTCGACAAACTCTGCCACTCTTCATGGATTACATTTTCATGCATGTAACCTTTTGCAGTCATAGGCCTTATATCTGTTTCCTCTATGACCATCCCGAATTTAAATCATTTCATCCTCGACAGCCTTATTTTCATATGCCGAGATCCCAAGTTCTGGAATTCCCTATCTAAACCTTTGTAGCCCCCTAACCCCTTTCCTCCAAGGCCTTTACGACCCTTCTCAATCCTGCATTTCATATGGCTGTTCTGCTGTTTAAATAACCTTTTTTTTCTACTGACCTTTTTTTCCAAGCCGGAGCTATTACCTTCGACTACCTCCGACCACCTACGACTAGCAACACAACCTGCTACGACCTCGTGGCGACCATGCTGCGAGTATGAATCGAGGGCAAATTCGGCAGAGGTCGTGAATTAGGTTGTGAAAGTGGGACAGGGGCTTTAGTATTAAATGTTGTTAATGCTTCACATATCCAGTTGGATGCTATATTAATAGGGTACCAACATACACAATTTGTTTTGAAAATTGCTTCACATTAGGAATATAAAGCCATGAACTATTCTGTTCATAAACTCAGAATTATTTTTGTTCTCAAGGAAAGATTCCGTCTCCACATTATTTCACTGCCATTGTGTTTCAGCTGAAATATTATCTATCAATGTCCAAAACCCAGGCCACAAAAACTCAAATGCAGGCATATATTACCTTCAGCAGGGACCATCTTCCCAGTCGCCACCTTCTAAAAATGTGAACTCGCTCTGGTCCACTACCCTTCCAATTTGCTGTAACCTTGGCTCTTGAAATTATAAACTTGAAGGTTTCAAAGGTTCAAGTTTCATCCATTTCCTCTCAGCGCCTCCAACTCTAGAATCTTCAAGAGATCTCTCTGATCTGGGATTTCTGCATTCGCATTTCTGACATTCTTCATCGCCATACAAGTCCTCTGAATTGAAATGCATTTTGTGAATTTAGATCTGGATGCATGCACCAAGATAGATCAACGTCATCTTTCATTTTGAATTTCACATGACTCTTGACCGTTCCAGAAGGGAAGCCTGCAGCAATTGGAATTGATTCCCATGATAGAGTCAAAAGGCTTTTAATTTAAAACATAGGTGCTAACTTGTCTCAACAAGAAGCCGTGCTTCTAAATTGATATACTGCCACCAGGAAATAAGAATTCTCTGGAGATTGTCAAAGACAGCTGGTTTTAATCACAAAATTGCCATAATAAAAAAGGTGAAACTTTACCTATCTGACAAACAGTAATAAAACTAATAAAAGTTTGTTCATTTCATGAGGATTATCAGGTCAAAACATACACATAATTAACTACGAGCAAAGATAATAATTCCAGAGTGGCTTATTACAAATTGAGATGCCAAAATAAACAATTTTAGAAATGATTTCAATGTTAAAGTGCACAAAATATATTTTAAAATGCACAAATGTTTCATTTACATGATTAGAATAAACAATATTTGAAGAAACATTATTGGTCATTTCTGGCTCAGACACAAAATTCTGATGTAACTCAGCCAGACAGGGCAGCATCTCTGCAGAGAAGAAATGGGTGAGGTTTTGGGTCGAGACCCTTCTTCAGACTGGCGGGAGGCCAGCATCTGCAGTTCCTTCATACACATAGGTATTGTACACAGACAATAGCACAGTCAATTAAAACTCATGTTTATATGTTACCACCCTTTTTCTCAGTGTTACATGCTGCACACTTGAACATTAACATTTGATTTCCCTATAACTAACAAGGCAAGGGATTCACAGGCTTCCCAGAATGATGTGCTATTATTGAAATTCCTCTGCAAACAAGCTACATTTGGATGAGATAGTACTCGACTTGGTCAACGTGCAAATCCACATGCTTAATGCTGTTCAGGCAAGTTCCTGCTGCAAACAAGTTAGCCAAGCATTTTTGTTATCTAGATAATCCTCATGAAATGAACTAACACTTGAATAGTTAAAGAATTTAATACATTAAAACCAACTCATGTTGTAATTCTAAATTTGGACTCTTTGTTTGAGTTTAAAAAATGCCATTTCCTTTCCCATGCAACACTAAATACCCTCTCCTAGGTAGTAAATAGAGAGTAATTAAAAAAAACAAAAAAAAAACAAAAAAAACAGAAAAACGCAGGACAGCCAGACTGTGGTAAGCGAAACTAAATCAATATTCCATGCCAATGACCTTTCATCAGTTAATTTTACTTCGGAGTCACGTGAGTGATTCCGTGAAGAAGACCCGTCAGGCTGCATGCACGTCCTTACCAATCCTACTCAACAAAATGGGTCTAGCACTTCCAAAATATGGGTAGTGCACCGTTCACAAGTTGTAATATTTACATTTGTTTTGTACAACACACAAAGGGTAAAAATATCTGGTCGAGGCACAGTCGTAGCATTCCAAGCAACTTTGGATTGTGGCCAGGGTTTTTTTTTAAAGTTAAGGTTCGGAAATTGGGCAAAGGTTCTCATGCAAACCACCCATGGAATAAGGCAGGAGTGGCATATTATTATGAAGAATGGAGAGTGTCGGGCATATGAACTTTCCGAATATGAAAACTTATTTTTCCTGACTAACAACAGATTCATAAGGGTCAATGATCCATGCTATGCAAATCCCATTACAGAGGTTATCAAAGACAATATAACCGTACTAATATCAGTAAAGCTTTGCAGAATGGGATCAACTGTTCGTTGTCATTGGGATTTACCTTTAATTATTATTAGCCTTGACTCTGCCCTGTGGCAAGACATTCGAGTTAATAGCAATCTGTTATAAAACTGAGTTTTATTTTCATCAAGAGTAATTGGCAATATAGCAGCTGTGTTTCAGCCGAGCAAATCAAGGAACTGATATTGTGTAAGTAGCAACCTCTCAAAGGACAATTAGACCATTGTTAACAATCTTATGGTATTGTCAGCTGAAGCTACCTCAGTCACAATGATGAAAAAACAGTATTCAGCATTGCTGAACATGACAATAACTCATTTGAACTTGAAACTTGCTACAGTAGTGTGGTCGGTCGAATTCATTTACAAACTGATGCTAAGGACTCTAAGATGAGAAGTTCCGAATACCATTTCTACTTGGAGGTATTGGAGATTGCATGAGTTACCAATTCTTCAATTGTTGGCATCAACTAAATATATACACTAGATGCACCCCATGGGTAAGGGGCTATTGAGCTAATATACATATTCTACATGCTCAAATTCAAGTTGCTGCTCTACGATGGTGACATATGTTAGTCACATGGTAATCAAGTAAAAGTATCCTGTAATATTTACCTAAATCTCCTTTGCCACTGGTGTATCATCCAGTTCAGTTTGATGACAACACAGAATAAGTATTGGATCTCAAAATGTTATGAAAGTATGGTTCAATACTATATCAGATATCGACATGTTGGTGCATATTTATTCACTGATTGCAAAAATATGTGGCACAACAGTGCGGAGAAATACATTCTCGCAACAAAAGGAGGAATGTTCTTTTATGTTTTAGTCTATTTTTTTGCCTCATTAGCCGGGTCTTAAAACAGTCAGCAAGACCTCGCTTGGGTTCGTACTGTCGGACTGGCTAAGCAGCCATGTTGCCTGCTGCATCAGGCATAATGGCACAACGGTATACGGTTATTCCAAAAAAACAAAAACTTGCTGGTTCAAACTGTGGTTCAGGAGACCGGTCTTTGCACAATAAAACAATTATTGACTTACACATTTTGAATGGATTGACTTATGCCTCAGGTTGTCACATCAAGCCATGAATGTGCTCACTGCAGAGTGCAGGGATAGCACCCAAAAAAGCTTCCAGTTCATTCTTAAATTGTATTTGACAATAATTCAGTTATAGAGACACTACAGCTGCAACAAAAGGGAACTACTCTGTCGGGTTCAACCCGGATATCGAGTTGTTAAAAAGTTCTTGACACAAGTTCTCCCATTACAAGATTATGTAGTTGGTTATTGCAAATGGGTGAACATTACTTCACCAAGGGGTTCCAGCTACATCCTTAGTCATGACACTAATATCAGCACAACGACAGCAAACATTGCAAATGCTGTGGCTAGATAGCATGGAATTGGCTGTAGGTGCCATTACATTTTACATTCTGGTCTACACAAGCAGAGCAGACCAGGGGTGGCATGATTTAAGATTATTTTTCAGATACCCCACGGTCTCACGTCTATGTTATCAAGGCCACCAGAATCCTAAGAAGTGCGGAATCAGCATTGTTTATTAATCATAGGTCGGTTCAGACTACTTCAAGGTGGCTGCAGCAGGTTCTGGGTTTTGCAGGTATTAACACTGACGTTTGTATATCTCATTCCACCAGGTCAGCATCAACGTCAGCGGCCAGGGCAATGGACATGCCCAGCGACCATATCCTCGCGACCGCAGGATGGTCAACTAAATTGTTTTTAAAAAAAATTTCCATAGGCCGGTTACTGACCCAGGGTTTTGCCCATTCTGTTTGCGTCCACTTTAGCCTCCCCTGAGTTACAGGGGTTGCTATTGATTTCTTTATTAACGTAAACCATTAATACATGTGAATCAATATTATGCTAATGCATTTTGACTATTCACTTATACCGAGTCAATCGATGCAGTGAGAAGCCGAGATTTCGATCTGCGGCATGAAATCACAAAGCTTTGAAGTCTTCACGGAATCGCTCACGTGACTCCGAAGTAAAATAGTAAGATTAAACGAGAACTTACCAGTTTGAAGTTTCATCTTGATTTTATGAGGAGTTACGTTGGTGATTACGTGCCCGCCACGCCCAACCCTCTCTCATAAAGATCATCTGGTAGTTCTCAAGTCACGCATCCTACTATGTCACTTCGGTGTTTGTTATTTGTGATTTCATACCGCTGCTTTGAAGATTGACGCGTATGCGGCCTGGACGGGGTACTTCACGTAATCACCAACGTAACTCCTCATAAATTCAAGATCAAACTGGTAAGTTCTCGTTTAATCTTACTATTCTATTCTCACAACGTAACTCTGTTTCTCCTCTAATCTCTTACCTCGACGGAGATGCAATTTTTTTCCGCTTCCTATCTCCGTCCGCACTGCAACCTAACATCGGGGAGTTGGGGACCTTTGCTGGAGACCAATTTTGAGAGCTCCACGGCAGAGAACCTATGGGACTTTAACACCGCGGAGCCCGCGATCCCTTTGCCAAGGATCAACCTCTGAGCTCCAATCATGGGTTCTTGCGGACTTAACATCACGGAGCCCGTGGTCTCTAGTTAGAGACCGACATCGGGATCTCCAAACCGTGGGAGTTTCAACCACCCCGACGCGGGGGCTTTGACCACTGGCTGCTGGTGCTTCGATCACCCTGGCAGATGGTTCGACTGCCCCAACCACAGGAGAATAAAGAGGATGATTGGACTTTTTTGCCTTCCATCATAGTGAGGAACGTGGGGAATCCACCGTGCTGGATGTTTATGTTAATTTTTGTCTTGTTGCTTTTTTTCCCCCGTATGGCTATATGGTAATTCGTTTATTACTGTACCTTAATTGGTACGTGACAATAAAAGACCTTTGAACTTAATATTTCAACATTTTCTGATTTTATTTCAAATTTTCAGCATCTGCATTGTTTTTCACAGGAAGGGAATAAAATGGGATCTTACAATTCATCTATGGCATTTTCTTGTGGAAATCTGCCATGTATAAATTGGCTACCGTATCGCACTACATGTTTTCTCTTTCGATAATGAGATTTTTTCCAAATCATCTTACAACCATTTAATCCATGGTTTAAATGCATCCTCTGTTAAAATGGAATACCTTGACACAATAATAATGTGCAGCATTGTTGGCTCGTGTTTGGTCAAGACGTTTCAATGAATGGATCCATGACAGGTCTAGTGTTTCACTGTTCAAGTTAAGTAGTCATTAGAAGTTAGTAAAGGAAAATACTGTATAGAGACATTTAGAAATGATTTAAACATTTTAAAAATGTTTTGCCAAACATTTAGGGATACCGAAATTCCAGAATAAAGTTAAAAGCATCAAGTTCACATTTAAAATCCATCAAATATTTGGTTTTGAACTCAGTTGCCATCTTAAATGTTCAGCAAATTTACAAAATATAAAATGTCAATGTCAAGATTACTGATTCTGAAACAACCCAAGCAAAGATCATTTTGCTCTGACACAAAGCACATATTTCATGATTTATAGGAAATCTTGCTGCTGACATTTGGTCATTCGAGAGTCGAGAGTCATTCACAGCAGTTCTTAAACAATGACCTACAGAAATGCTAAATTAATACCATACTGCTTGAAGCACCAGTGAGGGCTTCTAAAGTAGTACAATCGTACTTACATACACGCATCAGATAATAGTGTCAACCTATAGCAGAGTTGCAATTTTGTGGGATATCACCAAATCTAAAAGTGAATAGTGATCCAGGTCAATTGTGTAACATCCAATACCTTGTCAGCATTTACAGCTGTGTTTGCACATTTACGTTTTTTAATTTTTGAGAAAAATAATGATTTGCAAGAAGTGCGTTAATTAAAAATGGCAGGACAGTGGTTAAGACAATAACACAGTCACTTCGAAAGAAAGATGAGAATTTGAGAAAATGGATAATCAAGTTGGGGTCACAATAACAATTAGAGCGTAAGTGGATAAGGCAAAATGTCAATAGGTAATAGGATTGAAAGCATGAGTAGGTTACTCAAGATATACTTTTGTAATGTAATTCTAATGGTTTAGATAAAGAGTTTAACCTGTACAAATAATACCTTTCTAAGAATTATGTGAACAGATATAACATAATAGAATGCAGGTACAGTCATTGAGAATCCTTAAAACTGCAGGCCGTGTGAAAAATACCACACACCAAGGGTGCATAAAATCTTATCAAAAAAGTCAAAATGAAAGTACATTCTCAGTGGACTAGATACCTATTGTACTCATTAAAGTGGGCTGACTAAATAATTTCCTATGACAAATATTAAACAAAATGAGTAACCCGTTCAAAATTAATCATGTTTTCATTCTTATCTATTAAATTTTTGCCTATAACCTCTTCTACACCATTCTTATCATGAACCCACTAATTATTCTCGAATTCTCAGCCTTCTTTCTAAATACATTTACTATCTTCTTTACCAAAATAAACTCAACAGAAATGAGGATGTTGAATTGCTATATGGTCAGTCACCACATGGGTAACAGAGTACAGTTATCACCTAATCATGTATAGTATATTAGTGGACGAGCAGTTTTAGGCCAATGGAAGGCAAAAATAATTATCAGGAATTTATACTATAAAATAAAATCTTAAAACATGAGTTTTTCTTCATGCTTACACAATTGCAGATAATGTAGTTGGTTGCCATAGTTGATCCAGACAAATTGTTTACTATAGGAAAAGATTCAGGCACTAGGCAACGAGAGCAGCACAGTAGACCAGCATACATTGCTGCTGCCTCAGCTCCACACAAAACTCTTCCAGTCCTATCTATGTGGAGTTTGCATTTCCTCCCTGAGCTTGTGAGTTTCCCCTCAAGTGCTTCAGTTTCCTCCCATAATCCAAATATTGTTCAGTCACAATCTCACTCCAATCACACTCTATAAAATGATAGATGAAAGCAAATAGTGTAAATGGGTCCCATCTTAAGGACTGTAAATTGGTGGGTTAAAAATCAATCACAGTACTGGTTCCAGTTCACCAGATTATATGCCCATTCCCAGTTCTTAATAATGTCAATTTGCCCATTTCTCACCCATACTGCTGGATGCCACTCTCACCAGTCAATGCAGACAGTTCAGAAATTGATTCGCTTTCTCTTACACTACCTATTACTAGCCCTCAATGGCTCCCTGTTCCGCTTGAAAATGTTTTCAAACAAGTTTTGCTACAAATTTGGGATCGTCCTACAATCTTATATATGCATCTAGCTGGCCACGATTACTAATGCCGCTACAAAGCAGTTCAGGAAGTTTTCCCTTATTTTTTAATGCATTTAACAACTAAGAGTTAACACTGAAGCCTCACACAGACATATTGTTATGACATTTTGATCCATTTTGCTCCAAATTACTCCCAAATGTAATAATTCAAAGGATTGGTCATAGTCATAAGTAGATCTATGACTTAGAGATCAGAAAATAGTATTGACTGGTTTGGAACAATACATTCACAGTTCAGAAGATGTATTGAAGTTGTAAATTTTACACAGCATACGCGATGTTCATTATAGGACTACTATAAATATACTTACCCGGAGATGCATGGTTTCACCTCCTGACAGGCACATATGGCAACGTTAAGATAGAGGCAAGTGTGAATTCTGGGGCCTTGCATATTTTACCAGAACCAATCTTTTTAGATACTTATTCTTCCAGCTGCAAGGTCATAGAAACTGGACATTCCCGTGTCTCAAGTTAGATTTAACTATTATATTTATTGAAATAAAAATAAAAGTATGTAGGTCATCACAGTCGGTTGCACGTAAAATGTGGGGGAAGTGTCTCTGGGAAAGTAGCATGTGCGTATGTGGATTCGACCGTTGTGAGGTGAAACTTGATTTAAGATTGTAAAACTCTCTCCTGTTTTAAACAACATTACTCTCAGTTAAAAATGAATCCCGGCGTATAATAATAAAAGTTTGTTCAGGAGGCCAGAGAATAAATGTGATCGTTTCGGCGGCATTGAAACGGGCAAACGAGTGTCGAGATCAGGCAAACGGTGACTCCAAACAAGTAATTGCCAGTGAACTGTCCAAGAAACAGTGACAGCTTTTTATTTCAATGCTTGTGGAGTAATTTACTGGAGCGGCCGCTGACAGCACTAATTAATTGGACAAGCCCGCCACAATCCTCAAGCATCTCTCGCTCTCACACAGCCGGACAGCAGCTAATGCTTTCTGCAAAGATAGACACAAAAAGCTGGAGTAACTCAGCGGGTCAGACAGCATCTCTGGAGAGAGCATTTATGTGTCTGACCCGCTAAGTTACTCCAGCTTTTCGTGTCTATCTACGGTTTAAACCAGCAGATCCTTCCTACACATAATGCTCTCAGCATCCGCCCACAGCCACAGTACTGAGGCGCGGCAGACATTTACTCCGGACCGACCCTCGGCCCGCGGTTGTTCGCTGGGAAGCTGCCACCCGAGAGTCGAGGCCGAGGATCAAAGGTGTTCGTTCGCACTCAAGCTTCGTCCGTCCGCCCTCACCTGATAAAGCGTCGACCAGTTTCCGTTTTTGTCGATCTCCTCGAACTCCTGCTCCATGACTGGTGTAGCGTCGCTGCAGCTTCCTCTGCGGGCCTCACTGACGCTGTAAATTATCTCTCTCTCTCTCTCACTCACTCTCCCTCCTTCCCTCTCCGCCTTACCTCCTCCTCATCATCATCTCAACCCGCTGACATCAGAGGCTCTCCGACCCTCGGGCCGGAAACGAACCGCCTCTCCCGGCCTGACTGACACCGCCTCCCGCCAATCAGAATCCACGGAGGGAGGCCGGGGCCGCCCCCCCCCCAATCCGGCTGCGTTTCCTCCTGGGAATTGTAGTCATCTCTCTCTCTCCGGAAGTGTCGTGTAACTAGCATGATATTTTGAGGTAAAACCACGACCGTGAAGCCATGTTTTGATTTTAATACCAAATAGGATCCATCTTAAGTCGTCTCTGAGTGTAAAATAATGAATAAAATAATGACAGAGAATTTGCTTTCTCTGTCACTCGCAGGGTCTGCTGGGAGATGTAGTTCACTGGCGCTCCCAGAGTTCGCTGCGCGGCAGAGTTGCTGCTTGAAGCGAGGAAGGCGGAACGTTGGCCGAGCTGTGAGTCCTGGGGTTGTTAATCTGCGGGGAAAGCCTTCCCTTCCCCGATTGTCTTCAAAGCCTGACATCCAAGCGTTTTGGTGGTGAAGTAACGTCCGTCAAGGAACGTTGCTGACTGTCCATTTTTCAGCCAGGAGGAGTAGTGATGATGAAGGGTGCACTGAAGCGTTGGTGCAGGTGCGGCCAACAACACCAAGGCTAGGTGGGGAATCACAGTTTGGGATCCTAATGCTGCGGGACATTGAGGGGCTGAGTTTGGTGGGGTCACGCTTTAAACAAGGAAAGGAAATGGATATCACCCCTGGAGGCCAAATGAATGACAAAGGCTGACACAAAATGCTGGAGTAACTCAGCATGCATCATCTATGGGGAGAAGGAACGAGTCGTCTTCTCTCCAGAGAAGCTGCCCTGTCCCACTGAGTTACTCCAGCATTTTGTGTCTATCTTCGGTTTAAACTAGCATCTGCAGTTCATTCCTACACACGAGTGGCAAGGCTGTTTTGTTTATTGATATGTCACTATTGAATGTACAAACACTGAGAAAGTACGAAGAGGTTTTGCAGAGCTTTTTGTTTTGTATATGTGTTTTTATTGTGAATAAAGTTTATTTTTGAAAATATAATAAACACACGTTCACACAAGAAAAAAATTGGTTTGCAGCCCAACCTGAATCACAGCACAACCCAGCCCACCAAAGCGAAAGAAAGCCAAGGGGTTTGCTGATGATACATTATTATTTTTGAAACTAGAGTACTTTATGGATCATTGAACACTAGATTCAGAACTCTTAGATTTTAATGGTTAATTTCCAAATTATTATTGGATCCTGACCCAAAACATCACTCATCCTTTTTCTCAAGAGAAGCTGCATGACGTGATATGCCGAGTTACCCCAGCACTTTGTGTCTATCTCCAAAATGTATATGTCAGCCTAACAACTTGCGAGTAAGATTCTTAAAAGCCATTTATTGCCCCCAAAAAGGAGAGCAAAAAACTGTTGTTTTCCATCTCTTTGATTGAGAGACTTTAGATGAAAACCAAAATAAAATTCCAGTGTTTAAACTGAGACCACCATGTGCAAATTGGTCTTTTTGCCCAAATAATGGGATCTGATCCTGCATTAAAAAAACATCAAAGACAAAAACAGTATAATTTCCATGAAATCCTACAAATGAACTTTAAGATGTTAAATAAATTGCAAATTGTGCAACTTAAAGGAACTGCTAGAATATTGGGAATGTCTAGCTATAACGTTCAAATATTTTGGGACATAATTAGTTCCATGCCTTCACAATTTGGGTTTAAATTAGTTATACTCGTGTCAGTATCATGTTATACTCGTGTCAGGTGATTTTCTGACAAATTATAGAGCATAGGAAATAGAAGCAAGAGTCCCAAGCCATATGTTGCTTCTCTGGTTGACCTTACATCTCAGTGCCAATTTCCTGCACAAATCACATATCCGCGATTCTGTTAAAATCCAAATATATATCAATATAATTAATTGAATGTACTCAGTAACTGACACTCCACAGCCCTCTACAATTGAGAATTTCAAAGATGTATTTTGTTCATTTCTTGGGGAGTTGTTGGCAATACTGTATTTTAACTCAATTGCTCTTACATAAAGCATTGAAGAGTACAGCACAAGAACAGACCTTGGCCCACGATGTCTGAATGACCATGATGTCAATTTAGAAGAGAGAAAAGTACAACACAGGAACAGGCCCTTCAACTCACAATGTCTGTGCTGAACATAATGACCTGCACATGATGCATATCCCACCATTCCCTGCTCGTCCATCTTCTTGAATGCCACTATTGTATCTGCCTCCACCAACATCCCTGCCAGTGCGTTCCAGGCACCCACCACCCATGTCTAAGGAAACATACCCTGAACATCCTTATTAAATTTCGTCCCAGTCTCCTTAAAGCTAGTCCTTCTAAATTTTGACATTTCTACCCTTGGAAAAAGGTTCTGACCGCGTACACTATCTATACCTGGTTTGTCATGTGGGAAAAACTACGCAGATTATGTAGTGAATGTTTACTGCACTCAGTCTACTGCATGATTGTTGTTCCTAAGGTAGGGAGACCAGCCTTAAATCAATATTCATGATGTCTTACCAGGGCTCTTTCGAAGCAAGATATCTCTTTTGTATTCAAATCCGTTTACACAATTTGCATACATGATTATTTGCTGAACCTGATTATTACGTTTCAGTTACTTGGTTATTTTGACACTAAGATCCATTTGCTCCAAAACATTATTAAATATCTCACCACACATACATATTAAAAAAAACTTTCCTTTTTTTAAAAACAAAGTGGTAAACTTCACATTTTTCCACTTCGTATCTGGTCGACAACGTAATTGCCCATTCAATTCGCCTGGTTAAATCTCCCTGAAGTCTTTGCATCCTGTTCCTGGGCTACACTGCCACCTAGCTTAGTGTCTTCAACAAACTTGAAAATATTACACCTGATCACTTATAAATCATTGGTAAAGATTGCAAACAACCAGGTCTCCAGCACTGATACCCTGCAGCATCCCATTCCTCGGAGCCTCCCAAATTTAAAAAAAACTTTTATTTCTACTCTTTGTTTCCTGTCCTATTACCAATCCTCAGAGTATACAGGGATATTAGACTTTATGTTGTTTAATTTTGTTTAATAGAGGGCATAGGTTTCAGGTGAGGGTGAAAGATTTAATAGGAACCTGAGGAGTATTTTTTTTACACAAAGGATGAAACGAGCTGCCGGAGGAGGTAGTTGAGGCAGGTTCTATCACATTGTTTAATATACATTTAGACAGGTAAATGAATTGGACAAGTTTAGAGGGATATGGGCCAAACGCAGGCAGGTGGAACTAGTATAGATGGGACTTGTTGGTTGGGGTGGGCAAGTTGTGTCAAAAGGCCTGTTTCCACGCTATGTAACTTTATGACTCTATTACTCTTCTTCATAAAGTCCAAATACATCAGGAGACTGGGTCTGCCATAAATTAAAAACTGCACACAAATCCAGTCTATGAAAGGGGTAGTGTTCCTGTGGAATAATAGTCACTTCAATGTAAGTTGTTTGACCACCACACTTTCCTGGCTTTGAAAATAATACACAGAAACTTGGAGCCTGATTCATGAATCAAAGACCTCATTATCACCAGAAGCAGGTGTATAAAATAAATAGCTTGCACCAATCAACTTTTACCTTTTCAGAGTACTAAAAAGTGTTACACAGTAAATTATTTATGAAATGTTGTCCTGCAGCCAGACAAGGTAGGCAGTTTGTATATAAGATACAAAAGACCAATTTGCAGATGCTGCAATTATGAAATAAAAACAACTCGTAGCAAATAATAGGTTTGTATGTGTAAAGCCAATAACAGAGTTTTTTCCATGTGTGCAAAGGTTCAAGATATTCAATCTTTGGAAGTGTTAATTCAAGGATAAACCTTGAAGCTGATCCCTTGTTCTTATTCAAATGGTGCATAAGATCATTCACATCACCTGAGAAGGCATTTTACCTTTCTCATAACTCTTACAGAAGGTTTGATTCAAAATGTGCGAGATTACCCCAGGGAGTGAGTGTTCAAGATGAAATGTTGAATAACCAACTGAAAGTGGCAACACAAGTAGTAAAGAAGGCATATGATATATTTGGTTTCATAGGTCGGGGAATTGAGTATAAGAATCAGGAAGTCATGATGCAATTTTATAGGAATTTGGTTAGGCCGAAAATTTCGAGAATTGTGTGCAGTTCTGGTCAACCCATTACAGGAAGGATGTGGAGGCTTTGGAAGGGGTGCAGAGTTGGGTTATTCGAATGATGCCTCGATTAGTGGCTTTTAGCTACAGCGAGGTTGGACAGACTTTTATTGTTTTTTCTGGTATGTCAGAGGTTGCGGGGAGACCTGATAGAACTGTGTAAAATTTTGAGAGGCATTGATAGGCTAGACAGTCAGAATCTTTATCCCCAGGGTGGAAAAATACTGGATGGCATAGGTATAAATGAGAGGAAAAGGTTAAAGGGGATGTGCGAGGCAAGTTTTTTTATGCAAAGGGTGTTGAGTGCCTGGAACGTGCTGCCAGAGGTGGTGGTTGAAGCAGATGCGTTAGTGGCATTTAAAATATTTTTGGATAGGCATGTGGATATACAAGGAATGGATGGATATGGGTTATGTGCAGGTAGATGTAATGGTCTTGGCATCGTGTTCAGCACAGATATTGTGGGTTGAAGGGCCTGTTCTTGTGCTGTACAGTTCTATGTTCTTCTATTCAATATAATCATGGCTGGTCATCTATCTCAATAAAATATACTCTCTCTTTTCCCCATTCCTCTTAATGCTTTTTCCATCTCCTAATGTTCTTTCATAAATATATTCAGTGACTTGGTTTCTGCAGCCCTCTAAGGTAGTGAATCCCATAGGTTCACTACCTTCAGAGAAGACACTTTGAGGTCAAACCTAAATCTCTTACCAGAGACTCTGACCTCTCATTCTATTCATCCTAGCCAGAACATCCTCCCTGCATCCAGTCTGCCTGAGATTGAGTCGAATCATACAACAAGAAACAATTGTATTCCTACCACATTAATTATATCGAGCATAACATTGTGCATAGTCAGGAGAGATATAATTTAATTCATTTAAAGAAAGCATTTTATGTCATACGAAATGAGAGATTGTGAGCCCAGGCTATTTAATTAAATGTTACATTTCTTACAAAAGTCCCATGTATTTTTTAAGAGTCAACCATGTTGTTCACTCAAAATAATTTTCAATTGAACTTCATTATTGACTAACTTTATGACTAAAACATTTTCATTTTCCTTGTACAGATCAGACACCTATTGCAATTCACAGTGTAAGATTACACTGGATAATGTAAGGACAATGTTGCTAGTGCACATGGACATTTTTTCCTTTCTTTGGACAACATTGTGTGCCTGTTCTTCTAATCTTCCGGTTTTGTGGTCTTTCTTTTGTGCAAAAACAGTTCGCGATAGCGCTACGATTTTTCGCTAGTTCGCTCACCGTTCTACCATGCTGCGATTGCACTAAGTTTCGTTCCGATCGGTTGAATGTCGTAAAAGTTAGCGAGGTTTAAAAAACCTTTAAAACTGCGCGTGTGCAGATCGATCTCTTCTGCCGTTCAGCTTCGCGCAGATTAGTCTCTTCCCCTGTCACTCACCGGGACGGTCCGCCCCTTCCTGCGCCATCGCGTCTTTACTGGAGCTGAGAATGGCCGGCGGAGGTTTCCAACCTGACACAATTTTCGGAGGGACCCGAAGCAGCCCAGCGTCGAGCAGCCCAGCGTCAGAGACCCTGCCCAGCCCAGCGTGAGAAATCCAGCCCAGCTCGGAGTCGAAGACCCAGCCCAGCCCAGCGTCAGAGACCCAGCCCGGATCCGGAGATGTCGCTGATGTCGCCAAACGGAAAGCGGGAGGAGAACGACCAGCGACCACTGTGAGTCCCCATCGCACCGCCAATTCCAGCCACTACCCCTCTGGTCCCCCTTGCTGGTTCCACCTGACTATGCACAATCCACCTTCTCCCCCATGGCTCTTCCCCCGTTTTTTCTCTGAGCTCACTTCCCCTCTCTCCCTCACAACTCCCCCCCCGCCCACACATCACCCTCCCCCACAACTCCCTCTGCCCCCACAAGACCCCCCCTACAACCCCCCCTGCCCACACCCCCCCCCCCCCCATACCACTCCCCAGCCCATACCACCCCCCCCCCCACACACCCCCCAACACACACCCCCTCGTCCACACACACACCCCTACCACACACACACCCTCCCCCACACATCCCTTCCCTCCCCCCACATCCCTCCTCCCTCCTCCCACACCCCTCCCGCCCACATACACACCTCCTCCCCCCCACACCCCCCCTCCCCTACACCCCCCATACTGCCATCTCCCCCCTCCTACACCTCCCCATCCACACACACCTCCCCTCCCACCCCACCCCCCCCCCCCCCCTCCCATTCCACTCCACACCCCACCTCCCCTCCCACCCCACACTCCCCCTCCCCCCTCCCCTCCCGCCCCACATTATGCTACTACCATCAGCAGTTGTATCATCAATGAAGATAAGAATGAATGAATGAATGAATAAGTTTATTGGCCAAGTATGTACACATACAAGGAATTTGCCTTGGTGCTCCGCTCGCAAGTAACAACATGACATTAACAATTAAGAATGACACATAAAACATTTAACATTTAAACATACCTTCAGCAGCCATACGTGCCCCGGCTATAACACCCCCACCACCGTGTTTCACAAATGAGGTGGTATGCTTTGGATCTTGGGCAGTTCATTCTCTCCTCCATACATTGCTCTTGCCGTCATTCTGATATAAGTTATTATTCGTCTCATCTGTCCACAAGACCTTTTTTCCAGAACTGTGGTTGCTCTTTTAAGTGCTTCTTGGCAAACTGTAACCTGGCCATCCTATTTTTGCGGCTAACCAGTGGTTTGCATCTTGCAGTGTAGTCTCTGATTTTTGTTCATGAAGTCATCTGCGGACAGTGGTCATTGACAAATCAACTTCCTATGCTCCAAATAATAAACATTCCAGGAGCAGCCTGTAAACCGAACAAGGTGTTAAGCATTTAACAGAAATGTTGTTTTATTTATGACTTTGAGCTGCTTTTTAGGTGACTTCCAAAAGTGAGGAACATGTTGATGAGCTTGAAATTTAGAAAAGACCATGTTCATTTCACTAACTATTGTGACGTGGCTGCTGTAGCTCCCAGGGAAACACTGAATGGTATAATCTGATATTATTACCACCAGTAGGCCAATATCTGTATACCTACCCAAGCAACCTACTAGATGACCATGCCGAAGCGCCACAGACACTCGCCCTCCCCGGGGCCTGCACTGTCAATCGCCTCAATCAATATTGAAGGCTTCTCCAGATGCAAGGCAGACATACTAGCGACAGCGGCCAAACGCTTCGACATAGTGTGCATGCAGGAAACCCACACCGGCCCTACACAACACCGATCAGCCAACCCTGGAATGAAGCTGGTGGCCGAGATCCGACACAGACAGTATGGTTCAGCTGTATTCAGCAGATCAAACCTTGCGATCGAAGAGGTCTGCACCCACACCACCGAAGGGCAAATGGAAACCATCACAGTTGCCCTCCCAAACATCTCTGTCACATCAGTGTATAAACCCCCCCAAAGTCCGTTCCTTCACTCTGAACTGCCAGACAGATGCAAGAGGAAATACCACATTAGCATTGGGGACTTCAATGCCCACAGCTCATTGTGGGGCTATGAAGTGAACAATCAAGATGGAGATGAAGTCGAAACCTGGCTCAAGTCGAAACACCTGACCCTGATCCATGACGCCAAACTTCCAAAATCTTTCCCCAGTGCCAGATGGAAATAAGGATATAACCCAGACCTTGTTTGTGTGAGCAGTGAACTATCATCCAGAGCTGTGAAAGAGGTCCTGGACCCTATCCCCCATACGCAACTCCGGCCAATCACCATAACCATCCGATCCGCTCTCCAAGCAACAACCGTCCCCTTCCGCAGAAGGTTCAATCTGCGGAAGGCTGACTGGCTGTCATTCCAACAGGAGATCGAAGACTCCATCCCCAGCATTCCATCACACCCCAACAACTATACCATGTTCACAGAACTGCTGAAAAGGTCAGCCAGGTGACATATACCAAGAGGATGCCAGACCGAGTACATCCCCGGGCTGTCGGAAACATCCAGCGATCTACTGAAAGCCTACCACAGGGCATACCACGAGGACCCTTTCTCCTCCACCACCATGGAACTCGGGGAGATCCTGTTGCACACAGTCGGGGAGGACCGAAGGCAAGTCTGGAAGGAGTTGATAGAAAACACCAACATGACCAATAACAGCAGGAAGGCATGGGCCACAATCCGCCGCCTCGGTGAAGACCATACCACACCGCCCACGACAGTCACAGCAAACTCAGTTGCAGCACAGCTGGTGGCAAACGGTCGTAGCCAAAACCGGCGCAGACCCACAGGAGAATACCGCCGGACAGCGGTAACAGACCGCCTACATCCAGCCAGCGCTCTCACCAAGCCCTTCGATCTAGAAGAACTCGAAGCTGCAATGAGCATGTTGAAGCCTGGGAAAGCAGCAGGAATCGATGATGTACTGACGGAAATGATACAGCACCTGGGACCTAAAGCAAAGACCTGGCTCCTAGCAATGCTGAACTCAGGCATGGCACAGAAAACAACCCCACCTGTATGGAGAAAGGCCAAGACTGTCGCAATTCCCAAACCTGGAAAGGACCCATCATCCCCAAAGAGCTACAGACCCATTTCCCTCCTCTGCATCACTTACAAGCTCTACGAGAGGCTACTACTCCAACGCCTTATGCCACTTATAGACTCCAAGCTTACTAAAGATCAAGCTGGCTTCCGCCCTGGCCGCTCCTGTGCCGGGTAGCTACTGAACCTCACCCAACACATTGAGGACGGTTTTGAGTGCAAACACATCACCAGAGCAACTTTCATAGACCTCACCGCTGCCTACGACAGTGTCCATGATCAGGAAACTTTTTGACATGACTGGTGACCTCGACCTGTGCCAGGTCATAAAAAGCCTTCTCAACAACAGGCGCTTCTTCGTTCAACTAAACGACAAGAAGAGCAAATGGAAAGCACAAAAGAATGGCCCACCACAAGGCAGCGTACTGGCCCCCCTCCTCTTCAACATCTACACCAACGACCAACCACTTCCCCCACAATGCCGCCGCTTCATCTATGCTGATGACCTCTGCATCACCACCCAACAGGAGAACTTCCAGAAGATCGAGTCTGTCCTGGAAAGCGCCCTCCAAGAGATGACAACCTACTACAATAACAACCACCTGAAACCCAACCCATCAAAAACCCAACTATGCGGCTTCCACCTTAAAAATCGAGATGCAGGAAAACAACTGAGCGCCTCATGGGATGGCCACAAACTCTCCAACCACTCCCACCCCGTGTACCTCGGAGTCACACTCGACAGGACACTCTCTTTCAAAACCCACCTTCAGAACACCAAAGCCAAGGTCAACACTCGCAACAACATCCTGCACAAACTGGTAAACTCAAACTTGGGCGCTGATCCACCAACCATCCGTGCAACTGCCCTAGCCCTGTGCTTCTCCACAGCTGAATACGCATGCTCAAGCTGGAGCCGCTCCCACCACACCAAACTGGTTGACACAGCCCTCAACGACACCTGCCGCATTATCACGGGATGCATAAAGACAACGCCAGTCCCGTGCCTCTACGCCCTAGCTGGTATTGCCCCGACCCCCCCATATCAGACGATCCATCATCGCCCAAGACGAGCAGAGAACACAGGAGATCGATACCAGGCAACCCCTGCACGGACACACAGCACCTCCAACCCGACTGAAATCTAGAGCCAGTTTCTTGCAGACAGTCCCACCTCTCCAGACAATCGAAGAAACAACAAGGACCAACATCTGGAAAGATGAATGGAACCAGCTCAACACACCAGCCCACGACTGGATGGAGAGAGGAATCACTCCGACTGAATGCCTCGCCAGCGGGCACGACCTCCCATGGCCAACCTGGAAGACCCTCAACAGATTACAAGTGAAGCAGGGGAGGTGTAAAGCACTTATGAAAGCAGGGAACTACCAGGCAGAAGACACATGCAGCTGTGGAACAGTACAGACAATGTACCACCTACTGGAGTGTGACGACGCCCCCCAGTGCAGCCCCCAGGACCTGGCTGAACCGACCCAACCAGCTGTGACCTGCGCCAGATACTGGCAGAACGACATCTGAGATTGCAACGGACTCGAAGAAGAAGAAAAGTAGCTCCCATGTATGTTGTTTCAAAGCTTCTATCTATTGATCTAAAGGCTGTCCCGTGAAATTTCTCCAGGCGCAAGTAGTGAAATGAATTAATCCTATGTAGATCAACCTCTTTCAAAATTGTCAATAGTTGGATCTAAGTCCTGAAATACTGCACTGTGCAAGAAAATATTCTGAGCAAGCAGCTGCTTCTATGACATTATTTAATGAATAGTGTCCTTTATGTTGCACATTTTCTGCATAAGAATATTTTCTGCACAAGTTATATCGGGCAAATTTCTGCAGGAGAATGCAATGTGTTCAGAAGTTTAAGTAACTTTCCACGTAACAATATGGTTCAATGTTCAATTGTACTTTATTGTCACATGTACTGAGGTACAGTGAAATTCATTTTTGCATACAAACAGTTCAGCACAAGCATTACTTTGCATAAAAACATTTTAGATACAGTACAAGTATATAAAATAGTAATGAAGATAGACACAAAGTGCTGGAGTAACTCAGCGGGTCAGGCAGCATCTCTGGAAAAAATTGAAGGGTGACGTTTCGGGTTGGAACCCTTCTTTAGATTGAGATTACTGAGATTCAGATTGATAGAAATAGTACACTGAGACAGAGTTTGTTTGATGACTTCATTGTATGATGGGAAACCATTTCAACCTTAATTGTTTTCCTGACCACAAAGACCCGGAACAGGTGAGATGGCTGGAGGGAGTCGGGAGATGGCTGGAGGCACACTGGACAAGATGTCGATTTCAAGATGGTGGCGGACAAAGGAGAGATTTGGTGCCGCCAGGAGAAAAGGCCATTAAAGCCAAGATAAGACTGTGCTCTTAAGAACTTAAACCAAGCAACTGATTGTGTATTGCCTCGGTGAAGTCTACTATTAGTAGATGGTGAGTCTCTGGAATTCTCTGCCACAGAAGGTCGTTGAGACCAGTTCATTGGCTATATTCAAGAGGGAATTGGATGTGGCTCTTGTGGCTAAAGGGATCAGGGGGTATGGAGAGAAGGCAGGTACGGAATACTGAGTTGGATGATCAGCCATGATCATATTGAATGGCGGTGCAGGCTCGAAGGGCCAAATGGCCTACTCCTGCACCTATTTTTCTATGTTTCTATTACCAAAGATCCTATAGCAGAGCTATAGGATCTTTGTTATTACATTACATTTGTTGCTCTTTTGAGCTTATCTATGATTGTGCTTATCTATAATATGAGTTTACTGGATTGTATGCAAAATAACACATTTAGTTCAATTTATCTTTTGATGGAGGTATCATTAAATTTGTGCTGCGCATCTATTGCCATCTGGTGGCAGTTGTGAATGCTCACTAAATGAGTGAAGACAATTTTGCCAATTTTACATTAAAACCAAAGGTGCTGGGAACACACAGCAGGTCAAGCAGCATCTGAGGAAAGAAAAACAATGTTTCAGGTTAAAGATCTTTTAATGGATGTCTGGCCTCTGCTTTTTTTTATTTACTGTTGGCTTTATCATGTCTATATATATCATGTCTAAATATATTCCGAATGTAAAACAGGATCCCGACCCAAAACATCAACTATCCATGTCCTCCAGAGATGCTGCCTGATTTGCTGAGTTACTCCAGCATTATGTGTCTTTTTTGTTTGTAAACCAGTATCTGCAATTCCTTGTTTCTACATATTGTGAGACCTGTCAGAAAACATTGAATTGAGCATAATACAAAATGCTGGATGAACTGCAGGTCAGGCAGCATCTCGGGAGGGCATGGGTAGGTGACGTTTTAGGTCAGAACTCTTCTTCAGAATCATTGTAGTCAGTGGGACAAAGCTAGAAAAGAGATAGGGTGGGACAAAGCCTGGCAAGTTGTAGGTGGATACAGGTGGGAGGTGTTTTGATTGGCAGATGGATGAACAAAGACAAGAGATAAAAAGAAGACACAAGGCTCTAAAATAAGGAGAGGACTGAGAATAAAGCCAGAAGAAGGGATATAAGTGCAAGGGGATGAGTGGGAGGGAGAAGGGTTAGGGGGGTTGGCAGAATAGTGGGAGGAATGAGTATGGACCTGGGTGGGTCACGGGAGAGAAGGGTGAAAAAGGGCGGGGGATTGTTATCTAAAATGGGAGAATTTTATGCACTTGCCTTTGGGTTGGAAGCTACCATGTGGGCTATAAGTGGAATTGATTATCTTCTAGTGAACCATCATGACCTGCATGTTGATTGAGCAGAAACCTCTTCTGTTGATAAAAAGGTTGGTCTTATTGAATGGAATTCCTCTGGGCACATGAGTAAGTCAGTGGATGCTCACAATTATGAGAAGCCTGTAATCTCATGTGTAAACCTCATTGCTCACGAAGTGATCTGTTCCTTGCTGAAATCAAAGAAGATAAAGTCATCGCCCCATGTGTAATATGCCTGTATAATTTCTATGATGCAACAGTACCATTTTGGCAATCATGGCAAAGGTCTGTGTTTGTTGAGAATGACCTACGACAAGGAAATTGATGGTCAAAATGGCCTTGAGGTTGTTGGAGAGAACAGTCCTGGCACGAGAATGTGGTTTAAGGTCTTCCTTCATCTGGTCACATATCATCATTGTGACTGGTTTTGAAAACGTAATCAACTGTCAGTGAGATCCTGTATGGAAATTGTATTTCTGAAGACTCTGGAAATAGGATCTTGGTCGATGGCCATGCATTTGCCACTTGAGGAAGATCTCCAACGTGTTATATGTAGCCAATCGTCAAAATTTGATTCCTCAATTAAAAATTGGCACCCATTGGTGTGACTACTGACCCTTCTTACATTACTACATTGATTAGCTGTTTAATGCAGCTAAAGTCACGCACTATGTTCCTGCAGATTTAGTGGGGTTTGGATAGTGTTAAAATAGCATGACTGAAGATGGCCGGTCAATCACAAAAGCTGCACCAAAGTGGCGGGATATACTTGCAGCTAAATTAAGAGTGAATCTTGAAAGTGATAATATGCATCCAAAAATCTCCAGTTTCAAACATTAAAGCTGGAAAACATAGAAAATAGGTGCAGGAGGAGGCCATTCGGCCCTTCGAGCCAACACCGCCATTCATCGTGATCATGGCTGATTGTCCGCTATCAATAACCCGTGCCTGCCTTCTCCCCATATCCCTTGACTCCACTAGCCCCTAGAGCTCTATCCAACTCTCTCTTAAATCCATCCAGTGATTTGGACTCCACTGCCCTCTGTGGCAGGGAATTCCATAAATTCACAACTCTCTGGGTAAAAAAGTTTTTTTTTCACCTCAGTCTTAAATGAACTCCCCTTTATTCTAAGACTGTGGCCCCTGGTTCTGGAAAAGGGAGGCACAGTAATGGCATTATTAGTGATGTTTGCTTACTTACATTTATTACAGACTCAAGGTCCAGATAAAAGACAAGACATTATATAGAATAAATTGCATACAAAAGCACAATAAATTATATACAAATGCACAGTAAATTACTTACAAAAGCGCAATAAATTACATACAAAAGCACAATACATGGTTTAAGATCAAGAATTTAAAAAAATCAGTGTCCTACAACGAGACGACAATACTAGTGTCTCCACAGCTGGGATTGGTAGCGAGTAGTGCTAAATCTTATGTTATTATTAATCTAATATAACCAAATATAATTTATTGTGTAATGATGAATAGTGTGTGAAAGCACTTGGGCCAATTTCATGATGTGTACTAATTCTAACATTAAATTCTCATCTAAGTGTTGAGGAGATTATTGTGCTTATCACTTTCATGGTTTGTGATTATGAGAAGTGTGAAGTAATCTGCTTTAAGGTAAGTTTTGTTTAAGCATTCTTGCCCACCAGTGCATTAAATAAAACAACTTCTCCCTTCTAAACATAAACATAAACACCCTATGTTAATTTTACTTCTACGCCTTCTAGTCTGTATCTCTCATCTGGATTTGTTTTGTATAATTTTTCCACACCTTTTCTTCCATTAATCAATTCAATTCAATTCAATTCAAATTTAATGTCATTGCACAGATACAAGTATGGGTACAACGAAATGCAGTTTAGTGTCAGTACGTAGTGATAGCAATGTTTAGATAAATACAGATAAATAAATACAGATGTGGGAATCTATCGGCGGGACTCCGAGTTCAGCAGTGCGATCGTGTTATTGTAGAAGCTACTCCTCATCCTGCTGGTGCGGGACCTGAGGCTCCTGTACCGCCTCCCCGATGGTAGGAGGGCAAACAGTCCATGGTTAGGGTGGGAGGGGTCCTTGATGATCTTCCCAGCCCGTCTCAGACACCGTTTTCGGTGGAGGGCATCCAAAGCAGGGAGCGGGCACCGATGATGAGCTGGGCGGTTTTCACCACCCGTTGTAGTGCCTTCCTATCTGCTAACGGTGCAACTGCTGTACCATACCGTAAAGCAGGTGGTCAGGATGCTTTTCGATGGTACAGCGGTAGAAGTTGGTCAGGATCTGGGGGGACAGGTGGGCTTTTTTGAGCCTCCTCAGGAAATAAAGGCGCTGCTGCGCCTTTTTGACCAGCTTGGAGGTGTTGAGGGACCAGGACAGATCCTCCGAGATGTGTACCCCGAGGAATTTGTAGTTGGAGACCCGCTCCACCTCAGTCCCGTTTATATGGATGGGGTGTGTCTGCCCCCTCTGTTCTTCCTGAAGTCGACAATGATCTCCTTCGTCTTTTGGGAGTTAAGGACGAGGTTGTTATTGGCACACCAGGTTGTCAGGTGCTGGACCTCCTCCCTGTAGGCTGACTCGTCGTTATCGCTGATCAGTCCTACCACCGTGGTGTCGTCGGCAAATTTTATGATGGCGTTGGAGCTAAACTTAGGGATGCAGTCATGGGTGAAGAGAGAGTAGAGGAGAGGACTGAGCACACAGCCTTGTGGCACGCCAGTATTCAGTGTTATAGTGGAGGAGGTGAGGTTGTTGATCCTAACAGACTGGGGTCTGTTAGTGAGGAAATCCAGTGTCCAATTGCAGAGGGAAGTGGAGATGCCAAGACCGCTGAGTTTGGTGATCAAGCTAGCGGGTATGACAGTGTTAAAGGCGGAACTGAAGTCGATGAACAGCAGCCTGATGTAGGTGTTATTGCTGTCCAGGTGGGTCAGGGCAGAGTGTAGGGCCGCCGATATGGCGTCTTCTGTTGACCTATTGGTCCGGTAGGCAAACTGATGGGGGTCCAGTGTGGGGGGGAGGCTGGCTTTGAGGTGAGCCAAGATCAGCCGCTCGAAGCACTTGGCGATGACAGGGGTGAGTGCCACTGGCCGGAAATCATTGAGACTCCCTGTCGCTGATTGTTTTGGGCACTGGCACAATGGTAGATGTCTTGAGGCAAGTGGGGACGACACCCTGGGCCAGTGACAGATTGAAGATGTCAGTGAGGACCAGGGATAGTTGTCCAGCACATGCCCTGAGCACCCGCCCGGGGATGCCATCGGGGCCGGCAGCTTTGTGCTCATTCACCTTGCTCAGTGCATCCTGAACAGCAGAGGTGGAGAGACTGAGGGGTTGTTCATGCGGGGGTGGAGCACCTTTGATGGCAGGAGTTTTGTTGGCCCGGTCGAAGCGGGCGTAGAAATAGTTTAGCTCGTCAGGAAGGGAGGCATTGTCTGGGGGGGGAGTGTTAACTTTATGGTAATCGGCAATGGATTTGATTCCTTGCCACATGCGCCTGGGGTCAGAGTTATTTCGGAAATGCTCCTCAATCCGCCGTTTGTGATTAAGTTTAGCATTCCTAATTCCCTTTTTCAGATTGGCCCTGGATGAGCTGTAACCCTCAGCATCGCCAGATTTAAAAGCGGCGTCGCGAGCCTTCAGCAGGAGTCTGACCTCCCTGTTCATCCACGGCTTCTGGTTAGGGAAGGTCCTTATTACTTTGTGTGTAGTGACGTTGTCCGTGCAGAATTTTATGTAGTCCAGAACGGTTGAGGTGTATGAGTTGATGTCCACTTGGGAGTTGAAGGTGGCCTGGGTGGCAAACAGACTCCAGTCTGTTTGCTGAAACTGTTCCTGTAAGACAGAGACAGCCCCCTCAGGCCAGACCTTCACTGACCTCACGGAAGGTTTCACACGTCTGATCAGAGGTGTGTATTTGGGGAGCAGGAACAGAGAGAGGTGGTCAGACTGTCCCAGGTGGGGGAGGGGGAGGGCTTTGTATGCTTCAGCAATGTTGGTGATTTTATTGGTGATCTGCATTCCTTTTTGTGTTTTGTTTCCGTTTTGTCTATATTTTTTATTATTGGCTTACCTCAGCAGCTCCTTTCAATGGCTTTGCATACATGCACCCTTCAGATTAGCACCTCTCTCCAATTATTAGCTGATGCCACTCCAAGATGTCCCACCCACTGTTCATGCTTCCCTGCTGATTAACAAATGCTATCTAAAAATGCTGCTTGATTCTCTATGCATCTTCCCAATGGCCCTAGCTGCTTAATTACAAAGGCTTCTCCATGTGACATATTACATAGCCAGCCTTTAACAGGCATTTTTATGGGAAATTGTATGTGAGTAGTTATGCATGTACATTGGGCATGAAATTAACCAATTAATGTGTTCAATGTGTTGTAAAAAAAAGCAAAGTACAAAGCAAAAGTACTTGCTGCAGAATACCAGAAATCTTTGCAATTTGAAGTATTTAGGGGGTTTAAGAATGTCAAAATAGAAAAATGTGTACAATATCCTGACAACATAGAATCAATGAAGTTGAATTAATGATGAACCATGTAGTACTTTTTCTTGGTCTTTTCATTTTTCCAAGTCAAAATTATTTATTTACATATTTCTCAATTACATGATTTTATTTATTGACTCAACTATTTCCCAGCGGGTTGAATGTTTTCATTGACATTTCAATATGAAGACCACCGTACCACCCAAAAAATATTCTTCGATTTGTTCTTTTTTTACCTAGGTTGTTGGTAATTTCAGCTGAAAACGGGTCATGTACTCCAAGAACGTATAGTGTATATGTTTTCTTAGAATGTAACTACAGGAAATAAACTAACCAAATTATATAAACCCATGCCTCCAACAAGCCCTGTTTTGTTTTCTTTTGAGATTATGTGAAGATATTGTAGATGATATGTGTATACACCTTTAATTGATAGTGACGATGTCCATGCTAACCACTCCCCCACCAGTTAGTATAATTGTAACCTACACACCCCTAGCTCGCTCTCTGGTGATCGTGACAGACCACGTACAGCTAGGGCAATAATGTATGATGAATAAAGTAGTAAAGATCCAATGGTATCCGTGTATCTTCTTTACATGGTGTCAGAAGTGGGATTGAGGGCAATCTTGTAGCTGCAGGGCAACTTCCCCAGCTTCGAGTCAAAACGGTCTGGGTATTCGGGCAGCGGGTTCAGGGGTGCCTCTACCAGGTGGACATCACTGTGGAAGCTCACCAATCCTAGGTCCTGGCAGGCCTCCACGCCGAGCAGGGGGGCACATTTACCGTCTAGCAGGAAGAAAGAGTGGGGCCGAGAGGTCTTCAGCACCTTGCAGCGGAGAGTGGCCTTCCCCACAGGAACAAGTACACCACCCCCATAGGCACACAAAACAGCACTGTCTGGAAACAAACTCATTATTTTTTATCTTCTTGAACAGGCTTGTTGACATAACATTAGCAGCAGCCCCTGTGTCCACCTTAGCAGAGAAGGCCATGCCATTCACAGTGACTCGGAGGGTCGGGTCTGTTATCAGAGCAGGTGCACCTCGCAGGGAAAACACACTCAGTTCGCTCTGGGAAGAGCCAGAGTCAGACAGGGGGAGTTCATCATGCTGGAGATGGGAACCAGACGCGGTATCATCACATGTCAAGTAGCAAGAGGGTTTCTGCTGTGGTTGTGCAGGGTTCCCATGGGAACGGCAGGCCGCCGAGAAATGGTTGGGCTTGTTGCAGAAATTACAGGTTTTCCCCAACGCCGGGCAGACATTAGAACGGTGCGAAACAAAGTTACAATTCGGACAGCGTTGACGCGGTCTGGAGCCCGGCGCAGGGCTTGTCCTCTGTCGCTGAGAAGCAGGGTACCGGCGACCGGCGAAACTGGCTGCGTGGACCACAGGGTCAGGTGGCTGTACAGCGGAGGAGACAGCCTCAGCTAAACGAGAGGCATGCAACGCCTCATTGAATGTCAGATCAGGCTTACGTAGCAGCTCAGAGTGCAGCTTATCATCCCGTAGACCAAAGACCAAGATGTCACGGGTCAAAGTCTCAGGGGTCAGGACATGCAGGTCGCATTGGCGAGTCAGTTGGCGCAGCGCGGCCACAAAATTGTCAATAGATTCCCCAGGGTTTTGGCGTCGGGAGAACAGTTTGAAACGCTCTAAGATGTGGTTAGTGGGAAGGTCACACATCGCCGTAAATTTAGCAAGCAGACATACCGGGTCCTGAACACTCTCGCCTGGTCCATAGATGAATGACTCCGATCGCTCAACATAATGCTCAAAGTCACTTCGGAACACCCTCCAGTGATGAGTGATGTCTGCATCAAAGACTAGGATGTCAGGTTTACGACAGGCAGAAGCCATCACGGCACAGGGAGGGGGTACTGGGACTAAGAAAATAAAACTCGATAAACTGGAGACGCAGGAAGAAATACTTCTGACGCCATGGAAAGAAGATACACGGATACCATTGGATCTTTATTACTTTATTAATCATACATTATTGCCCTAGCTATACGTGGTCTGTCACGATCACCAGTTGAAGTCCCTGGCCAAGCACACGGCGGCTGACACTTCGCTACAACAGCTGGCCGCGATCATCAAGCGGGGCTGGCCAGACCGCCGTTCTTCCCTGCCGGCCGCAGCGGTGCCTTACTTCCTGGTTCATGACGAGTTGGTGCTGCGTGATGGTGTGATTGTGAAGGGGCACAAGGTGGTGGTGCCCACAGCACTCCAAGAACAATACTTCGAAACTGCTCATCGTGGCCATCCCGGGGCCGAAGCGACCCTTTCCATCGCTCAGAGTCAGTTCTTCTGGCCTGACATGCCTCGCTACTTCCAGGATAGAGTCTCCGCGTGCCCTACCTACAACAGCTTCGCTCCGCAGCAACAGCAGCTGCCGCTCCTGCAGCAGCCAGCTCCTAACCTGCCCTGGTCTGCGCTGGTAACCGACATCTTCGAATGGCACGGAAAGCACTTCCTGGTGCTTGTCGACTCTTACTCCAGCTGGTTTGAAGTTGACCAGCTCCACTCCCTCTCTTCCTCCGCGGTCATCGAGAGGTTGCGCCGCCACTTTGCCACCTTCGGGTCCCCGGTCAGCTTGCAGTCGGACAACGGCAGCCAGTTCACCAGCGCCGAGTTCCGCGCTTTTGCCGAACGATGGAACTTTAGTCACTAGCAGCCCGGAATACCCGCAGAGCAACGGACGGGCCGAGCGGTCCGCAGTGCTAAAGGATTGTTGGAACGTTACCGCCTATCCCGCTCCGACATCTGCCTGGCCCTGTTGAACCTCCGCAACATCTCCTGCGACCATGCCCTGGGCTCCCCGGCTCAGCGCCTCATGTCCCGTGTCATGCGGCCCACAGTCCCGGTGTCTCAACAGTCCCTGTCTCCCTCTGTCCTTAAACCTGCCTTGGTCCGCATTGCCCATATACACGGTATACAGAAGCGTTCCTACGACAGGTCCTGCCATGTCCTCCACCCTCTTCTCCCCGGCCAGGTCGTCCGTATGATGTCCATTTCTGGCCGCTCCAAGCTGGCCGTGGTCGTCGGTTCTGCCGGCTCCCCTCGTTCGTACCTTGTCAACCACGACGGCAAGGTGTACTGCCGGTCCCGCCAGCATCTCCGGCTCGTAAACGAGCCTCTCCCTCCCCCGGCGGCTCCGTATGCCCCCCCGCTGCCACTTTCGCGGCCTAGTGCCCTGCCCGTTCCTCTGGGGTCCCCCCTCGTCCTTCTCCTGTCCGTCTCCTGGCTGCGGTCCCGCTTTCTCCGGCTTCCTCGCCCTCCTCTTCGCCGTCCCCCCCGATGCCTTCATCGCCCAGGGGTTCTCCTGTCCGTAGCCCCCATCATGCCCCGGCGTCGTCCCCGCTTGTTCCCGTCGGGGAAGGAGGTGATGGTGAGGTTCGGACCCGGTCTGGTCGCCTATTCAGGCCGCCGGTCCGTTACGGCGATTACGTGTGATTCTGTATTCCCGTGCCTTACTGTTTGCATTTATCCTAGCGCATGAGACGTGGTCGCCCTGTCACTCACTGTTTGTTTTTGTAGAGGAAGGATGTAGATGATGTGTATACACCTTTAATTGATAGTGACGATGTCCATGCTAACCACTCCCCCACCAGTTAGTATAATTGTAACCTACACACCCCTATCTCGTTCTCTGGTGATCGTGACAGACCACGTACAGCTAGGGCAATAATGTATGAGTAATAAAGTAGTAAAGATCCAATGGTATCCGTGTATCTTCTTTACAAATATAGAATTTATTCAGTTAAAATTAATTAAACATTTTTTTTAAGGAGGCCAATGGTCTTCTTCATATGTTCGAGAGAAGAAAAAATGAAATGTGACATTTACTATGTACTTTAGACTCGAGTTTTATCATATTATTAAATTTGTTGAATTTCCCTCCTGGCTACGTACATTAGACTCGTGTTTTATCATAATGTTGTCAATTTCCCTCCCGGGATAAATAAAGTTCTATCATTTTTAACATGTAATTACCAGCGGAGCAAAATGATTTGCTGCATAATTATAAAAACAGTACTATTATTTGGAATACTTAGGAGCTTTAAGAATGTCAAAGCAAGTAAAAATGAAATTGTACAATATCTGACAACACAAAATCAATTCAAGAGGTTGAATTAATGACAAACCATGTTTACAGTGTTTACAGTACAGCTAATCAAAAGGATACCACTAAAAGAACAGATTCCTGAAAATATTAGATAATTAACAGTCTGAAATAAAAAGTGAGAAATAACTTAAAACTTTTGGCGTATGCAAATTATGAATCATGGTGTCCAGTGCACAAATTATTTTGTAACCAAACAACATTAATTCCATAGCAACAGGAGCGCGGTTGAGGGGTGCATTGCGGGACAGCATTGGCAAAATGGGTATCTCCTGCATAGAGGTAATGAAATTGCCTTATCTCTGAGACTGAACGTTTGAAGGGTTCTGGCCTTGTGAAGGAAGAGTTCTCTGTCACAAACGGGCAGAGTAAGAACCTTCCCATTCCACAAAAACTGAGAGTTACAGCAGATTTGTCATTAGAATTAAAAAATCAGGTCTGGTTCTCCTGCTTATATGCAGGGTAAATGTTGCATTAAATTTCTATACTACTATATTCCATCTCCATTGAATTGTCACAGTCTCCAGAGCACATGGAGTACAGTTGAATTCAGGCTGTAAAATAGGTGTTAACACTACAGAGGAAGTATGATTATGGAGTGGTTTCAGTGTACTGAATGTAGAATATATCAAGATTTATAGAAATTTCAATATTCTGCACTGTTTCGGGATATGGGGAGGGTAGGGTGTGGCTGAGACTGGGAATGGGCAAACAGAAGATAGAAATTGGGGATAGAGACAAAAAGCTGGAGTAACTCAGCGGGACAGGCAGTATCTCTGGAGAGAAGGATTGGGTGACGTTTCGGGTTGAGACCCTTCTTCAGACTGGTTAGGGATAAGGGATACGACAGATATTGACAGTGATGTGGAGAGATAAAGAACAATGAATGAAAGATATGCAAAAAAGTAACGATGATAAAGGAAACAGGCCATTGTAAGCTGTTTGTACGGTGAAAATAAGAAGCCAGTGTGACTTGGGTGGGGGAGATATAGAGAGAGAGAGAGGGAATGCCAGGGCTACCTGAAGTGAGAGAAATCAATATTCATACCACTGGGCTGCAAGCTGCCCAAGCGAAATATGAGATGCTGTTCCTCCAATTTAGCGTTTAGCCTCACTCTCACAATGGAGGAGGCCGAGGACAGAAATGTCTGTGTAGGAATGGGAAGGAGAATTAAAGTGTCCAGCAACTGGGAGATCAGGTTGGTTCAGATGGGCTGAGCGAAGGTGTTCCCCGAAACGATCGCCCAGCACACATTTGGTCTCGCCGATGTATGTCCACATCTTGAACAACAGATACAGTAGATGAGGTTGGAGGAGGTGCAAGTGAACCTCTGCCTAACCTGAAAGGACTGTCGGGGTCCCTGGATAGAGTTGATGGAGGAGGGATAGCGACAGGTGTTGCATCTTCTGCAGTTGCAGGGGAAGGTACCTGGGGAGGGGGTGGTTGGGGTGGGAAGGGATGAGTTAACCAGGGAGTTGCGGAGGGAATGGTCTCTGCAGAAAGCGGAAAGGGGTGGAGATGGGAAAATGTGGCTAGTGGTGGGATCCCGTTGGAGGTGATGGAAATTTCAGAGGATTGTGTGTGGTATGTGACGACTGTTGGGGTGGAAGGTAAGAACTAGGGGGACTGTCTCTGTTGCGACTAGGGGGAGGGGGGGCAAGGGCGGAGCTGCGGGGTACCGAGGAGACACGAGTGAGGACCTTTTTTATGGGAGAGAGGAACTTCCCCGTTTCCTAAAGAATTAGGACATCTCAGATGTTCTCGTATGGAACACCTCATCTTGGGCGCAGATGTGGCGTAGACGGATGAATTGGGAGTAGGGGATAGAGTCTTTGCAGGAAGCAGGGTGGGAAGAAGTGCAATCGAGATAGTTGTGGGAGTCAGTGGGCTTGTAATAGATGTCAGTCAATAGATTATTTTCTGTAATGGAGACTGTGAGATCAAGAAAGGGGAGGGAGGTGTCGGAGATGGTCCAAGTAAATTTGAATGCAGGATGAAGATTGGTGGTGAAGTTGATGAAGTTCTGCATTAATAAACTATTGACTGATAGGCAGGTTCAATAACAATATTTAAAAGACATTTGGACAGATACATGGATAGGAAAGGTTTAGAGGGATAGAAGCCAAATGTGGGAAAATGGGACTAGCGTAGATTGGTTATCTTGGATAAGTTAGGCTGAAGGACCGGTTTCCATGCTGTATGACTCTCTGACAATCTCTGACAAATCCAATGAATTCACTGGAATGCTAACCAAACCAATGTCATCTATTAGCTGGGATGTTGGTCTGTTCCAGACCAACATTCCCAGCATTGAGGCCCTAGTAATATTCCATTGGGCAGGAACATCATTCAAGTGCCTAACACCAAACTCCCAAAATAGTCAGTCTATTCTGATCTCTGTTATGGGGAGAGTATACCAGGTGAATAGTAGAAAAGTTACACAGATGTGTTCAAAGCCTCCTTGGAAAGCTGCAACCTCCAATAACTCATGTCCATGCAGAGCAGAGAAGGTGCTTTCACAATGGTGTTGACAATGAATTAGAAACGTCATTCAATAGAAATTGCAACTAAGATTGCATCCTGCATTCATGGTTCCAGAATTTGACACAATTCCACATGACTAAAACACAGAAGGAACGCTAGCCATTCGTAACACCCACAGTTGGAAGCTTGGATGGAAAGTAATGACACATGAAAGTAACAGACAGTTGATGTAAGTTGATGTAAGTTCCATGGATATTCTCTCATATTCATTAGTTTCACCATGCAGCATCACCATAATTTTTGTTGAAAGGAGGCATACCCTACTGTGTAACAGTAATATACATCGTGTAAAGGTTGACCAAAGTACATGATCATAACCATTGCTTTTAGAAACAGTGGATTATGAATCTCATCTTGAAATATGCATCAAACTGCTCTATTACTGAAATCAGAGATTCAAAATAGCTGCAGTTTGGCATAATGGAGCACTACCATAGGCATACATTAATGTTCAATCATAACCAATGAACACATTTTAGTTTCTATCTATGAATATAGGTGATCTTATCAGACCCATACTAGTTTGTATGTTGGCATACATTTTTTAAAAAGGCCTGCTGACTGTAATCTATTTCTAAGAATCATAAATTTAAAAATTATCCATACAATATCTAAGAAGAAATACAGATCTCATTGCATCATCTGTTTCTTGAATTATTCCAAGATTAGTTTGATATATAGATGCATATTTATATAAATATTCTCTTCTTTATATCAGTTCTGAACACAAAGTTGTTTTCTCTGATGTTGTATGGTGTGATTTGATTGAGACTATGACTGCTGCTCTGTATTTATGCAATGTACTTAAACAACCACATCATGGTCTGGTTGAGTCTTCCTGAATATTGATCCTGCGATGAGCTTTCTTGAAGAAAGCAGCCAAACATTAAGAATGACGTGCTTCTATTTTGTTCTAAACTAGCTGATGATGCCAATGTAGGTTCCACTGACTCTGCCACAAGTTGGGAGGAAGGGGCCAGATGGGGGGGTGGCAGAGTGTCTGCGAGCTGATGCACTCATCCTCCCTTTATTGCTAGGTGTCTGCTTACTCCCAACACAGCGACTCAGGGCTTTACACCATTCCTAATGCCCCTTTTCATCTACAGTGTCTATGGGCCAGGGACTCCCATAAGTTAGTGAGGATGTTACAATTTTTCAGGCAGGATTTAGGAAGATTCTTAAACAGTTTCCTCTGCCTTCTTGTTAATCTCTTGCCAAGATGCAGTTTGGAGTGAAGTGATTGTTTCAGTGGCAGTCTAAGTGGCAGGCACAGTAGTGCAGAGGAAACACAGTGGTGCACTGGTAGAGTTGTTGTCTCAGACCTGGGTTCAATCCGGACTATGGGTACTGTCTGTATGGAGTTTGCATGTTCTCCCTGCGACCATGTGGATTTTCTCTGGGTGCTCCGGTATCCTACCACATCTCAAAGCCGTACATGTTTGTAGGTTAATTGGCTTCTGTAAACTTTCCCTAGTGTGTAGGATAGTGCTAGTGTTTGGGGTGATCGCTGGTCAGTGCGGACTCGGCGTGTGGTGGAAAGTTAAATTAGTGGTTGGGGTACCCATTAAGTGACTGATTTGTCCTGGATGCTGTTTAGCTTCTTGATTGATGGATAATATTAACTAGATTGAATTTATCCTCCGTGTTGTGAATGGATCATACCAGGAAAATATTCCACATTGGGTAGATGCCACATTGTAACTGAACTTGGCTTGAGCAGTCACTAGTTCTGGAACTCAGGTCTTCAGAATATACAATCTGTTGGTCTGAGGAAAGACAGTGATATTGGTTCACAAACCAATGTATCTGGAGGATTTTGCAAAGACAGCATTGGTGATATCACTCCGGTGCTTTGAGGTGGCTGCTGTAGGGAGTCTTTTTCTGAACAGTACGGAAGGGGAGAGATCACTATTGTCTGGTCGATAATCTTCGGTAATGCTCAAACACATGTGTGCGCATGCGCACACACACACACATATGGATTTACACACATGCAGAAACGACACCATCAGCTTATATATTTGAAGGGAATGGACAAGTGTTGTTTTGTGTTGGGACGCTTCAGGTTGGGATCCTTCTTCAGACTGATGGGTCCTCATCCAAAATGTCGCCTGTCCATTCTTTTGTGTTCGTTTTCTAGGTTTGCACAAAACTTGAGAGTCTTCAATTTACAACAGAAGTCTTTAATGCTTTACTCAATGCTGGCAGCAAGACAGCTCAAAATGGCTGCACATGCACTGTCATAGAGAGGAGAGAACTATCGACCAAGACATCTTCCATTGTCCTGTGCAGCGCCACCTGCTGCACGGGAGGAGCTACGGGTCCTCTCACCCCACACAGTCCACCGAACATCACATTCCCCTTTTCCAGTTTGAACATCTCCATTTAGCTGGACCTCACTTTGCTGTTTTTTTCCGGCCTTTTTTGCGTTTCACAACTCTTGCTAAAGGCTCAGAATCAACAGAGTTTTCGTCAGTGTTCTCATTTGAAGATATATCAGTATTTGCCTTATCTGTATGCTGTTCTTTCCCAACTAGACTGTAGTTTTTCTCGCCGATCGTCAGCGTTTTGCATGCAAACGCAAATGGTTCTTCCTTGCCGTTCGGCATCGTTTGTGAGATTACAGCTCTAAAACCATACGGCGATGCATCGGCGGCCAGCGAGATCGGCTTCGATGGGTCATAGTGGACCACACGCGTCTTCTGGGTGAGCATCTCCTTCAACCTGGTGAATGCATGGTCACACTCTTTGGACCAGTGCCATTCGATGTCCTGTTTTCGCAGGTTGTTCACGCACTTGCTGACCATATTGCAATCCGTGGTAGATGACAGTGCCATTGTTAATCCATCGTAGATCAAGGCGTTCATGTCAAGCTTGAAAGCATGGATCCAGTCGATGGCGAACAGGGATGTACCTTCTTTATCAACGATGATCAGCAGCAACATCTGTGTCACACCATTACAGGAAACGGCGACAGTGCATTTGCCTTTCGTGGGAATGGGCTGTCGTCTGTATCTGAAAAGGCAGATGTTGGTCGGTTTCAGTTTCGGCGATCCGATCCTCCCCCAGATGACCTGACCCACTAGCAACACAGCCGCACCAGTGTCCACCTGGAACTGTAGATCGACGCTTGAGACCTGCAGCGAAATCCTCGGCTTGCCGGTAATCGTAGCCACCCTGAGCACTTCAATGGAAATGATCTCCGCGATTTGGTCGACTGTGTTTTGCGCTTTCTTGCCCTTTCTCAGCTTTCCTATGGATTGTTACACTACCACACTGACACACAAATTGTTCATCCCAGCTTTGCAAAAGAATAAATCAGGGAAGGTAGTGCATCCGTGGATAACAAGGGAAATCAGGGACAGTATCAAAACAAAAGATGAAGCATACAAATTAGCCAGAAAAGCAGCTTACCAGAGGACTGGGAGAAATTCAGAGTCCAGCAGAGGAGGACAAAGGGAAAATAGGTTATGAAAGAAAACTGGCAGGGAATATAAAAACTGACTGCAAAAGTTTTTATAGATGTGAAGAGAAAAAGGTTAGTTAAAACAAATGTAGGTCCCTTGCAGTCAGAAACTGGTGAAATGATCATGGGGAACAAGGACATGGCAGACCAATTGGATAACTACTTTGGTTCTGTCTTCATTAAGGAAGACGTAAATAATCTGCCGGAAATGGCAGGGGACCGGGTGTCAAATGAGATGGAGGAACTGAGCGAAATCCAGGTTAGCCGGGAAGTGGCATTAGGTAAATTGAATGGATTAAAGGCCGATAAATCCACAGGGCCAGATAGGCTGCATCCCAGAGTACTTAAGGAAGTAGCCCCAGAAATAGTGGATGCATTAGTGATAATTTTTCAAAACTCTTTAGATTCTGGAGTAGTTCCTGAGGATTGGAGGGCAGCTAATGTAACCCCACTTTTTAGAAAGGGAGGGAGAGAGAAAACGGGGAATTACAGACCAGTTAGTCTAACATCGGTAGTGGGGAAAATGCTAGAGTCAGTTATTAAAAATGGGATAGCAGCACATTTGGAAAGTGGTGAAATCATTGGACAAAGTCAGCATGGATTTATGAAAGGTAAATCATGTCTGACGAATCTTATAGAATTTTTCGAGGATGTAACTAGTAGAGTGGATAAGGGAGAACCAGTGGATGTGTTATATCTGGACTTTCAGAAGGCTTTCAAACAAGATCCCACATAAAAGATTGGTATACAAACTTAAAGCACACGGTATTGGGGGTTCAGTATTGATGTGGATAGAGAACTGGCTGGCAGACAGGAAGCAAAGAGTAGGAGTAAACGGGTACTTTTCAGAATGGCAGGCAGTGACTAGTGGGGTACCGCAAGGCTCAGTGCTGGGACCCCAGCTATTTACAATATATATTAATGATCTGGATGAGGGAAGTGAATGCAACATCTCCAAGTTTGCGGATGACACGAAGCTGGGGGGCAGTGTTAGGTGTGAGGAGGATGCTAGGAGACTGCAAGGTGACTTGGATAGGTTGGGTGAATGGGCAAATACATGGCAGATGTAGTATAATGTGGATAAATGTGAGGTTATCCACTTTGGTGGCAAAAACAGGAAGGTAAACTATTATCTGAATGGTGGCCGATTAGGAAAAGGGGAGATGCAACAAGACCTGGTACACCAGTCATTGAAAAATGGCATGCAGGTGCAGCAGGCAGTGAAGATAGTGAATGGTATGTTGGCATTCATAGCAAAAGGATTTGAGTACAAGAGCAGGGAGGTTCTACTGCATTTGTACAGGGTCTTGGTGAGGCCACACCTAGAGTATTGCATACAGTTTTGGTCTCCTAATCTAAAGAAAGACATTCTTGCCATAGATGGAGTACAGAGAAGGTTCACCAGACTGATTCCTGGGATGGCAGGACTTCCATATGAAGAAAGACTGGATAGACTCGGCTTGTACTCGCTGGAATTTAGAAGATTAAGGGGGTATCTTATAGAGACTTACAAAATTCTTAAGGGGTTGGACAGGCTAGATGCAGGAAGATTGTTCACGATGTTGGGGAAGTCCAGAACAAGGGGTCACAGTTTAAGGATAAGGGGGAAGTCTTTTAGGACCGAGATGAGAAAATCATTTTTTTCACACAGAGAGTGGTGAATCTGTGGAATTCTCTGCCACAGAAGGTAGTTGAGGCCAGTTCTTTGGCTATATTTAAGAGGGAGTTAGATGTGGCCCTTGTGGCTAAAGGGATCAGGGGGTATGGAGAGAAGGCAGGTACAGGATACTGAGTTGGATGATCAGCCATGATCATATTGAATGGCGGTGCAGGCTCGAAGGGCCGAATGGCCTACTCCTGCACCTATTTTCTATGTTTCTATGTTTACCTGGAGATTATCTTTTCGGTAACAGGCATAACAAACGGACTTGATATAGTGGCATTCACGGTGATGATGAGCAGTCGAGCCGCACCAGTAGCAGGGTTTTGATCCTCCCCCCACAGGGGGAAGGCTCTTCTGAAACCGTCCCACCTTCTCCGGATTTGCTGTGGGTCAATCAAGTGGTTTCTGGTGTTGCGGACGAGTCGGACGGACTGTATGTACCTCCTGAGGGGGCTTCAACACTGTTTCGCCGACCATTTTGCGCAGTTCTTTACTCAGCAGCTCCGCCATCTTAGCACACTGCAGCACATTCTTTAATGAGACATCTGATTCCTTGAGAATCGCCTGCTGGATGAATGCGTGCCTGCAGCCCATGACCAGTCTATCCCGCAACGCATTGTTTTGGCACTTTTCGCAGCATTGTGTTTTAAAATCACATGCCTTTGCCTTGGTGCAAAGTTCGGCAAGAGATTCGGTAATTGATTGCCCCTCCTGTTGCACCGTCCGGTAGAAATCAAGGCTAGCTGCGAGGAAATTTCGACTTTGTTCAAAATGCAGTTGCAAAGCCGTTGTGATTTCAGCATATGAGGCTTCAGTTACTTCTTCTGTAAGTAAATTTTGAAGCAGTGCAAATGTTTCTGGAGACTTTGATGAACACAAGAGAGGCTTCTTCCTCTGGTCAGTCATAATTGCCATACTTTCAAAATAAATCTCAGCTCAAGATTCAAGATTCAAGATAGTTTATTGTTCGCATTAAATATGACGACCTCCTTTCTCGCTCGGGATCGAAACGATCGAATTGCCAAGACATGTTAGTTTGAGTACACTACAGAACTCAATTTTTTTGAATTTTTTTAAAATTGAAAAATATGCTCTTATCTGGGTCTTTGGACGCAATCCGAAGTATCCCACTTCTGACACCACTTTCGTGTTAGTTTCCCAGGTCTGTACAGGGGTGGAAGATTGCACCTTCACGTGGTCCGCCCTGTTTCGACTAATGCAATCAACTCGACATGCACAAAACGGAAGATCAAATAGAACAAGTTATCCAACAACTTTAGGCTGTGCACGCCACACGAAAGAAGAAGAAGGTCTGCACAAAACTTGAGAGTCTTCAATTTACAACAGAAGTCTTTAATGCTTTACTCAATACTGGCAGCAAGACAACTCAAAATGGCTGCACACGTACTGTCACAGACAGGAGAGAACTATATACCACAACATCTCCCATTGTCCTGTGCAGCGCCACCCACTGCACGGGAGGAGCAACGGGTCCTCCCACCCCACACAGTCCACCAAACATCACACATTCCCTCCACTGATGCTGCCTGACCCGTTGAGTTCCTCCAGAATTTTGGGATTTCCTCAAGATTCCAGCATCTGCAATTCCTTGTGTTTCCATCAGCTTATAAATGGTGTATTTATTCTTCTAATTCTGCGCTTGTCATATTATTTACCGTATCCTAATAGACATGCATTTTAACATACTAAAGGTGTTTATTTTCCTAACTTCTCTGCAGATGATTCCTGCAGGGTATACGGCCATAGGTACTGGCGACTCTCACCTAACTTGTCTGCCATAACTATTCTTCATGTATGACTCAGGGAAGTAATTATCAGTAAGTTAACCACCTCACCATAGCTGAGCTGGAGTCTGTTCTCACCTGACATCTGCCATACACACACACACACACACACCCTGTCCTGTTTGACTTGTCCTATAATGACTGGGAGTGGGAGTCATGTTAACTTTCTGGTTTATAACCTAGTGCTGAAGGGCAATAGACGCTGACACGTGACTATGCTAACACGGTGCTCTTTCAAAATCCTCTAGATGGTGCTATGGACCATAAATAAGTCCTGAGGGAGTGTTTTTTTCCTCCCAGTTTATCAGTTGTTATATTGATGTTAGTATGACAAGGAGCACAAGTATCCTTTCACGTATAGCATTGCAGAATGTGATGCAAGTCCCACAGTTCCCTTGTATGGCTAATATCACAATACACTGTTGTTGCCTGGGAATTCCAGAGTTCCCAACCAGATTGGCACTGCAATAAAATACAAATAACTGATATGGTATGAGGTCCCCACTGTAAATTTTGGTGGTTGCAGGGAGATAGGGGGCAATCAGAACAAATTGAGATAATTTGAGATAAGGGAGGCAAAGTCTGGATTACTAGGGGCCTGCTGCTCAGTTAGGTCGAGGAGTTTGGACATTTGTGGCCTGTGATCAGTGGAGAGAAGTTCAAGTTCACATTTATTGCCACATCGACCAATTGGTACAGTGAAATTGAGTTGCCATACGAATAAAAAGAACACAATGCACAATTAAATTTAACATAAACATCCACGACAGCGGATCGGAACACACTCTGCGGCTTGGAGTTTACAAATTGGCCGCTTCTTACCAGAAACCGCAGCTTCCGTAGTCCACAGGCTGAGCTGGGCAGAGTACCAACACTGGCGATCCTCGGCAAAAGATCCCAGGCCTCCGCGATGTTAAAGGCCGCAGCTAGAAGCTCTGCAGACCACAGCTCCATGATGTTAAAGTCAGCAGATCCTGCTGGACGGAGCTCCAACACTGGCGATCCTCGACAAGGATCCCGCGATGGTAATTCCACGCTGCACATGCTGCTGAAGCTCTGGGCTGGTCTCCGGTAGGAATAGCCGCGCCAATCCAGTTGGTAGGCCGGAGGGTGGGGGGCGGGGGCGAAGATGTGACACAGAGAAAAGATGCTTCACCGTCCAGGTAAGTGACTGAAAAACCCCTATTCCCCACCCACCCCCACATAAGATGCTGAGAAACATTAAAACATACATTTAGACGCACTAAAAATAACAAAAAAGGCGAAAGGACTGATGAGCTGCTAGCGAGGCAGCCACTGTGGTGGCGCCACACGATGGAAGAAAGAGTCCTCCTTAGAATTATGCAAAGGTTGTTGTTGGAAGGAGGGAGGAGCATCGACCATTATGGGGATGTAACTGGTGTATCAGGGAGAGGAGTCTGGATTAATTGAGGGTAGTTAGATAGTCTCATCCTGAGGCCGGGGAGCGTGAATACAGAAGGATGAAGATTGGGGTGAAAAACACTGAGCTTCCTGGGGAATGGCATAGTGGAATGGAGGCTTGCCTAGGATTCATGGAGTGGCAAGGAATTGAGGGAAATGCCGGAATTAAGTCAGCAAATGCCAGGAATCATGAGGTTATTGAGGATAGGGGTTAAATGGAATGCTAAACATTGTGGTATTGCTAAAGATCTTGGTGGATTGCCAAGGAATGAGGTGGGATTCTGAGCACTGTGGGATAGCGAAGACTAGTGGTTGCCATTGGAAGAGGAGAGGAATGCCAGGGATTGTGGTAATAGAGGTATTGACTGTCACTGTGGGCTAAAGGTTATAGAGGGATCATGCACCTAGGCTGAGGATTGAACCTGGCATGAATTGGAGACAATGATTAGGTGAGTGGATCAGTGTTGGGTTTGGAGATCATACTTCCATCATAGTGATGGTACACAGAGTGTGTTGTTAGCCATCAATAGTTTGGGGAAATGGGGTTTAGGAGGATTAGAGAGGCCCAGGTTGTTGAAGAATTGAGAAGCATCTTGGTGTTGAAGAAGAAGGGAAAGGGTGGAACACAGAGCTGCAGTTGGTTAGTACAATGTGGAGGCATAGAGTGCATTTAACAGAGGGATAAAAAATTTGCATTTCAATGTATATAATTTAACTGGATTGCACGCAGAATAAAGGTTTTCATTGTATCTTGGCATCTTCACAATAATAAATAAAAATAAATAAATAATGAACCAATCCAGCATCATTATGTGAAGACCTTGTTAATGCAAGAGAACCCTGTGATGGAAATATCATTTTATATTCTCTGGTAATGGTCCAAGAAGAAAGAAAATTATGTCCCTTGTTCAACTAATGTGGAAATCAGATCTGAAGCATGAGGGTTATTTATGTCACAAAGCACTGGTTGACTTTGCAATGAAATGAACAGGAAATAATGTTTAAGAAGGAACTGCAGATGCTGGAAAATCGAAGATAGACAAAAATGCTGGGGAAACTTAGCGGGTGAGGCAGCATCTATGGAGCGAAGGAAATAGGCAACGTTTCGGATCGAGACCCTTCTTCAGACTTCAAACAGGAAATAATAGTCATTTACATTTCATTCTGGGGAAAATATAAATATTCTCATGCAATATACCAAAAACATTAATGTTATTTAATTTTTCTAGTTAAGGATGAATTATCAATAATTCTACTTGTCTTTTAACATCTGGAAGATCAAACATAGTTTAAATAGTGAAAAAAAGTAGATTTAATGCACCATAACTTCGATTTCTAATAACACTGAATTTCCTTTTGTATAAAACAAGGATCAACGAAATAATAACTTTCTGAACAGTATTTAAAGACTTTCTCTATTAAAATATTCATGAAAGTATAAGTGGAGTATTTAATCCTCGCTTTCTAAATTCAGATGCATGTCATAAAAGAAAAGTTTCTTGCGTAACAGTGGATTTTCCTCCCTCAGTGACTCAGCTTTGTCCCCGATCATCTGACCATTCTGGTTTTACTGGCTCCAATTAAATGATCATGTCATTGAACTAAACCCATCTGCCCTCTATTCCCATTATATGTGTTTTTAATAGTTGTACCTGCCAGCACCTTCCATTCCAAATAATGATTTGTGTAGCAAGGAACTGCAATGCTGGTTTAAACTGAAGATAGACACAAATGCTGGATTAACTCAGCGGGACAGGCAGTTGTGGGAGGAGGAGAATGTCATGATGAAAGCCAGGTGAAAGAATTTAAAGCCACTTAGTTTGAACCACCACTACATTTTCTGGACATGTTTTTGCTTGTTCTTTGCCAGAGTAAGTTTTTGCTTTTTTTGCCAGAACATTGTGTTCTGATGTGGAGCGCGACATCAATTGGAAACTGGCTCCCGGCCTACAACTGGTATTCAGCATGAATGAGTCAATGTAAACCTGCTGCTTATTCGTGATGTCAGCAAGGAGTAAACATAGGTCATGGAATTTTACTGCTTTTGGATCAGTATTGAACTCCAGTCTATTATTCTTTCATTTCCATTAACTATTTTGCAAAACAGATTATAATTTAAATAATTTAAATACTGTATTTAAAAAAAAAGCTTTACTTTATTATTACAGCAGGGATTTACTGAAATACGGCCGGAAGTATCTGACTTTTTTTTATTATTATGCTTACAAGCATGTTGCCTAATCCCAGTACAAAGTTCAATTAGAAAGTAAGTTTGATAAACCTTTGACAGTACCAACGGCCATGAACCTGTCTGTTTAAAAATTAATGAAGTTAGGTAATTAAAATCTATCCAAAAGTGAAAAGGGGAATGAAAGAAACAAGGAACTTATGCTACCAATGTGATATAATGATTTGTGTTGGAAAGAACTGCAGATGCTGGTTTAAACTGAAGATAGACACAAAATGCTGACGTTTTGGGTTGAAACCCTTCTTCAGACCAGTCAGTGGCAATGTCTGAAAGGAAATAAGAGATATGTGATGTAGAGAGATATAGAACAAATGAATGAAAGATGTGCAAAAAAGTAATGATGATAATGTAAACAGGCCATTGTTGGCTGTTTGCTGGGTGAGAACGGGAACCTGGTGCGACTTGGATGGGGGTGGGACAGAGAGAGAGGGAGGGGTTACTTGAAGTTAGAGAAATCAATATTCATATCACTGGGTTGTAAGCTGCCCAAGCAAAATATGACATGCTGTTCCTTCAATTTGCAATTAGCCTCACTCTGACAATGGAGGAGGCCAAAGACAGAAAGGTCAGTGTGAGAATAGAAAGGAGAATTAATGTGTTTGGCAACCGGGAAATCGGGTAGGTCTCGGCGGACTAAGCAAAGGTGTTCAGGGAAATGATCGCCCAGTCTAAGTTTGGTCTGGCCGATGTATAAGAGTCCACATCTTGAACAACGGATACAGTAGATAAGGTTGGAGGAGGTGCAAGTGAACCTCTATCTAAACTGAATGAACTGTTGGGGTCTTTGGACAGTCGAGGGAGCAGGTTTAGGGACAGGTGTTGCATCTCCTGCGGTTGCAGGGGAAGATACCTGGGGTGGGGGTGTTTGGGTGGGAAGAGATTAATTTTCTAGGGAGTTTCTGAGGGAACAGTCTCTGTGGAAGGCGGAAAGGGGTGGAGATAGGAAGATGTGTTGGGGGTGGCGAAAATGTGCTGTATGCAACAGTTGATGAGGTGAAAGGTAAGGACCAGGGGGATTCTGTCCCTGTTGCAACTAGTGGGAGGGGGAGCATAGGTGGAGCTGCGGGGTACCAAGGAGACGCATGTGAGGGTCTCATCTATGATGGAAGAGGGCGACCAATGATTCATTAACGATACTCAGTTTTGTGGGAAATGTAGATTTCAGATACATGTACTTTGAAAATTCATGCAACCTACTTTAGCTGCTTGCCAATCAAAGAATCATAATGAACAGACCATTTTTTATGGGATTTGATTGTCATCACTTAATCACACACATACTATTCTGAGACTGATAGAAGAAATATTAAATCACTGGAGAAAATAAACACTGTTGCATATGGTGAATTATCTCTGTACCTATTTTGTGCAGATGGTTCGTCTTGTAATCAATCATGTATTGAGAAGGGAGTGCGCTACATATGTTCATACCAAAGATACTATCTTTGGTTCATACTGTGTGGATCAAGAGTCTGCTTCTCAGAACTTAATAGTCTAATGACGGTGTTTTCAAACATCCGGAATGAGTATTACGTTACCAGCTAGCAATAAGACATTGCGGAACAGCAATAACTCACATCTCAGTGTGTAAATATGCTCATCAATGATTGAAGTAAATATACAGGATCTCTGTTTGTAACAAAACTACTTTAGCAGTGTATTATACACATATTTTAACTATATCTATTGGTTACATTTTTAAAGAATACGAGACCAAGTGGGACACATTGGGCCCTGTCCCCCAACCCCGGGGGGGGGGGGGGGGGCGGCTTCGGCTCTCACCCTGGAGACAGGCGCCCCCCCGAGCCAATCACCCATCTGAATTAAAGGAGAAAATTCATAAATCAAAAAGATATTTCTAGTTTTAATGTAAATCTTTCTTTCTTTTAAAATATTTTTATTGTTATTTTTCAAAAAACCCAAAAATAAAACATAAAAAACAGAGCAAAAATAATGATAAACATAACAATGGTATTGATACATAGGGATCAGGATTACATTAATAACAGGTATAACCTAATATGAGACCAGTGTCAAAATACACAATGAATATTGACCTCCCGGTCTCTATGTAAATATAGTTAAATCTTTAAAAGATAACTTATAAATGATAACTATTGCATAAAGATAACTTATAAATGTAAAAAAAAAACAAAGATAAAAAGACAAAAAGAAAAAGAAAAAAAAGGAAAAAACAAAACCCCCCTAAACTAAAGAGAAAAAAAAGAAACATTGATAATAATAAAATAATAAAAATAAAATAAATTTAAAAAAAGCAAAGCAAAGCCGAATCTGAACTGAGAATTTCAACAATTTAAGTCTGTTTGTCGTCAAGTCCGTTCCACCCTATAGAGGTAAAATAATTTTTATAATGGTTAAAGAGGGAGCAATTTATGTTGTATGAAAGTGTTCAATAAATTTCCCCCAAGTCTTATCAAATTTAACCAAGGGTTCAACAATGTCACTCCTGATTTTTTTTTAAATTTAAACATGATGTCGTTTCAGAATACCACTGGAGTGTGGTCGGAGGGTTGGAATCTTTCCATTTAAATAAAATAAATCTTCTGCCGATTAATGTGATAAAAGCAATCAACCGATGGGCGGAGCGGGTCAAATGAATGGAATCTAACATTGGTAGCCCAGAAATTGCAGTAATAGGATGAGGTTGTAAATTTATACCTAAGACTAGAGAAATAGTATCAAAAATGTATTTCCAATAATTTTCCAAAAGAGGGCAGGACCAAAACATATGGGTCAGTGAGGCCACTTCAAAGTTACATCTGTCACAGGTAGGATTTATATGACCATAAAAATGTAAATCTGATTGTATTCCGTAAGTGAAGAAAACATTGGTTAAAAGAATGAACTTTGTTTGAGACAGATTTATAATGAGACAATAGGTTATTGCAGTCGGCAGAATGTAGAGTTGAGGTTGTATTCAAGTCAGCAAAAGGACGACAGAACAGAGGAGTGAGTGGCCTACATTTGTATCATCATTAGTAAATGGTATCAGTGGTACTGCATTTCAATGTGGCCCGGGGAGGCCCCGACCACGGGGGAATATTGGGGAACATTGGGAAGAGACTGACTTTGGTGCCTTCCCTCACAGTGGGAAATTTTGATCCTGCTTTGGGGGGATGTTTTATGTTGAATTCTATCTACTCCATGTTGTGTTCTTCATTTTTATTGTATGGCTGTATGGTGATTTAATTTCGCTGTGCCAATTGGCACATGTGACAAATAAATGCATCTTATCTTATCTTATCTTAGAAACATAGAAACATAGAAAATAGGTGCAGGAGGAGGCCGTTCGGCCCTTCGAGCCAGCACTGCCATTCATTGTGATCATGGCTGATCGTCCCCAATCAATAACCCGTGCCTGCCTTCTCCCCATATTCCTTGAATCCACTAGCCCCTAGAGCTCTATCTAACTATGAAGGAGGTAAGAGGCAAAGTTGCATCTTTTTGAACGATGGTGATGCTGGTGAATCTGAGCAAAATGGAATTGTGACGTTGATGGCAAGGATCCTTTCTATGACTGTTCCAAAGTGGTTATTGAACAAGACTTAAAGAAAAATGTGCTGATGGAAATTGGGAAGTGCTTACGTTTTCACCTGATAAAGCTCCCTAGAATGCTACTTTCTAGATTTCATGTAGGTTATGGTGCCTCTGGTATTCATCCTTTTGGATAGGAAGAGGATGTCCATCCCCACCCAACTTTCAAGCAGTGAGTTCAAGACCCCGTTGCTATTTGGGCGTAAAATCTTTTACTTAATACTCTCCCTCCTTCCCCCAATCTGCAGTAAGTGTGGCATACTATCAACATTAGCAGGGGAAGGTGACTTGAGTAAGGGTCGTTTGTAGTTCACATACACAGATATTGAACAAGTTCAGTATCCCAGCACACCGTGAGAAAACAAATACGCTCTGTAAATGTAGAGCCATAAGAAGGGACAGGAAGGGACATGTTTGCTAGTTTAAGCGCGTCATTTCTTCTTTAACTCCCTGTGGCTTTTGATTATGAGCCAAATTGATCACCTAAACATTTTCTCCATGTGTCAGTCCCATCCCACATTTCTAACAGGTGCTGACAGATTAATTGGCTGCTGTAAATTATGATCTAGGGTCGATAACTGACAAAAGAAAATGTCACTGGTGTTAATGAGCATGTGAGAGAGCTTTAGTTTAGTTTAGTTTAAAGATACAGCGCAGAAACAGGCCTTCAGCCCAAAAGGTCCGCACCGACCAGCGATCCCCGCATATTAACACTATCCCACACATTTATACCAAGCCAATTAACTTACAACCCTGTACGCCTTTGGAGTGGATGTCTTTGCAGGACAACTAGAAAATAAGGTGGGAGGAACTGGACTGCCAGGTCTGACCTGTTAGGAGGTAGCATTGACCAGATGGATCAAATGGTCTCCCTTGATGTTGTAACCAGTAAGTAAGTTTAATGGTGGTGATTGATGTCAATAGAAGAAGGAATCAAAACATTGAATGCTGCTGCACTGGCTGTAAACCTAAACAATCCTCATTGAAATGTCTAAAGGTATCCATACCTGTTTATTGTAGATTACAATAATCTACAAGAGTTGTAACTTACAGCGACAAATGGTATAGTCAGTGTGAATATATCTAACAAATGAAGACCTGATAAAGTGCTCTGGAAAATCATTTCACTTATTAGCAGGTGTAAGAACATTTTAGAAATATAGAAACATATAAAATAGGTGCCATTCGGCCCTTCGAGCCAGCACCGCCATTCATTGTGATCATGGCTGTTCGTCCCCAATCAATAACCCTTCTAAACAGAAGAAACAGAAGAAACAGAAGTGGAATAAACCCGGTATTCATTCAAGCCCGCTTTGCCATTTAGTCAAATTATCATTCATTCAGATAGGTTTCTTGTCGTATACACTAGGGTGCAATGAAATTCCTACTCACGAGAAGCTCATAGAATAAACAATAAATACAGTAAGTACAACTACAAATACAAAGACTAATGCAAAACAGCAGAATGGTATAAAGATTGTCGTAAAAAAAATGGAATAATGGAATAAAGAAATGTGGTCAACCTAAGAATAAGAGTATGCAGAGCATCTCTGGGAATAGAGCGTGAAAGAGAAGATTGGTTCAAGTGTTTGATATCAGCGGAGATGGAACTATTCT